>OX454526.1:305577108-306177108 GCA_949715645.1 Portevinia maculata | reverse complement strand
TTAATTACGGCTGATTCACAGCTGTGCTTCCTTTGAAAACCGGGTTGGAACTTGGAGAGTTCGATGGTTGTCTGACTATACTCTTTTTGTGTATTTGTAAATGATGTCTAGAAAAGATATTACGTTATAATAATGCTTTATTACTTTAAATAATATTCGTGTTAAATTAATAATTCAAGTTAGGTTAAAAACAGTAGAAAAAGGTTGAAATCTGAATGCCTCATAAAAAGAAGTGCAGCTGTCACTTCAGGTGTTGTTGGCAAGTGTCAATGTTCGATTACAGGGTGTAAACGTAACACTCCTCCGCCCCTAGATGAAAGAACTTCCGAATTCTGAGCCTTGTTTCGAAGCCTTTCCGACCTACGGACTTCGGTTGGACCTGCTACTGACTCGGAACTAGCAATCTCCGCTGTTATGATCTACGACGAACTTGATCTGCATGGCGATGAACTTCTTGGCCGCCTTTAGACTCTATGACAACCGAAACTGGTCCCTTGACTTCTGTTATGCGACCGGGTACCCATCTAGGTCCATTTGCATAATTTCGATACCTTACTGGCTCACCACTATCGTAATTGTCTTTTTTCGAGACAGGAAGCTGCGACTCTCTTACTTGAATAGCCATTGATTCTGGATGTAGTTTGTCAAAATAAGGTTCGGGTTCGGCGATTGAAAAGTAACTCCGCAGGAGAACGCAAAGTAGATGTATGTAGTGTGACGTGTTGATCCAACAAAAATCGAGCTAACCGCAATCGGGTATCTCCGTTCGGAATCTTCTTTTCGCTCCACTTGGCCATTTGTAGATGGATGAAATGGAGCTGAAAAGATATATTTGATTAAATTATTTTCACAAAATTTATTGAATTCATAGGAGGTGAACGCCGTTCCATTGTCGGAAACAATGACATCGGGTAACCCATGAGTGGCAAAAAGTTGCCTTAGAACTGACATCGCCCAGGAAGACGATGTAGTAGAGACCGGATGAACCTCCAACCATTTGGAATGTGAGTCTACCGCCAAGAAGAAAAGATTCCCCTTAAATGGACCAGCAAAGTCTATGTGGATTCTAGACCAAGGATTTTTCTCGCCTTCCCAGTAACACTAACCCTTGATAGGCGACTTTTCGGGCCGCAGACTGTACAGTGTACACCGCTTTACTGTCTGCTCAATGTCGCAGTCGATCTATGGCCACCAAACGTAGCTCCTGGAGCAAGCAGTTGCCTTCTATGCCTTTCAGGAACCACAACTCGTTGGCCCCCATACTAAACATCCTTTGATAGATGAAATCTCGTTTCTCCGCTTGAAAAAAACCTTAAATTCTGGTTCAGCGGACGTTGGCCATCCTCTAAGCGTCCAGTGTAAAACGCGCATGGTTGCCACTGGGCTGGAAAGTCAGGGAAAGTCAGGGAACGAACATTTGGTCAGGGAATTTCGAAAACAGTCAGGGAAAATTCACTCTGTGTGTATTTTTTTTTATAATATTAAAACAAAATGTATGTAGAGCTCTGAAGTCTGGAGCCTCTGGAGCAAAAATATTACTTTTCATGAATCCACATTTTTTCTTATTTTGGGATCACTTTCGGAGATCTCGATATCTTTCGAGATATACCTACGCACCATTTCACTAATCCACCGTTATTATCTAGTAATGTATATACCTTGGACATTTTTAATTTGATTGATTGAGACGTTTTTGGTTTCGAGAAAGTATAGCGTTTGCGTACGCAGTGTTGTATTAATTCCTAAACAGCTAATGGAGATGCCAAGTAGCATTGAAAGGCATATCAATCCTATTTTTCGATCCATGCGCTACGAAAAGTCTGCTTAAATGGAAAACCACATCTTCATACTTTCCGAAAAAGAAGGCATTCAAACTTATACATCAATAATCAAAATAGTCTATTTCGATTGACTTTGTTTAGCGAAATTTGTTCCCTTTGCTAAGGAAGATTTTGTATAGAATAGTTTTTATTTTAAGGCAATAACGGCAAAGCAAGATGCAAATTATGCAAACAAGAATTTGAGTTAAGCAACATGGGCCAAAGGGCTTTGGTGTCGCATCAAAATGGACTAGCGCATAAGTCAAATTCTAAAGCTTTGACGTCACAAAAAATTGATACTTTCTTCACTGCGTCTCATTCATTGGTCGCCTCTAGTAGTCAAAAACATCTCAAAATACACCAGAAAATATTAACGCTCAAAATACACAAACAAAATATTTTACTTTCGACAAGACCGATTCCATTGTCGCAGAGATAAGGTGGTCTCTGTATATTATTTCCGCCTTGAACTCGGCTGTGGAAATTATTGATCTTTTTCGATTGATGTTCCCAGACAGCCAAATTGCTGAAAATTTAAAGTTAGGAAGAACTAAGAGCTCCTACGTTATCAACCACGGTATCTCCCCATATTTCCATAACAATCTTTTGGATAAAGTAAACAAATGTGACGACTTTGTTATATGTTTTGACGAAGCACTGAAAAATAGCTCAGAAAGATTAAATGGATTTAGTTGTCCGTTTTTTTGATGAGTCAAAAGGAATGTTTGCAATAGATACTTAGAAAGCGAGTTCATGGGATCTTCAAAGTCAGATGACATTTTAAAACATTTTGACAATGAATTCCAATTTTTGAAAAAGAGAAACTTCTTCAAGTATCTATGGATGGCCCAAACGTAAATTTATCTTTTTTTAAAGAAATTAAAACAACAGCGAAAAGAAATTGATCCGGATGGTACGCAGCTACTAGAATTTGGTCTGTGTGGTCTACATGTAATACATGGAGCCATGAAAACCGGACTTACAAATTTTTCATGGGACCTGCATATTCTTTTAAGGTCCTGCAAAAAGAAGCTTGTTTACCTCCAAAACTGATTGTACTCGATTTTCCCTGAAATATTGCGGTGTACATTGACTAGAAAACAAAATTTGTTTAGAGAGATGCCTGAACATTTTTGATGAGTTGAAGCACTTTTTTTCTATGACAAATTCAGATTTACCAAAACCAAGGCCAATTGAAAACGTAAAAAAATACTTCCAAAACAAATTGTTAGACTGCAAATATGCATTTTTCCATACAATTACATCTGATTGTGATTTATCAAAATTTCAAGGCGAGAAACCATTGATATTTAACATTTATGAAGATCTCCTCATAATGGTTAAAAACTTATTGCATCGTCAAAAAAAAGTGTATTAGCGAATGCTCCATAGGATTTCAACTTGTGTCCATCGATCTTTTAAGTGAATCCAATCTTTTGGAAACAAAAAACGTTGACGTTGGCTTCAAAGCAACGAAAATCATCAATGCAATAAAACAAAAAGACAATTTTTCGGAATAAGATATTTTAAAATTTAAATTGGATTGCCGCAAAATTATTATAAGCATAATATCAAAAATCGAAGAACGAAGCCCATTAAAATACGATTTGATTGTAAACGTGAGCAATCCTAATCCTAGAGATATTTTGCAAAACAACGGTCTCTACAGTAAAAGATTCAAAAATATGCTTCAAATTTTATATAATACCAACCGATTATTTGATACATGCGCGGAAAGGGCAAAATTGCAGTACATAAATGCATGTACAGATGCAAAGACAGCCCTAAAAAGAGGAGTACAAAAGCTTTATAATCAACGAATCTACTTGTAGAGTTGATGAGTTCTACTTTCAGCTTTTTAGCAAAAAGGAATATTTTAAAGATCTTTGGCATGTTATAAAAATGTGTTGCATTTTATCGCACGGAAACGCCTCAGTTGAGAGTGGCTTCTCAATTAACAAGACTCTTTTGGTCGAAAACCTCCTTGAGGAGTCACTAGTCGCTCAGAGAAGAGTCTTAATGGCGTGAAAGAGGCTGGGCGACTATCGAAAGTGGAAATAAATTCAAAATTAATATTTATGCTAAACACAGCAGTTAGAAGAAAAACTTCCATTAAAAAAAAGGAGATAGAGTAAACGAATTAAATAGAAAAAGGGAGGAAGAAATAAAAATACTTCATAAGGAAAAAGCAAAAATTCGCATTCAAGCCCAGGTTGAAGAAGAGCAAATAAATTATCAACTCTCCCTTTTAAAAAGGGATATATTATATACCTTATTCCTGTTTTCAACTGATTGTTTCATTGATATCTTTTTAAAAGGAATGTTTAGAAGTATACAATTTGTCTGTTCTTTAAATATTTGGGACTAGTGTTTAAATGCGTCATTTTGTTTGTTATATTTGCAAAATTTGGTCAGGGAAAACTTTAAAACTGGTCAGGGAAAGTCAGGGAAAAGTCAGGGAATTTTTTTTTTAAATAATAGTGGCAACCATGAACGCGTGATAGGATTTTCTCAATTTTTTGTCTCTTTTGCTGATAACACCTGTCTGTATACATTTCGCATTGGAGAAAAGAAGGAATCACTTTGAAACATTTAGGTCAGAACGCCATCGATTGAATGAAGAAGCTCGGATTGAATGTAGAAGTTAGAACGAGTTCTTTGTCAGAAATGTCAGTTCATTATATTCTTAATAACTCACTCGTACACAACACTAACCCCATTAAAAAAAACGAACAATTCCAACAAGTTTGCCAACCCCACTTAAGCAACGTTCAATCTTACTTTGATTACCCTTCAAATATACTGATGTAAAAAATAACAACTGTTCTAGTCCAAGGCCATGCGGCCTCCAAATGTCTCGTTCTCGTTTTAAGGCAATAGCTTTCATCTCAAACAAAACATAGTCACGATTGTGTATCTGTAGTGACTCGTGTCTGCCTTCGTTTATTCGATGGAAAAAACAAATACATCATCAACCCTTGATGAGTGTCTAAAAGGTCACATAAAAAATCCCCCCTACCTAGGCGTCAACTCGTGCGTCGAAAGTGTGAAAAGTGAGGAATTTAAAAAATTGCCACAAGGCACACTTTAATGGAAAAACAAATAAACAGATCATATAACATAACCTATTATTCCGTTTTGTTTTCTCCTGTGACCCTTACACCCAAAAATTGAAATCCTCCCGAATGACGATTTAATTGAGCAATCCATTCACTGGAAATAAAAGCCTCCTTTCATAGTTTTCAGATTAACGGGGTGCGTTTTAATCCCGTTTGAGTAGGTGTGATTTTTCCATAACCCAGCTCGTAATGTATGCATAAAATCAACGTGTAAGTCGTCATATTACACGTTCAATAAAATTATAAAATACGAGCCAGTAAGCAATCTTCATCCACCCCACATAGAGAAAAGAATTTCGTTCATTATGCATTCGAAAAACCACTTAATTCCTTTAATTCAACATTTGTTAGATGATTCATGGGGAAGGCTTGGCAAAAGAATGCCAAGTAAACCAACCCACAACCGAGAATCCATTGTGAGCAAAAGTGTATTCAGTGTACTGTAAGTGAATAATTTTGTTCAGACGCACTCACACCCCATAGAAGCCTAGAGGTAGATGGGGTAACTCTTGTTTAGTGTGTATAGCTCAATAGTTGCACTACTTGACAGTTATTTCTTTGGTTGCTTGCCACGTCACCTTTACGCATGTCGTCACGGAGCCGTCATACTGTGACCATGTAGAAGAAAATGAGCGGAAACACACCCCTAAATTGTAAGCTGTTGCTAACGTATTTTATAGTAAAAACACCGGCCGACAACTGAGCATGCAGTTGCGCCAGACTGAGCTCACTCGTTTGCAAACGACTCAAGAGAAATGTTTTTGTATTTTGGGTCTCTTAAGAGAAGATTATATAATGAAAGTCAATAGCAAATAAAAAGCAATAAATGTGCATGTAAATTACGTATGTAGTTTCTTAAAAAAATATTATGCAACTACTTTTCCACCAAAAGAGGAAAAGAATTTAAAGAAAAAAGCGAGAGATGAACATGAATCCTGAAGGGCATTACTAATAAAAAAAAAACTAAATATTCAGTTTAAAATTAATGGGCCCGTTCTTTTTAATTCCTTTTTTGCATAGCAGTGGGGAATACAAATCTAGGGCTTACACTTAATTTGCTATTGGAACGGGCCTAAGACCAAGACGGACTAAAATATGAATTTTTATATTTTCCAATTTCTGGCTGTACAGTGTACACCCCCAATTTACAACAGATCGTTGTCGTTAGGCCCGTTCGTGTGCTCGTGTGCAAATTTAGATATACACCTTTAAAATCTTCGGGTTCCCACTGTTGCCATTTTAATGTACAGGTCGATGTGCTACAATAAGAAATTCAAATAACTTTTTTTTAATGTATTTAATTTTTTTTTATTATGTATCTATATAGAAAATTCATTTTTTTTTAATAATTGTTTTTGAAGGTGATAGACCGCAAATGACCTCCATGCTCATCCGCGCATATGCGACACCTGATCAGAAAATTATTCATTGCGGCCTGAAGGGTTGAAGTCGGGATCGCCTCAATTATTGTTTTAATTGACTGCTTCAATTCAGTAACACCATAAAATAAAGTCTGGTCAGGTGACCTTGGGGGCCAGCGGAAAGTGACATATTAATTTGTTTGGGAATTTTCGTTGGAGCTCCACCATAACCGGTCTGGTTATGTGTGCAGTTGCTCCATCTTGCTGGAACCAAATGCTGTTGAAACGGATACTTCTTCGGCGCAGTTCTGGGTAAAAAACTCCTTCAACAGCTTTAAATAACGGTCCTCATTGACAGTTACTGTTACACCGTTTTCTTCAAAGAGGTATTGCCCCCAAATGCACCTTAATGAAACTGCACCACACAGTGACTCGTTCTGGCTGCAGTACCGTCTCATGCAATATTTCTGGATTAGATTCACTCCATACTCCATGCTTTTTTACATTCCCGTTTAGATCGAAATGGGCCTCATCAGACATAAGCTGTTTTCTTGTTCCGTCATTTCAAATCCAGAGTGTTTAACTTGCTTGTAATGGAAATGGAAACAAGTTTAAGTCATCATGAATGACCTCCAATTTGCGCCGATAAGTTTCGAGTCGAAAAGCTTGGATACGCCTGAATTGCCAATCAGCCGTATTGCGAAGATCAATCGACAATTGATAATTGACTATTTTCAATGTGTGCTATTGTGAACGAACGATTATTTGGTATTTTTGTCAATCGCATTTTTATACCCTATTCTAGGGGTATATTAATTTTGACGCATAGTTTGTAACATACCTTAATATTGCCCGTAGACCCCTAAAAGTTACTATATTTATGATCAGCATCGATAGTAATGTCGATCTAGCCATGTCCGTCCGTCCGTCCGTCCGTCCGTCCGTCCGTCCGTCCGTCCGTCCGTCCGTCCGTCCGTCCGTCCGTCCGTCCGTCCGTCCGTCCGTCGGCAAAAATTAGGCCTTTAAACTGGACCTAGAGAGCTGAAATTTTAACCATATACTCTCTAGGGTCCCGAAATAATCAAGTTTAAGAATTTTTAAAATCCGCCCACAGACACGCCCACAAACTCAAAAAAACAAAATTTTGGAAAAAATCGAATTTTGAGCTAGAGAGCTGAAATTTTTTATATATGATCTATGGCCCAAAAAACTGATTGGGACATAAAATTTTCAAAATCCGCCCACTGACACGCCCACAATTAAATAAAACAAATTTTGGGAAAAATTGAATTTTGAGCTAGAAAGCTGAAATTTTTTATATATGATCTTTGGCCCATAAAACTGCTTGGGACATAAAATTTTCAAAATCCGCCCACTGACACGCCCACAATTAAATAAAATATTTTTTTTGAAAAACCAAAATTTGAGCTAGGGAGCTGAAATTTTTAATATATACTCTCTAGAGGCCCTTTATGCTCATGTGTAAATATTTTCAAAATCCGCCTACTGACACGCCCACAATTATTTTTATTTTAGTTTTGAAAGTCCAAAGTTTGAGCTAGGGAGCTGAAATTTATAGTATATACTCTCTAGGTGCCCTTTATGCTCATACTTAATTTTTTTTTAAATCCGCCTACTGACACGCCCACAATTAAATAAAACAATTTTATTGAAAAACCAAAGTTTGAGCTAGGGAGCGTTTTTATTTACAAAAGCTTAGTTTTTTCGATAAAATCCTTTAAATTTTTGTCACGCCCACTTATGAGATCTAGGAATAAGAATAGGGTATCCAACAGTTCGCCCAAGCGGACTGTAGCCCGCCCCTATGTTTTTAATTGACTTTGATTGACAAAATCCTTTAGAATCGTTCGTTCACAATAGCACACATTGAAAATAGTCAATTATCAACTGTCGATTGATCTTCGCAATAAGGCTCAATGCTACAGCCGCGATTGTGTCTTGAACCAGAAAATAGGGATCTCGATGGTCGTCGTGCAATGCTTCCATATTCGGCAAACATGTTAACCAGCCTCATATTGGTCCATCTACTCGGGGGAGTGCCGCCAAACTCCCTCCTAAATTCCCTTTGACGGAAATAAAGGACTGCAAAGCATGGTAACGCTGCACTTTCCAAATCCTCTTTTCGGTATCCCAAGCATTCATTTTAATAAATCTAAATAGTAACAAAAAAATAAGCCGATTGCTCACACAGAAACAAAGTTATTACCTACGTTTTGTTTTTGTAGCACGATTCGTGCGCCACCCTGTACTTGCAGTAGATTTATTGCGAATTATAATTCTACTACCATAAAACCAAAGCTTGAATACTCTTCGCCTTGAACCTGTTTTGGTGCCTAGAGCTGTATGCGGTTACATACCCCTTCTAACCAAAGACTTCAAAAAACATAGGGACGGGCTACAGTCCGCTCGGGCGAACTGTTGGATACCCTATTCTTATTCCTATCCCTCATAAGTGGGCGTGGCAAAAGTCTAAGTATGGTTGAATTGTTAAGAACGCTCTACATATTTTGTTATATAACATTTAAAGGATTTTATCAAAAGAAAACGCTCCCTAGCTCAAACTTGGGTGTTTCAATAAAATTGTTTTATTTAATTGTGTGCGTGTCAGTAGGCGGATTTAAACAAAATTAACACATGAGCATAAAGGGCCCCTAGAGAGTATATATTATAAATTTCTGCTCCCTAGCTCACTTTGAATTTTCAAAAAAAAAAAAAATAATTGTGGGCGTGCCAGTGGGCGGATTTTGAAAATATTTACACATGAGCATAAAGGGCCAACGACCATACCACGTCGAGTTAATCGGTTCTCGTCAGATCACCGCAATTAAACGACGTTGGGCGCGGTTAGTACGTAGATGGGGGACCGTTTGAGAACAACCGCGTGTCGTTGGCCAGTCCCATCTACAGAGTTGAGGTAGATAATACATACGTGGTATCACAATGGACCTAAAATTGGTCTAAGTGTGTCGGCTTCTGCCGACAGCCACATAAACCTAACCTAACCTATAAAGGGCCCATAGAGAGTATATATTATAAATTTCAGCTCCCTAGCTCAAACTTTGGATTTTCAAAAAAAATGTTTTATTTATTTGTGGGCGTGTCAGTGGGCGGATTTTGAAAATTTTTTATCCCGAGCAGTTTTAGGAGTCATAGATCATATATAAAAAATTTCAGCTTTCTAGCTCAAAATTCGATTTTTTCCAAAATTTTGTTTTTTTGAGTTTGTGGGCGTGTCTGTAGGCGGATTTCAAAAATTCGTAAACTTGAATATTTCGGGACCCTAGAGAGTATATGGTTAAAATTTCAGCTCTCTAGGTCCAGTTTAAAGGCCTAATTTTTGCCGACGGACGGACGGACGGACGGACGGACATGGCTAGATCGACATTACTATCGATGCTGACCATAAATATAGTAACTTTTAGGGGTCTACGGGCAATATTAAGGTATGTTACAAACTATGCGTCAAAATTAATATACCCCTAGAATAGGGTATAAAGAGACAAAATATTCTTTCCCGAACTTTTAGAAAAAAAAAATATTTTTGTTTTCTTTGAACGCAGCCTTTTATACGATTCCATTGTTTAGAGGTCACCACTGTGCAGATTATGTATGCACCCTCCCAAAACAACGAATTTTTAAAAAATCCTTTTCGCGTCAATAAAAATGAGAGAATTAGGACATTTGCCCGTGCTGCGAATTTGAGCCCAAGTAATTTGGCTTCATATATAAAAACATTGACTCGCTGTTCTCTGTGCTCAAAACAAATTTTGAGTGCCTTTTTCGAGTCCTCCTTCCTGAACGACATATATTGAAATATCTGCTGAGACAGCTAAGCCGCTATTAAAGCCTGCTCGCCTGACACGCTCACCTTAAAAATTGTTCAGGAAACCATAGCTAAGCTGAAGGTGTAGCTTTGTAACACTTGCCTGAGTTCCGGGGCACACACATATCCAGGGTAATAAAACAGCGGATGCTCTGGCCAGAAAAGGCTCATCGACAGCCTTCATTGGCCCACAACCATCCATGGGATGCTGCTCGTGTGTTCCAGAATCGTGAAATGAATGAGGCTCTACGTCAACAGCAAACCGAATTCTGGCATGTCCTTGCCTCATGCAGGCATTAGGAAGGAAATTAAAATCCCAGAGTACGCAGACTCGTTAACGGTCCATTGTACTGCCAGGCATAAATCCTCTTTTTGGTGTAGAGGTTGGAGAAATAAGGTGTTATTTCTGTCTCTTCTTTAATGAGTGGCTTATGTTGGTCTCGCCACTGTGTTGCCTGCAGGCAGATGAATTGGCATCACATTACTTAACGTCCGGGTACTTTTTCGGAATTTTTCTCTATTTGAGAGAATTTTATCCAGTTCTTTGAAGTTTGACATTTGACGAATTTTGTCGAAAGTTCGCGAACACAAATATTCTCAAAATGGCACTACCGTACCATACCGTATCGTACCGTTAATGCTGTTGCCATTTGCATTTTTTCGTTGACTAGATAAATATATTATCAGAGCTATTCTCCTACTGAAACCTCCAAAGGAATTTATTTTTTCTCTGTATGTTTGGCAATGATGTTCGAGCGTTTCATGAAGCACATGAGTGGTCTCACCTGTCCAGTAATGCATATTTTGTTTATTGACGAAGAAAGTTTAACCAAAAATGCGCTTCATCGCTGAAGATGATTTTGCGATGAAATTCTTCATTTTCTTCCATCATGTCCAGAACCCAATTTGGGAACGTACTCCGCTTCATATGATCAATGTAGGCCAAGATCCTTATGCAAAATTCGCCATAATGTGGTCTGAGAGAGGCCCAATTCTTGACAACGCCATGAAATTGATTAATTTGGCTGGTTTGTGACGGACGCCTCTACGGCAGCAATATTCTCCACATTTCGGGCAAAACGTAGTCTCACTGGCACGGCAACATCGAGCAGCGAATATCCTAACTCAAATTTGTTCCCTAACCTATGAATTCCTTGTCTACTGGGACGAGAATTACGGCCGAAAATTGGCGTTACGGCTCTTAAAGTTGCGACAACCGACTCGAAATTTCGGTAGTAAATTTTAATTATTTGTAAACGTTGTTCCTTCGTGTACTTCACCATGATGGAAATGTTGTTTTACCGCATATTTTGACATTGACAGTTCGGAAATCGGTTTAAGGGTGCGTTCACACTGAAAGTTGGAAGTTATCAAGTCGCTAATGAAAGACCCTTTATCTAAGCAATGATTACCACGAAGATGATCTGCCTTTAGGTGTCATAAGAGAGCATTTTTTTTGTTTCACAATTAAGTGAATACATACTTACTCCATTTTTCACACCAACATTTTTTTTGACTCGGTTATTGTAACAACCTCAATAACCGCAACTGCCCGAATTTCTTTTAGCTCTTACCAAGGCCGTACTGTATATGAATTTTATTGAAATAAATCAATCACTTACGAGCACTTAAAACATAGTCTACGGACGATGCCGCTGCAACCTACAAATGAGAACCTATAAACGCCAAACTTCACTAATTATTCTCATCTCATTGCCACATAGGGGTACTATCCCGTTCTACTATTACGTTTTTCATTTGTGTTGCCACGGAAATTAAATTATGAAAAAAGAAAAAATAGAAACGAAAAAAGAAAATAAAAGATTAACGCGAAGTAATGAAATAAACGTGGTGCTGGTGACACTCTAATAATAATCAATGCATGCATATACCATCGCCGCCGTACCGTACTATTGGCGTTGCGGTGGTGTTTTCCTTGGCTGAAATCAAATCTACAGCATTCTTTGCTTCGTCGAACTGCCGAAGCGGAAACACAATTGAGGAAAAAGTAGGTTGAGACTGTGCGAAGACCATTTCCAGAATTGTTTCGTTATTATAACTCTTTTTCTCTTCCCTACCAATCTACCATCATCATTTACCTCTTGTGCTGCTGATATCGGTTTATTTCATGTATTTTTTTTCTTCAGTCGCGCGCGCGAATAAGGTCGCGCTAAAGTAACATATCGCAAGACCTTTTCCAAAAACCTTTTGTAGACGTCACATAAGCTTTGGTTCCCGTCACATGTTCACTGGTACGCTCCTCTCAATTCTCACTGCCGGCCAAAAAGACAGAGGTGTTCGTATATGAGCCAGCATAAACGGGTTCAATAACATCGAGTTTTTGGAGGTAGCTGCACGATCGGATGTTGAACCGGTGAAATTCAATGGGATATTAACCTGACTTTCGAAGACACTCCTTCGTTTAGGGATGGGTGTTGTTTGGTATGTCATGAAGTGGGTCTCTCTGGTTATGTGAATGCAAAAAGATTGCATTAAATTGTGGATGCTTTAGGTCTGATGAATCCTTTTAGGGATTTTGACTCATTTGGTTCGTCTGTTTTATTTTGATTGG
Organism: Portevinia maculata; assembly: GCA_949715645.1. Classification (NCBI taxonomy): domain Eukaryota; kingdom Metazoa; phylum Arthropoda; class Insecta; order Diptera; family Syrphidae; genus Portevinia; species Portevinia maculata. The sequence continues at coordinate 306,164,392 of OX454526.1, read as the reverse complement.
AGTTTTGAATAATTTTTGGGATTTGCTCTTGATTTACAGATGCTCCTAATGAGGTACAAGTTTATGATTTATTTAAAGACAATGATGCTGTTAGAAAATTAACCCTTTTCAGATACATGCAAATAACGTAAACGGTTCGATGATCTTGTCGACTAAGGGCAGATCCAATGATGGCCATATAAAAAGCTTTTTGAAGGTGGGCCTGCGGTGAGGGACAATAGCTGAATTATTGGTTAGATATTATAAAGGGTCTTTCATTAGCGACTTTAAAACTTCAAACTTTCAGTGTGAAAGCACCCTTAAACCGATTATCAAACTGTCAACGTCAAAATATTCAGTAAAATCAACATTTTCATCATGGTAAGGTACACGAAGGAACAACGTTTACAAATAATTAAAATTTACTACCGAAATTCTGAGTCGGTGGTCGCAACTTTAAGAGCGTTGCCAACAAGCCGGCGACGTTAGACGAGCTCAGAGCCAATATTGAACGAGTAATATCCGTATCGCTCGAAATGTGCGGCCGAGTCATCGATAATCGGGTTCAACGTATCGACCGCTGCATTCGTTCCCGTGGTGGACATATGAACGAAGGCGAATTCTATTCATAAATGTTTTCATAGTAATTCAAGCGAATACATTTTTTTTTAGATATCTCAGGTAGTTTGCATTTTATTTAAAAAAGAAGTTGCCAAGTCCTTAATGAAAGACCCTTTATAACGCCTCCAAAATCGACCTTAGTTTCATGAACAAAAAAACACTGCGTTCGTGTTTTTGTCCCTAATTTTTTGCCTTTAAGACTTGCAGGTGCCTCTGGACAGGCGGTTTGCTGGCATTTATTATTATTCAGCGCACACTCCAGCATCGATCCATTTATTTCAGGCAAGTGATAGAATATAACTTCTCACATCAGCTTCTATTAGTTTCTGACAATTTGCTGGTAGTAGTCACACTCAAGCTCGGATTTTGGAAGTTTGGATTCGGGGTAAAACTGAAGGTCACCTTGAATTCGTGCATGCTGGTCGACTCTCTGTTGAACGTTCTCAACAGTTGTAACGTCTTCGCTCAGGCGTAATCGGGTGATCTTGCCGTACTTTCTGTTGGACCATGCCTAGCGATCAAGATCAAGCGCAGGCGGCCCTCGACGTTATCGACGCATGGTGAACTAGGAATGGGCTTTCAGAAGGGTTCGTAAAATATCGCTCGCGAACGATAAAATTAGGATCTTTATCGTTCTTTATCGATGTTCTAACGAACCATAAAATATAAAGTTCGCGAACGATAAAATGTTTGATCTTTAAAAATGTATAGTTCTCTCACAAACGAAGTGTATCCTTTTTTCTGTATCTCTCTTTCGTGAGAGATCGCAAAAAATAAATTCAGGTAGAATATGGTTCGCTCGCGATAAGGATCCGTAAAGATCCATAAAACAAATCATTCTCGATTCGCGCATTGGAAAACATTGAGCAGCAAAGAGGTTCTTCTAGGCAAACTTGCACAAGTAGTGCTAGCAGTGCTATCAACTCAAGTCTCTGTTGAACGGGCTTTAAGCCCGTTTTGACAAAAAACAGAAACAAATTATCCATAGCAACAATAAATAATGTTTTGTTAGTTAAACTGAATGCAAATTTATTCCAAAATCTTAATATGTAATAAAAATACTTTTCACTTATGGTCTTTCAATATTAAAATATGTAATATAATTTTCATGTAAAATTACTTTTTTTTTATGAGAACAGTTCGCGAACGGATCTCCAATAGTTCGCGAACGAACTATATTTTACAGATCGCAACAGATTTGATTCGATCGCGAAAACGAATTTTATTTTTAAAATAAGAAATAAAGTTCGCGATCGAATCAGAAATAAAATTCCTTTGCGAACTTTTCATGAGAGAACGAATCATATTTTATCGTTCTGCGAACCTTGGCTTTCAGTCAATCCTTTTAAAACTGAGGTTGTGCTCTTTACGAGAAGGAGAAAGCTCAGACAGTGCTAAAAGGTGTCACAATCAAACTCTCCAATGAAGCAAAATATTTGTGAGTCGTCCTGGACAGTAAACTTCTTTGGTCCAAGCATGTTGACCTAAAGACTGCCAAGTAGCTGTCAGTGCAAGGGAATTTCCGCAAGACATGAGGCTTATCACCGAAAAGAGTCCAATGGACTTACACGGCTATGATAAGACCATTTTATACCCTATTCTAGGGGTATATTAATTTTGACTCATATAGTTTCTAACATACCTTCATATTGCCCGTAGACTCCTAAAAGTTACTATATTTCTTTAACGTTAGGCAAAATGGTCTTAAGTCAAAAAATTGCATTTTGGGTTTTTGGTTGGGTTTAACTCAATTTTTTTTTCTCTTTCGTTTGGTATTAACGACTTAAGTTTAGCACAACTACTTTCCATCGTAATAATTAATTTAATCCCGATTTGCAAATAATTAAAATATTTTAAATTTGGTTTAACGAAAAACTGCAGTTTCTGACTTAAGACCTTTTTGCCTAACGTCAAAGATTTATGATCAGCATCGATAGTAATGTCGATCTAGCCATGTCCGTCCGCCCGTCCGTCCGTCTGTCGGCAAAAAATAGGCCTTTAAACTGGACCTAGAGAGCTGAAATTTTAACCATATACTCTCTAGGGGCCGGAAATAATCAAGTTTAAGATTTTTTGAAATCCCCACGCCCACAAACTCAAAAAAAATTTTTTTTTCGAAAAAATCGAATTTTGAGCTAGAAAGCTGAATTTTTTTCATATATATCTTTGACTCCTAAAACTGCTCGGGAGATAACACGCCCACAATTAAATAAAAAAATTTTACTGAAAAACCAAAGTTTGAGCTAGGAAGCGTTTTTTTTTTACAAAAGCTTCGTTTTTTTTTTTTACAAAAGCTTCGTTTTTTTCGATAAAATCCTTTAAATGTTATAACAAAATATGTAGAGCGTTCTTAACAATTCAGCTATAGTTAGACTTTTGTCACGCCCAGTTATGGGGGATAGGAATAAGAATAGGGTATCCAACAGTTCGCCCAAGCGGACTGTAACCCGTTCCTATGTTTAGCATTTATGTATTTTAGTTTACCTTTTTTTTCCGGCTTAATGGTCTTTTTTGTTCTAATGCAATTAAAACACTTTAATCCATCCTTGCACCCTACGTTTCGTCGGTTTTTTGCCAACTTCCTCAGGGGTTTTTGTTTTCTTTTATTTAAACATTATTTTACATATTTAATTTAATATGATATTGTAACAGCACAAAACACAATTTCAATAAATAAGTAAAAATAAATAACATAAACGACATCACTATTGAAAATATCACAGATCAATAACCATTATAAAAGATAAAAGACCATAAAGCCGGAAAAAAAGGTAAACTAAAGTATCAACAAAATATTGGTCGGAAAAAACAAATCAATTTATGTATTTGGTTGTTTGGTGGAATAAGCTTTCGCGTGAATACGTTACTGCTGCTTTCGCCAAAATCCAAAGGAAGGTATACTTCCGCTGTACGGGGGCTTCCACAGCACGTTCCGGCCTAGATGCATCATTGCACCTCCCGCCCCTTGATGTTTACGTCATGGGTTGCACAATCAAAGCTATCCCACATTTAAGAAGAGGTGGCTTTTGGTTTAACTTGCAAAGGAGTTGTGATGAACTTGCGCGTAGAGCTGTGTCAATCGTTCAAATTTAATGATCGAATCGTTCAAGTATTGGTTGAAAAAATGATTCGGTCATTTCAATCAATCATTCAATCAATCAATGACAGATAGGACATGGGAGTATTGTATTGCTCCATTCAATTTCAATACAATCAAAAACACCAATCATCATTCGTTCAATTTAGTTTCGATAGAGACAGATACATTCGAATTTCGAATGGATTGTAAGAGTGAATACACTCAATAACAACAAACTGCAACTGCAACAAATAATTAGGAAATGGAGATTATTGAACAGAAGCGATATTTTTGTAGAACAAATATGTGTTCGTAAAACGAAATAAGCCGAAATAAATAAAAATATTTTGATATATTAACACATTTATTGGTTCAGTAGATAAGAAATCAGTAATCAGTAATGCCCCTATTGTGTAAAACAGTTGAGTTGTCTCTTGGTTGTAATTCAAAATTCGGTATTGCCAAACACAACCTTAAGCGAAAAGTTGACTGTCAACAGACAACCAAGATGGCGGTGGTTGTCTGTGTGTATGCATATGCAACGCTTCACGATTGCAACTGAAAAAGGTTGTCTTGCTCTTGCATAATACGAAAAAATAGTTTGGTTGTGTGAAAGTTGAGTTGTATTCAGTTGTGTTATACAATAGGGGCATAATAAAGAAATGAAGTAGTCAGAACAGAACAAAAGTATTGACTCGATGAACGATTGACTTCGGGCATTGTGATTGCAATCACCAATACTTTATTGTGATCGGGTCAAAAAGATCGAATCAATCACGATTGACACAGCTCTACTTGCGCGGCGGTTGTCCTTCGACTCCTGTCTTATGGGTATGCCGTCCGATGCAATGACACCGGAACTTCGGCTGATGCGCAATTACTTTCGTCGACTTTCCTCGTGTTCAGGACTTTCTCTGGAAAGACTCTGAGCCTGGAAAGGAATGAATTCGAATCTTCACGGATGGCTCCAAAACCGATCAAGGATCTGGTAGGGCAAACATACGTCAGTTTTTCATAAAGAGACTTATGCTACCCTAATGGATATTGGCTATGTTGTAAGGAACAGTTGGAGGGGGCGGAGTATCTGCGTCTGTACTCTGTAGTGACCGTCAAGCTGCGCTTAAGGCTTTGCTGACCCCTGTAAATCGTTCAAAATCGTTGGTGAATGCAAGATCTCTCTGAATTCGTCCGGAAGTCTGAATTCGCTGGGTCCCAGGTCATAACGGGATCACAGAAAATGATATCTCCGATGAACTTGCTAGACAGGACTCAGAGGAAAACTTCTCAGAACCTAAACCCGCGTTATGTCTGCCTGCGTCGCTTCCATTGACGGCTGGCTTTCATATGAACACAATCGCAGATGACATGACTCTCCAGCGTGGAGACCGACTAAGCGAATTCTTCCCAACGTCCAACGACTGCAGACAAATTACTGGCGTTCCTACCGGCCATTACGCTTTTGGCAATCATCTTAAGGTGCGGCTTAAGCGATACCACCAGCTGCGAAGCCTGTGGAGAAAGCGATGACACTTCCTTTGTGATTGTCCAGCTTTTGCGCGTATTAGGTGCCGGGTATTTCGTACTGATGTGGTGAGTGCTGTAACCCTAGGCTGGACATCACTTAAGATTTCCTAGGGAAACGACAAAATTTCAGTAAAACTGGGGTGTTTTACTGACAGTATGGAGTGGCCAGTATCGAATGCGCTCCAGTGTAGAAAGTCTCGCAACGCGACATAAAAAGCTTCTCCAAACATTTGTGTTTGCGGAACTATAGTTTTGACACGAATGGAAGGGACCTACAATTATAGACTTATGACAGTTTATACTCTAAGATGTTCATCAAACAAAAGGTTTCACAGTTGTCAAAATGTTAGGTGTTCCTGGATCGGATTCGAAACTCGTCCAAGGCACTAGCTACTGAGCCATTGCCGCCTACAATTTCATTTACTTGTTATAAGTCTATAAATTTGTTAACATTTAAAGACATCAATTATTAAGTGCATAAACTTGTCCAAAAACCCATCAATGCCTATTGGATCGAATCTCATTATATTTCTTCCAAGAATATCTTAAAGCGCAATAAATCCTGGGAGATAACATTTCATTTGATTTATTTGGCTATTTAGGTGATTTAAACTCGTACAATGTGCACCTGATATGACCTACCTCATTACGCATGTGCCAGGAGCCTTATCCTTCTCCAGAGAAAAACATTGACTTGAGAAATATGCTCGGTTAGAAATCATTTATTTTTAAGCGCCCAAACATAAGGATTCAAATCTCCAGATATCGCTAATAGCTAGGAGCTATCACGCATAGCGCTTGTTTCACGTTTAGTGTCGCTATTCGTCTAACGACCATCTGCGCATCGAACTCCATTCATCCACACAATTTGCCCTCACCGCCCTCGCGTAGAAAGATAATGCCATGAAGATCCCAAGGATAAATATAAACTTTGATCATTTATTTAAATTAATCGACTTCTAGCAGCGATGCACTGAAGAGACTCTTGCATGTCATCAGTCTGACACATTGTGCCGCTGCCGCCTTACCAACAATCCGTTGGGGATAATACCCCGAAAGCAGTGGCTCTGATCTTAAATTTTTGCTCGTGATCAAGAGATGGGCTACAACGTTGTCGTCCAGAAAGTGGGGGAAACTGTGTCTATTTTTGGAGCTCAATATTAATTATTGCACTGTGAAACCTTCCGCGCGCCTCTGCTCGGGTCTTTGACTGGAGGAGGCCAGCGTTCGCGTATTCCTGTTCTTCGCCTTATGGTATATTTTGAGTGTTTGTCCTTTAAAATCGACGCTGATGATCATGAAACCAGTACCTACTTTAAATGGAGTATGCACATTCTGTTTTTCCTCCTTCCAGCGAAAGGAATTCGTGCTTCAGTTCTTGTATATTGGTGCGGTGCTTATAATTTATAACTCCATGACAGAGTAGGTAGATGAGGTATTTCTTTCAGATTTTTCCTTTTCCTTTTCCTAACAGGAAAAATCTCGGCACACTATATTTAATGGATTGGTTATATTGGCTTGTGTCTATGTATCTCCAAAGAAGATAGTAAGCACTAAGCAACAATGAGCGGAACATTCTAGTCAAGTCGAATTGTTATTTTGCTAAGCTTTCTTGCTGCTCTCACAATTGGCGTGCTGAATTCCGTTCTGGTGTAGCACGTACAGCAGTAGAATGCGTTCATAAGACCATGTCCAAAAATAGACGGTATGGACAAAAAATGGAAAAGAAAAACTAGGAAAACTCAAAAATCCAATTGGAATCATTACCATCTCACTCATCATCGTCGTCATTATCATCGTGGTTATAATCACCCGATATAACATGGAAACCGTCCATCCGTTGAAATCTACTTCAACTTTCGGCCTGGCCTGTCTACTCCATGCTATCTATCTATATATACTTCTATATCCGATAGCCCGTATTCTACTCCCTTCCCTTGTAATGGGAAAGTTGTTGGTGGAAATTGGTTTCCACTCAAAAGTTGCCCAAAATAGGAGTACTCACTGCACCACATGCAATGCTAGTGTGGCCATTGACCCAATTTCGTGATGGAAATGATTTTGTTGAGGCGTGGGCCCATATTAAGCTATCAAATAGTACCAAAAACGTATAGGGTTTCTTGTTTCGGTCATAGATGCGTTTTGGGGTACTAACCGTATTTGCTTTGCTTACCGTGGACAATTATAAGTGGCCATAATATACTGTCCAATATACGATTTTTTTGCAGCCGTATAAGTGGATTCTGACCTCCATCATAAGTCAGATAGAGAAGAGATTAATAGACTCTCTAATGTGTCTGTCAAGTCCGGGCTTATAAAATTGGGAGGCACTTTTTTTTGCATTGAACCCAATGGCAGATTAGAGGCGGTCGCCTTTTAAAATTCTTAAAAGCGAACCACGGGAGTATCCCCTTCAGAGACGGGCTAAGAATAATACTCAGCGACCCCCGTAGGCAATTATTAGATTTAGGTTAACCTATATACACATTTAACATTTGTATTTGTATTTATTTATTTGCAACGCTATACATTGAGTTTAGCTCGTAAGAGTATAGAAAATAAGATACAATTAATTTATATAATGTGCAAGGATGTACAAGGTAAACTGAGATTAATTTAAACAAAATCATTATGTAAACAAAAAACATTTTTAAGCTACAAATTATATTAAAGCGCAACCAAGTAGTAAAGAGAGAGAGACTAGAAAGAAAATAAAGCTAAATCAGTTCAAATTGGAAAAGTGTTTAAAGCAGACCGTGTGAAATGTTTTGTGTTCGATTTTGGACCTCACATAAGTGGGTAGATTATTCCAGAGCTTGACAGCGTAAATGAAAAATTGCCTGCGTGAGGTCAGACAGGTATATGTAGCAGGTCGTAGTACAATATAGCGATTAGAAGAACAGATATTTATATTTGTAAACAAGTAGTATGGTTCTTTCTTGTGAATAATCTTAAAAAGTAAAGCACAACAACGTAATTTGAAAAAAGCCTCCAAATTACATCCAAGAAGTTGACGAGCCTCAGATGAGATATGAGAATACCTACGGCGGTTGAATACAAACCGGGCAATTGAATTGAAAGCAACGCGAAGTTTATGAAGTGAGAGGGAATCCGGATCAGCATACAGCTCACATCCAAATGAAATTATGGGGATTATTAAAGCTTTTACTAGTTTTAGCTTAACTTGTGCGGGTAAGGTGTTTTTTGCTATTGATAATCCACGTAACGATGCGTAAACTTTATTTAGTACAGAATTAATGTGATTATCCCACGTTAATTTGTTGTTAAAAATTACTCCAAGGTTTTTCGCGTTGCTGACATATTCAACTTGGCAAGAGTTTAGGAAAATAGGTGGGAAATCTGGAAAGTACGGCTGATGTTTAGATATTGGTATGGCTTTCGTTTTGTCGGAATTGAGTTTAAGACCATTGCATTTGGACCACTCAAAAATAGAACGTAGGTCGTCATTCATTTTAGCTATTGCGTCCTCGACCATGCCAAGAGGGAAACTAATGTACAATTGAACATCGTCAGCATATAAATGGTATCGACAGTGAGATAAAGCAGAAGGTAAGTCATTAATAAACAGGGAGAACAGTAATGGACCGAGAATAGATCCTTGCGGAACACCATTATTGACAGGAATAAACGAAGACTGATTACTATTACATGAAACAGCTTGCAAGCGATTAGTCAAATAAGAATAAATTAGTTTACTAGAAGTGTCAGAAAAGTTAAAAAAAGTCATTAATTTATCACAGAGAATATTAGGAAACATCTGTCCCGCAAGCGTGTGTACAAATCAATGGCGTGTTACGACTGGAGATGACCAGCGTCGTAAAAAGAGCATCAACAATGAACAACAGGGTTATGCATGTGTCGATCCATAAAAAAAGAGGCAGATCTAAAACTTCTGGATCACACAAATGGAACAGCACCAGCTTCATGTGACGAAGTGGTCCACAACCGGGAGGGCTGCCGACAGTTTTTGAGTAGAGATGCAGCAGTGGAGTGGAAGGCTTGATTTGTTTAATCCAGATTAAAACCTCACCGTTAAGGAAGAAGAAGAGAATAGTACTCTACGAGAGAAGTCACGAATTAATTGTAGGCAATGCTGGTAAATTAGGGATTTAAAAATAGTGTAATGATAGTCCTCGCCGGGGCCAAATAACACGTAAACGTTTTTTCCGCTGCGAACGTCTGAAAAACATCCAAGAGTATTAATTGTCACGAGAAACTTCTCAAATTTGCGGTCCGGATTCGGCTTAAAATTGTAGGTCCCTTCCGTTTTGTACAAGCAAGTGGTTGGAGAAGCTAGGTTTTAGGCCCTGTTTGGGCTGTTAATGCCTAATATTTATTTATTATTAATGATAGTTCGTAAATAATATTGGCCGCATTTGAAGCGGAATATACTTAAATGGGTAGGTATGTAAAGAGTTGTTGTGTTTGCCAACTAGTGAAGCCCTGAACGAGATCTAATGGAAAATAGTTTTGAGGTCTTGGAAATGATTTGCATCGATATGTGGTAGGCCTACTACCCTTATCCATCAGGGGTTTCGTTTACGCAGTGATTGTCTAAGATTAGTTCACTAAAGTTCCCGTTAATGAAATTGGGTTAGGAAGATAGGGAGAGTTGCCAATGCACGTTGGTTTTGAAATGTTTGTAGACTGTGAAGGAAAATTAGAGCGTGAAAGAGCATTCCACCTTCGTGCTGTCCGGTAGGGAATGACCTTTAATCCACTTTATAAAAGAAGTAAGTTAATGAAAAAAACAGCAGCTCTGAATCCATATATCATCCCAAAGACCATAGATTTCTTATTAAATTTGTCAAAAAAGAAACAAAAGCTACCTGATTAAATACATATATAATTTTAACTCATCATGTCAAGTAGCCCCAAATAATTTATTTGCACCAGACCAGATAGGAACGTTGTACTTAAGTTTCGGCCGAATAAACGCCTTATAAATAATTGTAGTTAGATCAGAAGGGGGTGAAATATTTTTTGCATCGCTTGATTTATCCTACACATTTCGCAGCGTTCGCCGGGACGTCGAATATGTGGTCATTCCAACAAGGATTGTCATTAACACACTTACCGAGAATCGAAAGATTTTCAGTTTCAGCGATGCAAGCGTCATTAATGGATTATGACAACCTATTGTGGTATCGCTTTAACGACGATACACATCATTGTGCTTCAGAAACCTTAAATTCCACCCTATTCGATGTACCACGCTCAGGTATACTGTCAAGATCGAAATTCAATGAGATGAACATACGCTGCCGTTTAGTTCCACGTCCGAAGTTGATGGACGTCAACCTTTGAACGAATATGAGAAGCTAAGAGTACGAAGGAATGGATTGAACTAGAAGTATCAGACAGGAGATCATTTATAAAAATGAGAAAGAGTCGGAGACAAACCGGATCCGTGGGGAACATCAGCATTTGATGGTTTCGTTTGAGTGATCCAGCGGTTTTAAGGCCTGCCTATCTTTATCGATTGTATAGGAACTTTGGTTGATAGTGCCTTTTTGACTGGGTTCGTAGGTTCTCTCCTTTGAACAGTACCAACTAAGCAGGTGGCGCTCCATTTTCTTTGCTAAGAACTTCCTCGGGTCTTGAAACTTCTTTTTCGATCAAGCTTTGTTACTTCAGCTGCCGTTACTTGCCCTCATTCTTTTTTTACGCTGTCCACCAACATTGTGAACCGTATGTTAGCGCCGGGTGCACAATTAAGGTGTAGAGTCTTCCTTTCGGCTAAGACATCATTTTTTCATGCATTGGGTTTTTAGGCCACTTCATGCAACCTACTCTACGCGATGATTAATGTCGCCATCACAGCTTTTTTTTTTTTTTTTTTATATAAAAAAAGGAAATCCAAATCCCAGAGCACTCAGAGTCGTTAACGGTCCATTGTACTACCAGGCAGAAATCCTCCTTTTGGTGTAGAGGCATGTGAATGGGTGGCGTATGTTGTCGTTCCGCATGGGGATTGAACCTGCACCGCACGGGTCACAAGCCAACACACTAACCTCTACACCGTCGCCACCCTAGCTTGCTTCGCATTGATCATAGATCCCAGATATTCGAACTGACCAGTAGGGTTATGATCCCTTTAGTCCAGATTATAAAATCGTCGTTTAAGGAAACGCAGAAGAAGAAGGCTTGCCATACAGAACGCATTTCAACGCTTGGTTTTACAAAGCCGCCGCGAATTCAATGTAAAATTATATATGATTTTACTGACGTTTGGAACGCCACCGTGCCACCGAAATAGCCATACTGACATGTAAACTAATGTCGCCGCGGTGAGGGTTAAGGCTCTTTTAGACGATCAGTTATCAGTTCAGTTTTCAGTTCAGTTGTCAATTCAGTTAAAAAAAAGACAGTGCATTTAGACGTCAGTCCAGTGTTCATTTGAGCTTTCATTTTTCTTGTGAGTTTCAGTTAAACGCTTCAATTTTTACATTAAGACATCAGTTTAACTGAAAGCTTAACTGATAGCTCAACTAAAAACGGAAATGATCGTCTAAATGGGCCTTTAAAAATGTCTTCTGTGTGGCGAAGTAATGCTTATTCTGAATTCTGGAAAATATTACTTGCGATTATTTTTTATCCCACCCAAAACTTCCAATAGAGTATTCAACAAATAATACTAAACCTTGCACCACAGCAACTCCCATCCGCATCTAATATGATTCACTCAGTTTTGTTCTCTGTGTACAACAGATTGCCACAAATACAATCGCATAAAATGCCGGTATGACTTTTTGAAGGCGAAACAAAAAGAGAAAACGAAAAAGCCGGCACTGGTACTGGTATGGCAAAGCAATTGCAAATGGTATATACAAATAGAATGTTCAACGCCACTCTTCATCATCGGATGACTCAGTGTAAAAGTATCTCAATTATAAGCACACACACCATGGTATTGCTGTATTATTGTTTTGTTTGTGCTTTTCTTGTATATCTGATGAATACTGAATCGGAAATCCAGACAGAGAGTCGAAAAATATCCGTCCACCACCGAATTTGCCCCACATTGAGTGCATTTTGTTCAACTCAATTTGATTGAGTTTGAATTTCTCCCACAGAAACCCCTAGTAGCAATCGTACACTCAAGAAGAAGGAAAAAGTTTCACATTTTGTACTGTGTACAGTCTGGTCTCGTTTCTGAAGTCGTAAAGCAGCCTTGCTGAATAATATTCGCTGAATTTCAAACGAATACACCTTGAATTTTTAACAAAGGAATACAGAAAAAAATACAGAAAATACAAATTAAAAAAAAATCCCTAAAAACAATTTTGTTAAAAAAATTATTTTTTTTGGAAATTTCACCTGTGATCTTTGTGTACTTTCATTTCTTCAATTTATCTCATTTTTCGTTCAATTAAAATAAAAAAATATTTATTTAAATTGGTTTTGTTATTCGAAAACATTAAAATTAAAAAAAAAATCAAATCTATAGTGCTAATGTAATTTTACTTAAAAAAATAATAATTAATTGTGATAAATATAAAAATAACTGAATTCTTTTTCCAAAAACCCTGAGTTTAAAAATTAAACAAAATTACGTGCTGGTGTGTGAAAAATTGTCGCTTTTGTCCTCGTAGAGTTTAATTGCCGTGCAAAACTGAATAAGAAGTAACACAATAGACGAAGACGAAGAGGAGCTACCGAAATAATCCTCCGTAGGCTATTTCATTGTCTCTACAGTGTGTGTGATTATTATATACTCTTTGAATATCATCATCTACTGCTGCTGCTGCTCATCGTTGTTGTTATCTCTAATTGAAGAGAAATACAGAAGGCGCCTGTTTATCACATTGTTGCCCCAAACCAGCAACCGCGCCCTGCAAACAGCAAAAAAATAAAAAATAAAAATTTAAAGGAGAAAACCCCTTTTGGTAAGTCGTCGTTTCGTATTTCATCGTTAACGTCATCATCGTTTCACCATTCTTTCATTCTTTTACACCCATCGTTATTTTCTTTCTCCCCCTCCATTAAACAAGTTGCAATATGCAAAAGTCGTGGCGTGTAAGGATCTGAAGAGGACATTGACAAAAAAAAAATTGTATCTCTTTTTTCCGAATTGTACTTTTTCAAATGCTTTCATTTTTGAACGCCACCTCCCACAGACTTAGTTTCTGAGTTCATTGTTGAACTTGCCATTTTTAGGAAGTTCAATTTTATTTTTTATTTTTTTACAGCAACTGTATAACTTATGGAAGCAAGTACGAGAATATTTATGAATTCCGCTCGTTTGTCTTGAGGTTTTTTTTAAAAATAATTTTTTTTTTTCTTAGTCATTCGAATTTTATACTGGCGCTGCTGTGGCGTGTGTCAGTGAAGTAACGACATAAACGAGTGTATATACGGAGATATAAAATATGACTTGAATCGACGTAGGATGGGTTGGGTGGGTTGGTGCAGCTAGGGTTTAGTTTCGCCTTTTCATAATTTAGGTGAGGCAACGAAGAGAACACTGAAGTATCTGATAGGTTCATATGTAGCTTCGTGTACTGCCGGTATACATGTTCCTATCATGTGAGGTTTGATCTGGAAATGCAAAAAGATCACAGTAACTCCGAGTTCAATTTGCAATGTTGAGCTTTCTTCTTCTTCCTTAACGGCGAGGTCACGATCAGGATTCACTTTACAGCATCTCTACGTGCGCCGGTGGGGGGGTTCGCCGGCTCAACCATAATTTGCATCGGCAGGCTTCCTGGTTTCGGGTGACTTTATCACTGAGGCCAATCAAATGCTGGTGTTGCATTGCAGGAGTTTTTAGGCCTGCCTCTTTTAATGATTTTAACACTTGCAGGATTATTGATTATTGTTTACGATTTCGGTGATATACAGAAACTGCTTCGGCCCCCGGCTTAGGTGTCGTCTTCACGCAAATGCCAATGATAAGGTTAGCTCTTTTCAGCATTTGTTGGTCCAATTATTTAAACAAAATGTTCCCACTAAGACAGTAAAAATCCAAAACGCATGTTGCCCTTGGTTCTCTTCGGCTGTGTCAACTAAAATTAAAAATAGAAATAGTAGATAGAAGCACAGTTAAACAGCTGCTAATTGGAGTGCCTTCAAGGAAACCCCTCGGTGTCGGCAAAAACAAAGACCCTTAATGTTCTCTTAACCCTGACGAACTTAACGATTTTTTTCTTTGTGATCCCCTCTCGGTTGGTGACTTAGGAGTCAACTCTTTAAGGAATGCGTCAAGGTCTTTGCCAAGACTGGAGGATTTCGAAGTAGTCAATGAAGATGATGTAATAAAATGTGTGATGTCTTGGAAAATTGCCAGAGTTCTTCCCATTGCTAAGAAACGTGACCCAATCTGTCCATCGGATTTTAGACTTTTTTGCCTTTCTGAAGTCTTTGAGAAGATAATCGAGAAGCAAATCTTAAACCACATTTCCAATAACAAATTGCTATATAAGAAACAATCGGGCTTCAGAGCGAATCACAGCTGCTCCGCTGCTATGACAAATCTCCTTGATGATATAAGAATTGACTACGATAAGGGTAATATCAATCTCCTCTGCCTTCTTATTTTTTCTAAAGCTTAGTGAATAACGATCTTCTTAAGTGGAAACTTCTTAAACTTCTTTGGCTTCGGTGACCGGGCATGTAAGCTTATAACTGATTATCTGTCGGGAAGATTTCAAAGGGTCACTTCTAGTGGGAAATGCTCAGCTCCAAGACCTGTTGTTCAAGGAGTCCAACAGCGGTCGATTCTCGGTCCAATACTCTTTTGCATGTTTATCAATGATCTTCCATCATCTTGCTTACATGCTTCGGTTCACATATACGCAGATGATGTTCACCTTCATCTGGCCAGGCCATTCCATTAGCTTGATGTACTGTCCATTGCTATTAATGAGGACCTTAACCACATAAATCCTTGGGCTATTGCTAACGGCCTACTTTTAAATCCAGCTAAATCTCAAGTCACCGCAATATCAAAAAGAAAATTCGATCTTAGCACTTTACCTGACGTATGGCTTCGTGATAGTAAAATTATAGCAGTTGATCGCTGCACCTGCCTCTGCTTTACTATAGACCGTCATCAATCTGGCTATAAACAACAAATGTGGTTATTGGTCGCATTTACGGATGCCTACGAAAACTGTGGCCTTCTGCTCACTTTACCCCTGTTGAAACCCGACGCAAACTGATACTCTCTTTAGTGCTGCCCTTAATTTCGTATGCTGAAATCGTGTACAGCGCTCTGGACTCGCCATCTCAGCATAAATTACAAGTAGCATTTAATGACGCTGTTCGCTATGTCTACGGGCTACGGCGACATGACCACGTCTCTAATTTTTCAAAGAACTTTCTTGGTTGCACTCTGCAGCAACACATCAATGCAAGAAACTTTATATTTTTACATAAATTAATTCATCTTAAAGCTCGATCATATTTGCTTGCGAAACTATCTTTCAATCGGTCAATATTATTCCCCACCTCAGTAATTACTTGAACTCTTCCCGTCTATTTTTCATACGTGCTGTTAGACTCTGGAACTCGCTCCCGTCTCAAATCAAATTAATTGGTTATTACAAATAGTTTAAAATGGAATCTTTCTTCATTTTTCGTCCTGATATGTCTGCCTGCGTCCTCGGTCAGGGCTTCCATTGACGGTTGGGTTTCATATGAATACAATCGCCGATGGCATGACTCTCCAGAGTGCAGACGGACTAAACAATTTCTCCCCGACACGTCTGTAAAAAATCTGCGGCATTCTTGTTGTCTCTCAACAGAAAAGACTGCAGACAGGCCATTACGCTTTTGCCAAACACCTTAAGGTGCTAGGCCTAAGCGATACCACCAACTTCGAAGCCTGTGGAGAAAGCGATGACACTGCGGAGCATTTCCTCTGTGATTGTCCTGCTGTTGCTCAGGTGGCAGGTATTTGGTGCTGATATGGTGAGGGCTGTAAACCGAAGCTCCTTATAAATGAAGCGCCTTTTTAGGAAAACGAGTAGATTTTCACAGTAAAAGTGGTGTGTCTTCCTGGTAGTACAATGGACCAGTATTGAGTCTGAGTGCTCCAGTGTAGAACATCTCGCACCCCGACAAAAAAAAATGGGACTTCGGTCCCATATTCATAAAAGCAGTGGCTCAGTGGGTAGTGCTTTATACTACTTACAATGGCGATCGTTGTATGGAAATGTTATTTTGCTTACCTAAGTCGGGATATTGATGTATTTACTTCTTTATCTGTGCAGGAACAGGTTAAGATTATCACTGCAGCGCGCTCCAAACACAGCTCTCGTCGTAAAATCCAACTAACGTGAAGAAACCACTTCCAGTCAATTATAACATTCAGGTGAACCTACAGTACACAAAACGATTGATACAACAGGCGATCACCGGTATCGTAAAATGACGATCAATCAATAATCAATAGCAGGAGCATACACCTGTGAAAATTGTGAAAAAGAGGCAGGCTTAAAAACTCCTGGATCGCATTATGCTTGAAACAGGTGTGCAGCAGCGACGCACGCAGTAATGCATGCAGTAACGGACATGAGACACATGTGCAGTAAGAAATTGGCATAATTCAGTATGCTTTTTTGCCTGATCACTGAACGACCAATCAGACTAAGATGCTAGTAGACCAAGAGCCCACAGCAAATTTTGGGCGTGAAAGTATAACCAAAAAGCTGATACATGAACAGAAAGGTCTCCAAAAAGTAAACTCAAATGTCGAAGTCTGGCAGCGCTTAGTTGCAGCTGAGGTTAGTAATAGTAGGTTGAAAACGTGTTTTTTTCCAAAATCTGGATTTTTTATATAACCACTTGAATATAGTATTAAATAAAAGAACAGACTGCCCTGATCACAGAAATATAGGTGCCAGACGTCTTACGCGCAGCCATACCCTTGCCAGACGTACTAAAAGTGGGAGTCGGACAGAATCCCGAAAAACGTAATCCCGAAAGCCCAAAATCCCGAAAATCCAAAATCCCGAAAAGCCACAATACCGAAAAACTAAAATCCCGAAAACCCACAATCCCGAAAATCCAAAATTCCGAAAGACCAAAATCCCGAAAATGAAACTAAAAATTTTATTGTACCAACAAAAAAATTTGGCAAATTTATTTAACAAAATAAAAAACTTCAAATAAATAAAACATAACAAAAACAGTTCAAGTCTTACAAAAACATATCAAAAACGATCAATGACAAAATAATATAATACAAGTTCTTGTTCATATTGTACGCAATTATTCTGAGATAACTTATTTCAGAAGGCTTTCGCTGCTCACACTCCCAGTAAAATGTATCCTTGTATTTTTTGTAGCCGTCAATAAGCAGTTTCTCACGCTGTGTGTTGGTTTTCACAATGGACACGTTCATTTCTACTTAAGACTTCAAACACAAAATGTCACTGATAATATAAAGTTTTTACTTATAAAGGCATGCACGATACTCACTTTGTATTACGATGTTAACTGTCTAACAAAAATCTAGTCCGTCAGCTATCACACTATTTGCGATCAGCTCAACTGAATGCACATTGCGAATTGCAAAACATTACAACGCAAACAATTGCAAAATATTATTACGGTAAATGGAATGGACAAAGACTTGTCTATTTTACATTCAAAATTAAATAAAGAATCCCGAAAACGAAATCCCGAAAAATAATATATAAAATGAAAAATTTGCGCCAATTGGTTACACCAAATGGTTACACCAAAAAATTTGTGAAAACGCCCAGATCACAAAAATGATGGTCCCAGACGTTTTACGTGCAGCCAAAACCTTGCCAGACGTCCTCAAAGTATGCTAAAAGAACATTTTTTTTAACAATTCTGATAACCATATTG
Organism: Portevinia maculata; assembly: GCA_949715645.1. Lineage (NCBI taxonomy): Eukaryota > Metazoa > Arthropoda > Insecta > Diptera > Syrphidae > Portevinia > Portevinia maculata. Next base: position 306,146,346 of record OX454526.1, on the reverse strand, counting down.
TGACAACAGAAACGAATTTGTCAGAGCCACTGGTCAATGGTCATAAAAGATAACTGTTAAATACTTCACTTATGTCTAGTGAATGTTGCCCTAAAAGTGTAATTATCTTAAAGATAATATACAAGTATTTATACACCATTATTTGTAAATTAAGAACTTCAATGTTTATTATATGATACGAGTATGTATTTATGTACATAACTGAAAAATAATATATACTTGTATATAATACGTTCTAAAAGTTATTCATTATCAGATTCATCCGATGAATCGTTTATAAAATTATCTTCATCATCGGAAACATCCACGTCATTAATTAATATATCCTCCAGTCTATCAGGGGCAACATTTCCGTGCAACCATTTGACTTTATACTTGTTGTCATCTAATACCCAACCCCTCTCTGATGGTGATAACAGAATTGGTTCATTTTCTACAGCATTCTTCCATAAGCGACATAGGCATGGCATTAAAAAACGACCATCGCCGGTTAAGAATTCATCAAAAAAAAACTTGGCAGCACACATGCACCTATGACATGCTGTAAGTTGTAGTTAAGAAATTTGTATTGAAAATCCTGAAATTGAAAAATATTTACTTCCGCCAATTGAAATTGATGCCAACCATATTCTAAAATTATGAAAAACAATTTCACATTAACAGATTTGCTAAATTCAATTACCCTTATAATGATGTTTGAATAATAATAATAATAAAATCACGAATAAAATATTCGGCGGGATGTAACAGTGGTCGGCGGGATGTCAAACTTTGAATTTTCTTGAAAAATTCATCGCAACAATTCATCAGAAACGAAGAAAATGGATTTTGGAAGCACTGTTTATCCCCGCTAAAGGACTTAGCGGCGATAGCTATCCCCGCTAAAGTTAGCGTATATAGGATAAGTTGTTGTTGTATTTTACATGCAAATTTCAAATTATCCCTATATCCGCGTGCAAAGAAACACGGCTACTGTATTGTTATGCCTTGTTGTATTTTCAGGTACGATGTTTGCACTGGATATTTCATTGCTTTCAGGCACTGTGTACACAAAAGACCGAGATAATTACATTAATGGAACTATGTAGATTATTTAATAATTAAATATAACTTACATTCTCTTTGCATCGAAGATAAAACCTTTTTAGAAACAGCTGTAAATAGCCGATAGCACTTGCTATGGTAACCACTTACACTATCAACCTTCATTGGAAGATCTACTCGTATATCCGAGTAGGTATTTAAAATTTCGAATTTTCCGACATGTCAAAATTTGGGTACATTTTTCCAATGTTTTTTCATCAAACAAAATTATATTTCCGCATTGTTTCGGACTATCACTTGAATGAAGAACACATGTACTATCTACTTCTTAGAAACGGTTTCTTGTTTTGCATGATCTACGTCAATCACTTTGTAACCAATGGTTCGTTTCTGCTATGACAATATGGTTATCAGAATTGTTAAAAAATGTCCTTTTAGCATACTTTGAGGACGTCTGGCAAGGTTTTGGCTACACGTAAAACATCTGGGACCATCATTTTTGTGATCTGGGCGTTTTCACAAATTTTTGGTTATACCAATTATTTCAAAATGTGATTTTTAACATACTATTAGTACGTCTGGCAAGGGTATGGCTGCGCGTAAGACGTCTGCCACCTATATATCTGTGATCAGGGCAGTCTGTTCTTTCATTTAATACTATATTCAAGTGGTTATATAAAAAATCCAGATTTTGGAAAAAACACCTACTATTACTAACCTCAGCTGCAACTAAGCGCCGCCAGACTTCGACATTTGAGTTTACTTTTTGGAGACCTTTCTGTTCATGTATCAGCTTTTTGGTTATACTTTCACGCCCAAAATTTGCTGTGGGCTCTTAGACTATAGGTAATGTCTTAGAATTTCACATCATGAACCGTCAAACAGGAAATTTTTTACCAAATTGTGCTGTTCTACTACAATTGGTGCAGCAAGATTAGATGCAACAACACCAGCAGTTGATTTGCCTCAGTAAAAAAGTGATCCGAAACCGAGAGGGGCCTGCAGATGGTTTTGACGTCAAACCGGTGGATCACTATGAAGACAGTAAAGTGGGCGGGTTATGGTCCCTTTAATCCTCATCATAACTTCGCTGTCAAGAAAGAAGAAGATTGATGAAAAACACAGCAAATTCTAACTTCTGTTGTGAATTATATCTTTCATTTTGTTATGCTTTCCGTTAATTAGCAATTATTTATTGTATCGTTGCTAATAAATATCTTGAGTGGAGCTCATAATCACATCGGCCATATTACTCGTCGTCAGAGTCATCAATTATATTGACTTTCGTCTCCGGTCTCAAATTCTTTATAACCCTGAAATGCTTTTGAGAGTAAAAAATCCTTACATACTTTTGTACACACTTGCGTTTTAAGATAACCCACTATTGCACTCACGACCTCAAATAAAAGATTAAAAACAAAATTAGTTTGCTTTTCACCAACAAATGTCCAACTAAAAAAAAAAGAATTGCACTACGGTCTGATTCAGACGCTGATAAGGAAAATATAATTGGTTGCTCTCAGACAAATACTTGTGTAGCTAGCACATATTTTTTAATCGATGTATTAATGTTCTAAATAAACACGGACTATAAAAACAGTTTTTTTTTTTAAATAATAATAACAAATGAGACAGATTTTGACTAATGGATGATTTCATGATTCGGTGAATCAAGCACCACATTCTTACTCACCATGCCCTCGTGATGAGGTTAGCAATTATAAGAACCGCAAACATTATTTAACATTGGTCCCAAACTTACGTTAACTAGGTTGACAAATTTGATAAAACTTTGTTTTATTAGCAACCGTTATGGGTTATGGGTTGGGTCTCTACCAAGGAACATCGACTACGCCATACTCCAATCACAGTTCGGGAAGAATTTCCAAATCACTATCCCCACCAGATCATTCTGGGAGGATGATGCATTCACGGAGGATAAATCGATCCACTTTTAATCCGGGTGGGGGCGTTTTATCAGAAAGACTCAATATTAGTCTCTCTTTCCGTCTTCCTGATCATAGTAGCGTGTTCCAGGCGGAAATCATGGAGATAAAGGACGTTTTGTCGTGGCTGAAGAGAAAGTCGATGTCCACTAAGGACATCCGTATATTCTCGGACAGTCAAGCCGCGCTAAAGTCCCTGGACTCAGTCTCTTCAAACTCCGTCGTAGTCCTAGACCGCCGTTCATCTCATGAGGAGAAGGCAGATCAGTCCATCATTCACCTTTGTTGGGTGCCGGGTCATAGAGACATTCCAGGAATTATAGGGCAGATGACATCGCCAAAAAAGGAACCGCATTACCTCTTCTACCTGATAAAGGTTTTCTAGGTATACCTATCGCTTTTTGTAAACTTGTGCTTAAGCTCGAAGTCGAGAGTACAAACCTTAGGTGGACAGGTAGTAATACATGTCCATCGACTAAGCATATCTGGCAAAAGCTGGATCTGCGACGCTCTTTGGGTTTGATCTCACTTAACCGACTGCACATTGGCTCTGCTATAGGTGTCATTACATGACACTGTCTAATAGGCAAGCACGCATCAAGTCTTGGCGTCTATTCAAATGACTTCGGTAGAAGCTGCAGGGACAAGGAGGAGGAGGAGACTACACTTCACCTCCTCTGTACATGTCCTGCACTCTCCCATAAAAGAAATCTCTATCAAGGAGCCTTCTTCCTTGATGAACTCACTGGCTTAGCTAACGCAGATGTTAGAAGTCAATCCCCTTCATTAGAAGCTAAAAATGGTTTAGCAAGTAGATGGCGAAACTCCCCTGATCCACGTGGCATCACAACGGGCCTCATAGGTTTAAGTGTGTTATGTTGGCTATTAGCTGACAGCCACCTTAACCAAACCTTACCTAATCTAACCAGCTTAAATGGTCCCAAGAAGCTTGAACATTATGCTTAGCCGTTTTATCAGAGCAAAAAATTCCAAAAATTTCACAAAATTGTCTATGTTTTCCCGAAAAATCAACAACACACATCCAGAAAGCTGTTAATTTTTAATATACACTTAATGTCAATCATCGTCGTTCCCTAGGAGAGTCAATTAACCGGATAACTGTACCATTTCAAACACCTTTTAGGCCCACCACTTTCTCTTGCCTCGTATATCATAGGTATTTACGTAATACCCTATAACGTGTTGCTTATTTTATATTCCATATACTGAATAATGAGAAGATTTAACGTTAGGAAAGGAGTGATAACAATCTTGAAGTATACCTATATGAATAATGAGGCGCCATCCCGCATGGTAAATTACTTTTACTATGAAATTGAAATTTTACTTAATGGCCGCGTTATTTAATTAATTCTTTTTTATGGCAAAAAGCTACTCGTATACTCGTTGGCGACATTTTAGGTAGAATTGACTGTGGAAAAGATGACAAAGTATGTAAAACACACAACTATGTTTTTAATAGAACACTTAAATGTCCATATGCTTGGGGTTTTGAAAAGCTGAATTTAAGGTTTTATTTATAAAACATTATGGGAGTAGGTACTATTGTACTTTCTTTTCAAAATATCTATAAAAGTCCGTTATGTTGTAAAATGCTACGATTTAAGAACCTTCACCTTTTGAAGGTAGTCAATGTGGATTATCCCGCGTGCATCCCAAAAAACAGTCGCCATAACTTTATTGGTTGACAAACCCACCTTGGCCTTCTTTGGCGCCGATTCACCCTTAGAAACCCACTGTTTTGACTGTTGTTTGGTCTCTGGTGTGTTGTGATGGATCCATGTTTCGTCCACGGTTACAAAACGGCGCAAAAACTCCTCCATATTGCGATTAAACAACGCCAAACCTTCCTGTGAAGTTGTTACACGATTGCGTTTGTGGTCGACTGTGAGCAAACGCGGCACCCATCTTGCGGAAAGCTTTCTCATGCCCAAGTGATCATTCAAAATTGAAACCACTGAGCCATGCGAGATCCCTACGGCTTCCACAATCTCTCGCACTTTCAATCTTCGGTCGGCCAACACCATATCGTGAATTTTTTCGATTGTTTCGGGTGTAGAGACCTCGACTGGGCGTTCAGGACGTTCGGCATCTTCAGTGCTTGTACGGCCACAACGAAATTCACTAAACCACTTTTTTACCATTGAAATCGATGGTGCAGAGTCCCCATAGTCTTTTTCAAGCTTAGCCTTGGTCTCGGTAATGGTTTTTTTTTTCGCAAGAAATAATGCTTAATAAGCACACGAAATTCACTTTTTTCCATTTTCTCCTCAAATTAGTGAGTAGTCTGATAAAAATAGCTGTCAAACACAAACTAACTGACACAGCAAGTTTAAATTTTGACAGGAGTCAACTGACAGATGCCTGTTGACAGGAGCAGTGTTGCTGTTTCAGTAAAGAGGTCAGAAATTCAAAAAGTCACGGACTTATTGACCCGCCCTCGTACTATTGTACTTTCTTTTCAAAATATCTATAAAAGTCCGTTATGTTGTAAAATGCTACGATTTAAGAACCTTCACCACTTTTCTTATTTTTTAAATAACGATAAATTACTTCTGATATAATCCAGTTTATCGAAGAACCATTTACGGTCCTGAGTTAGCAGTGTGTTTTATGTCGAATTGATGTTGAACCAGGCCCCACTTTTTGTCAAAGGTTTTGCTACAGTAGTGGTCCCATGCCATTTAAGCTTCACGCTAAATTTATTATTGGAACCGGCCAACGGATTCTTCGTGACAGAAAAATCAAGGCAGTATACAGCAGCACGTGTAGGCTAAATCGTCGATGTTGCATTTTTGTATGGTTGAGTGAACAACCGGTGTTTACACTACGCCTTCCTGATATTCTTATTGCTTCCTATTGTCAAAAAACTCAATCTCAATTTCAGTTTCACAGTTTTTTTTTTTTAAAAATGCAATGAATTGAACCAATACAATCTAGGCTTGTACACATTTTTAACACCGCCACTCGGTAACTCTGAATGAACGCAACACTTTTTTTATTTTTTTATAAAATTAACCAATTTTATATACGCATCCTTCTTTGTTTCCGGTTTTATATACTCCTCGCAAGTAATAACCCATAAACAATGACAGCTTTCATACTACGAGTAAATCACAAATTTCTCCAGAATATGTTCACGGCCATTTCGTTAGAAAGTTTGTAGACTTCGAAAAATCTGTGTTTTGACATTCGAACAAATAGAAAGTTCATTCTATCAATCGAAAGTTAATTCTATCAATGGATAGAATCATTTATCATCTGAATGTTAAGCGTATTTTAACAACCTGATCGTTTTAAACAAATATCTCTTTTTTTACTTGTACACGATTTCTGACACTTCGATTCATAAAACTGTTGTAGATTTTATTAAAAATCAACTAAACAATTTTTCCTTGTTACAAATATTGCACGTATAATCGGCCAGAACCTTTTTATACCCTATTCTAAGGGTATATAGTTTGACGCATAGTTTGTAACATACCTTAATATTGCCCGTAGACCCCTAAAAGTTACTATATTTATGATCAGCATCGATAGTAATGTCGATCTAGCCATGTCCGTCCGTCCGTCCGTCCGTCCGTCTGTAGCCAAAAATTAGGCCTTTAAACTGGACCTAGAGAGCTGAAATTTTAACCATATACTCTCTAGGGTCCCGAAATAATCAAGTTTACGAATTTTTGAAATCCGCCCACAGACACGCCCACAAAATCAAAAAAAACAAATTTTGGAAAAAATCAAATTTTTTATATATGATCTATGACTCCTAAAACTGCTCGGGATAAAAAAATTTCAAAATCTGCCCACTGACACGCCCACAAATAAATAAAATAATTTTTTTATACCCTATTCTAAGGGTATATTAATTTTTGAAAATCCAAAGTTTCAGCTAGGGAGCTGAAATTTATAGTATATACTCTCTATGGGCCCCTTATGCTCATGTGTAAATATTTTCAAAATCCGCCCACTGACACGCCCACAATTAATTTTTATTTTTTTTGAAAGTTCAAAGTTTGAGCTAGGGAGCTGAAATTTATAATATATACTCTCTAGGGGCCCTTTATTCTCATGTGTTAATTTTTTTTAAATCCGCCTACTGACACGCCCACAATTAAATAAAGCAATTTTATTGAAACACCCAAGTTTGAGCTAGGGAGCGTTTTTTTTTGATAAAATCCTTTAAATGTTATATAACAAAATATGTAGAGCGTTCTTAACAATTCAACCATACTCACGCCCACTTATGAGGGATAGGAATAAGAATAGGGTATCCAACAGTTCGCCTAAGCGGACTGTAGCCCGTCCCTATGTTTTTTTTTTTTTTTTTTTTTTTTTTTTTTAAATAAAAAAAGGAAATCCAAATTCCAGAGCACTCAGACTCGGTAACGTTCCATTGTACTACCAGGCAGAAATCCTCCTTTTGGTGTAGAGGCATGTGATTGGGTGGCGTATGTTGTTGTTCCCCATGGGGATTGAACCTGCACCGCATGGGTCACAAACTAACCTCTACACCGTCGCCACCCTGGCCAGAACCTTAAAACAATGTTTTTCCATTCTTTGTGCGGCGGCTTATGTAGTAAGGAAATCACTACCGCCAGTACGGAATTTTTCTTTTACACAATGTTTTTTCGTTGTAGGAAGTTGATTGTCAACTTGCGATTGACGTAAAAAAAATATAAACATGAAACTTATTACTGCGGAATTCATTGACAAGTTTGCACCTTAAATAAGAATCTTTTGATTTGACAGATTTTATTTTGTCTGAAGTAAAATCAGTGTGACCAAATTCGTGTTAAGTATGTATATGGAGCAAATCACTTACCCCCAGTTTCGCAGTAGAAGTTTAAACTCCACTTTTGGTTTAATCTTCAGTTCAGCAATTTATTCGGTTTCACAGTTTCGTGTAAACCTTAAACTGAGTTCAATTTGCAGTTTAAGTTAAACGACTGTATTCTGCCGTTTAAACCGTTTAAATTTGGAAACACTTTATTAGGGGAATCAAATGGTGCAATATTTCGAAAGCGAAAAGGGTATTTTTCCTTAAACGTGCAGACCATGTGTGACCCAAAGCTCAAAATAATGGACATAGTTGCAAGGTGGCCTGGATCAAGTCATGATTCCACAATTTTCAACAATTCAAGAATCTGTTCTAGGTTTGAAAATGGAGAATTTGGAAATCATGTTATAGTGGCAGACAGTGGCTACCAATGCAGACGCTATATGATGACTCCTTTACGTAGTTCCGCTACCTGTGGTACAGCATATTATTTGGCAATGTTGACTTGGAGGGAAAGTAGGTTATGATCCAAGGTGCAAATGAATTTCCAATTCTATATTCGACAGTTGACTTATGAATATTCGGATTTTATTGTCAAAAAAAGAATACAAAATATATAACGTCACATTACGTAATAAGAACGAAAAATGCTGCCAGCTTCGATTCATAAAATCAAGTTAAACGAAGTTCAACTGAATTGAAGTTCAGATTTCACTGTGAAACCGGACGAGTTAAACCAAAAATTTGAACTCAGTTTAAGGTTCAGTTGAATTCAAGTTTAAACCTTCACTGTGAAACTGGCCATTAGTTTTTAATAAAAAGTTTAACAAAAGTGTTTGTATGTTTGGGAACACAAACTGAAAAGTAAATTTTGAATGTTTTTTTTAATTGAAGTAAAACATTTGGTATTCGTTTTTAACACAACCGAATATGACGAATTAAACATTTGCTTTCAAACACATAATTTTATATGTGCAAGCGTTGCGTGTTTCGACTGGCATAATTCGAAATGTTAACATATATTTGCTGGCCATGTTTTCAAAGAACAATTTCAGAGCTTATTAATTAAAAAAAAAATTCCACAGAGAAAACGAAACGATGGCCAACCCAATTAAAACCAAATTGACCCACAGCTTATTCCGAAAGATAAATTTAAAATAATTTTATGATCACATTCTATTTTCAATTCAATTCAATTTTTCTGTATTCAAATATGTACAGTACATAGTATAGAAATTAGTTTACAAATTATTCAAACAATTTTACATGGAGGTAATGCTCGTACACATAGAATATTTAGTGACATCTTTATTTAAAAAAATAGAGATGATCCCACATTTGGATATTTTTACTTTGTGTGGGGTGTACAAAGGCAGATAAAAAGAAAAGGATGTCGTCAAAAATAGAAAAAATAAAAATTACAGCAATTTAAAAAGAAAAGCAATCTATAACAAAAAGAAAAAAGTATAAATTCAAGTATTCAATAATATTACGCCTTAAAAAGATGAATAGAAGGCAAATAATTTTTTTTTTATGAAGTATAGCGCAACATGGTCTCGATTTCAGTATGGTCAAAAACAAGAAGCCAAGATCTCGTTACTTTTGTAAATTAAATTTCTTATAGAACCAATTTCTAAGGGCAGAGGGTTATAAAGTTTGCATGAGATAATGGAGTAAGAGTTTCTGTAACTTGTAGTGCGAAAAGCAGGAAAATTTACAACAAAGTTTGAATGGCTCCGTAAGCTGCGAGTGCCCGAAATCGGACTTTTCCAATACCCGCCTCTCATAGACCTTCAGAATTTTGATGTAAAATAAATGTTGCAAAGGAAGTATTTTCAAGGACCTGAACAGGTCCATAGTGTGAGCTGAACGGTGGGAGCTACAAATTTTTCGTATAGCAGATTTTTGAATGACAGTTCATTTCTGCAACTTACTAAAATAAGCACCACCCCAACTGCAGAGTCCATATTACAATCTTGAATGGAATAAGCCATAATAAACCATTTTCAATGTGTTCGAAGAGCAATACTTTCTAAGACGAAAAAAACGACGAGTGGAAGAAAGAAGATATATTTTCAAAAGAGAAATGTGCTTGGACCAGTTCAAATTTTGGTCAATAGTAACACCAAGATATTTAAAACTATCAACAACTTTAATTGTGAAGCAGGTAATACAGCGTTTCTATTAAAAGATGGTACATTTTTTAAACTGCATATGTTGTTCAACAGCTCATGACTTGCATAAACATGGGAATAAAATACTATATCTGAGTCGTTGTACTCATGCCCAGTAAGACTGAAATACATCAGTTTGGTTTTGTTACTTACAAATTGTAAGTTACAATAAGCCTGTTTTGGCAAATCAGCATCTTAGTAAAAAAACGTCATGGTTTATGTTGGCTATTAAATCTAAGGGACTGACTTAACAATAAGCAATACCAAGGTCATCGGCGAATGCTTAAATTTTACCCAAGAATGGAAGTGAAAATAAGGAATTTGTATATATTAGGAATAAAATTGGACCAAGTACAGAACCTTGTGGCACTCCCAAGTTATTTGTTTTAGAACTGCTTATACTGTTTCCAATTTTTACACGTTGAGTTCTATCTTTAAGATATGACTCAAACCATTTGTAAATGAAACCTCTGAAGCCGGCCTTATACAATTTATCTAGGAGGATTGCGTTAGTAATGTCGACAAAAAGGCCAGCGCAAGAAAGTTTTTAATTTAAACCCTTATACAAAATAGAGCAGAAGTCCAAAAGAGCATCCTCCGTGGAATGGCCAGTCTTAAAGCCAAACTGTATGGGATTAACAAAATTTATATGATTAAGATAGGCTAAGATTCTCGTTTCAGCAACTTTTTCTATAAAGAATATTTATTTATATATCACAAAATGCAGTTTTTTTTTCTTTGAACGAATAGAGACATTGGGTGCGTTCAACTTGCAAGGCAACTACGAGTCCAAAGTCTATACTAACTAGGGCTTTCTCATTAATCGACGTGACCATCATGTGGCAAGTGAAAGCGGGTGAAATAGTAGAGAACTTGCTGTTGCCTTGCAAATTGAAGGTGCTCATTCTATAGAATTAACTTCTCATTCGAATCTCAAAATAAGCATCATTAACACTCAGTCTCAAAGAACAGCTGGAATTGGAATCACAGGAGCCCTTCTATCAAGTCCGACCGAGGCGCTCAATGTGATGCTCAATTTTTGCCAGTGGATATGCATATAAAAAAACATTGCAGCGTGTAGGGCTGTTAGATTGAAGGAACCTAAATGTTGGTCCGCAAGGCCCTATGGCCATACCAGCATCCTACTTTCCCTTCCTGACGTCATAGGTCCTATATCTACGGACTACATTGTACCCAAACTCAACTTCCATAAAAACTTCTCTGTTAGATTCCCCTCTACGAGTAGATCAGAATGGGAGGAGAATACGGTCGTAAATGAATTCGACATACCTATCTTCACAGATGGTTCCAAGATGAACTGTGGAGTAGGAGCAGGCATTTTCTCAATAGAATTAGACATCTCTATAAAACTCTTCGCCTTCCCAACGCAGCCAGCATCTTTCAAGCTGAACTACTTGCAATTAAAGTGGGGTGTAGACTGCTCCTCAACATTGTGACACCCAGAAAAAAATGGGCATATTTGTCGACAGTCAGGCCGCGATTAAGGCTGTCGGTTCAACTAAGTCAACGTCCAGGCTTGTTGTGGAATGCAGTGAGACACTGAACAGGGCATGTCATCGGTTTGATAGCACTCTCATTTGGGTTTCCGGCCATAGAACAATGAAGTAAATGAGAAAGCCGATGAACTTGCCAGACGTGGCTCTGCTCTTTGCGTGTCTCATGCGGAGGAAAAAGAGAGAAATCCTCCTGCACTTCACCTCAAGGGCTGAGACTAGATGGATGAACCTGACGAACTGTGTCATTTCAAGGAAGACCTGGCCAACGTACGATGATGTCAGAACAAACAACCTCTTAGCCAGATCGCATGTAGATGTCGCCAGATTAACGGCGATTAGTAAGGGCCATTGGCCGTTAGGAACTCTAGCAGCCAAGCTTGGTATCCCCCATAACACCCCCTGCCGTAGCTGCGCTGACACAAACAAGAGTGTTCTATCTTCTTTGTGAGTGTCCGGCCCTAGACAAAACCAGACGCAGTGCACTAGGTCATCCCTTTTACGATGACTTTTCGGTCATCCAAAGCATCCATTTCAACAAGATCATCAAATTTCTCAACTCCACAGGCTGGTTTTGAGCTCCCTTAACATCCTTCTCCCCCTTAATTTCAGTTTCCGTTAGTTGTGGTATCAAAACGGCGCTGAACGCGTTATTTGTGTTTTTCCCTCATCAGGAAACGGGGAATACATCCACTTAAACCAACCAACACTCAGTCTTCAATAAATTCGATTGAGCATAGCTTACTAATTCAACAAGTTTTTTTTTTGGACATGATATATCTTTGCATATTTTGTTTTGAAAATCTCCAGTTTTAAATCAAAATATTTCATATTAACGACAAAAAAAACACTGCTTCCTGTTCATCCTCCGACATTTTATAAATTTTATGGACGTAAAAACATAAGAAAAGAAATAAAAAGTTAGGAAAAAGAAGAAGCGCCGTAAAAATTGATGAGTCGTTATGTATGCGTTCCTGGGGGCAAAATATCCCGAAAGTAAAATGTATTGAATTTCAGTTCAAACAAACCGAAAGTCCACTCATGAAAATGGGAATCACTTGTAACTCCATAGAAAAAAAAGGAGAAACTGATTATCTCATCCAACAATCCCATCATTAGTTTGGCTTTTCTTTATTATATTTTATGTTCTCGAATTTTATTTATGGTATCCATTATTTAGCCCCGTAGCATTGGGCATAGCTTTTCCTTGTCGTAATGTGTCTTTGACAAGGAAATATTCGGATTAAAGATCTAAATAAATTATCGAAGAAGAAGCCTTCTTGCTTGGTGTTCTCCTTTCTTCTTTCGGTTAAATGAAGCGTGGGATGGAATTTACGATTGAATTTGCACATATTTGTGGTGATGCCGAGGAGTTGAAGATAAATTGCATTGCAGTTCCAAGTATGGTATTTTAACGTAAACTTGCTTAGAGACAGCGATTAAATTATATAGCACACAAGACGGTTATGGCGAAAGTATGAATCAGGTTTGTTGAGTCATAAAGGTTTACCATTGTTCAAGATTTGCAAATTTGGAAAAGTCAGTTTGTTACATAAGCAACAAACGCAATTAACTGTGCCACCGTAAGGCTCTTTCGATTTGAAATTTCATACTCTCCCGAATTCCCTACATAATTTATCTTGGGAATTGTTTCTTCTATCGTTGTCGAAATCAACGCAAATTTGTTGAATCCTAAACAGTACCTCTGCGCTATGATATTGAATTTTGTTTTTAGTTTCACTGGGTGTGGTAACATCCCTTCTCCATGTTGATACGACAACTACTTTACATAGTAGGAAGAGGGTATACAATTTGCATGTACCGACATTTGTTTTTCCCCAGTTTTTATCCAAGAATCCACCGACGTTCCTTTTTTTTTGTCTGCAATTGAAGTTTTCAAATCGTTTTGAATGGCAGATGAGCTATAAAAGCAATCGATTTTTTTTGGAAAGAGATTGGAATGGATGCGCAAAATCTTACTATAGGTGTATTTTTTTAATCAAGAGTATACACTGGCGATCACAAGGATGGTGCCATACATTTTGCAATCGATTTGTAGTCTTTTACCTGTTGGAAATTTTATATCCGGAATCTCTAACTACCTTTGAACAGGTACATATTTTCCCAGCAGTAAATCATAAAATTAAAGGGTAAATAAGAAACGCCCGCTGGAATTTGCCAAGTTCATACAATGAACTACTTGAAAAGCATATAAAAAGATGCGACCCAGGATTAGGCCATTGCGAATATTTCGTTGCAGCAGTTCACATCAACGATTTTTTTCAAAGTTTTGTTAAGAATATTTAAAAAAGCGTTGAAAAGAACTGTTTTTATTTAGTTAAGAAGAAATGGGTTCCGGAAAGACTTTGACAGCGACAGAAAGAGGAAAAATGGATGCTTTCAAGGAGTTAGGACTCTCAGGCCGAGAAACTGCAAGGAGACTAAATAGAAGTAAGACTGTTTTAAACAGTCATCCTGCGGATCCACAACACTATGGAAAAAATCAAAAAGGACGCACGGCAGAAGCAACAACATCACGAGAAAAACGGGTTATTCTACGGCTTGCCTCAAATTTCGTTCTACCAGTGACTAAAATTAGGGGCAACAGCGGAGTTACAGCCAGTAAGCAATGATCCGAAGGATAATACGAAAAAGTGGTACTCTACAGAGAAGAAAACTTAAAAAGAAACCTGTTTTGAGGCAACTACACAAGGAGCATCGAATGAATTGTGAACGGAAACGCGTGGTCTTTTCGGATGAAAAAAAGTTTAACCTTGACGGCCTTGATGGTTACAACTTTTATGTCCATGACCTAAGAAATGAGGAGCTTATTTTGGCAAGACATCACTGCCGTACATCAGGTGCAATGGTGTGGGGAGCTATTACCCACTATGGCACAATCGAGTTGGAGTTTTTAGCCACAACAATGAACGAAAACAACTACAAATGTTTGCTGGAACGGTGATTTCCAAAAGTAAAAAAACATTTTCGGACCCCTGTCTTGGATATTCCAACAAGGCAATGCTCCTATCCACACTTCCAGGATTGTTAGAAGTTGAATTTAATCAAAAGACGTGGAACTTTTGCCATGGCCGCCCTATTCACCGGACTTAAACATAATCGAAAATGTTTGGGCATGGTTATCTCGTAAAGTGTATGAAGGCGGCAGACAATTTAAAGACAAGCACACTTTAATCGAAGCTATTCGTGATGCCTGGGCCCAATTTTCTCTTAGTTATTTAAAAAAAAAAATTGATTCTATTCCAAACCGTCTTATAGAGGTCATACCGGAAAAATGGCGGGCATACTCATTATTAATGTAGAAAAACATAGGGACGGGCTACAATCCGCTTGGGCGAACTGTTGGATACCCTATTCTTATTCCTATCGCTCAGAGAGTATATATTATAAATTTCAGCTCCCTAGCTCAAACTTTGATTTAAAAAAAAAAAAAAAAAAATTGTGGGCGTGTCAGTGGGCGGATTTTGAAAATATTTACACATGAGCATAAAGGACCCTCTAGAGAGTATATATTATAAATTTCAGCTCCCTAGCTCAAATTTTGGTTTTTCAATAAAATTGTTTTATTTATTTGTGGGCGTGTCAGTGGGCGGATTTTGAAAATTTTATATCCCGAGCAGTTTTAGGAGTCATAGATCATATATAAAAAATTTCAGCTTTCTAGCTCAAAATTCGATTTTTTCCAAAATTTTGTTTTTTTGAGTTTGTGGGTGGATTTCAAAAATTATACTCGTAGTAACTTTTAGTGGTCAACATTTTTTTTTTTTTTTTTTTTTAAAGTTCTGGCTCGCCAAGGCGATTAAATATAGGGCACTTCGACCTAAAAAGATCTTTTGTGCCGTGTGGGCCAGAAAAATTTAGACTAGTAGAGTTTCCACTTTCCGTGTAAAGCGGACAATTCTACTAGTAGAAGAATTCTTTATGTCCTCGGGGCACATTTGTTCCCTGAAAAAGATCTTTTTTCAAATTCCGTTTAGGGCCGGACATTCACATAAAATGTGTTAAGCTGACTCGTCCTCTTCAAGACAGAGTCGGCACTCAGGAAAGTCTACTATTTTCATTTTGTGGAGATGATATCTTAAACCATGGTGGCCAGTAAGGTAACCTACTAAGTTTTTGATATCATGCCTGCTTAGGTTTAGGCATTTGCTGGCATTTTTATTGAAAGGCCGAAGGGCTTGTTTGGTCTGTCTTAAACCTGGGATGCTTTCCCATAGATGGATACATTTTCTGTATTCGCAGCTTTTTATTGCTGCCGTTGCTGCTGATCTAGGGGTGCAGCAGAAGGGTTCGGGACCTATGAAGGGTGTTTCCGAAACTTTTCTGGCCAGTTCGTCGGCCTTTTCGTTACCTTCCACCCCGACATGACCCGGAACCCACCATAGCTTGGTCTTGTTACTTGTTCCGAGTGCCTGTAGGGTGTTGAAGCAGTACATGACTGATTTGGAGTCAATCGTATGCGAGCTAAGGGCGTTTATAGCTGCTTGACTATCCGTGAATATATGGATGGTTGCACCTTTTATACCAGATAGATTTATGTGGCTGGCGCATTCTTGAATGGCGTGCAGCTCTGCTTGAAATACGCTGGGACTTTTCCCCATGGGTATCGTAAAGCATTATTTGTTTGGTCCGTATATTCCCGCTCCTACCCCCGCTTCCATTTTAGAACCATCAGTATACCACTTTATGCCGTTGTGGCTGTTAGGTGGGTTATTACTAACCCATGCTTCTCTCTTGGGGATCTTCGTGGAGAATCGCTTGTTGAAGCATAGTGTTTTATGGATGCGGTCTGTGACCGCGCAGTTCATGTTGAGTTCTGGCAGTTCATCAAGAAGGGTCTTAAGTTCCGGATGATCGTTAAGACTTATCTCGTTTAACTGTATTTGACTTATTGCACTGCGGATCGCCACTTTTTGAATGTATATGTGGAGAGGTGTAATACCTGTTATTGCCTCTATGGCAGCCGTTGGACAGGTTCGCATGGCTCCGGAGATACCAAGGCACGCAAGCCGTTGTACCTTTTTGAGCTTCTCTATTGCGACCTTTTGTGTGGATTTTGTTCACCATACAATGGAGGCGTATGTTATAATGGGTCTTATCATCACTGTGTAGATCCAGTGGACAATCTTTGGAGAGATTCCCCAGGTTCTGCCATATGTGCGTCGACAGGCCCATAAAGCTCTGTTAGCTTTAGTGATTTTGTTGTTGATGTGAGAGTTCCAGTTTAGTCTTTTGTCCAGGATTACTCCAAGATATTTGACTTCGTCGGAATACTCAATGGTCGTGCCATTTAGTGAAATCTGAGCTAAGCTGAGATTTCTTCTTTTTGTGAAAGGAACTATGATAGCTTTACTGGGGTTTATGGAGAGATTTTCCTTGACGCACCAGTCTATAGCTATGTTAAGGGCGTTTTGCATACGTGAAGTAACTACGTTTGATTCTTTGCCCCTAATAATGATGACCAAGTCATCGGCATACCCTATTATGTCGTAGCCTAAGTCACTTAATTTTTGAAGTAGGTCATCTATGACCAAAGACCACAGGAGGGGTGATAAAACTCCTCCTTGTGGACAGCCTTTTATAGCTGAAACTGATACTGAAGTCTGTCCTGACGAAGCAGTGATTTTCCGACTTTCGAGCATCGCTTTTATCCAGTTTATGGTGGGAAAGTCTACCTTTCGGTGAATTAAAGCATTTGATATTGAATCATAACCGGTGTTATCAAAAGCACCCTCTATGTCAAGAAAAGCGCATAGTGCAATTTCTTTGCAACGGTAGGCGTTGTTTATGTGATTTGTTAGTTTTAACAGGGCGCCTTCCGTTGATTTGCCTTTTTGATACGCATATTGACAGCATGCTAAAAGTTACGCATTCTCTGATATGAACGTCAATTATTCTTTCCATTGTTTTCAGGAAAAACGATGTCAAGCTTATGGGACGATAGGATTTAGGTAGTTCACTAGGTTTGTTACCTGGTTTGGGGATAAATACTACATTGACCTCCCGCCAAGTGCGTGGTATGTAGCCCCAGTTGAAACTGCACCTAAATAAGGCAATCATGTTAAGTAGGAAGAAATCCATACCCTTTTGAATGAGGGCTGGAAAAATTCCGTCATTTCCTGGTGCCTTGAATGGTTTAAATGAGTTCATGGCCCATTTTACCTTATCTGGACTAAATAATTTACCAGATAAACTATTATTTCTGCAGAGGTTAGTTGGATATGAAACCTCAGTAGTGTGATCAGTTGTGTGATCGACAATTAGGGAACCAGGGAAGTGAACTTGCAGCAAGGTTATGAGAGTTTCTTCCCGGTCGCTTGTGGTTGTTCCATCAGGTTTGATGAGCAATCCCATGCAGTTTCAAGGATCTGTTGAAAGTGCTCTCTGGGGCCGCGCCACTGCTGGGAGTTTTTCCAGCTTTTCGCAGTTTGCGCGCTATGAGGCCCTTTTACATCTTCGCAACTCTTGGTTGTATTTGGTTAACAGGGATCGATATTGATCCCATTCGCCGGTGCGTTTCGATTTATTGAATTGTTTTCTCACCTTCTTGCGGATAGTTTCCAGGTTTTCATTCCACCATGGTACGCTTCTTTTTACCACGGCGCGCTTTACCTTACAACTATTCCTAAAGGATGAGATAATGATGTCGTTAAGCTGACATTGTGCAGCGTCCGCATCACTCGGTGTTAGTGGTGAATCTGGTAGCAGATCAGTTCTGATTGCCAGATTTTCACTATAGGTTCTCCAGTTAGTTAATTTATTATTGTATTTGACCGGCGCGCACTCGGTGTTGCATCGCAGCCTGAACATAATATGCATATGATCAGACAGAGAAGCTTCATCAGACACGTGCCAGTCCTCTACAATGTTTTGTATAAAAGGAGACGAGAGAGTAAGGTCTAAAACTTCTTCTCGTATAGGGGAAGGTCATGTACCTTGGTCCGGATTTTATTATTTTCACTACAACTTTTTTTCGGAGCAATTTTTTTAATTTTTTTTATTATTGATGTCAGCAGTATTATTATAGATATTAAATGTTGTTTGAATTGTTTCTTAATAACTTACCGTATGCCTGGAAAATCCTATTTTGTAGTCCAACCTCAAACGGTCCGAGGTACATTCAGTGAATGTACCTTGGTCTGTTAGTGTATGTACCTTGGACCGAAATATATTGTGTTCATTAATGTATCTTAATTCATTA
The DNA here is from genome assembly GCA_949715645.1 of Portevinia maculata. NCBI lineage: Eukaryota > Metazoa > Arthropoda > Insecta > Diptera > Syrphidae > Portevinia > Portevinia maculata. The sequence continues at coordinate 306,127,648 of OX454526.1, read as the reverse complement.
AAAAAATGCAATCTATTTATTAATTCATTAACAAAAAAATATTTAAATTAAAGTATAAAGTATTAAGACAGATAATAAGTAAATAAGGGAAAAGTTAGACAATTAATCTTTTTTTCTGGCAGCTGTGAGCACCTCCGAAATCGACCAATCACTTTCGGCTTCGAAGTCATGATGATCACTATTAGGATCGTTAGCATCATTGACGAGAAAGTCCTGTGCTTTTTGCTTTGCTGCTCTCGGTTTTACATAACGTCTGATTTCGACCGTCCGGCGCGGCTCTTCCTTTTCGTTTTCCGAAGATGAAGATTGATTTAGCAAATTCTTTTTTACAGTTTTAGCCAATTTTTTTGTTTTCTTTTTTTGCGCTTTATTAGCTAGAATTTCCTGTTTTTCAGGGGTATCCGTAAGGATTCTACTTTTCCCCAATTTTCTTCCATCTCTTTTGGCCAATTTTCTGGCTGGATCTTTGGGGAATGGTCTTATTTGTATTGGTAAAATAATTTATTTTGGGACCTCATCTAAAAAGGCACCTGCGGATGTTGAGGGTCCGATTTCGTAGAAATAAGAAGCCGAGGTCATCGGCGGCGGAGCAGTTACGGTTGGTGTTGGTGGTAAAATACCTGGCTCTGTTACAGGTTGAATAACAAGGGGCCTATCAGTTACGTATGATGACAAAAACTCGTCATCACTGAAAATATTTTCATCCACCGGCCAAATTCCGCTTACCTGAAAGCCTTTTATTATATTTTGGCAGGTGAAAGCTTTCGGGAAAGCCTTTCCAACAATTTGCGCCACATCATAGATTGTAACTGGCTTTCCAAGATTAGACAACATCCAATCATTTGCGGCTTTATTATAAAATGTTTTATAACTTCCGAATACCGCTCTATCGAGTGGCTGCAATTTGTGGGAGGTGTGAGGCGGTAGTGTAAGCAAAATAACATTATTTTTTTTTGCCTCCTCTATTACAGAAATAGCAATGTGGGTGTCGTGGTTGTCCATTATCAAAAGTACTTTCTTTTCTTCAGTTGGTTTGACGAATGAAATGAAATGTTTCAAGTATTTGTGAAACAACTGCTCAGTAGACCATCCACTTGGATTAGCACCTCCAATCGTTCCTGCAGGAGCTCCATTAAGCATTATGCTCTTTAAAATGTACGCGTGGAAAGATAAGCATTGGAGGCACATGGTTTCCGATCGCATTCACTGCAGCTATCATGGTAACATTTAACCCTCGTTCTCCTGATGTTACACTTCCTATTTGTTTAGCACCTTTTTCAGCCAGAACTTTTGGCGGTACATGGACCGTAGAATTACCTATTAAAAATTGTATGAAATAACCTTATTGTATGAAACTTAGACCCAAATTAAAAACTTAATTTTTACCTGTTTCATCAGTATTGAATATTAGTTCAGGTGAAAACTGAAATCTGGATAAACAATCTTTGTAATTTTGAAAAAAAGTTTTCACGTTGGCCTCGTTAAAGCTAGTAGCTCTAGAAAGGCTGGTGGCCTCGGGTTTTCGCAGAGCAATCGTTTGGTGGCGCTTAAGAAATAATTTAAGCCAGTTCCTGCCGGCTGCGCCTGTTCGAACCAGTTTTTGAGAATTTGCTTGTTATTTCTTTCCGCAAAGTGGAAAGCCAATTTCTTTAATTCAGCCCTGGGTAGTCCGTAGTGGAGTTTGGAAGCCATTATCACATACTCTGCTAGGAGATTTTCTTCTTCAGGCGAAAATATCTGGCGGTAGTTGATTCGACTCTCGTAAACAAAAGAAGAGTTATTCGATCCCTTGTGCTTTGTGATGTGACGCATTAACGTGGTTTTGGAGATGTTGAACATCCTTGCTGCGGTATAGGTACATGGATTTTCCATTGTCCACTACTTCTTCCACAGCACGCCGTAAAGCATCAATGTCCACATTTGGTCTTATTTTTCCAGACTTACTTCTTGGCATATTCCTTGAAGGAAATTGAAAACAAGACTCTTAAGCATTTTCAAAAGCATGTACCTTGGACCGGTCCGAAGTACATGCATAGACATAGCTCCAAGGTACATTCACTATACTTTTTTTACAAATAATAAATTTTAGCACTTTATTTTGCACAAATATAGCAAATAAACTATTGAATAATAGAATTTAGAGATATACTTACGTTTTGAAACCACTAACTTAAAAATAATTTAATAACTGAAAGAACGGAACACTTCACAAAACACACAAAAAAAATACTTTTGCTGGTGTAATTTGTATAATATGATTTGTTCACACCTCCGTCCCATATGCCAACTGAACACTAATTGAAATGAATCACTTAAACGTACTGGAAAATTTATAGAAGAACTTGTTGCAACATGTTTAGCCAATTTCCAGGAATTAGCACTCGGTCCAAGGTACAATCGGTCCAAGGTACGTGACCTTCCCCTACTGTTCCTAAAAGTGGGCTTATCTCCCTTATTTAGAATAACTAGGTCTTTACTATATAGGTAATCTAAAAGTAACTCACCTCTTTTGTTTGTGTCTCGGCTGCCCCAAATCTGGTGATGTGCATTCGCGTCGCAGCCGATAACAAGATGTACTTGCTGAGTTTGGCAGTACTGGACAAGTTCCTGTACTGGTGTAGGTGGTACCTCCTCTATGTCCCCAGCGAAATACGCCGATGCGCATACGAACTTGTGTATCACATGGCCATTGTCATGGATCCCTCCCAGAACATTCTGGGAAGGGCCACCCGTCGAAAATAAATCGATCCATTTTTATACCGATGGATCCAAAACTGACGCGGGGGTAGGAGGTGGTGTGTTCTCTGACAGGCTGAATCTCAGCCTCTCCTTTCGACTCCCTGATCACTGCAGTGTGTTCCAGGCAGAAATCTTGGCTATTAAAGAAGTCCTGTTGTGGCTGAAGAAGAGCGTGTTCTCTGTTAGGGATATCTGGATCTTCTCATATAGTCAAGCTGCATTAAAACCCCTGGATTCTGGGTCCACAAACTCTATCGTAGTCCGTGACTGTCGATCATCTCTAGTGGAGATGGCGAAGCATTTTAACATCCACCTATGCTGGGTGCCAGGACATACAGACATTCCAGGGAACTGTAGGGCGGATGAACTCGCCAGGAAAGGAACCACACTGCCCCTTTTACCTGATAAAGGTTCACTAGGCATCCCAATCGCTACATGCAAACTCATGTTTATGAGACAGACCATTGAGAACTGTAACCTTAGGTGGACAAGTGGCAACACTTGTCTAGCGACAAAGCAGATTTGGCCAAAGCTGGATCTGAAACGCTCTAAGTGTTTGATATCTCTAAACAGACTTCACATTGGTGCTATAATTGGTGTGATCACCGGACACTGTCTCATAGGCAGACATGCAACAAGGCTTGGTGTCCACGGAAATGACTTCTGCAGAAGCTGCATGGACGAGGAGGAGGAGGAGACAGTTCTCCACCTTCTCTGCACGTGCCCTGCTCTTTCTCAAAGGCGTAAACTCCATTTAGGATCCTTATTTTACAATGACCTTAACGATCTCATTAACACCGACATAAAAAGTCTGTCAAGCTTCATCAGAAGCTCCAACTGGTTCAACGAGTAGGAGGATGATACATCCGTGTGGTATCACAATGGGCCTGTCACTGGCCTAAGTGTGTCGGCCTCAGCCGACTGCCACTTCAACCTAACCTAACCTAAGGCATGTACTTGGTTTTGTCTTCCTTGACTTCAAGGCGCTCTTTCGCCTGTTCTTAATTGCCTTGAAAGCCTTTAAGTTAGACGGATTTTATGAAGTAAGTGTCTTCCGTTTTACAGCTACCCTGCCCACGCTGCAAAATAATTTTTTTTTTTTTTTTTATAGAGTTTCTAATATTACTCCCAAACCATAGTAATATTATCGTTACTCTCAGCAAGCTGAGAGTTACCTATCCTGGTTAAAAGCACGAGACTTGGAACCAGAACTAGGCTCGGACGAATAATAGGGGTAGGTGGAAAATCGTACATGCGACTCTTTCTCACTTAAGATAAGAAAACAAAAACCACCTCCCTTCGAAACCTGCATACTACAACTAGGTTATTCCTATCTAGTAGTTTTATTTAAACTGTAAATTACGCGTTTGGCAGGCAGCTTCCCAGTGGAGGCACCTGCTAATACCGCCATAATCACGCGGTTACATCTTATTGCGCTAATTCAAATGGTTTTATCCTTTTGCAATGACCGTGAAGGCGTGTCTGTTGTTTGCAGGCAAAATGTTTTATTTCATCTTCGACGGTAGCCATAGTTAGGTCTCTGTGGATATCAGTGTTTCTGATAAACCATGGTGCATTTACTATTTTTCTTAGCACTTTGTTTTGAAAAGTTTGTAAAATTTTGATATTACTGGATTTGGTACAACCCCAAAGTTGTATACCGTATGTCCAAACCGGTTTTAGTACTTGCTTGTATAAAAGCAGCTTGTTCTGCATGCTGAGTTGGGAAAATCTACCAAGCAGCCGTTGTCGTTCTGCTGGGCCGGAAACCACGCCTGATTGGTGTGTTGTTCAACGTCTCGAGACGTTCACACAGAACGCTGGAAAGCATCTTATATGCGACATTGAGCAGTTATATACCCCGATAATTCTTGCAAGTCATAGGATCACCTTTCTCGTAGATATGACACTAAATTGTTAAACAATCTGACTAATTATCACGTTTGTCGTGCAGGGACAGGCCAAAAATACCACTGCAGCGTCCCCCAGATAAACAGTGCTTGCCGTTAAAGGCGTCTATGGGGAGACATCACAATTGTCAAGCAATATAAACCACCTACTCAATTCATTCATAACATGAAATCTTTCCACAAGCAGGTAATTGTTTCTTCTTTTTATACCCTATTCTAGGGGTATATTAATTTTGACGCATAGTTTGTTACATGCCTTAATATTGCCCGTAGACCCCTAAAAGTTACTACATTTATGATCAGCGTCGATAGTAATGTCGATCTAGCCATGTCCGTCCATCCGTCCGTCCGTCCGTCGGCAAAAATTAGGCCTTTAAACTGGACCTAGAGAGCTGAAATTTTAACCATATACTCTCTAGGGTCCCGAAATAATCAAGTTTACGAATTTTTGAAATCCGCCCACAGACACGCTCACAAACTCAAAAAAAAACAAAATTTTGGAAAAAATCGAATTTTGAGCTAGAAAGCTGAAATTTATAATATATACTCTCTATGGGCCCTTTATGCTCATGTGTAAATATTTTCAAAATCCGCCCACTGGCACGGCACGCCCACAATTATTATTATTTTTTATTTTTTTTTTAAATTCAAAATGAGCTAGGGAGCTGAAATTTATAATATATACTCTCTAGGGGCCCTTTATGCTCATGTGTTAATTTTTTTTAAATCCGCCTACTGACACGCCCACAATTAAATAAAACAATTTTATTGAAACACCCAAGTTCGAGCTAGGGAGCGTTTTTTTGATAAAATCCTTTAAATGTTATATAACAAAATATGTAGAGAGTTCTTAACAATTCAACCATACTTAGACTTTTGTCACGCCCACTTATGAGGGATAGGAATAAGAATAGGGTATCCAAAAGTTCGCCCAAGCGGACTGTAGCCCGTCCCTATGTTTAATATAGAGGATGTTTCACTCTATGAAATAATCATTGAAAATAGCAAAAGTGCCTTTGCCTCCGTCATGCGTTCGCTCCGCTTCCGTCTTTAATGGCTAGGGCAGCGGCAGTGCTTGTGATCTGAGGAAAAAAAAATGTTCCTGCTAAATTTAAATCTTAAATTAAATTTCATTAACACTGAATGCGCTGCTGCGTCTTGTGCTACCTCGAGGTCGAGTATTTTTTATTCCTCTACCTCTGGTTCCAAGTCAATGCTTGTGATTAATTTTTTTCTCAAGTTTAATCGCAAACGCGGTGCTTATTAGTCACATGCACTTTATACGCAGTTATGTATCTAAAGTTGGGTGTGTTACAAAATATATGCAAGGCCAGCTTTTTTTCCGCACAAAAGAAGAAAATACCATTAAAGCAAAGAAAAAAAATTAAATGATGCCATCATCAGTTTTGAGAGGAAAATCTCCTCCCAAAGGATAAAATTTGTTGATGCAGTAAAAGTCCCTATGTACGTGGCTCGTATATTATACATACGCCTGTTAAATTATCCCGTCTTATGATGCTACATTTCCAATGAATATGTACTTTTTGTTGGAAATCATACAGATTCGCGTCGCAAATTTGATGAATCATAGATACTCATTTTTTAAATAATTTTTGTTGCTATTATTCTGTTCGTTTGAATGTATGTATTGTGTAAACAGTTATTGCTTATAAATAGTGGTGTGATGATTGGAGCGTATGTATTTGCAATGGAAGGCGATCTATTCTTCTGGAAGATATTAGCTGCGTTTGCTGCCAGATGATCATTGTAGAATCATTCCTCTTCTAGATTTAAAGAATTGCTAAAAGTAAAGCCCAAACCTAACCACAAAAATGTGCATAGACAAATCTTTGACACTTTGATAAAATGCAGTTCCAGTGAGCCGAATTAGTTTTTTTTGTTTTTTCTTGTTTTAAGGAATTATTTTTAGATGATTAATGACTAGTGACTTGGACCATGAGACATCTTCCGGCAACAGTTCTTAGTTTTTTTTTTAAGCCTTTTTGAATATTTTAATTATACGACAGACGTCGCGTCGGAATAAATGAAATCAATTATAATTAAAGCAGTGGCTCTGGAGAGCCTGGACAATTACGAGTACGAGGTTGAGAGTTAATTGACGCAATAGTGTGCGCCGAACTGCAAACATTTAGATGACTAAGAATGGAAGAGAAGTAAATTTGTTGAAATATTGGACTTTGAATCCGAACACAAAAGAACAATTCAAGTGTCTGTGAAGAAACAGTAGACCGGTTGTAACAATTGGGTAAACGAATGCTATACTAGAATAATCTATCTCTGGCGTATGTTCATCCATTACGTGGTTTGGGTTGGGTTTAAGGGTTGATGAGGCAGCGGTGTTGATGCTGCGTCATCGCACTCAGGTCAGTGGTGACCCATTGTGATGCAAGTAGGTGGTCCACGTGTGTTGGGATGTGATGTCTTCCTTTGCCTCGTTGGTGATGTCCGCTCACATCTTCTCCAGCCATCCGGATGTTGCTGAGAACCTGAAAAGATTTGAAGGAGGGATTTTGGATAGTTTCGTCAGGTCGTGGAAAAAATAGTTTTCTGTCTTAATTGACTGAGGCCTAGACACAGAAAGTGGAGGGTGTCCTCGTGTGTTTCCTCATCACCGCAGCCCCCCACACAGGTCGTCATCAGTAAGATGCTTTTTCAGTTTATGATTCTTTAGTCGGTTGTGTCCAGTAAGTGTTCCCACCAACATCGAAATAGATTTCCTGTTTTTTGAAGGAGTTTGTTGGTTCTGGTTTTATCATAGGTTAAAGTTGTTGTCAGCTATAGCCAACACACTTAAACCAATGTAAGGTCCATTGTTATGCCACGTGGATCTAAGGAGTTCCCTCTACCCGCTAAAACATAAACATTTAGAGCTTCTGATGATGTTAGCCAAGGCACTAAGATCATTAAGCAAGAAGGATTCTAGATAGAGATTTCTTTTATGGGAGATTTCAGGACATGAACAAGAAGGTGAAATGTCGTCCATGCAGCTTCTACAGAAGTAGTTTCAATAGACGCCAAGCCTTGATGCGTGCTTGCCTATTATTTATGATCCATCGGTGTGGCTTTATCAGACTCTGGCCACATTTTCTTGGATGTTTCGCAGGTAGGAAGGGTATTCCACTTGTTTGTGGCGACTTCAAGGATTATCTGCCGCACCCGTGCGTTGAGGTCGCAGAAATCGTGGTTGCGCCTTCTCTTGCTAGTTCATCAGCAACTCCATGACCCTGAATGACCCAGGTGATCAAGGACCCAGCAGAGATTTACATTATGTTCTAGACAGCGGAGATTGCTTTAATTGCAGCTTGGCTAACAAAGAAAATTGTAATACCATCACGTGATATCGTCGTCATTGAGGCTGTTTTAGCTGCCCCTGCTTTTTCCAATATCTCCGTCTGGAAGGCATTGCTGTGATCAGGAAATCGAAATGTGCTTTAAAGTTTCGGAATACACTCCAGATTCAACGCCTACGTCTATTTTTGAGCCATATGTGTAAATTCGGCTACGCATTCGTTTCTCTCCCATTGCTCTCTACTAGGAAGGATGTAGGAGAATGGTATATGGAAGATGCGGCAGCATGTAGTCGGTAGATATAGCTGAGCCCAAGTATTTGCTCAGTAGTTTTGCCGCCGTTAATGAAGAAGACGTTTAAAAATTCTGTTTATCCATAAAATCTAATTCCGTTGGATTCGACGGCCTTCACCCAGTATTCCTGAAGGCGACTCTTACGTACACTTTAAAATACATAACCCATGTCTTTAATGTGATAATTATGACTGGATTTTTTCCTAGCATCTGGAAACGAGCAAAAATCATCCCTGTTCCAAAAAGCCGTAATGAGTATCGGCCAATAGCAATTCTACCATTCTTTCAAAGTTTTCGAAAAGGTTATGAACACGCAGATAAGGATATACTTAGATCACCAGGACATGTTATGTCCAAGTCAATCTGGCTTTCGTCCTAGCCACAGCTGCACGACAACTTTAATAAATGTAGTCGAAGAAATAAGGCAGAGTGTGGAGAAAGACCATGTAACTTTTCTTACACTCTTAGATTTCTCAAAAGCTTTTGACACTGTCAACCACCATGTTTTATGCGGCAAACTAAGGGTCAAATTCCAGTTCATGTCATCTTCAGTGAAACTTGTTTTCTCGTACTTATCCTTTAGATACCAAGCAGTGGTTGCTGAGAACCAAACGTCCTCCTTTCTTCCGCTAAGCAGAGGTGTCCCTCAGGGATCTATACTGGGACCTTTACTATTCAGTATGTACATTAATGACCTCCCCTCGCTTGGTTTCAACTCGTCCTTACATATGTATGCTGACGATGTGCAGCTTCGGTATAGCTGTCCTCTGGGTTTAATTGAAAATGGAGCTTGCGAGTTAAATGAAGATTTAACTAAAATTTTGCTCTGGTCCCGATCAAATGGACTCGGTTTGAATCCATCCAAGACCAAATGTTTGATTATCTCTAGAAAACCATCACTTCGACATTTCGTACCTTCCACAAATACAACTCAACAGTACACCCATTCAGTTTGTTGAGGCAGCAAGAAATCTAGGATTAGTCTTTAACAAAACCCTAACCTGGACCAAACATATACAATTGGCAATCGGAAGAGTGTATGGTGGCTTACGTATGTTATGGGCCACCCAAAGAATTACTCCAATTAAAACAAGAAGGATACTTGCGAAGTCACTACTCATCCCCCTATTATTATTTGGGTGTGAAATTGTTTGTAATTGTGATATCAGGATAGGAGGAAACTGAATGTTGTATTCAACAGCGTGGCAAGGTATGTTATTGGTCTGCGGAGATATGAACATATTTCTAAATATTCTAGACAAATATATATGGTTTCACTCTGGAAGACTTATTTGCTCTGAGGACCTTAACAATGCTCAACAATATTCTGCAAACACGAAAACCACCGCATCTATATAGCAAAATCCAGTTTTCCACATCAGCTAGAAGTTGTAATCTGACACCAGTACGCTACTCTTACCTCGTTTCGAGTCGTCAATTTTTTGTACATGCGATTCGGTTGTGGAATTCCCTCCTCCAAACTATAATTATGGTAGGATATGGCACTCGGTTCGTAGCTAGACTTAGGCAACATTTTGATGCGTTCCAACTCGCTCATTGCAAAATTTAAGTTTTCTATATTTAATCCTTTTTATACCCTATTCTAGGGGTATATTAATTTTGACGCATAGTTTGTAACATACCTTAATATTGCCCGTAGACCCCTAAAAGTTACTATATTTATGATCAGCATCGATAGTAATGTCGATCTAGCCATGTCCGTCCGTCCGTCCGTCCGTCCGTCCGTCCGTCCGTCCGTCCGTCCGTCGGCAAAAATTAGGCCTTTAAACTGGACCTAGAGAGCTGAAATTTTAACCATATACTCTCTAGGGTCCCGAAATAATCAAGTTTACGAATTTTTGAAATCCGCCCACAGACACGCCCACAAACTCAAAAAAACAAAATTTTGGAAAAAAATCGAATTTTGAGCTAGGAAGCTGAAATTTTTTATATATGATCTATGACTCCTAAAACTGCTCGGGATATAAAATTTTCAAAATCCGCCCACTGCCACGCCCACAAAAAAATGAAACAATTTTATTGAAAAACCAAAATTTGAGCTAGGGAGCTAATATATACTCTCTAGGGGCCCTATAAGCTCATGTATAAATATTTTCAAAATCCGCCCACTGAAACGCCCACAAATAAATAAAACATTTTTTTTGAAAATCCAAAGTTTGAGCTAGGGAGCTGAAATTTATAATATATACTCTCTAGGGGCCCTTTAAGCTCATGTATAAATATTTTCAAAATCCGCCCACTGACACGCCCACAAATAAATAAAACAATTTTTTTGAAAATCCAAAGTTTGAGCTAGGGAGCTGAAATTTATAATATATACTCTCTAGGGGCCCTTTATGCTCATGTGTTAATTTTTTTTTAAATCCGCCTACTGACACGCCCACAATTAAATAAAACAATTTTATTGAAACACCCAAGTTTGAGCTAGGGAGCGTTTTTTTTTGATAAAATCCTTTAAATGTTATATAACAAAATATGTAGAGCGTTCTTAACAATTTAACCATACTTAGACTTTTGTCACGCCCACTTATGAGGGATAGGAATAAGAATAGGGTATCCAACAGTTCGCCCAAGCGGACTGTAGCCCGTCCCTATGTTTTGAACTTAATTTCCATCATATTATGCTGTAACTTAGTTTTCATTCACTTCATGCAACAGTTTTTAATACTGAAGCTTACACTAACTTAAAGATACTGTATCTTACTGTGTAAGTTAAATCAATATAAATAAATATGAAATATTTTTTTTTTTTTTTTGCGTGTAGCTAGGTGAAAATCGTTAAAAGACATCGCTTGCAAGCTTTGCGATAGTGTGGGACTTGAATCATCCACTAAAAACACCCAGGGAAGGCATGATGTTACCATCCTTCCAGTAATCGCACCTAGTCTAAAGACTAATCAGCAATTTTGTTTTAACATTTGCTTATGTACTTATGTGCTGTTTTTAGGAACTAACTTTGGTTTGTTACCTTTTTTTCTTAATTCATTATCACTTTGTTCGTGTGATTATGTTGTAAAACCTATTTTTCTTTCCTAATTACCTAGTTAACTAGTTCAAATGGTTTAACTCTATGTAATCTTCTAACTAAATTGTTGTTATTAAGTAGTTGAACTACTTCTAAATTAGCATGGTTGCGAAGCCTAACTTCATGTCTTCTTGCGACCTTCCGAACCTCGTGCTCTACCATTTCAATTGTTAGATCCCTATGTATATCAGCATTACGTATGTACCACGGCGCATTAACAATATCGCGTAATACTTTGTTTTGAAAGCATTGTATGCTTTGAAGATTTGTCTTTCTTGTGCACCCCCATAACTGGAGGCCATATGTCCAAATTGGTTTTAATATTTCCTTGTAGAGAAGCAGTTTGTTGTAGATTGAGAGGCATGAATTCCTCCCTATGAGCCAATACATTTTATTGTATCGTATATTTAGTTCATCTCGTTTGTTTTTGACATGTGTTTTCCAACGCAACTTTGCGTCCAAAGTCAAGCCTAAATACTTAGCTGAGTTCGAATGCAGAACTACTTTATTATTTATGTACACAGGTATGTGTTGTACGTTTTTATTCGTAAAGTTAATATGAACCGACTTTAGTTTATTTAATTTTATTTGCCATTTTTTGGTCCATTTGGATGTATCATTTACTGTCCTTTGCAGTTTTTCTGTAACTTCCTGTGCGGTTTTTCCTACTGCAAGTACAGCAGTATCGTCTGCAAAAGTGGCAACAGTAGTTTCGTCATTTTGTGGTAGGTCGTTCGTGTATAGGAGGAACAGTACTGGTCCCAACACACTACCTTGCGGTACTCCAGCTTTGATGTGTTTCAATTCGGAGTACTCATTCTCTTGCTTAATTCAAAATAATCGTTGCATGATATACGACTCTAGTATTTCATGATACTCTTTTGGAAGATATTTTTGTAGCTTACGGATTAATCCTTTGTGCTAGACTTTATCAAAAGCCTGTGTTACATCAAGAAAGATGGCAGAGCATATTTGTTTTCTTCTAAAGCTTTTTCTATTATATCAGTTATTCTGTGGACCTGATCTATTGTTGAGTCTTTATTTCTGAATCCAAACTGATGGTTTGGGATCAGTGTCTTTTTTTCTAGAATCGGATGGAGTCGTTTTAGGAGCATTTTTTCGAATAGCTTTGACAGGATTGGCAGCAATGATATCGGCCTATATGACGTTACTTCACTGGGCAATTTTCGCGGCTTAGGTACCATGATAACTTCCGCAACCTTCCACATGCGCGGAACATACCTTAGTCTGAACGCAGCATTTATTATCTGTGCTATTTTTTTCATACCTTTCTTAGGCAGTTTTTTCAGAACTTCACCCGTTATTAGATCAAACCCCGGGGCTTTTTTCAGGTTGATCTTTCCTTTTATTTCTTTGGCTATTTCCCTAGAGGTTACTGCTGGAATCGATCTCTCGTCTTCGCACATTTCTTCCGTTTGTTGGGAAATATCATTATGGTCGTATGGCTTGAAAACGTTTTCAAGATGTTCCGCAAATAGATCCGCCTTTTGTTTGTTTGTTTTAGCCCAGTTATCACTGCTGTTTTTCACTGGCGGAATGTATGCCGTTGGTCTTTTAATTTTTTTTGTAGCCTTCCACAGTGAGTGTTCTGTACTAGCATCGTTTGTCAGATTTGTAAGGTATCTTTCCACCGATGCGTTTTTAAATTCTGCTATCCTTTTTCTGAGCTTATTATTTAAGCTATTAAGTCTACTTTTATCACTTGGAGCTCTTGACAGTTGCCATCGCTTGCGAGCTCGTCTCTTTTCTGATATAATGTCGCAAATTTCGTTGGGATACACGTTTCTTTTTACTTTGCTATTTAATTCAGGCGTTGCAGCCCATACAGCCTTTTGTATAGCTAGGGTGAAGGACTGTACTTCACTTTCTAATTGCTCTATTGTATTAATTGTTGTGGATAGTTCGATGCGTTCATCTATTAAATATCTGAAATATGTCCAGTCAGTTAGTTTGTTTACTAGACGTTGGTTGTGTTCCTTCATTATAATTTTATTGCCAAGTGTTAGCAGCACAGATGAGTGATCTAAGTCAAGATCTGGCCCTTCCTTAACTTGGGCAGTATTTGAGGAAATATTCTTAGTTAAGAAGAAGTCGACAACATCCGGTATTTTGTTCCTATCTGTGGGCCAGTAAGTAGGATTTCCCGTTGAATGGTAGTTAACATTGTTTTTTTTAATATATTCAAGGAGTTCTCTTCCTCTTGTATTTGTTAATCTTGATCCCAAATATGAAATATGAAATATCTGTCTGTGGTTTAGTATTAGCTGTTTATTGAGTTTAATTTCAAATCTGTACTGTCGTTTCCTTTAATTGTTGGCACATGAAATCGGGATAAGCTTTATTTAAGAGCAAAATCGGATTAACCCAGTCATGAAGGACCACAATCTATAGCCTATTGAAGTTTAGAAGAAACACTCTCCATAGTTTTTCCATTTATATGGAACCCAATGCTGGTTGGTCAGGAGGGTGTTAGTGAGTCATTTGTGTTTGGGTGTAATGCTTTTTTTAAAAAAAGATTGGCTAGTGTTCTACTAGCAGAAATATTAAAGCAAACCAAGTGCAAAATTAGGATACGAACCCAGGCATTCCTCCAATGCGCTGACCGCTGATCATGAATATTGTCCAAAGACAATCATATAAAAACAGATTGCCGTCGACACATCATTCAGGCGGCACCCTGAAGTAATTTGTTACAGCACTTAAAATGTGTTAACCTCACTTAAATGGCGCCTGCCAAATATTCCAATGGTCTCGCAAGTCCCATTCCATTCTCGTGTCACACATGTGATTCATATCCATGAAGTTATATGCGGCTGAGTAATTAGAAATTAATGTCCACACACAGATACCCACTTGAATGGATGTAAAGATACAAGGAAATACTACATGACTCTCACGCTATGTGTTTACTTTTTTCAAGTTGTCTGCTTGTCTTGTTCATCATAAATTGAATTGTTAAAAAGGGCACAGCCACCAGAATCTCTAAGTACATGCCATATGCCCTCAAGTATGAGTATCTTGTCATCGTTGAGAGAGAAATTAAAATTCATTCGCGAACGTTGTAAAAAGCGTGACATTCAATTCTTAAAAATTAATGTTCTAATTATGCAGGCAATCGCACTCGAGGTCTACTAGACAAAAAAATTACCCCCATAATATTCGTGGAAACGCAATTAAAGCACAACTCAAACAGACATGTTGTGAAGATCCTCGCGCGGATATAAAGTTTCGTATTACCACATGTATCTATGTAAGCTGATGGTATTTTGCATGCAGGTTAATTAGCTAAGTAGATTAGCGGTCGATTGGTGTGCTTTGTTTTATAACTCAACTTGGCGGACAATTTAAATTACCTAAATTTGTTTAATGCGCCAACATTCACCGAGAAAATCTATTAAATGTATCTACACGAAATCTCGCTTGAAAGGAAATTTAATACAAAACAATGTTAGAGACCAATTTAAATGTGCGACCTTCTCGCTGAATATAAAAGAAACTCAAGTACTTCAGGTATCATTCAATTGCGGCGAGGTGAGGTGGTTTTCAGCAATAAAATGAAATGTCCCTCTGCAGCATCGTGTTTTTTTCTTAATCATGATCTGCAGGTGAAAAAAAGGTTTTCCAATTAAATACGAAAAGAGAACGACATCAGGCACAAGATTTAGCCTGGAACTTGAAGAATGGAACACAAAGCAATCCATAATATTGGAGAACAAAAAGAGAAAAGAAAAGGTTTTCTTTTTTGCCCCCAACCTTTGATTGTGATGTTGGCAGGCCAACAAAGAGACCAGCAAATGGGACTGAAGCCATTCTTGCCTCCTATTTAATGGGTGTAACAAATGAAATATTCAATCATTCCGCATTTAATTACAAAGTACGATAGTTAGAGAGGTCTAAACGATTTGTTACAAAAACATTCTCTATACAGCAAAGAAGCGAAAACGTGATCAATGAAAAGTGATTTATTTGAAACAGATTAGAATGTATTGGTTGAAATATAATCACGAAAGTAATTTAATTTATATGATATTCAAATATAGATTGGTGTTTGTAATTCGCCGTGCAAAAGATACAGATTTGAGCACTGAGATGGACTGGGGTTGGGAAGATTCATTGGCCTCTAATGCCTTTTTTAATTGTCCCTTTATGCGGGTGTTTTTCAATTTTTTTTATGGAATAACGGGCACACTATAAACAAATTCGCGTCCTGCTTTGAAAAAACAAAAGTCCAAACTTGCAAAACTTGCACTGCAGTTAATATTGAAACGGCGGATGTCTCGTAAGACTTATAGTACAGTATTCTTTGCTCAATTGAATAGTTGCAAATTTTATATATTTCCCGACAGTTCGACGACGTCAAGACGGTGCCTGCATTCTTTAATTTTCATTGACACTTTGAACTTTAAAATCGAAAAGTTTCTCAAAAAGATTTGTACCCGTGCAGCCTTCGACATCTGTTGAAAGTGGTATTGATACGAAAGCGAAGAAGACGACAACTACTTAAAGTTTGGACCTAACGTCATAAATAATAACCCAAGGTATGTAATTTGTTGTCAAGTCCTTTCTCGTGAAGGCTTGAAGTCTTCAAAACTGCTTCGTCATCTTACAACAAAACATCCGAACGAAAAGGATAAGCCCGTGGTATTTGTTGAAACGAAAATTAAATTTCTTTACCAGCGGGGAACAACCTTAAACCCAGCATCCAGTGTAAACGGGAAGATATTATTAGCGAGCAATCATATAGCGTTTCGAGTGGCTAAAATGCATACAAATCCCGACCGTTTATCTTTATCAGCAACACTTGCTATGGTGGAATTAATGCTCGAAAGCCTGAAGCAGACAAACTTAAAGTCGTACCACTCTCTGATGATACCCGTGATATTGCAGATTATATTCCTGCCCAGTTATTCGAAATAATTAATTTATCAGTTGGCAGTTGAACGAATCCAAAAAAAGTATCTAAGGTTGCGCGCAGTTTGTAGCTTTTATAAGGTTCGAAACGGATTAAAGTATTATGAAAGAAATTTAATTTTGCAAAGCACTTCCACCAAATACTACTGGCGAGTGTTTGTAGAGCATGTTTATGGAAAGCACCTGCGATTATAACATGGATTGGACGAAATGTATCTATTGATATATGCAGTGATTCTTATGACTGGACGTAAAAGTGGGTTGATTGTGCGATTAAAATCAATTATGCCAAATGTTAGCTGGATGCACTGTTTTCTTCACCGTCAAGCTCTCGCAGCCAAGTGCCTGCGAAGGAAAGATAAAACATGGTTGAGCATTGCACAATCGTATGGTACCGCTAAGAAACGATTCTTTGTATTTTACTGTACGCCCGAATACAGGCTTAATAGTGAACTGATGTGCATTCATGTCATGTCGGGTATTGCGGTTGAAACGTTCTAAGGGAGGAATACAACTGGCTTTTTCGTTTGAGCACTTATGGTGGAAATCTCGATAGAACAACAAAAGGCAGGAGACATTGCGACGATGACAAAGAGAAGTGATTTCGCCATGTCTGTCGAGTAGCTGCAAATATGTAATCGGTGCACCTAACGAGATATGAGCGTTGTACTCAAGCTTTGGGCGGATGAACGCCCTATAATTTGTAGCCAGACCAGAAGAGGTGAAATATTTCTTGCATCACTTTAGGAAGCCTAGACATTTCGCAGCGTTCTTGGCGACATCGAATATATGGTAATTCCCGCGAAGGTTGTAATTAACGCACATACCGAGAATGGACATTTTTTCGGTTTCAGCGATGCAAGTACCATTAGTTTCGGGTCCCCGGTTTAAATCCCGCCGGGACCAATTAACATCTAGAGTTTTTTCCATTGCACCTCTTACAAACGTCTGACAAACATCTAAGAGAGCTTGAGCTTGAGAGCCATGAGAAGCTTCTCAAATTTGCCGTTCAGATTCGGCTTAAAATTGTAGGTCCCTTCCACTTCGCACAAGAAAGTGGTTGGAGAAGCTAGGTTTTAGTAAGTACCATTCATGGATAATGGTAGACTATTCGGACTTCACTTTAGTGACAGGAAACAGCATTGTGTTTTTGCGGCATTGAATTCCACTCTATTGGTTGTACCCCACTGAGTTATGCTGTTAAGATCGGAATTTAATGAGCTTAACATACGTTGCCGTTCCAGGGGCGTGACCCAAAAAACAAATATGAGAAGCTGAGATTACTGTCATCAGCGAAGGAATGGATCGGATTAGATGTAACAGACAGGAGATCATTTATAAGAATGAGAAAGAAACTCGAGGACAGGATAGAGCCTTGGGGAACACCAGCATTTATTTGGCGAGTTGTAGCCTTGAAACCATCCAAAATAACTTGAATTGAACGGCTCGAAAGGTCATTTCTAATCAATTGGAGAAGAGTATCATCGATTTCAAATGCACGCATTTTTGACAAAAGAGCTTGATGCCAAACTCGCCTTTTATAGGGACGGGCTGGACAAATGCTGATTTCCATCTTCGGAACGAGCTCTGAAGAATAGGATAGA
The DNA here is from genome assembly GCA_949715645.1 of Portevinia maculata. Classification (NCBI taxonomy): domain Eukaryota; kingdom Metazoa; phylum Arthropoda; class Insecta; order Diptera; family Syrphidae; genus Portevinia; species Portevinia maculata. The sequence goes on along the minus strand of OX454526.1, from coordinate 306,109,814 downwards.
TAAAAAAAGCTTACACAATGGTTTTGCCAGCGTGGAAGAACACCTTCAGAACGATGGGGATATAACATCTGGACAAGCGGATTTGTGTATGTTGAGATCTTGAAGTACTCTTGCCACGCGCGAAAGTGGATTGGTAACATGGTGTATTCTACGCGCTCGAGTACAGAGGGAGAGGGAGATAGAGCAGCAAGCAGATTGGCTTGTTCTAAAGAGCTGACAGCTAGAGTGCCTAATTCTAAATGTTTTTAACTGGACTGTAGTATTTTTTGCCTCATCTTTTTGTCGTAGGAGAATTTGACACGATTGATGTGGGCATTGAAAATTTCTGGGTCGCTTAAATTTTTTTTCGGTTTTCCTCGGATGGTATAAATTAAAAATTGCATCCAAGTTGTGAATTCATTTTAATATGGAGCGCTAAGACGAATTGCTAATGTATCGCAGGATGAAAAATCTGAATATGCCGACTTTTATTGTGATCCCGTTTAGCTTTTACAGCTAGCATATCTCGTGATATATTCGAACATCTTTATATTTTAAATAAAAGCCTGTAGGGACGTTATTAAAATATCATAACTCCCAAAGATAGAATCAGTGGATTTAGATTGGCGTTGAATCATTTCACTCTAATCAAAAGATTGTTGGAACATGTTCAACTTATTGAACATTGAATGTTGGTGTTTATAAATCTAGTATGATTATGGGCCTAAAGACCTTACAAAATTGGCTTAGAAGCTACTTCCTCGATAAATCTGAATTCGAAAATAAGCGAAGGTGAATATTTAAACTTTTTTCGATGTATCCATACATTCAGCTGACCGTGACATGCCAGCGAAGAAAAAACTGATTGAGCTTTCTGCGGATGGAATGCTAAAAATTGAGTTTAGTTCGCAGTAGATAGGCGTTTTCTAGATAAAAAGAAGCAACGAGCACATAGATGTTGCAAGATAAGATCTCAGGTTATTAGTACCGTTTGCTACGTACGTCCTACCTAGGTTTTTTCAACGTTGAACATTGAGACTAAGGGCCAAAAACAGAATGGCACTGGAAGACAATTTAATCGTTTGCATTTCCAAAATAATTGACAACGTAGTCAATAAAAAACAAGCCCACTCCTCTCACTTATATAAATAAACACTTTTTTTTTTATTTTCATTTCTTATTTTGAAGCTCGCGACCCCATATTTTTTTTATCTACAATACTAACAAAATTGAACTCATTTGAGCATCTAGAGAAAGGTTCATTTTGACCATCGTCGGCCTCATAAGCATATCTCGTAACTCCACTTTTTGGTGAAAACGACATCTTATAGGAAATTTACTAACACAGCGGCCCAGATAACCTCTAAAATTCAATTTTGTATCTTTTTACTTATGAGGCCAACCAATTGGCAAAGAAACGGTAAGTACCATTGAGTACTCCCTCCGCCATAAGGAGTATACGATGGCGGTATTCCTGGATATAGAAGGCGGTTTAACAACGTCAACACATCTGCGATCGCGAATGCACTGTCAGATATGAAGCTTGAAAGCCCACTTGGTGAGTTCTCCTTCCCAGCAGGATTATTAACTAAAAACTGGATGGCACTTCCGTCAGAAGATCTGTCAGCAGAGGAACACCGCAAGGCGGCATCCTCTGCCCACTTAGTTGCAACTTGGTGGTCAGCGAAATGCTGACATGCCTGGAAGGGCAAGGCTGCAAGGTGATCGTTTATGCGGATGTCCTGTGAAGTATAGTCTTCATAACACTAACTAGTGCGATGAGGACAACTCCAACCGCAGGACTGGGGGCTATCCTCAACCTGCCTCCGCTAGACATCTTTGTTCAATCAACAGCCGCCATTAGTGCCATGAGAATTTGTCAAACAGCGAACTGGAAATCTAATGCAATGGGTCATTCGATGATCCTACAGAAATACTTTGGCAATGTACCAACTACGGACTTCATCACGCCATACTTAGACTTCAGAAGACCTTTCTCGAGTGCCTATCCCAGTAGGGAAGAATGGAGAAGCGGACTCGTCCCCGACACACAAGCCATAGCCGCATTTACGGACGGCTCAAAAATGGCAACGGGGGTGGAGTCAGGCGTCTTTTCCGCACCACTGGGCATATCAAAATCGGTACGCCTACTCGACCACAGCAGCGTCTTCCAAGCATAGGTCCTGGCAGTGACAACAGCAGCCCGTGAGACTGCGGTAAGGGCAATACCACCCGATGGTATTACCTTCTATATCGACAGCCAGGCAGCAATAAAAGCCTTAACTGCAGCAGAAATAAAATTAAAGCTTGTGAAATGCTGTCGCGAAGAACTCAAGCTTCTTGATACCCAGCATAAGGTATCGCTCTGCTGGGTCCCGGGACATGAAGGTATTCCGGGCAACGAGAAAGCGGACGAATTAGCAAGACAAGGTTCGGAAGCTGTGCCAGAACAAGCTGATCCCTCTGTACTCATCCCGCCTTGCTCACCAAGGCTTGAAGCAGGGAAAAAGGCAATAAGAGAGGCGAACCTTAGATGGACGCCACTAGATACTTGCCACACCACTAGAACACTATGGCCAACCTACAATGAGGCCAGAACCGAGAGTCTAATGAAAAAGGATAGAACATCACTATCCACCCTCGTAGGTATTTTAACGGGGCACAACACTCTGCGGTACCGTATGAAAAAATTACGCTTGACGGAGGAAGAACTCTGTAGAAGCTGTGGCGACGAGGAAGCTCTGGAAGACACTACCCACTTCCTGTGTCACTGCCCGGGTCTCCAACACATTAGACACAGATTCCTGGGGAGACACTTCTTCCACGACCTAGACGAGCTCTCCAGCACACCAAAAGACAGAATAATGAAGTTCATCAAATCTACAGGATGGTTTGCATCGAACATCACAGCGAGTAATTAATCTCAGCTGTTTATAGACAGGGTTAAAAATGAGTAAGGGACTACCCTCCTCCCCCGATGGGCATCACAATGGGTCAGCATTGACCTGAGTGTGGCACTATGCCAGCCCACCTACCTAACCTAACCTTATGCGGATGTCCCTTTGTGCTCTTCTCTAGGAAATACAAATCCTTTTTCCGACAAAGCTTAATATTTGGGTCTTATTTAAGATAGGAAAATAATCTGGAAACCCAACATTCTAGGAAGAGTGAGGAACGCTACGGTAACACTCTTCTCGTGCAAAAAAAGCCATTGGGAATAAGTGGGGCCTAAAACCCTGTATTGCTCATTGGCTATATGTGTCGGTCGTAAGAGGATGATAATATATCCGGGCTTAGTATTTTAGTGCAGGGTTTGTGGAATAGACGGCTAAGGGGCAAATTCACATCTAGGGAATTTCATCTTTCAGGGGAACCGCAAGCATGTATGCACATTTTGTAGGTTGACACGTTTGGAGATGACTGGTGTTGTAAAAGAAAGATTATACAAGAAATTAATAAAAGGGAGCATCATTCGAGTGTCTAAATAGTAAACAGAGAGGCAGGCCTTAAACCAAAAAAATGCATTAAATAGGGGGTAGTGCAAGTACTTCTATTTATTCAACTCGTATAATTAATTAATTCATTAATATTAATTATTTATTCATTCATATTGATAATTTTTATATTTTTAAATGATTTTTTTGTTATTAATACTCGTATCTCCAAAAGTAAAATATACCGCCATATACGAGAATATTTAAATATTTTTTTTTCGGGCTACAACGTACTTCAATCCTAACCCGCCCGATGGTTAAATTGTTCATAATTATCCAAATTTGCTTTACTGCACAAGTTAATTTCGACAAACTTGAATTTCAGTAATTCTTGTTTCTTTTTTTACACATTTATGTTATTCAATTTCGGAAAGAAATAATTAATAGGCATGGTTCTTTTACGTGCGTCATAACGGTAACGCGCATTTTACTAAGCCAAAAATGACCCTCTTCACTGAAACAGATCCGCTACTGGCTATAGTTCACAAGTTTCTATGATTTATTAATCCTATTGAATCGTTGCTAACAATTCCCATTAGAAAGGGTTCTCCATCACCTGCTGGAGGCTTCGCATTCTGAACCCAACTTAAGAAAAGAATACATTTTTGATTGAAATTGTTAAAATTTCAATTCGTGATTGTATGGATGCTTCGCAGAGAGTATGAAATCAACTTTATTGTTTGGTACAAATAATGAATTCAATTACCTTCTCCCCTGGCAGCTTATTGTCTGCTTTTCGTTTTTACACTTTTTGTTTCGGTAAATTTTTTAGTAGCAAACATATTTTCTTTTTTACACTACGCTTAAAGTTAACAGCTCTTCACGGAAGCGAAAAGAGCCAATTGTCTTTTTTATGTTTTAAGAGAATAATTTGTTTTTATTGACAGTATAATGGTAGCCTAATATAATAGTAGCTTAATCTATATATATAAAAGAAAGTGTCCGAAGCGATGTAACCCCATAACTCGAGATTGGCCGAACCGATTTTGATGATTTATACGTTGTTGGAAAGGTATTTTCTCAGTACGGGTTTAAAAACCAAACAGCAACAACCAAAAAAAGAACAGTATACTGTTTTCCATCATTAAGTAATTTACTCGTAATTTAATCTATTTATGTGTGTAGTAAACAATGCCAGCAAGACGCAAAGGGACCAATTTGGGCCGTCGAACGAATAGAACGACAGACATGCGAAATAGAAGAGCCCAAAGATCAGACGAACGAGTCCAATAAGATAATGCAGATGTGCGTATGAGCATGGCACAATTTGGTGAATCACAATCACAAGAGGCACGAGCTGAACGAAATCAACAAAGACAATTGGATTGAATGGCTTTCTTATCGGTATGGATCCAGATTCTAACCTGTTCCTGAAGTGAATTCGAACATTTAATTCATGTTTCCAAATGACATCGTTTGGAGCAACAGAAATAGTTAAAAATAATGCTGCAAATGGTCAACAATTCCATTCAACATTCAAAATCAAAGGCCAAGGTTATCACAAAGTGGGCCGATTGCTGCCAATGTCGAATGAACCACAAAATTTTTTACAAATTTACTTTATGGGCGGTGGGGACTCCGAAAGCGCACGTTGCGGCTACAATAACATCTATTCACCATATGCCAGACGCATCGTCGGCGAGCTGGATGCTCTATAGACATTTTCACCAAGCTATCTCTTTCAGAAGTGCGGAATCCCTGTCTTAAACAACAGAAACAAATTGAATGATAAAATTGTAGAAATTTGCACAAATCGTATGGAATAATCATTGTGATTGTTAATGAACTGAATATGAAAGTGCAAACAGAAGCTATTGAAGGGTAAAAAGTAACAAATAATAGAGAAAAAACGTGAAAAAGTATGTTAAAGCAAAACAAACAATTAACATAGGGACGGGCTACAGTCCGCTTGGCGAACTTTTGGATATCCTATTCTTATTCCCAGCAGCTACCTAGAGAATCTATATCATAAATTTCAGTTTCCTAGCTCAAACTTTGACTTTCTAATAAAATTGTTTTATTTAATTGTGGGCGTGTCAGTGGGCTGATTTTAGAAATTTTATCTCCCGAGCAGTTTTATGACTCAAAGATCATACCAAATTTTAGCTTTCTAGCTAAAATTCGATTTTTTCGATAAATTTGTTTTTTTTTTTTTGAGTTTGTGGGCGTGTCTGTGGGCGGATTTCAAAAATTCTTAAACTTGATTATTTCGGGGACTTGGAGAGTACAGTACCTTGCCATATTATTAGACCCAGCATAAAAAAAAAAAATGTTTGTCTTAAATGGTTGCTGTGACTAAATTTGTAATAAATATGTTCTAGATTGAATTTGTTTACTATAATATATAATATCAGGAATAAAAAAAAGACGGAAAGGTTTTGCTAGTTAGTTAATATTGATTTATTTTTTTATTTAAGAGTTGGGGATGGATGCTTTTCCTAAAAATCAATATTTGGTGTGCTCTCCTTTTGCAGCTATAAGTGCCTTAATTCGCCGTGGCATGCTTTCTATGCAAGATTGCACGGTTACTTGGATATGTGGGTTGTGATTCCACTCGAAAATGATCTTCTCCATCAGCTGCCTTTTCGTGGTTATGGCACTTTTAGCCACCGCCCGCTTCAAGAGCTCCCAAACATTCTCAATCGGATTCATGTCCGGGGAATTTCCTGGCCAATCCAAAACGTTGATGCTCCTTTCTTAGAGAAAGGCAGTTATGCTCTTGGCTTTGTGGCAGGGAGCCACATCATGCATAAAAATGGGTTGCTCGCCCACAGAAAACCATTCTTGAAGCTGCGGTAGCAGCCTTGTTTCCAGGACCTTCTTGTATTGATCCTGCCGCATAGTCTTTTCAACCAGATAGAGCCGCCCTGTGCCTTTCCCAGAAATAACTGACCAAATCATTTTGGATGGGGGATGTTTAATTGTGGGCACAATGCACTCTGGTTTATTTTGTTCGCCCGGTCTCCTTCTGACAAACTTCGTTTTTTCCATCATTACTTGGAAAACAGATTCGTCAGAGAAACAAACTTGCGAAGTTAAAAAAATAGCGATTTTAAGGTTAAAAATTAGTTGTACTTTTATGACCTTATTGGCTTTAAGTTTGTCTTATTTTATTACCGTTTTCCAATCTTAAACAGTGAATTTTTTGTATTTATGAGCCCAGTCGAAACGCTTTCTAAACATGGTGGCAGTCAGCTTTGGTTTTCGAGCTGGTTTTCTGGCAAAAAGACCGATTTCAGCCAATCTACGCTGCACTGTTCGCTGGGAAATTCCAATTCCTTCATCGGAAACCTTTTTCGCCAACAGGGAAACTGGTAATTTTCGATTTGCCGTGCAAGTATCCCGAATTTTGCGGTCTGTTCTGGGGGTTGTGTTGCGAGGCCTACCGCAATTACCCTTCCTCATCGGGCTTAAAGACACCCCAAGATCCATTTTTTTTTTTTAATATTCTTAACAAAACTTCGCGACCGCAATATCATATTGGGATAGGTTGGATGCCTTTAATAGGCCAACAACTTGGCCGACTTTCTTCGGGGAGAGGTCTGACCCTTTTCCCATCTTTCGAACGATTGAATACTAAACAATTTTTTTTTTTTAATATAATGACTATCTGTATGCATAGTTTTACCCATAAACAAAAGTAAAACATCAGAACTTATCGAAAAACACGAGCTTTATTTGACAGAAATAACTTTTATATGCAAATAATTTTAAGGCACTTTTTGAACTTTTTAGTCACACAACCATTCACTACTTAATAGAAACTTCAAATGTTGCATAATATACCGTAAAAAAGTCTCAAATAAAGCCTAATAATTACCTAGGTAACGCAAAATATAAATGAAAAATAAAAGAAGCCTACTTCATACTTTTTAAATAATTTAAAAAAAAATTTGAATTTGTTTACTTGGGTCTAATAATATGGCAAGGTACTGTATATATTATGGTTAAAGGCCCAATTTTTGCCGACAGACGAACAGACATGATCGACATTTTTTTTTTTTTTTTTTTTTTTTTTTTTAAAGGAAATCCAAATCCCAGAGCACTCAGACTCGGTAACGGTCCATTGTACTACCAGGCAGAAATCCTCCTTTTGGTATAGAGGCATGTGAATGGGTGGCGTATGTTGTTGTTCCCCATGGGGATTGAACATGCACCGCATGGGTAACAAGCCAACACACTAACCTCTACACCGTCGCCACCCTGATCGACATTACTATCGATGCTGATCATAAATATAGAGCCTTATTGCGAAGATCAATCGACAGTTGATAATTGACTATTTTCAATGTGTGCTATTGTGAACGAACGATTCTAAAGGATTTTGTCAATCGCAGTCAATTAAAAAAATGCGATTGACAAAAATACCAAATGAATCGTTCGTTCACAATAGCACACACTGAAAATAGTCAATTATCAATTGTCGATTGATCTTCGCAATAAGGCTGATAGTAACTTTTACGTGTCTACGGGCAATATTATGGTATGGTTCAAACTTCGCGTCAAAATTAATATACCCTTAGAATAGGGTATAAAAACAGTTGATATGTTGACCAAAAACGCTGTTCAATTGTATTTAGATATCTAATATGTTTGTTTAGAAAACTTTTCAAATTATTTGCTTCCAAACAAAAATATTTACAAATTACAAACTGACAATCACGCTATTGCCATCAATCCTGATAAAACACCAGCTGTAGAGCACATGCGTGGATTTTATGCACCTGTTGTTGACGACTTTGCTGGAATCATGGTTGCCGACCGTACAGCGACGTGACAAATCGTGATTTGAAGAAGAAATAATAATCTTGAGTTCATTGCTGATACACACCGTTCTCCAATACCCGCTAATGTTCTGAAAGGGACAAAACGTTCACAGCGCTCAATTCCTCTTTAAGTCAAACACCACATCCCAACACACTTACAATAAGTTAGTTATTTTTCATTTCCCTACGAAAATATTCACTAGAAATAATTTATATGGCAAAACAACGTTTGCCGGGTCAGCTAGTAAGGTATAAAAATCTGCCAATAATTATTTCAAGAATAACGTACATATTCTCTCAAAGTTCTATATATAATTATCCATTCGAAGAGAGGGGCCAGACACATGGATATGGAGTCTGTTCTACTGAGTGTTGTGCCATACCATGAGCAATCACACTTCAAGTTTATGAAGTCATGTCATAACAAAATTTAAGTTTGTAACCTTTCTCCACAGGGAGCAACTCTCTGGCACTGTCGTCAACGATGGAGTAAAAGAAAGAAAATTGTATGCATCTCCTTATAGTGTCTCTTGAGTGACAGTCGGTGGGATGGCGCTCAACCAAAGACGAGACTTCTAAGCAAAGGAGGCAAATAGGCGAGACTGCTGTGTCTGTTTTCCTTCCCCTTCTTCTCTTGGTACTTGAAGGACTCATGTGATGTACTTTTCTTGTTTCGTGGTGTAATGAAAGTTAGTCAATAGTGCATTGTGCACTTCTTGTATTTTGTGCTTGCGTATTGTTTTTCAACCAACAAACTCAGAACTATGGATAGCATAGTGCTACAAAATGTTGCCCTAAAACATTGGTTTTAATTCTTGCATAGGACCTCTGACATAGTATGAAACAAAGTCTAACATTTTAATACAGATAAACGTTTTTTTTGGGCTCAATGGTTAGTGCGTTGGACTACTGATCGAGGGGTCTCAGTTTCAAACCCGCCGGGGCCCAGTAACACGTAAAAAGTTTTTTATTCCACTGCCCACCTCTTGTCAAGGTTAGGTTAGGTTAAACAGGGGTATGCAATTCGCATACAGCACTAGGCACCAGAAGGGCCCATCGCAATCCTGACAAACATGAAAGGGTATCAATTGTCATGTGAGACGAGAGTGCGTTGGACTACTGATCGAGGGGTCTCAGTCTCAAAACCCGCCGGGGTCCAGTAACACATAAAAAGAGGTTGTTTTCCACTGTCCCACCACTTGCAAAAGTCTGACAAACATCCAAGCGTATCAATTGTCATGCGAGGTGTCTCGAATTTGCCATTCGGAGTCGTCTTAAAACTGTAGGTCCCTTCAAGTTCGAACAAGCGAATGGTTGGAGAAGCTCAATGCCTAACGTTTATATTTTAAACCAGATATGAAGGCATAAACGGCCCCACCTAAGAATTATTTTTGTTTATCGCAGACTAAAATGTCGATACATTCAAGAACTAGCATGCAAGGGCGTTTAAACATACTTACTGGGCTGTCAAGCCAACTCGTGGACAGTCTCTGACTGGGACACTGCAACCTTCCTATCTCTGATATACCAGGCACGATGTTCACTTTCAGACCAGGCGCTCTGGCTCCCGCGATAGCTTGGTCATTGACCGTTGAATTTTAGATTAATGGATTATTGTCAACATCCACATCATGGTACAGCTCATAGAGTCTGCTGATGTAAGTATCTGCTTCAGGATCACTTAGGTGTTCGGTTAGAAGTTTAGTAAGAAGTTTTGACGTATTTGTTTTGCCATATTATCGGATCCAACGCTAAGCGCCATTAGTGGAATAAATATTTACTCTGGATAGGTGAACTTCCTGTCCAACGGATTGTGTCAACGTCTCAAGCAGTTTTAAAACACTAATCGGGAAGTGTGGTTTCCAGTTCGGCAAAACGATTATAAACCAAATCTTCACTCTTTTCTCTTAAAGACACTAGAGAGAATAATCGACTTATATACAAGGGATCTTCTAAACGAAAACAACCTATGCAGCACTCAACACGCCTACCTCAAAGGCAAGTCCGTTGAAACAGCCCTGCACGAAGTTGTGTCAATTATAGAAAAAGGATTACATAATAAAGAATTCACCATGGCAGCATTTTTGGACATTGAGGGAGCTTTCAACAATGTCAAAACAGCGGCCATAAAAACAGCGCTCGAAGACTTAGGAGCGAAAAAAGAAATAATGAACTGGGTTTACGAAATGCTTATTAGCAGAGTAATTAATTCAGAGATCGGAGAAAGTAACATAAGGAAAACAGTGACCAGGGGCACGCACAGGGAGGCGTCATATCTCCCCTCCTGTGGCTTCTAGTGGTCAACAAAATCCTCACGACTCTAAAGGTCAAAAGGACGAAAATAGTAGCATACGCAGACGATATTTTAATTCTAATAATTGACAAGTATCTCCCCACTATTAGTGAACTCATGGAATCTGTCCTAAAAGAATTATCCTCGTGTGCGAGACCGAACGGCGATGGAGTTAATCCAGTCAAAACCGAATGTGTTCTGTTCAATAGGGTATGCGCCCTTACATAACGCATTGGACGTATACAGCGATCATACGACCCAGACTTACATACGGGCCAATTGTTTGGTGGAAGGCAACAGAAAGAACTACCTATCTCCATAACCTCTCTAAGGTACAGAGATTAGCATGCATCGGCACAAAAGGAGCAATGAGATCAACACCCCAAGCCGGGCTGGAAAACATTTTAAACCTACCCCCCCTTGATGAATACATTCGCAGCATGGCAGCCAAAGGAGCCCTCCGCCTCAAGGAGTCAAACATCTGGAGACACAGCTCCTATGGACACGGCTCCATAATTCACAATTACTTGGGTAACGATCTATCCAGGAAAACGGACTACATAATCCCCAAACGAAACTTCGAGAAAAACTAATATACATACATACCCCAAAGAGAGAACTGGAACACGCACACCAGCGTACAAGAAATCCATATCTACACGGACAGGTCAAAAATGGATGTAGGTACAGGAGCAGGAGTTTTCTGCGAGCCCCTAGACATAAAGGACTCGTACAGACTCCCCAATGAAAGGCAGCAAAAACAATCTCTGCGAAGAATCTGGATCCTTCCAAGATTACAATCTTCGTAGACAGTCAGGCGGCGATCAAAGCACTAGACAGCGAAACCATAAAGTCAAAAACAGTCAGGAACTGCCAAAAATACCTTAACGAAATAGGCGAACGACATAGGATCACCCTCTGCTGGGTCCCCGGTCATAGCGACATTGTTGGGAATGAAAAGGCAGACGAGCTAGCAAGAGCAGGGTCAGAACTTGACGCAATGGACGCCATTACGTCAATAGAAATCCCAATTAGTGCAGCAAAAAGAAACATTGACCAAAAACTGAGCGAACAAATTAACACTACCTATGGTCTTAAAGCCACGACTGTGTTATATCTCGCAGTCTATGGCAAAGAATCGACGAGAAAAGAACAAAATACATTCTGGGAATGAACAAACATGAAATACGTATCTTAACCGGCGTACTAACAGGCCACTGAACCATAGGTTTAACGGCAAACAGGCTGGGCATCGGCTCACCAGACTACTGCAGGAGCTGTCAAGATATAGAAGATACCGAGACCATCAAACACCTGCTCTGTGAGTGTCCAAAACTCCAGACATCTCCACTTCGCTATCTGGGCAACAGATTCTTCGGAGACTTAGAGGACGTAGCGCAGGTACCACTAACAGACACAATCAGGTTTGTCACGAAGACAGGTTGGTTCCAATAGGCCAACCAGCAAGAATAACTTAAACTGAGTATGGTAAGTGTTTTTATTATAAGTGAAGTTTTTTACCATAAAACAAGAAGGGATCACAACCAATGGGCCCCCGTGCGAGCACAGCACTTCCCTTCTAACCTAACCCAACCTGTACACTTGGGAAAATTCTGGAAAATACCAACGAATTTCAAGTCGAGACTCAGCTCTTCCGAATTATTCTAAACTTGCACCGGATTTCGGCAAGGAGATACGCTGTCGTGTCCATGCGACTTCTTCAATATTGTTCTGGGGAAAATAGTGCGCAGGGCAGGTGTCAACACGAAGACACTGCCTCCCGTAGATCCGTCCAACTATTAGAGTATCTGGACGGTATCGACATTATCGGCCGTTCCCAGCGTGCCGTGGTAGAGCCTTTAACGGCGATTTGGTTAGCCTTGAAGTTAATGAGGCGAAATTGGTTAGCCTTGAAGTTAATGAGGACAAGATCAAGTGCATGTCGGTGTCGGTTAAAATCTAACAAAAGCCAATTACACCACCACTTACTTACTTACTTACTTTTGGTGGCGCTTACAGTCCGGGGTGGACCACGGCCTCAACCAACAAGCCCCTCCAACCAGCTCGGTCCATCGCTAGCTGCCTCCAGTTACGCACACCAAGTTGGTTGAGGTTGTTCTCTAATTTTGCGCGCCATCTAAGGTGGGGTCTTCCTCTGCTGCGTTGACCCTCAGGGGTGTATTCGAAGACTCGTCGGGCTGGTGCATTGTTGTCCATACGCTCCACGTGTCCCAGCCATCTCAGCCGTTGTATTTTTAGCTTTTTGACCAGGTCAGTGTCGCTCCATCCATCGTCACAAACTGGACCGAATATCACTCGAAGAATCTTTCCCTCAAAGCATCCCAGAAGGTTTAGATCCGCTTTTGACAGGGTCCATGCTTCCGCACCATACAGCAGGACAGGGATGATTAAGGTCTTATATAATATCTCCTTGCTTCTATGTGAGAGGCCTTTACTTCTTATATGACTTCTTAGCCCGAAGAAACAGCGATTGGCAAGAGTGATTCTTAGCTTGATCCCTGCGCCGATATCATTTTGCGAAGTGATATTGGAGCCCAGGTAGACAAAGTCTTTAACTACTTCGAAGTTGTATATGTCCATCGTGACGTGTTGTCCGAGTCGCCGATGTTGAGAGTCCTTTTCGTTGACAGCATATACTTCGTTTTGTCCTCATTAACAGACAGACCCATCTTCGCCGCCTCCGTTTCGATGCTTGCAAATGCGCCATTGACAGCTCGCCGCGTTCTCCCAAAAATGTCAATATCATCAGCATAGGCATGTAGTTGAACGGGCTTTTGAAAAATTGTACCTCTGGTGTAGGCTTGTGAGTTTCATCCAATTGCTTCAAGAACGATGTTAAAGAAAGTGTATGATAGCGCGTTGCCTTGTCTCAAACCTTTTTCGACATCAAATGACTCGGTGGTGTTCTTGCCGACTTTGACGGAGCGGCGAGATTTCTCCATCGTCATCCTGCACAAACAAACGAGTTTGACGCGGGATGCCAAAACTTGACATGGCTTTGTATAATTCGTCCCTAAGTATATAGGCTATCATAGGCGACTTTAAAGTAGATAATTAGATGGTGTGTATCGATCTGAAATTCCTGGGTTTTTTCCAAGATCTTTCGGAGTGTGAAAATTTGGTCGATGGTTGACTTTCCTGGCCTAAAACCACACTGATATGGGCCCATCAGGTTGTTGGCGAAAGGTTTTAGGCGGCATTCAGGAAACTTATTCCTCTGTAGTTGGCGCAGTTCAGAGTATCTCCTTTCTTGTGAAAGCATGCCCGACGAATGGAACCTCAGCATCCACAAGAAAGGAGATACACCACCACTATCTACATTATTTATATTTCAAATCCGAAATCAATTCGATATCCTCAAAATGTTCTCCAAAATGTGCACCTAGGATCCTACTATTTCGCTTTCATTCTATTTTCCAGACCGAAAAAAACTCCAATGCACTGAATGCACTTCGGAATAAAATGATGATTATTTTTTGGCCATTCATCATTGAGAGCATCCTTTATGCGGCAAGCTATTGAATGCTCGACAAACAGAGCATGATTGCAGCTCCTGCTGTGTCTAAATAAATTATTGATTAAAGCTCTAGTTTGCCTTTAAAATACGAGTAAATGCAAAATACTAATTCACCAATAATGTGTTATTCCAGGAAATGTGTGAAGCCCCTAAATTTAAAAACAGATTCTTTCGTCATTTAAGAGAACACTCGCGGCACTTTAAAGTGGCACACGCACGACTTCATCAAACGAGCATTTTGCATTCACTTGAGGAAGTCTTCTGGCAAAGCAAAATACACCTTATTCCCTACTTCAACACAAGCACAAGTTACGTCTTATGTACAATCACGTTAAAGCAAAATGAAATTGCACAAAAACCAGAAAGTGCAGTTAAAAGTGAAAAAGAAAAAAATAAGTTGTTCACTAAACTTATATATATTATAGAGGGCGCACAACTATTAAGCACAAGTGCCATGTTGTTGTCGTTTTGCATAATGTTGTGTACTGTGACCCCTCCATCCTCCGTGTCACAACACTGCAGAGCAACTTAAGTATGTTTAATTTGTATCCTCCTCTCCTTTAGCACTGAGTATTTCCTTTCTGTTTTGTGATTTCTTTTTTCCTTTTCATCATCCCTTCTTAAGTTAATACAAGGAGCTTTGCAAATTTATCCGCAAGGAAGATTGAGATTGGTGCATGCGAGCAGACGACAACGGCAACAGCGGAGGTGATAAAGAGGATCTAGAAGTCCTTCGCTGAGAGCGGAATACAGCTGTTTCTGCTGCTGTTACCATGGCAAATTGTGCACTTTTCTACACCCTTACCATGGCGATGGGGATATACTCGTACATATAGGAGCAGAATCGCTGGAGAGCTCTCTTGTGTTGCGTCGAATCTTGTACACTACACGAACACGACTACACCCACTACGCCCAGACAAGAGTACATGGGCATGTACAATTTCATATATTATTCATATAGCTTAATAAATAAACAATGAATACGAGAGTATATATATATATATTATATTGACTAGTGCAGATGCTGCTGGTATTATCTACATACATATTATATAGATACAATTTTTTCATTTTTTTTTCACTGAGATACATGTTATATTTATCAGCTGTGAAAATAGTATTCCACAGACTGGACGGGGGATTACGTTTGATATTGTAGATAGATAGGCACCGAAAGATAGTATCGTCCGGGAATGTGCGCAATAGGAGCAATAGTGGAAAAGCGCCCTATGTGCTGGCAAATCACCTGATGTGGAGAACATGTTTTTTTATTGTAAGATAGTTGTGTGGAGTTTTAGCTGGGCTTAAAAAATGTATTAAGGACTAGAAGTGGAGAATGCGTACAAATGCTTGTGAAATTGATTTTTTTTTTCAATGTTTGTTCTGCATGAATTATTTATATTCTTTTCACGAAAACAATGAAAAATAATCAATTTCGACTTTCCGCAGTTGTTAAAAAACTGTTTTCAACGTTCATTTCCAGTAGGCAATAATTCGCAGCTATAAATGTATGCTGTTTGTAGCTCCGTTTATACTTAAATTAGTTTATAAAGGGTCTTTCATTAAGGACTTCTTCTTTTTTTAAATGAAATGCAAACTGCTTGAGATATCTCAAACAAAATTTGATTGGCTTGAATTACTATAAAAACATTTATGAATGGAATTCGAGTTCGTTCATATGTCCACCACGGGAACGTTTGCATACTTGAACCCAATTTTCGACGACTGGGCCGCACATTTCGACCGATACGGCAGCTAATTTTCGTTCAATATTGGCTCTGAGCTCCTCTAACGTCGCCGGCTGGTTGGCATAGACGATTAAATGTAGCCCCATAAAAAAAAGTCTAGAGGCGTTAAATCACGCGATCTCGGCGGGCAATAGACGGGTTCGTTTCTCGATATAACACGTTTACCGAACTGAGACTTCAATAACTCGATTGATGCACCCGCTGTGTTGCTTGTGGCCCCGTCTTGTTGGAACCACATATCACTGATGTCCAATTCATGCAATTGCTCAAAGAAATAACGTTCCAACATGTCTCTGTAGCGAATACCATTTACCGTAACGTGGCGCTCATTTTCATCGAGCATATGTTGCTTATTAACGAAACCGTTTAACCAAAAATGCGCTTCATCGCTGAAGATGATTTTGCGATGAAATTCTTCATTTGCTTACATCATGTCCAGAACCCAATTCGAGAACCTACATCGCATCATATGATCAAGTGGCTTTAGTTCTTGATTCAGCTTGATCTTGTAAGGGTGTAGGCGAAGATCCTTACGCTATAATGTCTGGGAGCGGCCCACTTCTTGAGAACGCCGTGAAGTTGACTGATTTGGCTGGCTTGAGACGGACGCTTCTACGACAGCAATATTTTCCACACTTTGGGCAAAACGTAGTCCCAGTGGCACGGGCAAAATCAAGCAGCGAATATTTTGATTCAAATTATTTCATTAAGCTATGAATTTTGAAAATTGGCGTTAACGCTCTTAAAGTTGCGACCACCGACTCGGAACTTCGGTAGCAAATTTTAATTTTTTGTAAACGTTGTTCCAATGATGAAAATGTTGTTACTGAATATTTTGACATTGACAGTTCGGTAATCAGTTTAAGGGTGCGTTCACACTGAACGTTTGAAGTTGCAGATAGAAAGATAGATAAATTCTTTATTTAGACTTATAATTACAATTATTGGAAAGAAAAATGCTAAGGCGTAATTGCAATATTTGAAAAGTAGACTCCATCCATTAGTAAGAGCACTCTTAGAAAAGTAAAGAATACATCTTCCATCTCATTTAGATTACAAAGGCTGCAGATTCCTCGAAGATCTTGTCTATGCGGGACATAGTTGAGACCTAAAATTCCGGTTCTAGCTTATTTCATTGCCTAAGAGACTGTCGTTAACCCTCCGATGAGCGATGGCATATTAGGCGGTAAATGGAGCGTAAAGGGTCTGCACAGACCCATACATATTAAATGCGTAATTTCAGGACAACGAACGGGAGATGACCAGAGATGTACTAAATGTGTGGGTATGTGTTAGTATATGTGGCTCGAATGTATGTATGTGTGTATGGTTGTGTAAAAATATGATAAAACGAACGTTTTAGTCCGTTTGAAAACGTGCGCGTACCTTAATTTATTACTAAATAAAAATACATTATGAAGAGCATTGTGGTTCGTCTCTCGTTGGCCACTTGGTGGTTTTTCCGTATAAATTATTCATTTCAGGGGATAATTTGACACGGAATCGCAGACCCACCAAACCTTTATTCCGTATTTCGCGGCCTTACTCGGAATATATTGAGTAAACCTAGTTCGTCCGCAATACGGAAATTACTGCTCATCGATAGTCACTTGGCAGTCAGGGGTGTATGCTCTCTCTAAATTAGCCATCAGCGTGCGCCATACATTCGTCTATTGCCACAGATTTATTTTGTTGAAGCCTCTCCGCACGAGTGTTACCATTATCGAAGCAGATGTATGTGGTCAAGTGCTTGAACCGGTTGAAGGACATGGTACCTTTGTAGATGGGCATATTGTAACTCGCCCACAATTCTACGAATTGGCGTGGTACACTCCAGCAAACAGCAACATCCCAAAGAAGGCATACATTTCGTCCTCGTTGGTCATCATCCAAACTCGCTGTTTTTTTTTTGGATGCGCTTCGTTCCATAGTCGAAAGAATTCCAAGGCTTTTCGATTAGTTTCCCGCACGATAATGTTCACGATTTCGGGTGAAAACAACGATTTGAAGATGGCTCGGTGATGCTTCAATGTTCCTCGTAATTTTCCCTTTATGTTTAGTCATTGGCACATTATGCGAACGTGGTCTTCCAGAAGGTGGTGGATTCGTATTCCATATCTTGCCATCTTTCGAACGGTAAGCCTCTTCCTGAACAGGAGCACCCACGTAGTCTGGTGCAACAGCACTGGATAAGGGAATTGCCGTTGGAGCTTCTGTGTATAATTCCTCCGCATAATCATCATCGTTATCATCCAAAACGGCCTCTAACTCAATCTCTTGTTGAATATCGGATGCCTCATCCACATTTTCATCTTCTTCTGGCACGTAGTTTTCATCGTCCAAGTCGTCGCCTGATTCGAGTGGGTCGAATTCCGACCCCATAATTTGTCCAATTTGCGTCTCAAGTCGCTCTCGTTCTTCCAGATTCAAATTTGGTGCATTAAGTTTACGAACCAAATTTGTCATAATATCAACCTCACTGCCTTCTCGCTCCATTTTACTGGAAACGAAAAACACGAACAAATTGACACACGAGTCAAACACTATTCACAACCGGCAACAAAATATCTCCTAAAATAATCAAAAACAGGGGGGCAGCATGGCCCCCCCACACGCATTGCACTGTTTATGGGATTTCCATATGGGATTTCCATAATCAGTGCAATGCCTATGGGGAGGCATGCTGCCCCTCTGCAACCCCCCTGCTTGGGATCACTGTTTAATTTGGAGTAGGTGCGAGGTTTAATTTTAGCACTTGGCCTTATTGCACTTTGAGTCCCCAAATTTGGGAACTTATTTCATGAGGCTTATTTCATATGAAATAAATCCCCATCTCCATACAAATTTTGGGGAGTTATTTAATTTTTCATTTGGGGTGTTATTTCATTGGGGTGTTATTTCCTGCAGCCCAGTATTACTAACCTGTAATTTTGTCGATAGAAAACTAAATAACACTTGAAAATAATCCAATATCAAATCACCAGCCAATTTAATTACGGTATTCGCACTATGAATCCTACGCATCTACTGTGGGTCTACTCAGACCCATGTGTGTATGATTCACGAAAGTCGTTTAAAATTAAATGTGTCCACTATAAATATATCGAAAACGTATTGTTTACTGGTACTTTGTGTTCAGCTCAGCATATTTGAAGAAGTCATGGACTGCTGCTACTCAGAAATACCAAGAAAAAAACTTAAGCACATTTAAAAATCGGTTTGGTCTGGCCAGACCCATACGCTCATCGGAGGGTTAAAATAGTTGCCAGCACCTAAGGCGTGATCAAGACATTTATACATATTTCTGGATGGTGATGTGAGCGCTCTGTAGAAATTCTCGTCCACTCTAGCAATACACCTATAAAACATGTTTTTCCAAGTGCTAACATTCCTTACATTCAAATCGAAATTAATCTCGTGAAGTCCTGCAAGCCGATACCACTCTTTAAATGGGGTTAATTTGCATTAAAATGCAAACAACATAACCTACTTGTGCAAATTGCTGTCTGATCTCTGCAAAACTGTGGTCAAGTAATCTGGCCTTGAGGTTCCTAATGTAAATCTGCGGTAAACCAGACTCCACATGAATTTTATAGGTAGCGGTTGACAGGGGCAGTTTAAAAATTCGTTTAATAAACAATCTCTGAACAGCTTCAAAGTCCTCCAGGTACTTGAAACCAACAACTTGGTTACAATAGCAAAGGCGCGAGTTTACTGTAGCATCAGCCGTTTTTGCAGTAGAACATTTCTCTCTTACACCTGGACGTAAGTCAAGGTTGTGTAACGAAAGAAATCCCAAATATTTAAATTGCTAAAATACATCTGTTGGTTCCCCTTCTAAAGTCCAATGTTGACTTAGGCTCCTTCGAGATGTCGATTCAAAGACCATAATTTTAGACTTTGTTATGTTAAATTGCAGATCCCACAGGTCGCAGTAGGGCTTCAGTTTGTTGATCATAAGTTGCAATATCACAGGATTATCTGCGAGAATTACTAAGTCATCTGCATTACTACAATGGACCAGTATTGAGTCTGAGTGCTCCAGTGCAGAAAGTCTCACACACCCGACAAAAAAAAAAAAAGTCATCTGCATACAATAAGACCTTTACTGACAGATCTCCAAACTGTATACCGCCAACTTGCAAGCGTTCACATATAATCATCTATGAACAGTGCAAACAGGATTGGACTTAAGATGCATCCTTGCGGAACACCCGTTTCAGTCTTAAAAAGTTTGACCAGGCGCAACCATTGCAAACAGCAGCCGAAGTATTGGAAACAAACTGTTGGTAAAGGCTCAAAAACTTAGTAGACAAACCTAGAGCTGCTAATTTGTAAAGTAGCGCACTTCTATTGACTGTATCAATCTGAAAGTTTGAAGTTGTCAAATCGCTAATAAAAGACCTTTTAAACCCAAGAAAATTCCGCGTCATGTTCTTTATTTTATTTTTAAAATCCCAGTTCAAAGTCGCAGACAATCATGCTTGTTTTGAGATTCGAATGAATAGTCAAGTCGTTCGAATGTCTATTTTCGTTCGAATTATACCGGTTTTCCTCAAATAAATTTTCTATTCGATCGAATCTCAAAATACAAATTCTACTAATTCGACAAACTTTCGTTCGAATTCGAATGTCAAAATCAGCATGAATTAGTTTTTTCCTCATCATTTTTAGGGTTCCGTAGCCAAATGGCAAAAAACGGAACCCTTATAGATTCGTTATATCTGTCTGTCTGTCTGTCCGGGAATGTCACAGCTACTTTTTTCCGAAACTATAAGAACTATACTGTTAAAACTTTCACACACAAATAGAAAAAAAACAATAAATTTGGGGAACCCCCCTATACCTAAAACTGAAACTCAAAATTTTTTTTTCATCAAACCCATACGTGTGGGGTATCTATGGGTCTTCAAAAATGATATTGATGTTTTTAATATAATTTTTTTCTAAACTAAATAGCTTGCTTCCAAAGTGGTAAAATGTGCCCCCCCCCCCCCCCCCCCCCGTTCGCCGTTTCGACCTCAATTAACATCGGCAGTCTCGGATCACTTCGTCACTGAGGCCGATCAAATGCTGGTGTTGTTGCATTTGTATAATCCAGTAATTTTTAGGTCTGCCCCTCTTACGCGAATGAATAGGATCGTTGTTTGATATTGCGTTTTTGACGGTTAGGTTCTTAGGATGACAGTAACAACTGAGCTCAATTTATTCAAGCCATTAACCTTAATGTTTCACATAACCGTCCCCTTTTTTTGTAAAACCAATTTGCTGGTGATTATTTCAGCTACTTGATGGTGAATATCGTGTTTACTTTTGACAACACGTCTTCACTTATAGGGTGCCATGTCGGCCATCACTGTATTTCCTTTTATAGTGCTATTTCAGTAGAACCATTTTTCCGTCACAAATGTATCTCGTTGAATATGAACTACCAGTGGAAAGGTAAACCATATCAATAAATGGTAATCGTTATACAAATGCGTTATATATCCACAAAAATGAAACCAAACAGAAAAACCGGAAATCACGTTCATTTTTACCATTACTAAGCAAACGGTTTTTATTCGTACAGGCCTTTCGGTTGCCTTAATTGCGAATATTCGATGAGAGTGCTGATGTTAGCCCAAGCGGATAATAAAGGAGCTCTTTTTCTTTCACTCTGACTACCTTCGATCCATTCGTTCTACATCATAAAATTTTCCAAAAATGAATAACGACTATCAGAAAGGTATTGCGGCAGAGTAATTTTCTTTTAGAGCGACAACAAATTGAGCCCCTAAGACGCTTTCATTTTTATTTTATTTCAAATAATTGGTGCTGTGTTTTTCGTATTTTATTTCACCCTTGTTTTTTTTTTTTGTGTTGAGATACATGGGAAGATACAAATTTGTCATCAATATACTTTTAAACGAGTATATTATAAATATCAAAAGATACATCAATATTCACATGCGCGAAATAGCGCAAATGCCAATTTGGAATGAGTGATTTGTGATTTAAATATTCAACTCTGTCATCTACAGAATATCATTTTAGCTTTGAACATTGTTTGGTCAGCCAAAACACAAATAATGAACTCTTTCAAAAGCTTGCAATAGGAAGCTGACTCACACGACTGGTGTACGTTCCTTTTTTGTTGGCACGAGCATGGAATTAATTTTGATTGACAGTTCACAGTTTGAATAAAACTTGAAAACCTTCGATTATAAGTTACGTAATGCAGTTCTTTTGGAAAGAAGACCATGATGATTCGACTGAACGTGAAATTTTCAAACCATAAAATCCAAGTCTGCCTAATTATTTCGTTCGATGTAAACGCGGCGTGACTGATTATGTATATTTGAATGACTGAATCTATTAGTCATTGCGTTGAAATTTGAAAGTACAACATTTATTCGTCGACAGTTATAGTCAAACACAAAATTATGGTGGTTTGAATAGATTAAACTGGGTATTTTGGTTATATGCAGTGAAAATGGAAAAGGTACGTCAAGTTTACTTTTACAACAAACTGAGGTAGTTTTTTTTTTTTAAATTGAAGGACGTCTTTTGTGTAAAGATTTCTGGGTGTGTCGTGCTGAGCTCGGTCGCGATACCTGCCATGCGACTAATTTATACCAGTTTACTCTTAAATCTGTATCGGATGTACATAAATCGACCATTTTGTTTTCGGGGTGCGAGACTTTCTACACTGTAGCACTCAGACTCAATACTGGTCCATTGTACTACCAGGAAGACAAACCAGTTTTACTGTGACAATCACAGAGGAAATGTTCCACAGTGTCATCGCATTCTCCACAGGCTTCGCAGTTGGTGGTATCGCTTAGGCCTAGCACCTTAAGGTGTTTGGCAAGAGGAGAGAAACGCGGAGAGAAACGCTCTTCGTTTATGTAATTATTTAAATCATGAGTGAAGTCAAACGAAATGCATTCATTTGAGTCACAATCATTCACTGAATGCAATTATTTTTTTAAAGGCTGTTAAAGTCTTTTTTCGTAACCTATTCTAAGGGTATATTAATTTTAACTCATGGTTTATAATATACCTTTATACACTTCGCTTCAACTGAATAAGCACAAACATTTTCTAAGCTACGTTGTCCATTTTTTCAAAACCTTGTGCCGTAATATATCATTTGATGATGCAAACTGTTTGGTTATGATGTTGGGAAAATACATCGGAAAGAATAATTCAAAAAGTACCGATATTTTTTCTCAGGTTCTCTTGCAAATCATTAAATATGGAAAAATTCAGTTTTATTTTGCGTCAACTGAATAGACAAATATTGAAATTGGAAATAAAAGTTATTGCGATTAAATGAAACAATTTTTTCTTAAAATAGTTTTTTATTGGTTAATTATACGAGTAGTAGTGGGTACTGCCGCCTTAATTCATAATAGTTTCGTAAATTCGATCCGGCATGGAATCGTACAGCCTCTTTATGTAGTTTAGCGAAATTACCCTCCAGGCCAATTTAATGGCTGCAATAAGTGATTCTCTGTCCTCAAACTGACGGCCAGACTCATAAACTTTTCGTACTAGCCATCCCCAAACGTTTTCTATAAGGTTCAGGTCCGGTGAGTACGGCGGCCATTGAAGCAATTCCACATTCTGCTCCTCTATCCAATTTTTTACTATGCGCGCCGTGTCGATGGGGGCGTTCCCCTACTGAAAAGTTCAGTTTATGGGTCCAAAAATGCCTTCAAATTTAGGGAAATTTCAGTTCAAATTTCCTTTATAACTTAATGCAGTCATTTTTGAGGTTTGGAACTCAAGCTCAACAGTGCCATAGTAGCTAACTACTCCCCATACCATAACACCACCTTCTCGATTATGATGCCGCGCTAAAAATCGTTCTTGTTTCCTCATATCGTGGACGTAATAATTAAACCCATCAGGGCCATCAAAATTAAACTTCTTCTCATCCGAAAAAGCTACGTGACGCGATTCATTTTTAAAACTGATATGGAGTCTAGAGAATTTTAACGCATACACCTCCGTTTCTCGTTAAGTGGTGGTTTCTTTTGAATTTTTAACCGTTTTAGATGTTTGGCACTATTGATAACCCTTCGCACTGTTGAAACGCCTGCAGTAACACCGGCTTTCTGATTTATTTTTGCCGCAGAGTCGAAGGAATTGGAAGCACGTCTTAATATTGCTCTTCGATCAACCGCTGTTGTTGTCGTTTTTGACCTCCTTTCATGTTTTTTCCGTGCGAATCTTTGCTTCTTAAATAAGAATAGACCACACTAGAACTTCGTCCAATTTTGTCAGCGATAGAACGCCCGGTTAGTCCTTGGTCTTTTAGTAAATCGATTGGAGCTCTTTCAACACTATTTAGAGATTTTGATCTACCTGTTTTTCTTTGAAATACAATTAATCAAATAAACTTCACTTAAAGCACTTCAACTGCTGATCTAATGTGTCAATCTCCACAGAAAACTCATAAGCAGTGAAAATAATGACCTTGTGTCTATTCAGTTGACGCATAATAAAACTGCATTTTTCCATATTGAATGCTTTGCAAGGGAACCAGGGAAAAAATAGCGGTACTTTTTGAATTATTCTTTCCGATTTATTTTGTCAACATCATACGCAAACAGTTTGCATCATCAAATGATATATTACGGCACAAGGTTTTGAAAAAATGGACAACGTAGCTTAGAAAATGTTTGTGCTTTTTCAGTTGAAGCGAAGTGTATATTGTTCGAAAACTCCCAAAAATTATTATATTCGGGTGACGTGAAATAACGCCAAATGAAATAAGGCCAAACGAATTCACTTAACCAAAGTGCAATAAGGCCAAATGCCAAAACAAGGTCTTGACTTTGACTTTTAAATTCATTTTTTATTGCTTATTAAAAATCAACTTACATACTAGACAAAAATGATTAAATCTGACTTAAAATTAACAGGATACTTATTCTAGATTATTGTTCCTTATGCGGACGCCCTAAATTTAACTTTATCGTTGTTGTTTATGGGATCTACTTGTGATTTCGCAACTCAACGCCTGTCGCCATGAATATCAGAAGTAGATCTTATAAACAGGGTATACAGTAGTGGAAATTCCCATAAAAACACTGTTATATCCCATATAAAACTTGTTGCACCGACTGCAACTTGGCAGCACTTTTTATTCAATTAATCCACAATCATCAGTCAGACCAATGGGAAAAGAAACGTTATGTTTTCAACGTTATTTACTCATCTTGGAAATTTATTCATATTGTTTTGCGAACTGATGTCTAAAAAGTGATCACTATAGGTGGAAATTCGCATAAAAACAGTCGAATTAAAAGTGGTTTATCTCTATTTTTTTTTATTGAAACGGGTAGGAAATTATTTATCGTGTCTTTAAAAGAACATAAGCATAAATTTTGTTTGCAGAATCTAAACATGCCGCGTGGGAGCATTTTGAGTGCGGAAGAAAGGGCCAAAATCACTGCATACAAAGATTGTGGCCTTTCTGATCGTGAAATCGGCAGAAAAATTGGCAGATCAAATACAGTTATTCATAATTTTTTAAGATTAGGTGAGAATTATGGAAAAATTGCTAACGATGCACAAAATAAAAAACTCGCAGCACGTCAAGTCCGATTGATATTCAGTGAAGCGGTCACAAACAAACTGTTTTCATCCCAAATTAGAGTCAAACTTGACTTGCCTGTTTCAGCAAGACGCGTAAGACAAATTTTAAAAGCCAACCCAAACATTGTCTACAAAAAAAGATCCAAAAAACCACATTGGAATGCAGCTCATAAGACAGCAAGGCTAAATTTTGCAGAAAGTCACATCAGGTGGACCGAATAATGGCGAAAAGTTCTCTTCAGTGATGAAAAAAAAATTAATTTAGATGGCCCAGATGGATTTCAGTCTTACTGGCATGACAAACGTCTTACAGATGAGGTGAGAATGAGTCGCAACTTCGGTGGAGGCAGCGTCATGGTCTGGGCAGGTTTTTCGGCAAATGGAACCACGGATATTGCGTTTGTGAGTGGAAGAATGAACTTGGAAAATTACATTGAGCTCTTGGAAGAAATGATGATCGAGAAAGCTGAAGAGTTATGCGGAACCGATTTTATATTCCAGCAAGATAACGCTCCTATCTACGTCTCCCGAAGGCTAAAAAACTGGTTCGAGGAGAAACAAATTACAATTCTCGATTAGTCGTCTCGAAGTCCCGATTTGAATCCTATTGAGAATCTCTGGGGAATACTGGCCAGGCGTGTTTATGCCAATGGGACCCAATTTAATACCGTTCAAGAGCTTCGAGACCGTATTATTGAACAATGGGCTGCGATTACCACGACAGAATTGAAGAACCTTGTTGATTCAATGCCGAGGCGGATGCTGGCGGTTGTTAGAGCAATTGCTGTTTCTACAAAATATTGAATTAACCACAGAATGCAGATTTTGCAATTTCACCCACTATTTTTTTTACTGAATTCCATAATATTTTTGTTAAAAACTTTGGTTTTTTTATGGGAATTCCCACTTTTTTTTAGTTTATTTTCGTTTTTTGTTCATAAATTTTATTTAATTTAATTAAAAATTAATACTTTTACTTTTTTTTATAATAACTTAAGGTATTTTAACTATGTTCATCCAAATTTATAATAAAGTTGCATAAAGCAATGAAAAAATGCGTTGAAACCATGTGTTTTTATGGGAATTTCCACTACTGTATCTATGGGGGCCAGCTGGCTTGGAGAAACTGTTGGATTTAGAGTAGGTGCGAGGTTGGTGTAGGTGCTTTGTGTCTAATTTGTAGGCGAATTGTTAAAAACACCACCAATGGAAACTGAAATAATGCCAAATCGGCCTTAGTATACTTTCACAAAGGGAAATATAGCCAAACGTTAAAATTTGGCCTCATTTCACATTCTTAAAGCGAAATTTGGCCTTATTTCGTTTGGAGTTTTTTCACGACACGCTATATTCCGCTATATATAATTGGCATCGATAGTAATGTCGATGAAACCATGTCCGTCCCCGTCCGCCGGCAAAAATTAGGCCCTAAAAGTCGAGCTAGGAAGCTGAAATTTGGAATGTATACTCTCTGGGGCCCGAAATAATCAAGAGCAAGAATGATTTAAAATCCGTCCACTGACATTAAAATCCTCCCTCTGACACGCCCACTATTTAAAAACCCGTTTTTTAATGAAATAATTGTGAATGAAAGTTATGTTCTTCGCAAAGCATAAAGGCGTTTTGAACACTTCCTTCATGCAAAGTTGTCTGCCATGCCCATTTTTTAAGGACGTTTTTCCTTCAAAAACTTTGTTTTTCTATAAGATCCTTAAAATAAAAATGCAAAACAGTTATGTCTAACAAAATATGTAGACCATATTGTAGTAAAAAATTCACCCAAACTTGGACTTTTGCCACGCTCACTTTATGGGGGATGGAAATAGGAATAGGGCATCCAACAGTTCGCGGACTGTAGCTTTCCCTTTTTAAATATCTAATTCGATTACACTAAAGAAGGTCTTTTTGTCAATGAAGTTTTGTTGGTTCAAGAGTATACTCGTCCCTAGCATCCAGCGGGCATTTTTTTTAACTCACTGAATGCATTCAATTCATTGAAGTCGGATCAAGTATTTGAAATAAATTTTACAGTGTTTTACTTTACATTTATTAATTGTTGTATTTTTTTTTCTCTTTTCAGGTAAGCAAACTTCACCTAAACATTTTTCGTATTATGTGTATCTGCGTAAGTAGCAATTATATGTTTTTATAAAATTATCAACTTTTTATCGTTTGAATTTTGCTAACGGGGCTCAACCTACAAGCTTCTCCATCTGTAGTGCCATTCGAGATAGGAGAAGAACTCTTTGTACGTGTGCGAGTCACTTGTGGCAAAGTCTGTCTGTACTGCTTCAACTACATGATACCTATACCTGAACGTATTTAGAAATGGGCAGTTCTACAGCTCCCCATTCGCTGACATCTGGCGGAAAAGTCAAATATTAGACATTAACTACAGGGCCTGGAACCTACATTCTCCAACCAAAATGTTTTTTTTACAAATCTAGCCATGTTCTGATTAGAATTACAATTTGGGTCTGCAGCAAATCACATGAGAGGCATTTTCTCTTTGTTTCCTGATTATTGTGCAGCCAATTTCCAAGTCATAGTGTGGAAAATCCCCCCAAAGCTATGTTCAACTAGCTATCATTAGAAAGATCACACCACCAACCAAACCAACTCGACTAAAAACCCTTAAGCCAAGACCAATATGTACTAGAAACAACCCCTGCGCCATATGGCGTTGCTCCCGTTCAAACAATGCAATGTAACGGATTCAATTATCTGAATTATTTTCTCCCCGTAAACGGGAAATACTCTTCTCATGACCGACTCGCTCGTCCTGGCCCACCTAGCAATTTTATCAGTTATTATCACGCTTCCACAGTAGATTGCACAAGACTAGGGAGCACAAAGCTGACCAAAACGAAATGAATTCAATTTAAATTCTATCATCATCGTCATCATCCATGATGATGGTGATACCACCCGTGGCTGCACATTGTGGATGAATGCACGTCCGTCCGAACAAATATCAAAAGTCATCTCTTTGGAAGCATGTTCGTGTAGTATGTACAACAAAAAATTGTCTGCTCAAAATTGGAGGATAGAACCTACATAGACAACTTTACCCGCCCCAGTCTGATCAGACCATCATTTTTGATGTTTAACCTCAAATTACATTCGCTGGGTTCTCTTTTATTTTTTGTATCGGTCTTAGTCCCGCCTGACTTTGTAAGGGGTTCATCCTGCTGCCGCCCGGCGATGACGAAAACAAACATTAAAGGGCAATTAAAACATTTCAATCGTCTTGCTTATAGCCTACCTAAATGAAAATCCCTAGATGCAGGCCCATGTATAAGAAATGCAGGTCTTTTCCCAAGAGAACAATGTGTTTAAAGTGCAGGCATTTCCTTTCAACCTGTTAGCTGTTAATCGGGTTATTTGCTATTCAATTCAATGAATGTTTGCTAATGGGGCCATGGCCGAATCCAATGGGATCGACGTGATAAAATGGGAATTTTATTAAAGCTGTAACCGCAAGGGATTCAGTTTGGGGCTAAGCGTTTTCATTAATTTATAAAGTAGTAAAGGGATTGTATCGCTTTTGATCATAGTTATGCCGGCACCACAGCGCTTATAAATTCATCTCAATATATACAGGAACATTTTATTGCTTTGTTATTCCTTTATATATCATTGTTTTATTCAATCAATTTACGAGACCCATACACAGCAAAACCAAGTACAAGACGTCTTCATCTGAAGATGAATGACAATGAGTTAACACGAGGAAGAATACACTTTTCGGTTTATTGTCTGACACACATTTAATAACGTTGTTCTTGTATCAAGAGAATCATCCTTAAGTGCGAACCTCATTTGCATTTTATTATTATTTTCGTTCGGTTTTTATCGTTTTGTGTAAACAATCCTGAAGATGCCAGATGGAATGATGCATGTGAAACGAAACACTGTAGAACGATGCGAGAATATTTAAGAGAAAATGAATTGGGATTAAAATGGGAGAAGCTAACTAGAGAGTTCTAATATGTACTTTGATTATTTGGAAATATACAGTACGAACTCGGTTAATGCAACCCTCGATTCGCGCAACTCCTCGATTTTTGCAACACTCAATTTGTCACACTTTTGACTCTATAAGTGCAACTTTCCACAACAGATACCTCGATTAGTGCAACTTCTGGCGTATTCATATTTTTTATTTGCATGTTCTCCTTTTGGTTCGTTTTTGTTGCCGTTTTTTCACAGTAATGCAGTTTTGTTTGGACAAGTTTGCGCAAAAGGTGTCAGAAACTGTCAAATGGATATGCCATCATTTTTCATTTTAAAAAATCCAACCCGGTAAGTGCGACACCTCGGTTATTGCAAATGCCTTATTTTCTACTAGTTGCGTAAATCAAGTTTGTACTGTATATGTATTATTTTCCACAATTGGCCATCTAATACTCGCTCAACGACCTTCATGGTCAGTGCGCGATCAGCGTTGCACATATCGTCATTTGCTTTGTCCAAAGAAATAAAATAAAAAAAATAGCTTCGCACAAGCAAATGGTTGGAGGAGCTAGGTTCTAACCCGGTATACCCCTAACGATTTTTTTCTATTTTCTTTTTAATATGTTTCATACCTACTGATACAATACTGATACAGTCCTGATTCAGTAAAAATCATGAACGTGTTTTTCTCCATACAAAAAAACTTTTTTTATAATATACACGCACTAAAGGGATATATGAGGCGCTAGTCCAGGAACAATGTTCGGAAGTGTTACCAAAAGGCAAAAAGGACGTCTCACGGAAACAAGACCCGAACAGAGACCTATAGAGACGAACAAGGAAATCTTGTAGTAGAGTCACAGTCGGTGCTGAGGACATGGAAAAATCATTTCTGCAGACTGCTAAACGGCGGAGACGACACAAATTATGCTGTCAGACAGAACGAACCATTCAGACTGGACGATGAAAGCCAAGACTTCCGTCCACCTGACCAAAGCCAAGTGAGGATAGCTATATCCAAGCTTAAGTCCAACAAAGCCGCTGGACCAGACGGTTTAAATGCCGAGCTTTTTAAGGCAGCGGGAGATGACCTGTTGGAGAGCATACACCAACTCGTTTCCAAGATTTGGTCAGAAGAAAGTATGCCTGATGAATGGAACCTCAGCCTTGTTTGCCCGATCTACAAGAAAGGAGACCGTCTACATTGCGCCAATTATAGAGGCATCAGTCTCCTGAATCCTATAAGATCATATCTGCTGTACTGTGGGAACGCCTGAACCCATTCGTCAACGACCTGATTGGTCCCTACCAGTGCGGTTTTAGGCCCGGTAAATCAACGGCCGATCAGATATTCACACTACGATAGATCCTGGAGAAAACTCAAGGAGTCCAAATCGATACCCACCATCTCCTCAAAATGGTACAGTATTTTAGTAGTTTTTAGAAGGTATTTTCTTAGGGAAGTAGTATGAGAGCTCCAGTTTAACCTTCAGTCGATTTCAAGAGCCAGATACTTGAAGACCTGTACATTTTCTACAACAAAACAGTTTTATGAGCAGCTATTGTTAGTGTTATACGTAACTTCAGAATGAGGGTTACAGCAAGTATCAGATCTTATTAAAGTGTTGTTGCATTTCGAACTATGGAAAGTGAAAACTGGAAGTTGTAAGTTCAGAACAGTTATGCTAAAAGACATTTTTTTAGTTCTATCGCCAACGACTAGCTTATGCAAAGTGAACCAATAATGTTGCAATATTTCTAAGTCGTAGTTGATGATCTAAGAGGGAGTTGTTGGAATAGGAACAGCCTATGTCATCGGCAAACCCAGTAAGTTTACCTTTCATATTCAAAGTGAAAATTGAATTGATATAAACTAAAAACAATATTGGCCCCAGAACAGAGCCCTGAGGAACACCAAATTTTATATCACAGTTTTCACTAAAAGTTTCTCCTATTCTAACCATTTGTTTTCTATTAGTGAGATAGGATTCAAACCATTTGAGCATAAACCCTCTGAACCCAGTTTTACTTTATTTATTTAGCAAGATGGTATGATCAACAGTATCAAAGGCTTTGGTAATTAATGTCAATAAAGATAGCAGCAGTTAACTTGGTGCTGTTGACGCTATCGCATGTCATGCTGCAGAAGCTTAGAAGAAACAAAAGACAGGAGACATTACGACGATGACTAAGAGAGTCAATCGATCTCGCGATGTATCGGTCGTTAATAAGATTTATCGCGGGTTTTTGGATCCTGTCAAGTAGCTCCAAAAAAGTTTTTGGTGCACCGGAGCAGATATGAGCGTTGTACTCGAGTTTCGGGCGAATAAACGCCTTATAAATTGTAGCCAGATCAGAAGGAGTTAAATATTTCTTACATGGCTTAAGGAAGCCTAGACATTATATGGCGTTCTTGGCGACATCGACTATGTGGTCATTTCAACGGAGGTTGTCATTAACACGCATACC
The DNA here is from genome assembly GCA_949715645.1 of Portevinia maculata. Classification (NCBI taxonomy): domain Eukaryota; kingdom Metazoa; phylum Arthropoda; class Insecta; order Diptera; family Syrphidae; genus Portevinia; species Portevinia maculata. Next base: position 306,077,978 of record OX454526.1, on the reverse strand, counting down.
GAGAATGGAAAGCCTTTGGGTTTCAGCGAAGCAAGTGCGGTTCATGGATGATGGCAGTGTGTGGGTTTTGCTTTAATGACAGAAGACATCATTGCGTTTTAGAATCATTAAACTCCACTCTATTCTTTGTAACACACTGAGATATGCTGTTAAGATCGGAATTTTATGAGCTTAACATACGTTGCCGTTCCAGTTCCACACCCGCCGAAGAGGGACGTGGCCCAAGAATCGAATATGAGAAACTGAGCGTACTGTCATCAGCGAAGGAATGAATTGGTTTAGAATTAACAGACAGGAGATCATTTTAAAAAATGAGAAAGAAACTCGGGCACAGCACCGAGCCTTGAGGAACACCAGCATTTATTTGGTGAGTCGCAGACTTGAAACCGTCAAAAACAACTTGAATTGAACGGTAAGGTAATTTCTAATCCATTGGAGAAGAGCATCATCGATTCCAAATGCACGCATTTTCGACAAGAGAGCTTGATGCCAAACTCTGTCAAATGCCTTTGAGATATCAAGCTCAACAATCTTACTTTCACCACCTTGGTGAAGAGATTGGTTCCACTTTTCGGTTAGATATATCATCAAATCACCGGTGGACCTGTTACTGCGAAACCGTACTGCCGGTCATTAAGAAGTTTTCGCGATTCAAGATATTTCATTGGCTGACGGTTGATCAGCGTTTTCATGACCTTAGAAACAAATGACGTAAGTGCAATTAGTCGTTAGGAGGAGAGAGAAGAAGATTCGCCTTTTTTTTGGTACAGGCCAACGCTGTATCTTCTCGGAAAGAGCCCTGAAGAATAGGACAGAAAGCTTACGGGCTAAGTAACATCTAGATTTTTTTTCCACTGCCCCACCTCCTGCGAACGTCTGACAAACATTCCAGAGTATCAATTGTCATGAGAAGCTTTAGGCCTTGTATGGACCGTTAACGCCTAATATTTATTTTATTTTAGAAAAGCTTACGGCTTGGTTTTGCCAGCGAACACCTCTGCAGAAGGATAGGGGAATTTGTGTATGTCAAGATCTCGAAGTACTCTAGCCACTGTACGAGTGCGAAAGTGGATTGATCCCATGGAGTATTTTGCGCGCTCGAGTAAAGGGGGAGATAGAGCACAATCTGGGAGCGTTGAGCTATCTGCAAAGTGGGCAGCAAGCAGATTGGCTTTACCTAGAGAGCCAACAGCTGGAATGTCATTGTAAATGAGTGTCAAGATAGATGACGAGGCCGAATTCTTGATGTTTTTAACAAACGACCAAAAGTTGTTACTAACCGTGGGACTTTGTAGTATTTTTGCCTCAACTTTTGGTCGCTGGAGATTTTGGCTTGATCAATTTGGGCATTGCAATCATCTGGCTCGTTTAAACTTTTTTTCGGTTTTCCTCAGATGTGTTGGCCTTATATGACTGAAAGCTTACCTCTTTTAACCTGGTAGGCTCACACCACGCATTTACCCAGTAAAATCATGTTTGTTATCATATCAGCAGCGGCATCCACGTCGCTGTTGAGGAAGCACAGCGAACAGTTACAACTCCTAAAGAAACCGTTTAGTTTTTCCCAATTCTCGTATTGCGATACGGTTCTTTTCTGAGTTTGTTCTTTAAGGTTTTGGCTGGAGTACGAAAAATTTACTGATTCGACACAATGGTCTGAAGAAACCTAGAGGCGTTAATATACGTTTATATCGTATTTTTCCGGGTGAGAGGTAAGAAACAAGTGCTGTATGTTAGCGGTTTGACTGATTAGGTCCGGTATACCTGTTGGCTCATTAACAAGCTGAGTCAGACTATTTACCTCAGCAAAAATCCCAACATACGAGGGCGGGTCAATAAGTCCGTGACTTTTGGAATAAAATACAGATTTTTTGATAAAATTTTTTTTTTTTTTTTCAACGTAGTCTCCCTTGAGCTCTATAAACTTTGTCCAACGCTTCTCCAATTTTTTTATCCCTTCCAAAAAAAAATGATTTGTCGAGGTCCTCAAAATAGGCCTTTATTTGCGAGATGACTTCATCATTGGAGTCAAATCTTTTTCCACCAAGCCATTTCTTCAGGTTTGGGAACAAGAAGTAGTCGCTCGGAGCCAAATCTGGAGAAAAGGGTGGATGAGGTAGCAATTCATAGCCCAATTCATGGATTTTTGCCATGGCAACTGCACATGTGTGCACCCTTGCATTGTCTTGGTGGAAAAGAACTTTTTTCTTGGCCCAATGAGGTCGGTTTTTTTTCAAATCGTCATTGAATCGGTCCAATAAGTTGGCATAATATTCCCCATTGATTGTTCTTCCCTTTTGAAGGTAGTCAATGTGGATTATCCCGCGTGCATCCCAAAAAACAGTCGCCATAACTTTATTGGCTGACAAACCCACCTTGGCCTTCTTTGGCGCTGATTCACCCTTAGAAACCCACGGCGTTACAAAACGGCGCAAAACCTCCTCCATATGGCGATTAAACAACGCCAAACCTTCCTGTGAAGTTGTTACACGATTGCGTTTGTGGTCGACTGTGAGCAAACGCGGCACCCATCTTGCGGAAAGCTTTCTCATGCCCAAGTGATCATTCAAAATTGAAACCACTGAGCCATGCGAGATCCCTACGGCTTCCACAATCTCTCGCACTTTCAATCTTCGGTCGGCCAACACCATATCGTGAATTTTTTCGATTGTTTCGGGTGTAGAGACCTCAACTGGGCGTCCAGGACGTTCGGCATCTTCAGTGCTTGTACGGCCACAACGAAATTCAGTAAACCACTTTTTTACCATTGAAATCGATGGTGCAGAGTCCCCATAGTCTTTTTCAAGCTTAGCCTTGGTCTCGGTAATGGTTTTTTTTCGCAAGAAATAATGCTTAATAAGCACACGAAATTCACTTTTTTCCATTTTCTCCTCAAATTAGTGAGTAGTGTGATAAAAAGAGCTGTCAAACACAAACTAACTGACGCAGCAAGTTTAAATTATGACAGGAGTCAACTGACAGATGCCTGTTGACAGGAGCAGTGTTGCCGTTTCAGTAAAGAGATCAGAAATTCAAAAAGTCACGGACTTATTGACCCGCCCTCGTACCTTCCTTCGGATGTTGTCTGTCCAGAATGTCGATGCTGATATGAATTTGCCCAAAATGACGATTTCAGTACGCGGATGGAGGGTCACAATTCTTAAGGATGGAATCAGACGTATCAAACTCATTATAAGTTGAATGTCTGTCCAAATTGGGGCTCCTGTAAATAAAACAGTAAAGTATTAATTGCCTACTTTATGAAAGTTGAGCCAAATCAAATTTAATTCTGGATTGGAACATTGACCATAGTGAGGCTGAAGTTGGTAGGCTACGTCACTACATACATATATGAACGGCAAGACCGCGATGGGAAAAGAATAAGATAGATAGATAGATAGTTTTTATTCATTTCATACTTAAACTACTAACAATATTAATGAAAGAGAAATATAGAATAATAGTAATCATTCTTTAACTACAAAGTTAGTGGTGAATGATACAGCAAATATTTAAAAATTCAAAAGATATCTGATGTGGGGTGACAATCAGTGTATTGGTTACTTATAAATAATTATTTATGTATATCTTAAAGGCAAGAGATCTTTGCACATTTAAAAAGTAAAGCCAAAATATAAAAAAAGTAACAGTTTATATAGTAGATACATTAATGAAGTACCAAGTTTGAAAGAACAACAATTATTTAGAAAAGTGCTTCAATGCCATCATAATTTAATGTGAACAACCAGTCTTTTACTTTCTTGATATAAGAGGAAAAACAAGATATTTCTCTAATACAGATGGGCAATTTATTAAAAAACTTTGCCGCTGTATAGGTATAAGAACGAGAAAAAAGTGTTCTGTGTGCAAATGGTTCAATGACTAAGCTCCTATTATTTATACAAAGGTTATGCATTTGCGAATTTCTGCTCGGTATATTACCACTTTGTTTAAAAAACTCTCGTAAGACTTTAAAAACATATAAATGTCTGATAGGTAGAATATGCAACATTTTAAATAAAGGCCAGCTTTCAGCAAATCGGTTTTTGTTACATATGATTCTGATTATACGTTTCTGGGCTATTAATAAAGGTTTAAAGGTAATAGCATATGAACCGCCCCAGCTAGTGATGCCGTATTGTAACTTTGATTGCGCAAGACCATAGTATATAGTGGTTAACACTTTCTTGGAGCAGAAATGCTTTAATAAATACATTTTACGTGTAACCAACATCATGTACGAATTAATCGCTTGAATATGAGTTTTCCAATTTAGATTGCAATCAATTGAAACTCCTAAGTACTTAAAATGTTGAACCGATTCGATTTTGAAACAATTTTTGGAGCATTGTATATTATTTACAAAATTACTGCTACCACACTTGTGAACAGGTAAAGAAAGCTGTTTAAAGTCGCATGCGTGAAACCATAAATTATACTCGTTTAGACTATTACCAGTTATTTTGAATGCCATCAACTTTGTTTTCTCACTAATGATCAACTTGTGGGCAGTAAACCACAACCGTAGTATTTCAAGATATTCCTCTATCCTTGTGATACATTCAAATACAGTCTTATACTCATAAGTAAAAGTTATGTCATCTGCAAATGCAGTTGAAATACCATTTACCTTGAGTTTGAAAAGGGAGTTTATGTTAATTAGGAAAAATAACGGGCCAAGAACAGAACCCTGAGGAACGCCGTTTTTCATGAATCGGGACTCACTCAGGACACCATTTACATTAACTCTTTGTTTCCTATATCTTAAAAATGATTGCAGCCATTTGAAAATTTTACCTCGAAAACCAGCATTATAGAGTTTGTTTAGTAACAAATCATGGTCCACCATATCGAATGCTATAAATAGACCCATTGTAGATTTATTGCCGTTTAAGCTACCATACAGTTGGTTACATACTCTTAAAATAGCATCTTCAGTTGATCTTTCTGCTCTAAACCCGAATTGGTTGCTACAAAAGATAATGACAGTTAGTTGTACCCAGGTAGACTAAACTCTGTTAAATCAGAGCCAACGCTAACCTGGGTTTCATTAAGTGCCAAAACAGCTGGTTTGTTTCGGAAAGCATGGGCATATAATTGAAACTATTATTTCTTTGTCGTTAAATGAACATCTAATTCTTTTACAATTTCTCTATTGGCAGATTTTTTTTAACGTTTTTCCCACCCACTTTAGTACGCCAAATCTTTGCAAATAATTCTTCGTGAACAATAATCGTCATCAGACACGCGCAGCAGGAATAGCAACAAGCATTGCCTAAACCCCTCCAGCACAACTGACTAAGTAATAAATTTATTTATTAACGTTTCACGTCCATTCGATGCGGCTTTGCATTCACAAACTAATTATACATTTTATACGTTGAAAGCATATTTCACTGAGGCACTTTGCTCACTGTTCTCCCCATGGACTGATTGCCACACCAAGTATAACTCCACTATTAGGGTCAAAGAACTTCACGTTTAGCCAGCTCTGGCGTATTCACAGCGAATACAAAAATAGGGTTGGTTGGTTTGATTGGACTCCACTGTTGGTCGCATTCACCGACACCGTTCCTCATCCTCACTACTCACGAGAAAAAAAACCTATAAATAGTTTTACTATCGCAAAATGCAAAGTGCAACTATATGGCTCCAAACAACCTACCCCACTGCTGCTGCTGCACGTCGTCGTCGCCCCGATGCGGCACCACTACAAGTGCGCCCGTAGAGCATGCAAAATTTGCTGGGGAAGCGGCGGTGATTTCCTGGATATTACAAGTATGTTGTGTACTGTGAAATTAGATTACCGCACCAGTGTAGTTACGAGATACAGAGTCTGTGTATAGTTCGAGATACAAGCATTCTCGTACATAGATACCAGATGGTAACTTGTAAAAAATGGTCAAGAGGTCAGTGGAAACGCGATTGTGTGGTCTTTCTGGTATCTATGTAATTGAAAATAAAAAAACTTTTAGTGACCGTTGTTTGCTGGCCCAAGGTTAATTGGGATCATGTAGTTAGCTCGATCTGTTGAGCCCCCTTTATCAGTGATACAAGTCTTTTCTACTTTAAATCGCTGTACAGTCAAAAATGTCCGAAAAGACATTCGTCAGCCATTTTAATCACATGATCACATGCGAATGCGAAATAGTCTTTGCCCCCCACTTTTGGACTGGAATGGCGAATCTTTTAGCTATACTCTTTTTTAAGTTCATTCGCTCAGGTTTTTTGCAAATGCGATGATGTCAGATTGTGGATTTTTGTCTTGCCAATTCCAAATTTGTTTGGCTACTTTTTAGGTAGAATATTTGTTTGAAGAATGCAAAAACCAACACCCAGTCGTCAAAAACAATTAACGAATTTCAAGGCGTGTGCGAGCTTCTTAAGAGATCTATTATCTGCATGCCAGATGCTTAAATTTGTTTACTGCTCCCATTTTGACTTCCAAAAAAATCTAAAAAAAACGCCAAACAAATTTAAACAAATTGACGAACGTTTTGGATCATTTAACTTCGATCAAAAATTGTTTCTTGGGTGTTAGGTATTGTTTTTTTGATGACCGTCTTTAGAATGACATCTTCCATGACTAATTTTACACATACGACAAAGGGTGTATTGAAATAAAACACACACAAGTTGAGCTAATTAGCCGATTTTGACACTAATGATGACTAATGATTTCGGGCATATGGCTAGCATGAAAGGGTCTTATGAACTGCATTCTAGTGCTCAAATTTTCGAGCATTTTAGGCCGGATCTCGCGAATCGTGCGCTAAATGTTGGCTTTCAAGGCTAGCATCGTTGTTAGCTTGTCCAATTATACCAACGATATCAAATACCCCCAAAATCACACGATCTTAGACACGACCACAGGCCAATGTCTGGAGATAATGTCGTCATCGAATACTTCCTTCTATAACTCGATGGTTTTGCGTATGGTATGTGGCATCATCCTTCTGAATCCAAATTAATTAGCAGGTGGCAATGGTGCAATGGTAGTGTATTCACTAAGTGATTTGCAGATCGTGCGTTCGTACCCCGACCAGGGCCATGATTTTTATAAATTGAATACACAGAACAAAAACAGATCTCCCTAAAGCAATTTAAGCGCCACCTGTGGAGAAAAAAATCCCATCGCACTAAACTTTTTTCCTATCCTTCTATTTTTTCATACAGTAAGTAGCACCCAAAAATAGGGAATGAATCTTTTGCTGGGAGCTACTTACAGCAACAAACAAAACTGCCTGCGCTGTGGTTTCCACTATAAGGGTGCTGTGTAACTACAGAAAAAAGAAATCCCTTTACACGCAAATTATATATAAAAAAAAAAAATATCATGCAGACCATGTTCAAGCACTTTAACCATGGCTCTGTAGCGGGCCATTGACGAATTTGTCTATTTGAGCAAGTACGGCCCGATGATGCCGCCAGCTGACGAACCATCTTTGGATTTTCCTCGCTCCAAACGGGACAATTTTGTGTATTAACAAAGCAACTGAGACAGAAGTGAGGTTCAACACAAAATTCGACTTCCAACTGTTTAAGCATCAAATCACTGAACTCACGACGCAAACGATGACCTTCAAGCTTCAATTCTTGCAGCAATTGAATCCTTTAAACATCTTTACCTTGATCATTGCGCAAAATCTTCCACAAATTCGATGGACGCAGCTCAAGCTCTTGCGCAAGATGACGATTCGATGAATTACGAGTATAATCTTCCTCAACACTGACTGCAATGGCCCCGATATTTTTATCTGTCCGCACTCAGTACATTCTTATCGGTGCATTGGAGGTTGGAGTTTAAAAGCGTAATTGAAGTGCGACATTTTTCAACTGTATTGCGAATAGTCGACTCAGTTGGTCGATTATGATGACCGTAAAATTGGCGTAGCACTCTATAAACATTTTATACTGAACACTGATTTTGGAAATAAATTTTCAGGATTTTAAAACGCTGTTCGGAAGTTAGTCTTTGCATGATGATGGTTTGCCAAATGATCTTTACAGGGTGTCCCAGTTATACAGTATTATCCTTTAATGGGAGATTCCTGAAGTTCCGCCGAACAAGAAATTGATTGGATTGGTGAATTGGTCGGTTTGGCATCAAACCCTTGGCCACCCAGATCTCCTGACCTAACACCCATGGAATTTTTCGTCTGGGGTGCTATGAAAGAAAAAGTTTATTTTAGAGAAATGTCGAGTTTGGAAAAGCTCCAAGAAAAATTTGTGACGTTTCAGAAGAGATGAGAAGAATTTTGCTGCTCGTTAATCTGCCATCCGAAAGGAACTTCAAACAATTGCTAAAAACATTCCAAAACTGTTCCAAAAAGGTCATTTTAAGGACCACAAAGAAATATCTAAGAGATTTTAGGTAATTTTTAGGACCACAAAAAATATCTAAGAGATTTTAAGAGTAATTCAGTAGGTACACCTCTTTTTGATTATTTTTGTCTGACAAAAAATGGCTTTTACTACAACTTCTGTTGATCGTACGTAAAAAAGTTGCTTAACATAATTTTAAGGAAATTTTTCAAGGCAAAAGATTTACAAAAACCCAGAGGAAAAGTTGGAAATCGAAAAAATCGAAATTTGGGTTTTGTGTGTGAATCTTATATAGGGTTGTTTTTTTTATAGCGGCATACCACCACCATTCAGAGATTCGAGAAAGAGCTATCAATCTGTCTTACACACTTATGTTCGGACCTGGTAAGTTTTCTTGTGTTGAGTCAAATTAAGCCGCAGGCTCCACTCCTGGTGGTGCCCTTCCGTCAATTCCTTTAAGTTTCAGTTTCTTTGCAACCATACTGCCCAACCTTTGGTTTCCCGGGAAACAACTTTTTTTAAAAAATAAAACAACAAATTTAATGGAATGACCAAATTTTGGCTTTATTAGCTCAACAATTTCATAGCATTTAATGTTGAAAAGGCATAATGGCCTCCACGACTGCGCCTTATGAACGTCATTCTGTCGGCTCAATTTTGCACCACTTTTTTCGAGCATACCAGGCCTTATTTCGTCAATAGTGCGTCGAATGTTGCCTTCTAAGTGATCAATTGTTGCTGGTCTATCAGCATATACCAGAGATTTGACGTACCCCCACAAGAAGTCCAAAGGTGTCAAATCACACGAACGAGGTGGCCAACTCACAGGTCCATTTCTTGAGATGGTTCGGTCACCAAACGTTTGGCTCAACAAAGTCATGGTTGCACGCGCTGTACGCGGTCTTGTTGGAACCATTTCTCCTCCAAATGATTTCCAACGATATTAGGAATAAAAAAAATCACGAATCATTTGCCTGTAGCGTTCGCCATTCACGGTAATGTTGGCACAGGTTTTGGATTCAAAGACAAATGGGCCGATGACGCCTTCGGCATGTAAACCACACCAATCAGCGATTTTGTCATGATGTAATGAAGTCTCAGGAGCCTCATGAGGATTGTGCTCAATCCAAAAACGCCAATTCTGCTTGTTTACAAACCCGTGAAGCCTCATGAATGAGCCTCATCGCTGAGGATGATTTGACGATAAAAATCTGTTTCAACTTCCAGTTGATTTTCAGCCCATTCACAGAACACATGCCGCAATTGATGGTTCGCTGCCTTTAATTCTTGCACCAGTTGGATTTAATATGGATTTAGGCCAAGATCTATCCTCAAAATTGTCCAACTAGTGGACGGGCAGAGACCGAGTTGCTGAGAACGGCGTCGGATCGATAGATTCGGGTCCACTCTCACACTCACGTCTACATCAATGATGGCTTCTTCTGTACGCACGGTACGGGCTCGATTTGGATGAATATTATCACAAAGAGTAAATGTGGTCATGAATCGATCAATAGTATTGCATATTGGCTGCTCAGATGGACGATTATGCGCACAGTAAACTTGAGGTGCTTAATAAGTTTGGCAAACAGAGCGCGAATTTTAAAAATAAATTTCCATGACTAGTAAACGTCGTTCTGGTGTAAGTCTTTCCATGGTGATTTGCCAAAGTATACTGAAAAAAAAGTCGAACACACTTTATTAGTATGACAGCTAGTTTGACAGTTATCCCTATCAGAAGTTGTATACCACTATAAAAAAGCACTATATTTGAGGAGATATTCTTAGTTTAGAAGAAGTCGACAATAGTCTACAGTTAACCTTGGTTTTTTTAATAGATTCAAGGGGTTCTCTTCCTCTTGTATTTGTTAGTCTTGATCCCCAAGATTTGTTCTAAGCGTTGTTGAAAGCGTTTCTTCTTGACGTGCGGTTTTCATTTTAATTTCGCACCGAGTGTCATTCCGAAATATTTTGGCTCGTTGGCATACGGAATTCGTACCGAATCAATGAAAATGGGTAAGCTGTCTGTCTACATTTCTACGAGCGTATAAGTAAAATTCACGTGCGTTGATTTGGCCTCGTTGAGAGCAATACGCCAAGTCTTTGTCCAATCACAAATTCTGTCAATAGCACGTTGGAGTTGATTAGTTGCTGATTCAACTGTATTACTGACCGCTAATATAGCTGTATCGCCTGCAAACGTGGCTACTGTTGTGCTTTCTTCTTGCGGAATATCACTAGTGTATATTAGAAATAATATCGGTCCAAGAACGCTTCCTTGGGGAACTCCTGCCGCGATTTATTTGAATTCAGAGTAATCATTTTCGTGTTTTACATGAAAGAGTCTGTCTGATAAGTAACAACTAAGGATATCAGATAACTGTTTCGGAAAAGCTTGTCTTAGCTTATGTTTCAAACCCTGTTTCAAACTTTATCAAAGGCCTCAGAGACGTCGAGAAAAACACTAGAACATATTTTATACTCCTGTAGGGCTTTTTCAATTGCATTGGTTATTCTATAAACCTGGTCGATTGTAGAGTGCTTAATCCTGAATTCGAATTGGTGATCAGGTATTAATTGACGTTCTTCGATAATCGGATGTACAACTGAAGTTTTTCGAATATCTTCGACATTATCGGTAGGAGCGATATTGGCCTATATGATTTTTTGTCATTTAGTGGTTTACCGGGCTTTGGAACCATTATAATTTCAGCTACCTCGTGGAACGTACAATAACCTGAATGATGCATTTATAAGACAGGCGAACTTGATTAAAGCTTTCCTAGGTAACTCTTTAAGAACCTTTCCTGTGATTCGGACATATCCAGGAGCTTTGCTTAATTTTAGTTTCTCTATTTCGAAGCGTAGTTCGGGTAGCGATACACCTTTGATGATTCTATGATTGTCAGGTGCCACGGTCAGGGCAGGCATTTCGAGCAAATCTTGACCATCAAATGGTTTAAATGTTTTTCCAGATGTTCGGCAAATACGAGGCGTTCAATATATTCTCGGTATCGATATGAAGGAAAATGTGAATTCAATTTAAATTGTTTTTATTTTTCAATATAATTTCCCCTAACATCAATGCATTTGTTACATCTTGAGATAAGCTTATTTAAACCCTCAAAAAAATAAATTTCCTCTTTCTCTGCAATATACCCATTTATTGCCGACTTGAGTTCTTCATCATCCGAAAATCTGTTTCCACGAAGACATTTTTTCAAATCCGGAAACAGGAAATAATCACTAGGGGCAAGGTCTGGACTATAGGGTGGGTGTTGGATTTCTTCGAAACCACAATCTCGCGCAGCAGCCTTGGAAACTCGCGCCGTGTGAACAGGAGCGTTGTCATGAAGAAACAACACACCCGCTGCGAGTTTACCCCGTCTTTTCTTTTTAATTTCCTCCCGCAAATTATGCAAAGTGGAAGCGTAGGATGTGGCGTTGATGGTTTCACCTTTTTTTTGTACTCAATGAGCAAGATTCCCTTTGAGTCCCAAAAAAACTGTGGCCATGAGCTTCCCGACAGACGGAGTGACTTTGAACTTCTTCGGGTGGTCTGTTCCTTTTTTATGCCACTGCATGGACTCTTGTTTGCTTTCAGGGTCATAGTGGTGGACCCATGTTTCGTCCCCAGTAACAATTCCCATAGAACCGTCCGCGTTCTCACTACACATCTCCAAAAGCTCTCTACAGCATGCGATTCTCACTTTTTTCTGAGGCGCTGTGAGCATTCGTGGCACCCTCCTTGCACTGACCTTTGAAAGGTTAAGATGGTCATGAAGAATGGTGTGAATGGTACCAATTGAAAGCTTGGTGATCTCTGCCATCATTTTCACCTTTATTCGGGCATCCTCAAGAACAAGTTTTTCGACTTCTTTGATGCTTTCTCCCGTACAAGCAGTAGCCAGGGCGCCGGAGCGGGAGTCGTCTTCAATGCTCTCTCTGCCTCTCTTGAACTCACTTGACCACTTTTGCACAGTTGATAATGAAGGTGCGGACCCTGGTAAACAGCCACCATCTCTTCATGAATAGTTTTTTGACTTTTTCCTTGCTTAGTGAGAAATTTAATTACAGCGCGATGCTCAATTTTCACCATCATCGTCTCAGTTGCCATTGTGATTCTGTTTAACTGGAGATAAAACGCGAATTAATAATCACATTCATATGAAATTTTACATGAATGCACTAAAATAATAGTATTACTTGATAAATAAGTCAATTTATATATACAACCACAGCTTCACCCCGATACCGAGAATATATTGAACGCCCCTCGTATCTCGGCTTTTTCCTTTTCACTCTTCGCCCATTCTCCATTGATTTTCCTGATGACTGGCGCTTGCGTTTTTGGTTTTTAATGCCTTTCATGGCTTTCCAGAGCGAGTAATTTGTACTTTTTTTTCCGCAGTTAGGCTTCCAAGATATGTAGAAATTTCACGATTTTTAAAGTCTCGAATTTCTCTCTTAAGTTTACTACAAAGGTAGTTAAGAATGGTTTTATCCTGTGGAGCGCGAGATTGTTGCCATCTTATGCGCGCTCCTTTTTTCTTTAACAATTGAGTAATTTCCAAGGTTTATTTTATTTCGCAATTTGTGGTTATTTTTCGTTTATGAGGAGTATTTTTCCAGGCTAAAAGTTACTATATTTATGATCAGCATCGATAGTAATGTCGATCTAGCCATGTCCGTCCGTCCGTCCGTCCGTCGGCAAAAATTAGGCCTTTAAACTGGACCTAGAGAGCTGAAATTTTAATCATATACTCTCTAGGGTCCCGAAATAATCAAGTTTACGAATTTTTGAAATCCGCCCACGGACACGCCCACAAACTCAAAAAAACAAAATTTTGGAAAAAATCGAATTTTGAGCTAGAAAGCTGAAATTTTTTATATATGATCTATGACTCCTAAAACTGCTCGGGATAAATTGTTTTCAAAATCCGCCCACTGACACGCCCACAAATAAATAAAACAATTTTTTTGAAAATCCAAAGTTTGAGCTAGGGAGCTGAAATTTTTAATATATACTCTCTATGGGCCCTTTATGCTCATGTGTAAATATTTTCAAAATCCGCCCACTGGCACGCCCACAATTATTATTATTTTTTTTTTTTTTTAAATTCAAAGTGAGCTAGGGAGCTGAAATTTATAATATATACTCTCTAGGGGCCCTTTATGCTCATGTGTTAATTTTTTTTAAATCCGCCTACTGACACGCCCACAATTAAATAAAACAATTTTATTGAAACACCCAAGTTTGAGCTAGGGAGCGTTTTTTTTCGATAAAATCCTTTAAATGTTATATAACAAAATATGTATAGCGTTCTTAACAATTCAACCATACTTTGACTTTTGTCACGCCCACTTATGAGGGATAGGAATAAGAATAGGGTATCCAACAGTTCGCCCAAGCGGACTGTAGCCCGTCCCTATGTTTTTTTTTTAAAGAATTCCCAGTTTGTTTTCATGTTAGTTAGTCTGGGTGGACCCTTCTTTTTTTCGTAGACAGGAGAGCAATATGCCGCTGCTACCGTTATCTGGCCGTTGCTTGTTTTTATGTGTACAGGTTTGGCTTGTATTTCACACGACTGATATTCTTCATCTTCATCGTGGCTAACATCTTTCTTAATTATAACTGCGTCCCTTCCTCTTGCTGTATTGTGAGGATGTTTGAGACTAGACATGTATCAATGCATAAAGCATGGACATTTCTTTATATTTTTCTGTTGTAAATAGAATTAAGATGAAAACAGAAACGCTATAACGAACACACAATTATTAATTATTTCCAGAGGCGTGACGGTAGAATTAGGCGGGCATCCAAAAATAATGTGAGCGAAGACACGGGTGACTGCTATCAGTTTATGTTAACTCAAAACCAGGCTCCATAAAATTGAAATTTGCAGCAACAATGGTTTGCTTATTTTCGACTCTAAACCAGGGCTCATAGAATTTTTTTTAAATGCTTTTTCATTAAAGTTCCCTAACAAACTGATCATTCCCTACCAGAGTGAGGCCAAAGCCAAGGCAATAACCATACTAAAACCATAAAACAAAAATCAGTTCAATGAGCTTAATTGGTAACAAAAGATAACTGCATGCAATAAATTCAGTTCAACGTAGCTCGTAAAATATTTTGTTAAATGTCTTAAATCATTTTACATGCAAATTCACATTTCGTGTATAAAATTACACGCTTAATGCAAATCTGAGAAAAACTATCGTTAAGCAACGCCTTAATGGGCCAATAAACTGCAGAACTTGAAAATAAGGTAAATTTTAGATTGCAGCTGATAGATTCATCAATCCGCTTCATAAACGAATAGAAACTAAGAAAAAAAAAAAATATACCGCGAGAAAGGAAAGTTGAATCGTTGTTAGATAAATTTCCATTTACCGCTAATCATCGATATCAATCCATAACAGCACCTGGCTTAAATACTTCCAAGTGTTTTGACTATCTATCAATTTAAAATGCCAAACTATCTGCCTTCGAGTCGGCAAGCAAAGTAAACGTTTAAATTTTAGAAAAAAAAAACTTTAATAGCTGTCGAAATGTGAAAATAAAAACGTTATAAATGTTAATCATTTAGTATTTTACTCTTATAATTAATTATATTAGACTTTCTTTGTCAGTCCATTGCACTCTCGACTTTTTGGAAAACAATAATTGCAATTTCCTATAATTTGCCTTAACAATTAAATTGTTAAAATCATGCGCGCCTTGTACGAATTTTGTGTTATAACTCATTAACCGAATTCGGGTGTGGTGTTGAGTTGCAATGGAGGATGTGAAACTCTCTTGGTTTGCAGTTTAATTGTGCAGCCTTGTGTGGTACTAGATATTGTGTAAAAAAGGCGTGGCGGTAGATTGCTTGTACTGGCGTGGTACCTTGTTGATGGTTCACGCGATATTGAATACCAGGGGGTGGGTAATTTTATTTCTAATTAAATTTTCTTTTTTCTTTAAGACAACAATACATGGTGGTAGGTTGTATTGAGACGTTGGGCGTTGTTGGAGTTTATTTTCTATGCCGTGCCACACTCTTTCTATTCCGTAGAAGCTTCGATTATTTCCAACCGAATGAAGTTAGAAAATTAAAAAAATACTTTGCCTTTAGGCTGTTGGGTGGTCATTGTTCCACATCCATCAAACCAAAGTAGGTCACCTGTCATTAAAAGAATATTTATGGGATTAACATATATTATCAAATTGACAAAATCAAACCGTATTTATGTTCGAAAATCAACATCTGTCTGTTGGATGTTTGGAAAACAACCCGATTGGGAAATTTGAATTGGAATTAGGGTCTTGAACAACTCACGATGACATTTTAATGATTTATCAGTAGCTCATCATACTGGATGCCAGTTTCCTGCAGTTAATTTCCCGTTTTTGCAGCGCTGGTGCCACAATGTAGCGCCTGATGTGTCAAGGGTGGTCCAAATACAAGTTTATTTTTAAAAATAAAATAAGATTAGTGAAATTCAATTATTATCGATATGTTATGTTATTCTGTATGCATAAAAGAAAGAGATTTCATTCATATAACTGCCTCGGCTTCGCAGTAGCGCATCATGTCAGCCCTTTTTCCCAAGGCCTTGTTTTTGTTTTTATAATAATTCCAATAATGGGATTTTTAGTACCCTTACAATATGGACATGTTTATAGTCAAAAAGTGCGGACATTAAGGAAATGGGGTTAAGGATGACAGAGGAGAAACCGATGCACGTTGGTTTTAAATGTTTGCATAATGTAATGGGTAGGAAAAACAGCAGTGAAGAGCCTTCCACATTTGTGTCGAACGGCTAAGCAAAGCTTCTTTGTATTTCACTGACCGTCGGAAAAAAGACTTGAGGGTGAACTGATGTGCATTCATGGCATGGCGGGTATTGCGGTTGAAATGTTCTGACGGTGGAATGCAGATGTCTATTTCGTTTGAGCTATTGTGGTGAAAATATCGATAAAACAGCGATAGGTAGGCGACATTGCGACGATGACTAAAAGTGACAAGCGATTTCGGTATATCTCAATCGCCTAAAAGTTTTATCGGTCGTTTTTGTATTCTGTCAAGTAGCTCCAAATATGTGATTGGCTCACCGGCATAGATATGAGCGTTGTACTCAAGTTGAGGACGAATGAACGCCTTAAAAATTGTAGCCAGATCAGAAGGGGTGAAATATTTCTTCCATCGCTTAAGGAAGCCTTGAAATTTCGCTGCGTTCTTGGCGACATCGAATATGATGTCATTCCAGCGAAGTTTGTCATTAACACACATACTGACGATGGAAAGTCTGGATAATGGCAGGGTTTCGCTTTAATGACAGTCGACAGCATTGTGGTTTGGAGGCATTGAATTCCACCCTTTCGGTTGTAACCCATTGCGCTCTGCTGTCAAGATCAGAATTAAATGAGTTTAACTTACGTTGTTCCAGTTCCACCGAAAGAAAACAGGCGTGAACCAGAAAACGAATATGAAAAGCTGAGGGTGCCGTAATCAGCGAAGGAATGAATTAGATTAGAAGTTACAGACAGGAGATAATTTATAAAAATGAGAAAGATGTTCGGAGACAAAACGGAGCATTTTGGAACACCAGCATTAATTTGGTGAGTTGCAAACTTGAAACCGTCGAAAACAACTTGAATTGAACGGTCCGAAATGTAATTTTTATCAATTGGAGAAGAGTGCCTATCATCGATTCCAAATGCACGCATTTTCGACAGGAGACCTGGATGCCAAGTTCTGTCAAATGTCTTTGAAATATCAAGCGCAACGATCTTACTTTACCACCCTGTGGAAGAGATTGGTTCCACTTTTCGGTTCGATAAGTCATCAAATCACTTGCTGAGAAATACATTTCATAAGCTGACGGTTAATCAGCGTTTCCATGACCTTAGAAAGAAGGGACGTATGTACAATTGGTCGGTAGGAAGAGGGAGAAGAAGACTCGCCTTTTTGTGAACACGCTGGACAAATGCTATTTTCATCCACTCGGAAAGAGAGGAATAGGACGGATAGAATAGCTTACGCAGTGGTTTTCCCAGCTTAGAAGAGCACCTCTTTCGAACAATATTGAAAATTCCATCTAGACCAGCGGATTTGTATATATCAAGATCTGTAAGTATTCTTGCCACTGTGCGAGTGCAAAAATGGATTAGTCCCATGGAGTATTTTGCGCGCTCATGTATAGGGGGAGATAAAGCGCAATCAGGGAGCGTTGAGCTACATGCAAAGCGAGCAGCTGATTGGCCTTATCTGAACTGACTGTTGACTGTTCCTAGCTCTATCTCACGAATAGCTCAGACGATATTCGCTTAAAGGGGCTTAAGAGTTCCTGCATTGTCCACATTACATAGATCTTTAAAGGCCACCCACAAAAAAAAACTTAAACGGGGTCAAATCACATCTCCGACGCATTAACTTCTTTTCAACAAACGTACTGTTTGGGCAACACATCACTCGCTTTTCAAAGTTTGCAGTCTTTCCCAACGTTGTTCAAGCTTCACGCGATTCGTTTCGTTCTGTGAAGGAATATCTTGTTTACGTACTGACTGAAAGATAAAGAGAGGGAGAGAGGTGCAAGGAGCTGTCAGTGTCAAAATAATATGTGGTTCAAAATTAACTTGTATTTCTATCACCCTATTATGTTGCACCGAATTCTGACGCCAAAACCCAATATCCTTCGGTGACAATTTGCAAGTTTAAGTTCTAACGCAACACAACTCGCCTGCGAGTTAACTTATGTAGGAGTTATTTGAACGCGTTGAATCCGCTGTTGCTGTCAAGTTCATAGATGTAGTGAAAACTAATGCCTTCTGCACACGGAGCGGTTTACCAGAAGCATGCAAGATTCGTCCTAAATAGAAGATTCCTCCCTGCCTAATAATCCACAAACGAATCTTTTCGGTAGTTTTCTTGTAATGTATTCATAAATATCTACTGAATTTATTTTAATTTAAGCGTATGTCTTCCGTACATTGCATGCAATGCGTGCCAACGAAGATGTGCAGGATCGCTTAGAATCAAGGTTCGCAGAACCATAAAATATGATTCGTTCTCTCATGAAAAGTTCACAAAGGAATTTGATTTCTGATTCGATCGCGAACCTTATTTTTCTCTTCGTTTAAAAATAAAATTCGTTTTCGCGATCAAATCAAATCTGTTGCGATCTGTTAAATATAGTTCGTTCGCGAACTATTGGAATCGTGAACTGTTCTCATAAAAAAAGTAATTTTACATGAAAATTATATTACATATTTTAATATTGAAAGAACATAAGTGAAAAGTATTTCTATTACATATTAAGATTTTGGATTAAATTTGCATTCAGTTTAACTAACAAAACATTATTTATTGTTTCTTTGGATAATTTTGTTCTGTTTTTTGTCAAAAAAAAAAAACTGGTAGAGCGCTAAAAGCACGTTCAACAGAGACTTGAGTTGATGGCACTACCAGCACTGCTTGTGAAAGTTTTCCTAAAAGAACCTCTTTGCTGCTCAATGTTAGACTTTGGAACGGTCTCCCGATTCATGTTAGGAATAAGGTCGAACACAGACAGTTTTTAAATGCATGTTTTGAACATTTTCGTGGTGTAAATTAAAGTTGTTTTTATTTCTTTTACGTCCTTTAAATTCATGGCGCTTTTATTTATTTATTTATTTATTTATTACTTAATATCTCTCGTCTTACAATCTTGTCTGCAGTTTTTAGTTTTTATTTTTAAGTTTTTAATTTATGTATTCTTTTAGTTTATTTTATCTCTTATGCAATGATTTAAACAAATGGTATTCTTTTCTTCTCTCATTGTACTTAATATAAGTTAAATCTTTGTACAGTGACGTTTATAATAATCAAATAAATTAAAATTAAAAATGTTTTCCAATTCTCAATTTTCTCTCACAAAGTAAGCAAGTTCAGCTTCTTTAATATAAGAAAAAAAGTTAATTTAACTCAAATGTCTTTATTTTCCCCATTTCAACCAAAATAATAACTATTGAAAATATAAATCGCGAATCGAAAATGATTTGTTTTATGGATCTTTACGGATCCTTATAGCGAGCGAACCATATTCGTACCTCAATTTCTTTTTTCCGATCTCTCACGAACGAGAGATACAGAAAAAAAGGATACAGTTCGTTCGTGAGAGAACTATACATTTTTAAAGATCGAACATTCTATCGTTCGCGAACTTCATTTTTTGTGATTCGTGAGAAGATCGATAAAGAACGATAAAGATCCTTATTTTATCGTTCGCGAGCGATATTTTACGAACCCTGCTTAGAATACTTCGAACACTGAAGCAAAATAAATCTGATGTTTTTGAGATCTGTACCTCACTGAGGAATTAGGGTTCATTTCTTTCATTTGCTTGCAGGGAAATATTCAGTGAACTACTGATATTCACATGTGATATTCGTCCAATCACAAACGTTTAACAAGAATGGACTCGGGTACGAATACGATTACTAGGGCGCCAAGAATTGATGATTTTTTTTTTATTTTTTTTTAATCTAAATTTTGAGTTTGCATGCGAATTTTTCAAAAACTATTGACATAAATAATTTAGTTTAAATTTAGGATTATAGAACAGATTTCTGGCTTTCAAAAACGGTATAGTACTTAATTGTAAGTGTTGCCGTTGTTTTTTAAGAATAGTTTTTTTTTTAATTTAAGTCCTTTTTTAAAAAACAAGGCGAGATACCCCCCCCCCCCCCCCCCTCCTATAGTAAAAAATTCTTGTTTTTGACCCTTCTATAAAAAAAAACCGTTGTCAATTTTTGGCGCCCTAGTTATCGTACTCTCCCCGGGACTCGTAGTTGCCTTGCAAATTGAACGTGCTGAATGTTCTATCTGGAATTCGAATGGTATTTCAATTACTATTCTGCAACCTGCGATTATGTGAGTTTGAGTTTTGCTTTGGTAAACTATTTTTATTAAGCAGCAGTTTTATTTGCTTTACCAAATTCACTCGCAGGAAACATGGGTTCAAAATAAATAAATCAGAATCACAATCATATTAATATAATAAACACAGATCCAGACTGTGTTGAGCATGACCGTCAGGCTCACACAAACAAAGAGGATAAAAGAAAGCAATTGCCATTTTAGTTTGTCAACAAACAACAACAAAATAAGTTCCCGGAGCACACAAACAAGGGAAAAAGGTTACGAAAAACCTTAACCATTGTCATCAAATATTTGCAAAATGTCATGAACTTTCACCCATCCACCAACAAACTGACAAAGCCACACAAATGTTTCACAACTCATAAGAAAAACACACCTACGGACACAATATTGCATTCCCAAATATTGTACAATGAAATTAATATCGCTGACCCAAAACAAATAGCAATTTAATTGGTATAAACACTACAGGCCTCGCACATGTTCCACAATAAACCTACTTACTCATAGTTTCAATTAAAATAAATTAACCCGGCTACTTTACACAACTAGCCGCACTTCCTATTGTGAGTGTCGTCACACCGTCGCACTCACAGCACATATACAACAAAGAAGACAGAAGCGCCAAACTAAAAAAAAGAAAAATGTTAATATTCATAATTAACATACGAATACAATTAGCATGACTCGAAGGATTGGTTGGGAGAGATGATGACCCACCCATACGCACCAAACACCACGACCGACCGAATGATTAATTGAAATGCATCAAGCATACTCTTACTATCAAACATGACATGGAAATGTAACCCTTTACCGGCGAATTTAGCGAATTTCTCTTCGATGATCACATTTGAGTAGATCCAAAGTTGTCATAGTGCGCGATAATTGTGAGTTAGGTATAGCCAACCCCAACCTAAAAAAACTCCACGTAGGTAGGTGGTTCGGAGGGAGTACGAGCAATCGTGATGACTCATGTCAGGCGTTGGATTGATTGCTGTGACAATAACGTGTAAAAAATTTGTATTGGAATTCCTTGTACCAAAATAATGCTACTAAACTGGTTAAATTATTAAAGCATACACACTAACGGGATTTGGGTGCAAATCCAATTTTGGAACTGTGCTTTGCTGAAAGCGTGTTCTGTAATATGAAAGTTCCTTTTCGTATCCCTAATCACCGCAGTGTGTTCCAGGCGGAAATTAGGGCGAATAAACAAGTCCAATCGTGACGAAAGAGGCGCGCGGTACCCCTTTAGGACATCCGAGCCTTCTCAGCCAGTCAAGCCGCTATAAAATCCTTGGATTCTGTCTAAACAAACTTCATCGTATTCCTAGACTGCCGATCATTTCTCGCAGAGATGGCGGGGCAGTTCAATATTCACCTGTGTTGGGTGCCGGGGCACAGAGACATTCAATTGTACGGCTGATGAACTCGCCAAACATGGGACCATACCGCCCCTTCAACCTCATAAAAGTCCATTGAGCATCCCAAATGCTACACGCAAACTCATGTTTAAGAGGGATGCCACCGAGAGAACTAACCTTTGGTGGGCAAGTGGTAATACTTATATAGCCACAGTCCACAGAACAGATTTGACCAAAGCTAGACATCTTAAGTCATCCTTTCCAAATTGAACACTGACCTACCATCAAAAAAGCTTTGGACCAACTTACGTTATATTGGCGTTGGGAAAAGGGCTGTTGCTTATAGCATCCCTGATGTTACTGCACTTAATGATGCTTTTTTAAAGAGTACAAATAATAATTCTTATTTTACTCCCAAAGATGAACTGCTTTTTCTGTCTGATTTTGATTTCGAAGTTGTTTCGGAAGTTGACGTCATTAATATTATTCGTTCGTTAAAATCAAACGCAGTCGGTGAAGATGGTATATCCCTTCGGTTCGTTAAGATAGTCCTGCCCCATTTAGTAAGCTGTCTTACACATATTGTCAACTTTTGTATTACATCATCTTTTTTTCCTGATAGTTGAAAGTTAGCTAAAGTTATTCCTGTGCCAAAGAAACCTCATTCATCTCTTGCAACTGATTTTCGCCCTATTAGCATTTTACCAACTCTATCAAAGGTCTTGGAGAGGGTTCTTGTTAACCAAATATCAGGTTATCTGGATCAGCATAGTTTGATGTCCTCTGTCCAGTCTGGTTTTCGAGCACGTCACAGTTGTGCTACAGCTATGATAAAAATTCTCGATGACACAAGAATTAAGTTTGACATGGATCACTTGACCGTTCTTTGCTTGCTTGACTTCTCCAAGGCTTTTGATAGAGTGAACCATCAGGTACTGTGTCAGAAGCTCAGAATGTATTTTGGATCTAGTGAAAGATCAGTGCGCCTTATAAGTAATTACTTGCATAATCGTTATCAAAGAGTAGTCCATAATGGGAAATCGTCCGAATTTAGAGCGTTACTAACAGGTGTACCTCAGGGATCAATTTTGGGACCAATATTATTCTGTTTATATATAAATGATCTGCCCAGTGTCTGTTCGAATGTCTCTTTTCATCTTTATGCTGATGATGCCCAGATTTATTTGTCACGTCCAATTGTACTGGTGGAGGATCTCATTGCTAGAATTAATGAGGATCTTTCGAAAATTTATAGCTGGTCCCTTTCCAATGGGCTAAGCATCAATCCAGAAAAATCTCAACTGATTTTGATATCAAAAAAATGTCATGATACTATTGAACTACCACCCGTGTTACTAAACAATAGGCAAATTAAGTTTGTCGAAACGGTCACGAATCTTGGTTTCAAGATAAATCGCTCGCTCTCCGCTGTAGACCAAACAAATTACGTAGTTGGTCGAATATATGCCGGATTGCGAAAACTTTGGAAGTCTTCTAGTTTCACCCCAGTGGATACAAAACTAAGGCTTGTCAAGGCTTTATTCGTTCCAATATTTGACTATTCAACAACTGTATACTGCAAACTTGACTCTCACTGTCAACACAAGTTGCTTGTCGCGTTCAACGATACCATTAGATATGTATATGGTCTGCGTCGACAGGATTATATATCGCACTACCACAAACTAGTACTGGGTTGCACGTTCCAACAATTTTTGAATACCAGGTGTTGCCAATTTATGCACAGTCTAATTAAAATTAAATCTCCTGCATATCTCTTCGAGAAACTTCAATTTGTTCAATCCTCCAAGACACAAAATCTTATAATACCCTCATTTAATTATTTGAACTCTACGCGCCTCTTCTTCATCCATGTGACCAGACTTTGGAACTCCCTCCGGACCACAACTAAGCAAATAATTGGAGCTAATAAGTTTAAAAATGCCGCAATAGAGCATCTACAACAACAACAATAACTACTTTTCCTTAATATTCTTTTCTTTCTCCTCCCTTATAACTTTTCTTTTTCTACTTCTGTTTCTTTTCTACTTCTGTTTATTTTTCTACTTCTCCTATATTTCATTATGTTTATATTAGTTTCATTAAATTTCATTGTTTACTATTTCAATGTACTATCCTTTATAAATAAATTGAAAATTGAATTGAATTGAATTGTTTGATCTCTCTGAACAGACTGCACATTGGTGCTACAATTGGTATCATCACCGGACACTTTCTCATAGGCAGGCATTCAACAAAGCTTGCCGTCTACACAAATGTCCTTTGCAGAAGCTGCTTGGACGAGGACCACCTTCCTGTGGTGCTCTCTCTCAAAGACGGAAACTCCAATTGGGAGCTTTGTTCTATAATGGTCTCAATGATCTAAAAAACATTCACATCTATCAAGCTTTATTAAAAGCTCCAACTCGTTCAATGAGTAGGAAGAAGGTAGATCCACGTAGTATCACAATGGACCTTATATTGATCTAAGTGTAAGATTCCCAATTCAACCTAACCTAACCTTATATGATAGAAATCTATGAAGGAGTTTTATTTCTTTATGGTGGGTAATTATAATTCCATTTTATTTCTAATATTTTGATGCCACCACTCAAGAGACCCGTCAATTTGTGTTTTAAATCCATCCTGTGGAAATGAGGAATTAAATGATGTCGCAGAATTTTATATTACTTAAATCTTATAGATCGTCTTAGAATGTTATGCTAAGTTGATGTCGAGTTCTAGTTAGGGCAGGACATTCGCATGGGAAATAGTGAATGGTTTCCTTTTCCACTGGATCTTCTGCGGCAGTGTGGGTTGATTGAGTTTTTTATTTTTGTTTTTTCCTTTAAGGGAAGCGAGAGAAATGCTTTGTGCACCATAAGGAGGCCTTTTCGGCGCTGACACATTGATCGCCGTGTGTCGGACTCGTTTAATATGTATGTATACCAACATACAGACTAAAACTCCTCTCCTCACCCGGGACCGCTCTTTGCATTACTTCAGGGGGTTGTTATGATTCCCTTGTGGGATTAGCTTACGGGTTCAACTGTTTCCCTTCCCGATCATTTTCTTCTTCTCTTTTTTTTCTTTTGAGAATATATTCTGTGTAGCTACAGACTTTTTGCCAGTTCTCGTAACTCTGTAGCATGTTATCTACTATATTCTCCGGTGTGATGGCGCCAATACTTATCTGCAGGTCTTGGCGAAGGCTTTCCCATCTGCTGCAGCCGAAGGAGGTATGTTTCGCGTTATCTTTTAGCGAGTCTCCGTACTGGCAGGCTGAACTGTTTGTTTCCGGTGAGTAACTGGGTAACGTAGTAGTTGATCTTACCGTGTTTTCGGTCATTCCACTCATACAAGTTCCTAATCAGCCTCGCTGTCCATCGTCCTCTGTTTTCTGAGCTCCAACGCTCTTGCCACTTCTGTTTCATGAACTCCTTAGCCTCCTCGGATGCCGCTTTCATTCCCATTTCCACCTTTTTTTGTCGTAGACATACTTCTTTTCTGCCGCTAGGAGATCGATGGGAGTCACTCCTGTGACTACATGGACGGCTGGTTCCGAAATCGTTCGGTAAGAGCTAGGTCCACGTAGAGCTCCGCATCTTTGTACTGCCGCCATCTGTTTCCGATACGTCTCTTGTTTAAGTGCGTCTGACCAGATTTCGCTGCCGTACAGAAGGATGGAGTGCGTTGTCGGAATCAGCAACCTTCGCTTACTGGCCGTTGGACCACCTACATTTGCTATCAGTCTGCTCAGTAATGCAGATGTTTTTGGGGCTCTTTCCACTGCTGCCTTTATTTGTTGCCAGTAGGTTAGCTTTGTGTCCAGCCTTAATCCCAAGTACTTCACCGCGGCGCTGCTTCTTATTTCTTCTGCCCCGATTCGGAAGTCGATTTGTGTGGGGATCCTCTTCTTCGTGAGAAGGACTATCGAGATAGTCCTTTACCTGTCTGAAGGCGTTGCGTACATTCAGGGTTGCCAGTAAGACGATCTTTCTAGAGTAGTGGCTTCCATGTTGGGCGATTTGTGCGGCGTTCACTACTTCCTTTACTGCTCCAATCGTAGAGCGGCCTTTCCGGAAACCGATCCCCACCTCTTGCGAACGTCTGACAAACATACCAGAGTATCAATTGTCATGAAAAGCTTCTCAAATTTGCCGTTGGGGTTCGGCTTAAAACTGCAGGTCCCTTCATCTTCGCACAAGCAAAAAATGGTTGGAGAAGCTAAGTTATAGGCCCTGTATGGGCCGTTAATGCCTAATATTTATTAATATTTTTATTAGCTTGGGATCTAGGATAATTCCTAGATATTTAGCTTCGGAAGATAAGGAGAGTGTTTGGTTACTTAGTTTAGGGAGGCTAAAAGTCGGTATTTTGTGCTTGGTGGTAAACAGCCTCATTGAGCTTTACTCGGATTCACTTTAAGGCCACAGCTTGTAGCCCATGCGCTTCACTTGATTAGAGCCTTCTCTATGATCTCACTTATCACTGAGAGGAACATCCCAGATACCAGAATAACTACGTCGTCTGCGTACGCAACTGTCTTGATTCCAACTCTGTTGAAGTCCGTCAGAATTTTATCAATGACCATGAGCCGAACGGCAAATTGGAGAAGCTTTTCATGACAATTGATACTCTTGCATGTTTGTCAGACGTTCGCAATAGGTCGGGCAGCGAAAAAAACTTTATATGGTACTTGGCCCCGGTGGGATTTAAGCCGGAGACCTTTCGATTAGTAGTCCAACACACTTACCACTGAGCCATCAAGGTATAACCTCGAAATTCTTTTGGCACAGTATCGTAAAATCCCGTCAAGCCCTGGTGACTTATTATTAGTGAAGAAGCTGCCTATAGCCTTGCTCAATATTTTTGTTGGGTGATTATTGGCTTTTGGGTGTCACCCCGTGGTGGGGGTTTCTTTATGTGTGGGATTTGCACATCGGTGCAAAAATCTTTACATCCAGGGAAGTGGTTGTTCATTTGGAGTTCAGGGGTTCTTCCGTGGACTCCGCCCATACACCATCCTGACTAACCCTACAAACAGTTTTTTGTGTCTCCTGAGAAAAAAAGCTTGGGTTACGAGGCATCAGAACAACAGCGACGAATGACGACTTGAAATAAGTGAAGTAATGAAAATTCATGAACAAAACAGCTTGCACCCCGTTTCCTCCCCTTTTTATGTCACTTACTTTTGGATTTTATTGATTTGAAGAATTTTGAATCTGTAGAAAATAACCGCATTCAAATCCGTTGTTGTTTCTAAATACATTTATGCTCGAAATTCCATTTGCCTTTAATCAAAGCAAGTGACAAGTAAATAAGAGGTGGAGCAGTGAATCCACATTTATATGTCAGCTCATTAGTCCAACGCAGCAACCACTGAGCCTGGTATTAATTAAAGATTATTTTAAAAAGATTTTAAGATTGTTCACCTCAATTTGACAGCTGACGTGCTTAAATTCAAAACAGCAAATTAGCATTTAAACCCAAATGAATTTCATCCATTCACCACCCATTCCATTTGCTCCCACAAATCAAATAAAGATACCCTAATCCCGACACCAGCACAACAAACTAATTTATTCCGGTAGAATATAGAACAAACGCCAATGGACGCTGCCAGAAACTTTTTTTTTATCCACAAAACCAGGAAAATTGAAGCCAAACATTCCTTCCCACCCTCGTTGGGTTTATATCTTTTAATATTCTGAAATTACCATCTGCTTCTGCTGGTCTGGTCTATATGCCAACCGAACAAAAAAAAAAACAAATATATATAATAGACAATCTCACTTCCTTTTCCCTGGCTGGGTTGCCTGCCACTAAATTTTTGCCAGGATATGGGAAAAAATTAAATTCCTCAACCTGCGCCAGCTGGAAACTGGTTGCACCATTAGACCTCAAATTTAAAGCCTCATATACCCTCCCTGTACATTCATTAAACAACCTTGCACCAATTTTGGTGTACGCCAGCCCTGTTAATACATACACCAGCCTTGTTAATACAATTTTTTTTGTGGTCTACCACAACACACAAGAACTCAAACTGAAAATGGAAAAACATAAATTTGCACATTTCCCTTAAACATCGCATCGGTTTTGGTTGTGTTTTATTTGACGCAACTGTTGGCGCGGATGGCGCTAGCCTAGATCTGTTTACAGTGGTTACAGTAGCTGTATACAAGTAATAATTCATTCGAATCCCCGGCACACTTATCCGGAATGCAGATTCTTTGAGTTGCTATAAAATTGGAGGAAACGTCTCATTGGAAGGGTTCCGATTCCGATATCAAGTTTGCTGATGGTGGCCACTTCAATACCACCAAGCAACCACCGCTTTTGCGTTTCTTTGTAAAGCGAAATATTTTCTTTGGAAATGCGGTTTCAAGGCCTATTCAAAAACACACCACTTTTGATGTGGGTCTGGAAGTAATAAATTGATCGCAACAAGTAAATCCATTTCATTTGCAGCCCCTTGCGTTTTTCATTGTTTAACTGCTTTAAATATTCATGTGAGATAAAAAAGGGTCATTTCCAATGGAAAATACAGAGTGCCACCAATTTTTCTGTATTTTTTTTGCATTAATCATTTTTAGATGGGTTTCTAAAGACAGCTGTCATTACGAATTGAGAACATTAATTGTAATGAGGAAGGAGGAGGTTTTAATTTGAAGGGGAGGAGATATTTTTGTTGTTAATGTTTAACAATTCGCGTTCAAAGTTAAGCTGGTCACTAAAGAGTGTTTTCATGATGATGAATGTTCTGCAACTGCATGGCGCTTTTTTACTCTTTGGGAACGTTTTTTTTCAACAACTTCCTCCTGTGCTATTCATAAATTCATAAATTGTGTGAAATCTGTATTTATTTTTATTGGAAATTAATGTACATTGGTTCCGGTTAATAATGAAAAAGAATGTCGTCCAAGTGACCTCCTCTGCTAGCTCGGCAGACTGTCAACCTTTTACCAAAATTTTGAATCACTTTCGGAATTTAAAATGATACCTCAAATTTGAACACTCTTTATAGGCAAAATATCAGCGACATCTCGTCTTTTTTCTAGAGTCTGAAGGTTTATTAAATTAGGTCGTTCGTGATAGGGTGGAAGGATTAGGTGATTACTCCACTGGAGCACACTAAGAGTAAAACGGAGAAATCGACGATTCTAGAAATGTGGTTCCGGTAGTATGGTGCCCACACTTGGCTAGCGTACTCAAGAATAGGGCAGACGTAGGTTATGTAAAGGGATGGATTGATTGTTGAATTCTTTAGACCACCATTTGATGAAACCAAGGCCGGAGTTAGCTTTATTGGTTATTTCGACAATATGCGACCCAATGTTAAGCTCTCCGTCACACATAACACCGAGGTCGCGGATGGTTAGAACATAAACAACAACGTTGTTCAAAAGACCACGACCTTGCTACGAAGAATCAATCGGTTCTCGTTCGATCACCGCAATTAAACGACGTAGGGCGTGGTTAGTACTTAGATGGTGGACCACTTGGGAATACCGCGTGTTGTTTGCAACTCTCGCGAACGTCTGACAAACATCCAAGAGTATCAAATTGTCATGAGTAGCTTCTCAAATTTGCCGTTCGTATTCGCCGTAAAACCGTAGGTCCCTCCCACTTCGCACAAAAGTGGTTGGAGAAGCTAGGTTTTAGGCCCTATATGGGCCGTTAAGGCCTAATATATAATGTATGTTGTTCAAAAGATATAGATATATATAAACGGTTATTAAGGACTTAAAGTGCGGTTCACATGGTTAGCCTCACCATTTTGCTCTCAATAAATTGTAGTTTTTCTGTTTTTTTTTTTATGGACTACCAAACAATGCATTTATTTGAATGGTTATTAAATTCTTTTAGAAAAAAAACCTAAATCCATGATCATTGAGAGACACTTAGCGGTTGTTTTGATCTCTTTCTTCCCGCTATTGCAAAAAAAAGCTCAAATAAATCGGTTCACTTGGTTAGACGCACCTGTTTAAAGTTTGAAAAAAAAATTGATCGATTTCTAAAGTTTTTGTTTGTTTTTTTTATTATTATTATAATTATTTTTCACAGTTTCTATACTTTGTACAACCTCCACGACTTGAAATGACGTCAAAAATTCTACCTTTAAGAGATTCATACGATTGTTTTAAATAATCTAATGAAATCTTAGACCAGGCTTCATTAATTGCGGCAATAAGCTCCTCACAGCTTTCATACTGCTTGCCTCCTTCATAAATTTGACGGGTCAGCCATCCCCAAAGGTTTTCAATAATATTTAGATCAGGTGAGTATGGTGGCCACGGCAACAATTCCACATTTTCACTAGCGAGAAATGCTTTTACAACGTGCGCGTTGTGGATTGGAGCATTATCTTGTTGTAAGATCCACTAGATTAGTCCAAAACCTTCTCTTATGGCTGGAAAAGCTGTTTGGAAAAGAGCTTTATAAGACATTCCTGTCATTTTGTAAGACACAAAAACCAACTCAAAGGCGCCGTAGTATGAAATGGCCCCCCATACCATTACTCATCCTTTCTTGGAATGATTGTGATTCAAAAAGCTTTCGTCTCTGCGGATGCCATGGAAATAAAAATTATACCCATCAGGATCATCTAGGTCGAACTTTTTCTCATCAGAAAACTCCACATTTTTCCAATTTAAAACACTCCCAACCTGAGTATCCCATGTCATGCGAAGATGTGCGAATTCCAACCGAAGTTCCTTTCTTGCAGCGTTTAGTTGTGTTTATACCCTATTCTAAGGGTATATTAATTTTGACGCATAGTTTGTAACATACCTTAATATTGCCCGTAGACCCCTAAAAGTTACTATATTTATGATCAGCATCGATAGTAATGTCGATCTAGCCATGTCCGTCCGTCCGTCCGTCCGTCCGTCCGTCCGTCTGTAGCCAAAAATTAGGCCTTTAAACTGGACCTAGAGAGCTGAAATTTTAACCATATACTCTCTAGGGTCCCGAAATAATCAAGTTTACGAATTTTTGAAATCCGCCCACAGACACGCCCACAAACTCAAAAAAACAAAATTTTGGAAAAAATCGAATTTTGAGCTAGAGAGCTGAAATTTTTTATATATGATCTATGACTCCTAAAACTGCTAGGGATAAACAATTTTCAAAATCCGCCCACTGACACGCCCACAAATAAATAAAATAATTTTTTTATACCCATTCTAAGGGTATATATTAATTTTTGAAAATCCAAAGTTTGAGCTAGGGAGCTGAAATTTATAATATATACTCTCTATGGACCCTTTATGCTTATGTGTAAATATTTTCAAAATCCGCCCACTGACACGCCCACAATTAATTTTTTTTTTTTTTGAAAATTCAAAGTTTGACCTAGGGAGCTGAAATTTATAATATATACTCTCTAGGGGCCCTTTATTCTCATGTGTTATTTTTTTTTAAATCCGCCTACTGATACGCCCACAATTAAATAAAACAATTTTATTGAAACAATCAAATTTGAGCTAGGGAGCGTTTTTTTTTTGATAAAATCCTTTAAATGTTATATAACAAAATATGTATAGCGTTCTTAACAATTCAACCATACTTAGACTTTTGTCACGCCCACTTATGAGGGAAGGGATAGGAATAAGAATAGGGTATCCAACAGTTCGCCCAAGCGGACTGTAGCCCGTCCCTATGTTTTTTTTAACTTTTTGAACTTCAAGTGTGGAGCACCTAAAATAGCTCGACGAACCCTTGATTTGCTGGCACTCACCCCCGTTAATTGTCTGATTTTCATTGTGGAGTGTGCTGAGTTTGAGGCAATTCTTACTATTTTTCGCTTACCGTGCGGTGTTAAGACTGTTTTTGTCCTCCCTTTGTTATTTTTTCCTTTGTTGTTTTTCCGTAGAAGGGTTTGATAAAAAATTTCGAACTGCTTTATCATTTCGTCCTATTTTATTTGCAATTTTCTGCATAGAAAACCCTTCTGAGTGGTAGGCCTCAAGTTTTGCTTTTTCCGATACCGTTAACATTTTTTTTACCCATTTTCACTTTAAACACTCAGAAAAACTTTAATAACCAAATTCAATTTGCATTACCTAGCATTAAAAAACTCACTGAATAAATTCGTGCGTCTAACCAAGTGAACCGATTTATTTGAGCTTATTTTGCACTAGTGGGAAGAAAGAGATCAAAACAACCGTTAAGTGTCTCTCAATAATCTTGAATTTAGGTTTTTTTTCAAAGAGAATTTAATAACCTTAAACGCATTGTTTGGTAGTTTATGAAAAAAACAAACATTAAAACTACAATTTGCTGAGAGTAAAATGGTGCGTGAACCGCACTGTAACAACTTCTTTTTATACCCTATTCTAGGGGTATATTAATTTTGACGCATAGTTTGTAACATACCTTAATATTGCCCGTAGACCCCTAAAAGTTACTATATTTATGATCAGCATCGATAGTAATGTCGATCTAGCCATGTCCGTCCGTCCGTCCGTCCGTCGGCAAAAATTAGGCCTTTAAACTGGACCTAGAGAGCTGAAATTTTAACCATATACTCTCTAGGGTCCCGAAATAATCAAGTTTAAGAATTTTTGAAATCCGCCCACAGACACGCCCACAAACTCAAAAAAACAAAATTTTGGAAAAAATCGAATTTTGAGCTAGAGAGCTGAAATTTTTTATATATGATCTATGGCCCATAAAACTGATTGGGACATAAAATTTTCAAAATCCGCCCACTGACACGCCCACAATTAAATAAAACAAATTTTGGGAAAAATTGAATTTTGAGCTAGAAAGCTGAAATTTTTTATATATGATCTTTGGCCCATAAAACTGCTTGGGACATAAAATTTTCAAAATCCGCCCACTGACACGCCCACAATTAAATAAAATATTTTTTTTGAAAAACCAAAATTTGAGCTAGGGAGCTGAAATTTTTAATATATACTCTCTAGGGGCCCTTTATGCTCATGTGTAAATATTTTCAAAATCCGCCTACTGACACACCCACAATTATTTTTTTTTTATTTTTGAAAGTCCAAAGTTTGAGCTAGGGAGCTGAAATTTATAGTATATACTCTCTAGGTGATCTTTATGCTCATACTTAAATTTTTTTTAAATCCGCCTACTGACACGCCCACAATTAAATAAAACAATTTTATTGAAAAACCAAAGTTTGAGCTATTTACAAAAGCTTAGTTTTTTCGATAAAATCCTTTAAATTTTTGTCACGCCCACTTATGAGATATAGGAATAAGAATAGGGTATCCAACAGTTCGCCCAAGCGGACTGTAGCCCGCCCCTATGTTTTTAAACAAAATGCCAACTACTTCAGGTCGCACATTTCGACCGGTACGGCCGCTATTTCTCGTTCAATATTTGCTCTGAGTTCCTTTAACGTCGCCTGCTTGTTTGCATTGACTATTGATTTAATGTAGCCCCATCAAAGAAAGTCTAGAGGCGTTAAATCACACTATCTCGGCGGCCAATAGACGGGTCCGTTTCTCGAGATAACACGTACACCGAACTGAGACTTCAATAACTCGGTTGTTGCACCCGCTGTGTGGCTTATGACACCGTCTTGTTGGAACCACATATCACTGATGTCCAATTCATGCAATTGCTCAAAGAAATACCGTTCCAACATGTATCTGTAGCGAATAGCATTTACCGTAACGTGACGGTCGTTTTCATCGACGAAAAAAACGGCCCAATGATGCCACCGGCATGAAAACCGCACCAAACAGTGGCTTTGCGGAGGAGGTGTTGTTTCATGAAGCACATGAGGGTTCTCACCTGTCCAGTAACGCGTATTTTGCTTACTGACGAAGCCGTTTAACCGAAAATGCGCTTCATCGCTGAAGATGATTTTGTGATGAAATTCTTCATTTTCTTCCATCATATCCAGAACCTAATTCGAGAACGTACGTCGCTTCATATGATCAAGTGGTTTTAGTTCTTGAGTTATCTTGATCTTGTAAGGGTATAGGCCAATATCCTTACGCAAAATTCGCCATAATGTGGTCTGTGAGAGGCCCAGTTCTTGAGAACGCCTTAGGTTAGGTTAGGTTTATGTGTCTGTCGTCAGAAGCCGACACACTTAGACCAATTTAGGCCAACGTTGTTTAATTACGGTGATCTGATGAGAACCGATTAACTCGATGTGGCATGGTCGTTGGTTTAAGAAATTGACTGATTTTTCTGGTTTGCGACGGACGCCTCTACGGCAGCAATATTCTCCACACTTCGGCCGAAACTTAGTCTCACTGGCACGGCAACATCAACTAGCAAATATTCTGACTCAAATTTGTTCACATTGCTTGTCTACTGGTACGAGAATTACGGCCGAAAATTGGCGTTAACGCTCTTAAAGTTGCGACCACCGACTCGGAATTTAGGTAGTAAATTTTTTATTATTTGTAAACGTTGTTTCTTCGTGTACTTGACCATTATACAAATATTGATTCTACTGAATATTTTGACATTGGCAGTTCGGTAATCGGGTTCAGGGTGCAACTGAAAGTTTGAAGCTGTCAAGTCGCTAATGAAAGACCCTTTATTTAAAAGAAAATAATATGTAGGTACATATTTCGAATATATGAACTTTTCGATTTTGTGAACTGGCTTTGTAGTCGTTAGTTCATAAAATCGAGACTTTGGTTCGTTTACTATGAACATTTGAAAAAACTACTTTCTCAGAGAAGTCATCAATATCTACTGCATGTTATTTTCAGCTTCCTAGGTGAGTGCGTTCGTCACGCTTAAGGCCCACGTCTTATTATGGTTTTTCTTTCCTCCTTTTTTCTAGGCTTCAGTTTCAAAAACCCTGCCGAGCGTATACTGGCACGGCAGGGTTGTACTTAAACTGTTGCTGTATTACAGAATCCCGTGGCCTGTCCGTATTGACAATTCGTTTTTCAACTTCTATACACTTTTATGACATCGAATCTTCAAAAAATCAAAACATATAAATATGACATTCTTCTTTTCTTTTTCGTTTTTAACGGTAAGGTTATTATCTGAATTAGAGGGCTCATAACCCTCCCACTTCACTGCAACCCTACCGATCGGCCTCTAATTTTTGCGGATTAAGCCTTAAAATATTTCGGCAGGCCCCGCAGTTCAGGTTCCTTGGGTATTAAGGTGTTGTTACATTTTTGTGTACGTACATAATCCACGGGAGCTTAGCGCTGTCTCTTTTTTACGATTTCAACGCGTACATGCTCCTGTTATTGATTGTTGTTTGATCTTCCTCTTACGACAAAGTTGTGTTCTCCAACATTGCTGTAATTTCGCATTCCCTTCATAAAAATTCCTCGCCGGTAATGTAATTAGAACGTAAGCCCAGCTATTTCAAACACAAAACAACCACTCAAAGTATCTATTTTGCCAACGGGGAACGTGTTTGTAATATAAATGATTGCCTCATGCTTAAAATATCCTCCTCCTTAATATCTACAAGACAATATAATTTTAATGAACTTGTTTGATATGCCACACGCTGTAGAGTTATCCATACGTCTTCCCAATTATCACACTTTGTGAAGACGATAGTTTCTCACTCAATTAAATCCCCAACTGATAAGCGCTGAATTAAGAGCTTTAATTACACAATGCAACGAAGCCGACTGAGTTCAAATAGCAAGTAGCAGCCGACAGTAAAATTAATTCAATTAATTACAAAAGCTAATATAAAAAAATACTCGTATATAAAAATAGGAAAACAATAGAATTTTCTAGGAAACCACCCTTCTTACGTCAATCTTCAAGGATACAAATACAAACACTCACACGAAGAGCAAGTAAAAAGAAAATTATTTTCTTTCATGTCTAGACGATGGGCTGCTCCGTTTTCTCCCCCCTCTCTTTTTCGTAGCCAATACACATTTGCTGGGTTCGTGTTCCACCTCGTTTTCTTGGATTTATTTTACAAACCGCAAACTCAGTTGTTACTCTTTCCTCTATGTTCTGTCAGGGAATCCATTAGAATTTCAAGAGCTTCAAATCCTATTAGAAGTGAGTTTCTTTCCGCTTCACAAGGCAATGAGTCCAGCCATTGAACTGGCCAAAGGCGGTAAGTAGGAGCCATGATGGGAAGTGGGTTGAAGAATGGTCCGAAGAAATTGCATTATAAAGGAAAAAAAGGGTTGCTACGCTAGTTACATATGTCATCTTGGCGGGTAAGGTTTGGTCTGCACATATTTTCTATTTCCGTGCAGTCCTCATAAAACCATCCACCTGTGCGGTATTGCAAGCCTCTGAACACCATTAAAACTCAATAGGGTGTGCTTTATGTTGTCGTTGGTAGTCTAGTATCTACAAGAAGAACATTGCTTATAGGGAGCGGCCAAACCGAGTCAGACGACACTTTCAATCAACTTACATAATTCAACAAAAATTTAATTATGATAATGTGTTTATGTTTTGTGCAATATTTGTACAATCATCAAAGTTTGTTGATGTCTGCTGCACTATGCCAAGCGGAAGTCTGAACTTACTTTGCATAATAATGGAATTTTAGTTAATAGGAGCATGCATCTCCTTTGAATTTCGAGTGATGTCTTTTTTATAATCATTTTGACGATGGGGATTCTTAAGAATTAGGAACCAAATTTACATGGTCGAGGTTCCTGAAATTCAGATGAGCGTTTGGGTCTGGATCTATTCGTAAACTTGCATTTTTTTACTATGAAAACAATGGCAATCATCACCACCATCAATCGTTGATCAAGCGATTCGTTGTCGACGTGCTTGCACTTAAATAGTGAACTCCTGGGCTTCCGAATGACGGATCAGGTATATTTTAATGATTGACCTTGACGGATTTAATGAATAATTACAATAACTTAATATTCTATAGGATAAGAAAGAGGATCGCCTTTCAGTTAATGGCAACGAATAAAATATTAAGCAGGCGAAAGATCATGATAGAAAAAGTTAACGTGCCTCACAAAGGCTGTCTAGGGAATACGGAACGGAAGAAAAAAAATTATATATATTTTATGTATTCAACAATAAAAACAGTTTTAAATAATTCGGTAAAAGGCGAAGGAGAACGGCGAGTGATAGGTTAGGTTAGGTTTAGGTGGCTGTCGGCAGAAGCCGACACACTTAGACCAATTTAGGTCCATTGTGATACCACGTATAATTATCTACCTCAACTCTGTAGATGGGACTGGCCAACGACACGCGGTTGTTCTCAAACGGTCCCCCATCTACGTACTAACCGCGCCCAACGTCGTTTAATTTCGGTGATCTGACGAGAACCGATTAACTCGACGTCGTTGGTTAAACGGCGAGTGATGGATTGGTTACGAAATGCAGTCTAATTAATGTTATTTTGATCTAGTTGATGGGTAAATTGAAATTTACCCTTTGTGGGCGCAGTGGTTAGTGAGTTGTACTACTAACCGAAAGTTCCCCGGTTCGAATCCCGCCGGGCCAAGTAATATCTAGAATTTTGTCTTCTGCTCCAGCTATGCGAACGTCTGAAAGAGCATCAATTGTCATGACAAGCTTCTCAAATTTGCCGTTCGGATTCAGCTTAAAATTGCATTGTTGGAGAAGCCAGGTTTTAGGCCCTGTAGCGTCGTTAATGCCTATTATTCTGTTTTTTTCAATCCTAATAACTTTTAAAAAAAAGACTTATAAACAGGTGCGCAGATCATCTCATGATGGAGAATAACTTTTCAAATAAAGGAGGCTTTGAGAAACTTCACTTACTTTCTTAGCGGGCTCCCGACCCGTGAAGAGTCTGTCTGAGACACTGCAGCCTTGCATGCTTTGCGATCCTTGGCACGCTGCTTCCAGTCACCAGACCAAGCGCTCTGGCATCCGCGATGGCTTGGTCTTTAAAACGGAGGTTCGGTCTTCCTTGCCTTCTCGAACCAGGGGGCTGGGAGTCGAAGATCCTCTTGGCTGGAGCATTGTTTTCCATTCGCTCAATGTGGCCGAGCCAATGTAGTCGACGTGATTAAGGTTCGATAGAGCATGCATTTTGTCTTTCGAATGAGGAGTTTTGAACCCATTTGTTTTGCTAATCCGAAGTAGCAGCGATTTCATAAGGTAATTCTTCGCCGGATCTCGACTAAGGTGTCATTCGTTGGATTGATGGTTACTCCAATATAGATGAACTCCCTAACTACCTCGAAGTTATTGCTGTCAACCGTGACTTTTTGTCCTAGGCGGTGGACAGATGTTTGTTTGTTTGTTGATAGCATGTACTTTGTCTTGTCCACATTTACT
Source organism: Portevinia maculata (assembly GCA_949715645.1). NCBI lineage: Eukaryota > Metazoa > Arthropoda > Insecta > Diptera > Syrphidae > Portevinia > Portevinia maculata. Next base: position 306,040,150 of record OX454526.1, on the reverse strand, counting down.
TCAAGAGCAACCAATTTCGCCTGTTCTTCAATCGCCGTGAAAGCCTCTAACATGGCACGCTGGGAACGGCCGGTCGATATCGTCCGCATACTCCAGTAGCTGGACGGATCTATTGAAGATAGTGCCTTTCGTGTTGACACCTGTCCTTCGCACTATTTTCTCCAGAACAAGATTGAAGAAGGCACATGACAGTGCATCTCCTTGCCGAAATCCGGTACAAGCTTGGAATAAATCAGAATTTAATTTGCCACATGCTTGCTAGCCATCTAAAATCTGTCCAAGCAAATAATGCGCCTATCTTACGCGCAGGTACGAGATCTGATTACTCATCGAATTCGGTTAACGTTGGTAGCTTATATTTATCGATTTCTGAAATAGTGGTAGCTCTGTCCGATTTAGTATCCGACAATCGGGGGAGGTGTTGATGGTATTCCTCCTATTATTTTGAAAAGATGCGCAGATGAACTTTCCGTGCCCCTTCATATGCTTTTCAATAGTTCCTTGGAGCAAGGAATATTTCTGGATGCTTGGAAGAGCTCGTTCATAACACCGATTTATGAATCTGGTTTCAAATAAGATGTTACTCACTATCGTCCAGCAGCAGTAACTTAGCTAACACAGATGTTAGAAGTCTATGGCTCCAAATGGTTTAGCGAGTAGAGGCCGAAACTCCCCCAATCCACGTGGCATCACAACGAACCTCATTGGTCTGAGTGTGTTGGCTATTAGCTGACAGCCACCTTAACCTAACCTAACCTACGTTAGGTTAGGTTAAAACATTGGTATGGAATTAATATACAGCACTAGGCACCAGAAGGGCCCATCGCGATCCCTAGGGAACCAAAAATCACATAAATTAGAACCAAGACTTCAAACACCCTATGCCCCTCTAAATTTTGCCATCTAAGGTCAGCCAGTTTTAAGATCTTCTCATTGATTATTCCCTTGATAACGCCAAGGGGTGGTTTAATGTTCACACCTTCATTTTTTTCTAGTTCCCCCTTTCTTGCTAGCTCATCGGCTTGCTCATTTCCCTCTATACCGCTGTGTCCTGGTACCTAGCACAGTCTTAACCTAACCTAACTATCGTTCAATATCTAAATTTCCCACTATCTCAAAACTGTTCGAAGAATTTGTTTGTAGTAAACTTACAGGTCTTCTTAAGAACACAAATTCTTCTTATCAGCATGGTTTTATTGCTGGAAGATCCACAGATACTAAGCTTACAATTTTTACGAATTTTATCGCAAATAAAATGGAATGCAGTGCTATGTAATTAACACAGATTTTGCAAAAGCATTTAATCGTTTTAACCTTGATGTTATCCTTAACAAATTGCGTAAAGTAGATTTTCACTCAAGTCTCTTAGCTTCGTTAAATTCTTATTTAAGCGGACGCTTGCAGTTGGTACGGGTTAACGGTGTTGGCTCAGATCGCAACGACGTTACTGCGGAATTCCCCAAGGCAGCCATCTTGGGCCGTTGTTCTTTTTTTTGTTTGTTTATGATATTCCCAATGTCATCCTTAATTCTAAATGTTTAATGTTCGCTGATGGCTTGAAAATAGTTCGGTCTATTAAGTCTCTTCAGGCCTCTTTATTATTGCAGGAAGGCCTCAATTAATTATCAGATTGGTATGCATTAACTGTTCAGATCCTAATGTTTTAAAGTGCAACAGTCGCACTTTTTGCCGGAAACTGGCACCAATTCAGTTAACCTACATCGACAAAGATTAAGGCGTATTATATGACTATAAGCTCACTTTTACTACTCCTATACCTCATCGCAAAATGTAGGTCAATGATCTGATTTATTTACGAAACTCTCGCTCTGGTATTTGGAATCCATGTTACATGGTCCGTTCTGCAAGGAATGTGAAGATTCGAAAAAAAGCTTACCATCCTATTTCGCCTTTGTATTTTCGGCGGAGATATTTTTACATCATGTTTGTGCGAGACTTATTCACCCCTATCACAGAATCCGTCGTATTCGGAATTCCGCTACGAAGGATCCAAAATTTCGTGGTAACAAACACATAAATGTCAAAATCTTAATTAATTAGGATTCAGTCAAACCATTTTCCAAGAATCTCAAAATTTGTAGCAAATATTTCCACTATGATGGATTCTGTGAGCAAAATTCCGAATCCGACGGATTCTGTGATAAGGGGGAATAACTAACCATATTGATTATCCTTATTTGCATACACAGATCAGATATCGTAAATCTGTGATACGATTGATAAATCAAAATATTTTTTTTGAGCCTATTCATAGAGTACAATATGGATATAATGAAACATTAACTAGATGCTTAAGAGAAGCTAATTCAGTTAAGAATCTAATTGATCTTTACTCAACTATAAGTAGAAATACGTTAGGAGTAACAAAGATTGATCGAACAAGAAGTTCAAAGATCCGAGGAAGCCTTCACGTCAAAGAACCTATCTCGAAAAGAATGGAGCGCGACCGGCTCAGTTGGTACATTCATATTCAAAGGAGAGATCCTACGAACCCTGTCAAAGAAGCACTATCAATCAATCCAAATACAAACGCGAGAGAGAGGCAGGAATAAAAACTCCTGGATCACACAAATGCAGCAACAACAGCATTTGATTAGCCTCAGCGACGAAGTAATTCAAAATCGGGAGGCCTGCCGCCATTTTCTGAGGTCGAATGGGCGAACCCCGCAGGCGGACCAGTAGGGATGCAGTCAAGTGAGAGGGTTATGATTAGTGATGGGCATAATCGAATGATTTTAATAATCGAGATATTAGTATTCGAAGGATTTAAAGAATCGAATGATCATTCGAATGATCTTCCAAACAATTTGTTCCACCAGGTTTCATTTTTAATCACTGCCGATTACACAAAATATCTAATATAAATCACAGTAAACTACTGATTATAATTTAATTTACCTGCCTTTATTGCTTTCTAAAAAAATAAAACATAGACAAAACATTCATAAATTACTCGTATCGTACCTTCTTCTTCAGACTTCAGCACAGAAGACAACAGTTAATAAAAATAAATGAACAAAAACCCAACACAAAAAAAACATCATAACATAACGATTCTAGCTTCTCGCTTTTCGTTTACAATTCAATATTCAACTTCAACCCTCAACGATGCATCGATTACGAAAATGAATATAAAAATAAACCCAAACTCGTGAATACACACACGAGATACACAAATAACAAACTTCTCGAGTTCTCGATTTTGTGTGTTTTCTTCTTTTTTGTCCTTTCGTTCTTTCGTTCAATATTCTCTTCTCGGTCTCGAATCGGCACTCGAGTATCGAGTTCTCATTTCGCATAGAGTAAGTAGGTGTGAGAAATCATTCGAATGATTTGAGTGAAGAATCGAGATATCTCGAAATGTTGTCTGAATCGATTATAATCGATTATATCATTCGAATGCGCCCATCACTAGTTATGATCCCTTTAATCAGTGTATCTCAGTTTAATGAAATAAATAAATATACGTACAATTTACCATTAACGTACAATAGGTGGCGCGCGAGTATTAAGAAGACTTCAAGGACAAATGTTAAACTATTCCTGTTGGGGAAGAAGAAATAATAAAGAAAACCAATAAGAGAATAATGTTGTACCAAGTTTGTTGGTCTTTTTTATTTATTACATGAAACTGTATCTGCTATGTATATGTGTAAGTACTCCAAACAAATTTAAAGAGGCATCATGCCGGGCAATAACTATAGTAATGAATAAAATTATTTCTTTTGCATTGCAAACAACGTCGAAGTCTGAAGGAAAATAGTTGCGAGAGTGAATGGTGCGGATCATTAATTTTCTTGTTTCGAGAAAGTATGGATTCTCGCAGTGAAGGTACACGAATTGTGACAATGACTGGGTGTATACAACCAGAAATGAAACTGAAACCGGGTGCCAAAGTTCATCAAAAGCAAAACCTTCGAAACCCGATGTTCATCCTTGATGGATGAAATATGAAGACCCTCGTTCAAATGATGCCTGGTACATAATAAATGATTATACCGATTTCGCTTAATTGTCTGGAAGAAGGTTCCTTTTAATATTTTTCGATTTCCATCAGAATCAGATGTTTACTTAGCCGGAACAACCAATTTCTCAAACGATATCTTTTTTTCAGCACTATTCGATTCATTTTTCAATTGGAACCCGAAACATATATATTGTGTGACCAAACCACGATGATGAAGTGTTACTTGCTCTACCAGCACTTTTCAATACATTTCCAACATTGGGAAAGGATCGAGTGGGTGTGGTGTATATGACCCTTTGTTGGCACACGTTTTGTTGAATTTTTTCCATTGATGTTGTTTGGTTCTTTTTGAATTTTCATAGAAAATGTTCTTCTTCCGCTGGTTGCCATGTCTGGATCGTGTATGACACGCGTTCCTCGCACCCCATGCAATGCCTGTGCCAAGGCAGCAAAAGCAAAAAAAAAAAAAATGTACACACTGCAAACGAGTCAAGTCTAAAAGCAAACAGGAACTCTGAATGTGTTCCTTATTTTCGGGCACGATTTGCATGACATCATCTGCTTTTGTATGTGTGGTTGCAAGTGCGGTTGTGGGGCAAAAAGCAATGTTTGTGAATTCCAGCTGCTTTGGCAGTTTTTGGAACTATATACATATTTTAACTGCATTTTGGTAGCATGCGAATTTCTTGTGGAATGATTTTTTATTGCAAACAGCCGCGAGTACTTGTCAAACATAATAAGTGCCAATTTAAAATGCCGAAAATAACTTTATATATCCTAAATATATAAATATATAAGGTATTCGAAAATCGCTAGTACCAATTAACCAATTTGGATTTAGAAATAAGCATTCTTCAATTGATCAGGTGCACAGAATCACAGATAAAATCGAAATAGCATTTGGAGAGAAAAATGTGTGCTCTACAATATTTCTCGACATAGCACAAGCTTTCGATTAAGTCTGGCACAAAGGACTGATCCAAAAATTACAAAAGCAAGCAGTATTCGAAAATTGTGGATTCGATCCACTTCCTATATATCAGATAGCTTCTTCAGAAGTAAACAGGAAACTTATTATGTTTGACAAGTACTCGCGGCTGTTTGCAATAAAAAATCATTCCACAATATTAAGAGAAATTAAAGCTGGTGTACCACAAGGCAGTGTACTAGGTCTGGTGCTATACATTTTATTCACCAGCGATACCCTGAAAGTGGAGAAACCACAATAGCAACTTTTGCAGATGACACTGTTGTACTTGCTGTGCAACTGTCGACATCGTGAAAAAGTATTAGCAAAAATTTCACTTGGTAATACTCGTATACAGTATCTCAGAATGGACTTAAAAATGACAGATTAGAGTTAATGGCCTAAAGTCAGCCCATATTAATTTTACGCATAAAAACGTACCACACATTGCAGTATACATAAATAAGAATGTAGTGGAATACTTAAATCCACCCAAATATCTGGGAATGTCTCCAGACGCTATACTGCGTTGGAAAGCGCAAGAAAAAGAGAGATGAGTTGAACATGCGACAAGTAAAATGTATTCACACTATCTGAACGTGTCATAGATTTTACAAATGGCGTCGAATGTCAATTCAGTTTTGACATCTGTGAAGCAAACTGAATAAGATTTTGCGTGAATAAGCAATGCAAGAACGGGAAAAATTGTTCCGAAGAAAACTGTAAAATGACTTAAAAAGCGCCCATAGTAATGAACAACGACCTTTGGAAATAAGTTTTTTTTTTATAATTAGCGTGCGCTAAAGTGGTTTATTTTTTTGTGATTGATACAGTAGTACCCTTATCTTGTGTATACACAGTGCAGGCATTTTTCAATTCAATACCTACAAATGCAATGCCATTGTGGACGTATTTCATTGCCTACTATTAGGTGGTAGAACTAGGAGGAAGTAGAATAATAGGAAAGATAGGTTTGTGCATTGGGTAGGATTTTTTCTCCACGGGTGGCGTCTAAATAACTTAGGGAGCATTATGTTGAAGTTTTGTATTTTAGTTTAATCTGCAGAAACTTATACAATAATTTAAGTGCACATATGAGCAAGCATTCGCTGCACATATATTAATTTTTATTCTGCGGATTTTTGATTCATGAACATGGTCGGGATTTGAACACCAACCTTCCGATCAGCAAGTGAATACACTAGCACTGCACTGTTGCCACCCGCAGTGGGGATTATAACTCCGCATCTTTCACTGGCTATGTGCATCGATCGTTTGACCGATTCTTACATTATGGCATATGGGTTGTTCGGTAAACCGCCTTAGATAAAGCGATAAATCACGATATTTTGGTCATAGTCCAACGAACAGATTGTCGGTGAATTAGCGGAGCAATCCGTAGAACTTCCTCCGCTTTACTGCACATTCTGCTTCACCTGACACCCATTGATATATTAAGCAGATTGTCTACTTAATAAGCTGCCAGTTCGGCTGTCCGCTTATAAGCTCCCTCACAGCGGATCAATAAATAAATTCACTCCATCTTCCTTGACTGTTTTGGGTCTCTACCTAGAAACATAGTGTGGAAAAAATGTCCAAATTGCTATCAACACAAGATCTTTTGGGAGGGCGATGTATTCGCGGAAGATAAATCGATCCACTTCTGCACCGATGGATCAAAAACTAGAGATGGGAAAGAAAGACTAAATCTTGATCTCTCTATCCGTTTTCCTAATCACTGTAGGATGTTCCATGAAGAAATTATGTCGATCAAAGACGTCTTATCGTGGTGAGATCCGCTAAGATATCCATATCTTCTCGGATAGCCAAGCCGCGATAAAGTCCCTGAACTCAATATCTTCAAACTTCATCGTTGCCCTAGATTGACGATCATAAGACACTGATATGAGGGATATGAGGATATGAGGGAGCGCCCGAACTGTATGATGTATGAGCTCGCGTAAAAAGGAACCACATTAAATCTTTTACCTGTCAAAGGTTTTATATGTATACCAATCGTTAGATGCAAACTTATGTTTAAGCAATTTGCAATAGAGAGAACAAACCTTAGGTGGACAAGTGCCAAAACATGTCTAGCGACAAAGCAGACCTGTCCAAGGCTGGACCCGAGACGCTCTGAGTGTTTAATTTCACAAAACCGACTGCACAATAGCTCTACTGTAGGTGCCATTACAGGACACTGTCTTACAGGCAAGCACGCATCAAGGCTTGCCGTATATTCAAACGACTTCTGAAGAAGCTGCATATGGACGAAGAAGAGGAGGAGACTACACTTCACTTTCTTTGTACATGCCCTGCTCTCTATCTCTCATAAATAAAAATTAATGATCTAAATGACTTGGCTAAAACTGACGTAAGAAGCCTTTCACGCTTCATTAAAAGCTATAATGGTTTAACGAGTAGTGGGAGTAACTAGATTCACGTGGTATCACCATGGATCTCATATTGGTCTTAGTGTGTTGGCTTTAGCTGACAACCACATCAACCTAACCTAACCTAACCTAACCTAACCAAACCTTATCAACAATCACAGAAAGCTGATATAACAGATCCGCTGGTTCAGATGGTATTTCCCCTATCGTTCTGAAGAGGTGTTCTTCTTCGCTGGCAAAACCATTGCGTAAGCTTTTCCATCTGTCCTATTCTTCAGGACTCTTTCCGGGAAGATGGAAAACAGCATTTGTCCAGCCTGTACCAAAAAAGGCGAATCTTCTTCTCCCTCCTCCTACCGACCAATTGCACTTACGTCCCTTCTTTCTAAGGTCATGGAAACGCTGATAAACCGTCAGCTAATGAAATATCTTGAATCGCGAAAACTTCTTAATGACCGGCAGTATGGTTTTCGCAGCAACAGGTCCACTGGTGATTTGATGACATATCTAACCGAAAAGTGGAACCAATCTCTTCACCAAGGTGGTGAAAGTAAGATCGTTGCGCTTGATATTTCAAAAGCATTTGACAGAGTTTGGCACCAAGCTCTCTTGTCGAAAATGCGTGCATTTGGAATCGATGATACTCTTCTTCAATGGATTAGAAATTACCTTTCGGACCGTTCAATTCAAGTTGTTTTGGACGGCTTCAAGTCTGCAACTCACCAAATAAATGCTGGTGTCCCCCAAGGCTCTGTTCTGTCCCCGACTCTCTTTCTCATTTTTATAAATGATCTACTGTCTGTTACTTCTAATCCAATCCATTCCTTTGCTGATGACAGTACCCTCAGCTTCTCATATTCGTTTCTTGGGTCACGCCCCTCATCTTCGGGTGTGGAACTGGAACGGCAACGTATGTTAAGCTCATTAAATTCCGATCTTAACAGCATAACTCAGTGGGGTAAAACCAATAGAGTGGAATTTAATGCTTCCAAAACTCAATGCTGTCTCCTGTCATTAAAGCAAAACCAACACACACTGCCATTATCTATGAATGGCACTTACATCGCTGAAACCGAAAGACTTTCCATTCTCGGTATGTGTGTTAATGACAAAATTCGTTGGAATGACCACATATTCGACGCCGCGTAAATTTCTAGGCTTCCTTAAGCGTTGTAAGAAATATTTCACCCCTTCTGATCCGGCTACAATTTATAAGGCGTTTATTCGCCCGAAACTCGAGTACAACGCTCATATCTGGTCCGGTGCACCAATAACTTATTTGGAGCTACTTGACAGGATCCAAAAACGCGCGATAAAACTCATTGGCGACCGAGACATCGCGAGATCGAGTGACTCTCTTAGTCATCGTCGTAATGTCTCCTGCCTGTCGTTATTTAATCGTTATTTCCACCATAAGTGCTCAAACGAAATAGCCAGTTGCATTCCTCCCCTTGAACATTTCAACCGCTATACCCGCCATGCAGGGAATGCTCATCAGTTCAACCTCAAGCCTGTGTTCGGACGTACAGTGAAGTTCAAAGAAACTTTCCTCAGCCGTACACACAAAGCTCTTCCCCGCTCCATTTTTCCTACACATTATAACCTACAGACATTCAAAACCAACGTGCATCGGCATCTCTCCTTTTCCTCTCACCCTAATTTCCTTAACGCCCGCGCTGTGTAGCTAATACATTATAAAGGTCCCAACAAATCCCTTTAGTGCGCGCTTATTATAAAAAAAAAAAAAATATAAGTTCATTAACAGGAATTTCCCAGAGTTCATATATTTGGGTAGTTCATATAAACAAGGGTTTATATCAGAGACTTTGGTTTACTTATTTATCAAATGCTACCACGTCACCTACTATATTCTATTTCATGATCGTTTTTTGTGTGTGACGAGAGGGTTAATCACTGCCTCCAACAAGTTCATTAAAATAATATACTCGTAAATAAATATTAGGAATTAACCGGTCCATACACGGCCTAATACATAGCTTCTCCAACCATTTGCTTATATGAACTGGAAGGGACCTACAATTAAAAGCCGAACCCGACCGGCTTTATCCATCCGACATTCTTGAATGTTTGTCAGACGTTCGCAAGAGGTAGGGTAGTGGACAAAACGTTTGACCTGGCTGGATTTGAACCGGAGACCTTAATATAAGTAGTCCAACACACTAAGTTTTATTACCTGCCCTAAACCATTAAACTTAACGTGAAAAACCACCTAATTCATAGCCCGTCTCTAGACGGGCAACCGTTTGCTATTACTGTCCCAATTCATTTTTATTTGGAAAATTTACAACTTCCTTAGAATTTGTCTTCATTTAAATTTATTTTACCAACAGAAAAATAAAAAAAGAAAATTGGTATTAATGGCAATCATAGGGACGTTCAGAGAACGTTCATATCCTCAAATGAAATTGTAAGAAGGAATCGTTTTCCTGCCTTAACACCGATGATAAGCTTATATTCGAACAAGAAAATCGCATTTATCTGAGTGCGCGCTAATTATTGTGAAGTGAAAAAAATAATCAATTGCCTTTGTCATTTATTCAAATGTATTTTTTCAATCGCTAATGGTGTTTTTTTCGTTCTATTTTCAGGTAAGCAAGGATTGTGAACTCGTTAATCAGAGATCGTAAGTTACAAACTGTCCTGCCTGGGAGAGATGATATAAAGTTGTATATGTGAGAAAATAGGATTTTCGAACATTAAATTGTATGAATTCTATAGAATTAGACATTAGGCAAAAACCTTCAAAAAGGGTGTTCAAATTTGAGATTTAATTTTAATAACTTCCGACACCTCTAATCCGACCTCTAGCTCTGATTTCCGTCTGATCAGTATCTTACCCTGTCTGTCGAAGGTTTTTGAAAACATTCTGACAACACAGATCTCTAGCAACCTTGATAGGTTTAACCTTTTCTTAACTTTCGACTGGCTTTCGAGCTCATAGTTGCCAAAGTGCAATGATCAAGGTCCTTGATAAAATTCTTAATCAATATGACCGGGACAATGTGACTGTCCACTGTTTGCTAGATTTGTCAAGGGCTTTTGATAGAGTAAACCATCAAATGAGAGGTGAGTCTAATTAGAGACTATTTGTCCGAACGAAGCCAGGAGGTTAAGGTTGATGAAATAATCTCTGAAGCTGTGGATCCTTTTTTGTCTTTTTCTAAATGATTTGATAAATATCGGGAATTAGATTAGATTAAGTTGATAGATGTTGAAATATCCTTATCTTGAACATGGGTAGTGAAGTTATCGTCTGCAATTCGACAGAAAGGCAATTCCTGAGTCGAATCGATGACACAATGAACGAACGTTCTGCTAATGTGTGAGAAACGAGTAAGAATATCAAACTCTCCCCTCTACGTGACTGAGCGAAAAGTATCATTTGACATCACATTATCATAAATTGCTACATAGGTGCTCTTTTCAACGATTCCCAGATGCGAGGTGTTGTATGTTTATGCACAAAATCATTCAATATAGTAAACAACTATACATTTATAAAAAGCTTCAATTTATCCAATGCAAGAGAACTTTAAACCTTGTAACACCCTTGTTCAATTAATGAATTCCTTACGCCTCTTTATTGTTTATGGAACTCTCTGCCAGTATCAATCCAAAAAATAATTGCTATTGCGAATTTTAAAAATTCAATAGCTCTTTACTTTCGTTAGTACTAAACTTGCAACCTCTTTCCTTTATATCACGGAAGGAGGAAAGAAAACTCATTGATTAAAAGGACAAACAGAAACAGGGGAAAAGGAATAATTAAAGTGTTAATAAAAAAATTTTCAATACAAATCATAAATGACTCAAGAATTGAATTGAATTGAATTTTATGGAAGATTAAAGTAGATATGTTGCGGTTAAAAATGGAAAACATAATACGAGTACAATAAGTGACCTCCTCTCTCAGCTCTGAACATCATCACAGTTTTCAATGACATTGTGGCATAATTTTGGGCAAATTTCAGTGATGTACTATTTTATTTGAGTTGCTGAATTGTTTGAGGATAGCAAGCCTAAATTTAACTATTCGAAAAAAGTAATAAAAAACAAGTCCCATGGATTTAAATAACAATACCTATATGGCCAATTAACATTTGTTCTTCGTGATATTATTTGATTTCCAAATTTTCCTCTCAAAATATCAAGTGTTTCAGTGGGTGTGTGATTCGCAGCACCCTTCTTTTTGAACCACATATTTTCTACATTAATTACTTTAAGTTCTTCCAATAAAACATTTTTAAACATCTCTCGATATCGGCCTACATATGGCAATATATTTGGCAGCTTAATTTTTAGAAAAATATAGTAAGGACCCCACCAGACCACAAACCATACCAAACAGAGATTTTTTTTTTGTTTGGTTGAATAGGTGTTGTCAATATTTGTCGTGGTTTTTCTTCAACCCAGATTCGACAAATTTGGCTTGTTCACAATAGCACTTACACTGAACGGGCTCCCGAGGAGTTTAGAGTCTCTGCCTGATACTGCAGGCGATCCAAGTAAATTCGAGTACCTCCTCGATACTTTTGATTCGATACAAGTAAAATTATTATCCATACTCGTTTGATTCGATGCAAGTAGTTATCGAATGAAAGTTCTTATATCGTATCGAATTGTATAAAACATAAAATATTAGGCATTAACGGCTGTATGGGCCTAAAACCGTGCTTCACCAACCATTTGCTTGTGCGAAGAGAAAGGGACCTACAAATTTTAAACCGAATCCGAACGGCAAGTTTGAGAAGCTTCTCATGACAATTGATACTCTTGGATGTTTGTCAGACGTTCGCAAGTGTTGGGGCAGTGGTAAAAACTTTACGGTGATACTTGGCCCTGATGAGATTTGAACCTGAGACCTCTATATTAGTAGTTCAACACACTAACCTCTGCACCAAAATTGTATATGCGACAATATAAAATGTCCATGATCATGTTCTCCCGTTTTTACCTCTGCAATTTCCAATCTCTCGCTCTGGGTTTTCACCTTTTTTCTTACACAAAATCATTTCAAATGAATCTATTGTTGTAAGTTGTATCTATTCGTGAAATGAGAGTGAGAAATATCATGAATGAAACAAAAATATTTGTTTGCTTCATGTGAAAATACGCCTGGGAACGAGGCTCATTGTCGCCAGACGATAATGTAGAAGCTTTGCTCCGTAGAAGTAGATAGAGACAGCTGTAGCCGGAGCGATATCCTCTGTCGATTGTAGTTCGACCAAAATTCGTCATTCATCACACAATTGTTAAAGAAAGTATTCGCTTCGATACGAATCAATAGGTATCGATACATTTGATCTGATACTGAATGGTTATCGATACCTTATTGTGAGTACTGTAATAAGCACTGATATCAGTACTGCACCGCTTCACGACCCCATATCTCGATAATTTATCTCGATCATAATTTCGCCGAAAAGGCAGAAGAAGCATCAGTACTGCACATCGAATCAAGCCTAGCTGCGAATAAAAAATAGCATTACATTATGACAACAATATAAGTATTTTCTTTTAAACGCATAGAAATTTAACTTATTTGATTATAAGTGAATCGGTATCGCGTAAATTCGGAAGGATTTTTCAATTAGCTGTGAGTGACGGAAATTTCCTTTGGCCATATTCTGGCCTTAATTTACTTCCAACTACCCAAAAACTTTCACCAAATGCAACACCAGGTTTTGATTGGCCTCAGTGACGAAGTAATCCGAAACCGAGAGGCTTGCCGATACTTTTTGATATAAATTACTTCGTCATCTTCGTAAATGGCGGTGGGGCTATGATCAGGATTAAATGGATCATAACCCTCCCACTTAAGTGCATTCCTACTTGTCCGCCTGTGGAGTTTTTGATATTAAATACTATAACTGACAATACAGCCTTAAATTCAAACACCCTTTAATAATGACCTTAGAAATATGTTCATATCATTTAGAACTTATTTTAGGAATTATTTGAGTTTCTTAGCAATCTTTTTAAGTACTGCAACTGCGACTTCCGCCTTTAATTTTATGACAGTCATCATTAATCCAAGAACCTCTAAGCTCCATTCGCAGTCGTCATCGGCAGAAACGATTTGCTACCCTCCACATGCAATGTCTCCAATTTAACACCCCAAATGTTGGCACTCGTCCAAATATAATTCCAAAAAAAAACCCTCTTTAAATCCTCTGCTACTGCACCTATACGACAAATATATAATAGGCATTACAACTTCTTCAGATAAACATACATCTATATTGTAAATGCAATGAAAATATCCAACGATGCGTAGGTATAGGCATGGATATTCACTATCCACTTAAATTAATTGACACAACCTTAGCAAATATCAACAACGTGAGCTGCAAAAATAAAATAAAATTAAAAGTATCTACGCAGTAATCTTTCCCCTTGAACTATTTGCATCTCTGATCCATAAACACTTGGACTCGATGTGTTAAGAAATTCTTTTTAATTGTATGATTAATTTATTTTTAGATATTTTTGCAAAAATAAAATGAGGAGAGAAAATCTCCTAAAGAGAGCAAAAAAGTTAATTTCAACTACATACTACGAGTATCTGGGAGTGAGAATCTTTTCTGTAAGCCGTTGTGATAAATCGTTCATTCGTATACCACACACATATTCTGAGTAATCGAATCGGCTTTTGCCTTCTTTTACTTGTTTTCGTATGTTTGCTAAATTTAGCCTTCTAGCGAGCAAGTACTAAAAATGATTCTTCGCAGAGCCAGAAGAGTAGAAATGAGTTGCACTTTTATTTTCATGGCAATGGGGCGGCAAGCACTTGGACACTTTTTTGGAGAAAAAAGAAGTAGCAAGCCAAGGAGAACTTGTACATATGTTTGTCTCTAAATTTAACGGCAGTCGGGGCTCCTCCAGGCACTTGCAAATGTCATTGAACTGATTCATTACGCGAGTATGTACCTCCTACAGATGAATCCAAAGCACATCATTTTATTGTGCGATTTTTATTGGCAATGTCTTCATTATTTGTGACAAACAACATTTTGCAAATAAATTTATGTGAATAATTTGGGTAGGTTAAAATGGATATGGTTGTACCTTTTCTTTCACAGTGGGTGGTATTCCAAGTTATTGCAACGTGCAATGTCAGATGGTGATGATTTATGAACTTTGAATAGAGCTGTTTGAAATTAGTCATCGGAGTATGAAATCACCACAATATTTTTTTTAAAAAAATATTGCTGCTTTATGTGTAGGCGGATGCAGTGAAAGTGATCCCCACCTAGTCCAGATTATAACTTCGTCATCAAAAAAATTGAAGAAGATATCCGCTTCATAGTATTTACCTCAATGTGTACTTGCTTAACAGGCTTACGGCGCTGGAGATTGCCTGCTTGATACAGCTTCCATCCTACGCGATCCAAGTAATTTCCTTCTACTTGTGCAGACCAAGCGCTCTAGCATCCGCGATAAGTTGATCTTTAAAATGGATGGAGCTTCAACCTCTTTTGATGCCGTCTTCATAATCGGGGCTGGAAGTCGAAACTCCTCTTGTCTGGAGCAATTTTGCAATGTTTTCTTTCATATTTGTTGACCAGCACGCAGAGCGGCGGCATAAGAAAGGACACGCAGGATTAGTATAGAGCTTCCATTTGGTCTGCCGGGATGTTAGTTTTGAAGCGACGGTTTCCTAGGGTAAATTTTAGTTGGATCCCTCATACCTAAAAAGGTGTCTTTTATGGAGTGAATATTTACTCCGAGGTAGGTGCGGCACTCTCTTAATACCTCAAAGTTGCTGTTGTCAACTAAAAACTTTCTGTTTTAGTCAGTGGACAAATACTTATATGTTTGTTAACAGCATGCACTTGGTTTTGTCCTAGCTTACTTCAAGACCTACAAATTTGGCCTGGTCTTCAATAGCGTTTAAAACCTCTACCACCACGCTTGGAGCGACCGACGATATGCTACCGCCTGCGTAACGCAGTTGTTGAACAAACCTATTGAAGATACTGCTTTCCTGTGGACATCTGTCCTGCGCAATTTCTGCTTCAGGTCAAGACTGAAGAAGTCAGTTGGTAGCGCACCTCACTGCCGAAATCCGTTGCAAGTGTGGAATAGTTTGAGAGAACTGCTTCCAAAAGGCACATTGCACCCCGTTTTTTCTGCGTCACCCGACTCAGTTTTGCAGGGATCCCGAACTTGGCATTTGACGCGTAGAAGACGAGAACTCCATCTGCGAGCTTTCTTCTATAATGATCTCAATGATCTTATAAACATTGATATTAAAAGTCTTTTAAGCTTTATTAAAAGTTCCAACTGGTGTAACGAATAGAAAGAAGATAGATCCATGTGGCATCACAATGGACCTTTTATTGGTCTGAGTATGTCGGCTTTGGCCGACTGCCACTTCAACCTAACCTTACTGATGTTTTTACTACTATAGAGAAGTCCAAAAAAGTGTGTCCCGAATTTCCGTCCGTCTGGTCCGTCAGTCACCGAGTCCCCAGTAACAATGGGTGGATGGATTTTCTTCAAACCTCTTATTTGAGGTTTCTAGGCTTATAACTAGCGGCCATTTTGTTTATTCTATCATCTCAAACACCAGTACCCAACATACATATAACTGGTTTTCACAAAACTGATTTGCCAGTCAAAATGGCTCTAACGATTTTGATCGTTTTGAAATATGAAATGACTGATGTTAGCGTTAGAAAATGGTGTACCTACTCAGGTTTTGCGAAGAAATAGTCGAATAACGGTACTTAACAAAATTGCTACTATGTATCTCAAAAACGGGTCAAGTTTTTTGAAACGATTTATATATATTCAAATGTTTTTGTTTTTTTATAACTTTTGCGTTCATATAACAGCTTTTTGAATTTTTTAAAATTTTACTTTTCTCAAAAACGTCGTAACGATTTCGATTAATTTGGATGTTTTGAATACTTGGATTCAGTGTTAGAAGATGGCTCATTCATTTTTTTTATATTTTTTCTTTCGAATAACGCTACTTTGCGAAACCGACAATATTTCAAAAATGTTCGACGTAATTTCAAAGATATCTATTTGATTGTCTTAATACGGAATATCTAAAAGAAATCTGCAAACTCAGAGATATATTTTTTTACAACTTTTTTATATTTTTTTTTATAAAAGTTGCTACAGTTTTGAAAAACGATACTTCTTTTTAAAAACGGCTCCAATGAGTTTGATGAATTTTTAATTTTTTGCAGCAAATGTAAGAACATGGCATACTATATCTCAAAAAACTGGTCGAGTGATTTCAAAACATTCTGGCAATCCAGCTGTATAAAGGGTATTATATTATTGTTAAAAAAATTTATTATTATCAAAAAATTTGTGAATGGAATTAGACTTCGTTCATATGTCCACCACGGGAACGTATGCTGCGGTCGATACGTTGAACCCAATTTTCGATGACTCGGCCGCACATTTCGACCGATACGGCCGCTATTTCTCGTTCAATATTGGCTCTGAGCTTCTCTAACGTCGTCGGCTTGTTGGCATATAGACCAATGATTTAATGTAGCCCCGTAAAAAACGTCTACAGGGTCCTACAGGGTCCTATTCTCGAGATCACACGTTCACCGAACTGAGATTTCAATAACTCGATTGTTGTTGTGTGGCTTGTGGCACCGTCTTTTTTCAACCACATATCACTGATGTCCAAATCATGCAATTACTCAAAGAAATAACGTTGCAATCTGTCTTTGTAGCGAATACCATTTACCGTAACGTGACGGCCATTGTCATCGACGAAAAAAAGGGCCCAATGATGCCACCGGCATGGAAATCGCACCAAACTGTGACTTTATGCGGATAAAGTGCTGTTTCATTAGGCACCTGTCCAGTAAGGTATATTTTGCTTATTAACGAAGCCGTTTAACCAAAAATGCGCTTCATCGTTGAAGCGCTGACTCACGACAAGTTTACGAGTATAGAAAATGGCTAATGAACAAATGTGATTCGAAACCAATTCTTATAAAAGCCAGAAAATTCTCGTACGACTTGGCCGTGCACTTTATTTTTTGTCGTGAAATACAATGAAATATTGGCTGACACTGCGACCTAAAAGATATTTTGTACCAAAAAAAAGGCTGATTTATCCTAAAGGACGAGTGACCACTCTAGTGAAGGCCAATACGGCTTTTGTGGCGTTTCGTAGCTCCACATGTGAACGTATCTCCCTGTGAAAGATATGTCGTCTCAGCCAATGAATAGCCGCACATTCACAGAGAATGTGTACACAGGCTTCCACGTCCTCCATACAGAACCTTTATTCTTTCTCCGGACACAGATTCATTTTGTTGAGATGATATCTCAAGTCGCAGTGGCCAGTGAGAAAGCCCACCAGCTTTCTAATATTTTTCTTTTTTAGTAAGGATTTCCTTGTAGGAGTAAGGCTCAATTAAACGTTTGGATTGTCTTAAACTAGGGAAACTTTCCCAGTGGTTAAGACGATACTGTTGTTCCCAGTATTTAATTTGCCCTAAAGCAGCAGCCCAATTGTCTCTGCAATACAGGTCTGGTCCAAAGAATTTAGATCCAGCGCTGGCTAGTTCTTCTGCAGATTCATTGCCTGCAATACCTTGGTCTCCAGATACCCATCCAAGTTTGACCTTGTTTTTTAGCTCAATTTTTTTCACAGTCAAAGAATAAATTGTTGTTGGATGAAAGATTCTAGCGCGTTTAATTCTCTATCGTGAAATACCATAGTGTCTATGCATTTGTACCATTCAACTGAGCCTAAGGTAGTGCCGTACTTTTTTCTTCATGATGCAGGAATCAAGTGCTTTGTCCATTCGTTCATTTCCTAAAGTTGTTTTAAAATTTGATTTTACAAATGTTGTTTAAACGCCGCGCAAGTTTCTGAAAACTCTCCATAAAAAAGCTTTTTTAAAAATGCATAAAGAACTACATGTTGCAAGAATTGGCCCACTCTAGCATATACATACGTTACAGGACATTTTATATCTGACGACAAGACAAAGTGCCTACCCATCATTATGCAACTGCAAACCCTTGCCTGTTTCATAAAGCTGAAGGGAAACCAAATGCGACTTTACTATTTATTTCTTTTTCCAATAAAACGTAAGTAAAATGATGAGCACCTACCTACAACTTATACATGACTGAGCACAAAAGTCCTTGATTTGGAGAAAATTTCAATCGCCTTCGTCTGAATGTATTCTTCTTTAGAATTCATATCAAATGCAGTATACCCTTCATCTCCGTGAAATTGTATCCAATTTTTGATCCCTAGAGAAAACCGCAAATGAGAACTTTTGCATTCGAATTGTTGTTTGTGTAATACAAAAAAAAAAAAAAACATTTATATAAATTAAAGTGAAAGCACGGCCTTGAAGTGCATATGTGAATCCAAACGCTTCTACTGTACTTGACATGACATAACCCCGAAGGCATCAGCAGACGTTATTCTATTTTCCCCAGACTTTGACAGTATACGTTCTTGCCCCCTTATTTTTTTCAATATGTAATGTACTCGTACATGGAATTTCCAATTTTCGATGTTAAATTCTTTTACCACATGCACATCACGCCCCGACTGCCTTTATGTGCTGTGTTTTTTTTTCGAAGCAGACGCAGTACTTTACTCATCATCATCACTTAGAATAAATTCAATATTTGAGTTCATCCAGATGTTTTTATCATCCAACTCTATGTGCTCGTTTAAAAATTAAATAATTACGAGTATGCATCACCTCATAAATCTTCCATCTGCTGAATGAGTTGAGCCATCAGAAGGACAACAGTGACGAAGAAGTGCATCGTACGAGTATATCGTATTAAATTTCCTTTCTTTTGATTTTTATTTTTGACGTTGGCGTCAAAACAAGTGAGGCATGCCACTTATGGCAGTTGTTCCGATAGCCTTCTGTCAATTAGGCGACAAGATGCCATAATTTGTTCAATTTGCTGTTGATTTAGATCGTGCTAAACGAATGGAAGTTTGTATAATTAATTCAAAAAAAAAAATTGTATTTTTAGTAGGTACATATGCTTTTTAAGACAGTACTAAAAAACCAAACCATAATAAGTTTATATAAGAGAAATTGCCAAGAAATCCGTTCGCCAAAGTTCATTAACAATGCTCAAGGGCTGCTTCTTGTGGATGACGAAAAAAAAACTACACAGGTGGCAACAGTTTTGTGAATGACTTCTAAATGAACAATTTCCTGGGTTTATTTTCCGAGAGCCGCTCCTAACAATAGCCGTGTTTCTTTGCACGCGGATATAGGGATGGCATCAGAAAACGACTATCGCCGCTTAAGAATTCATCAAAAAAAACTTGGCAGCACACATGCACCTATGACATGCACCGTGACACAGCTGTAAGTTGTAGTTAAGAAATTTGTATTGAAAATCCTGAAATTGAAAAATATATACTTCCGCCAATTGAAATTGATACCAAGCATATTCTAAAATTATGAAAAATAACTTCACATTAACAGATTTGCTAAATTCAATTACCTTTATAATGAAGTTTAAAAAATAATAATAATAAAATCACGAACAAAATAGCCGTGTTTCTTTGCACGCGGATATAGGGATAATTTGAAATTTGCATGTAAAATACAACAACAACTTATCCTATATACGCTAACTTTAGCGGGGATAGCTATCGCCGCTAAGTCATTTAGCGGGGATAAACAGTGCTTCCAAAACCCATTTTCTTCGTTTTTGATGAATTTTTCAGGAAATGTCAAAGTTTGACATCCCGCCGACCACTAACACATCCCGCCGAATATTTTGTTCGGGATTTTATTATTATTATTTTTCAAAATTTAGCAAATCTGTGAATGCAAAACTGTTTTTTATAATTTTAGAATATGTTTGACATTACTCGTAATTTCAACTGTGGGAAATTAATATTTTTGAATTTCACGATTTTCAATACAAATTTCTTAATTCAACTTACAGCTGTTTCACCAATAAACGTCATAGGTGCATGTGTGCTGCCAAGTTTTTTTTTGATAAATTCTTAAGCGGCAATGGTAGTTTTCTGATGCCATCCCTATATCCGCGTGCAAAGAAACACGGCTAATATTCGGCGGGATGTGTTAGTGGTCGGAGGGATGTCAAACTTTGACATTTCCTGAAAAATTCATCGCATCAGTTCATCAGAAACGAAGAAAATGGGTTTTGGAAGCACTGTTTATCCCCGCTAACTGACTTAGCGGCGATAGCTATCCCCGCTAACTGACTTAGCGGCGATAGCTATCCCCGCTAAAGTTAGCGTATATAGGTTAAGTTGTTGTTGTATTTTACATGCAAATTTCAAATTATCCCTATATCCGCGTGCAAAGAAACACGGCTAATGAAGAAGTGCACGACATTACTGTCGAAGAAGTTAGGAAGTAAGGTGGTCTTACTTACTTTTGGTGGCGCTTACAGTCCGGGGTGGACCACGGCCTCAACCAACAAGCCCCTCCAATCAGCTCGATCAGTTGGTTGAGGTCGTTCTCTAATTGTGCCCACCACCTAAGGTGGGGTCTTCCTCTCCTGCGTTGACCCTCAGGAGTGGATTCGAAGACTCGTCGGGCTGGTGCGTTGTTCTCCATACGCTCCACGTGTCCCAGCCATCTCAGCCGTTGTATTTTTAGCTTTTTGACCAGGTCAGCGTCGCTGTATAGCCGTATAGTTCGTCGTTGAATCTAGTTCTCCACACTCCATCGTCACAAACTGGACCGAATATCACTCGAAGAATCTTTATCTCAAAGCATCCCAGAAGGTTTTGATCCACTTTTGACAGGGTCCACGCTTCTGCACCATACAGCAGGACCGGGATGATTAAGGTCTTATATAATATCTCCTCGGTTCTATGAGAGGGCTTTACTTCTTAAATGCCGTCTTAGCCCGAAGAAACAGCGATTGGCAAGAGTGATTTTTCGCTTGATCTCTGCGCCGATGTCATTTTGCGAAGTGATAGTGGAGCCCGGGTAGATAACGTCTTTAACTACTTCGAATTTGTATTTGTCCATCGTGACGTTTTGTCCGAGTCGCCGATGTTGAGAGTCCTTTCTCGTTGACAGCATATACTTCGTTTTGTCCTCATTAACAGCCAGACCCATCTTCGCCGCCTCCGTTTCGATGCTTGCAAATGCGCCATTGACAGCTCGCCGCGTTCTCCCAATAATGTCAATATCATCAGCATAGGCAAGTAGTTGAACGGACTTTTGAAAAATTCCTCTGCTGTTGGCTTGTGAGTTCCGTACAAATGCTTCAAGAACGATGTTAAAGAAAGTACATGATAGCACGTCTCCTTGTCTTAAACCTTTTTCGACATCAAATGGCTCGGTGGTGTTCTTGCCGACTTTGACGGAGCAGCGAGATTTCCCCATCGTCATCCTGCACAAACGGACGAGTTTGACGCGGGATGCCAAAACTTGACATGGCTTTGTACAATTCGTCCCTATATAGGCTATCACAGGCGACTTTAAAGTAGATAAATAGATGGTGTGTTTCGATCTGAAATTCCTGGGTTTTTTCCAAGATCTGTCGGAGTGTGAAAATTTGGTCGTTGGTTGACTTTCCTGGCCTAAAACCACACTGATATAGGCCGATCAGGTTTAGCGAAAGGTTTTAGGCGTTCACACAATACAGCCGATAAGATCTTAAACGCGACATTCAGGAGACTTATTCCTCTGTAGTTGTCGCAGTTCAGAGTATCTCCTTTCTTGTGGATGGGGCACACGATACTGAGGTTGCATTGGTCGACCAAATTTTACAGATGAGTTGGTGCATGCTCCTTACCAAGGATTTGCATATGGTGTTGGTTGATTTTGAAAATGCCTTTGATACCCAACCCAGGGATTTGTTATGGGTGGCGCTAAGACAGCGAGGAGCTCCAGAAACCTACGTGCAGATTATCATGGACAGGTATGAGTGTGTAAGTTGCCCCGCTGGCGTCACCGGTGAGTTCGCAATCAAAGTCGGGTCTACAATAGCGAAGCGTCTTAAGGTCCTTGATATTTATTACACTCCTTGATTATCTGCCTGAAGGAAAAGTGACGGACTCCAAAGTGTATCAGTTATTCTTTGCTGACGATGGATCAATCATTAGCGAGGATCAAACGTCCCTGCAACGAGCAGTGATATGTATAGGTGGAAGTTTTGGCGGGGAATGGGTATAGTATTAGTTCAAAAAAATAGAATACTTGTGCAGCGCGTTCTCTGATCCACTCCGGCCTATTCCAGACATTTATCATATAAGAAGAGTGATTTCCAAGTTCAAATATCAGGGATCTATGATCAATAGCGAGCAAGCTGTTATGACGACATTAAACATCGCGTAAGCATAGGGTGGATGAAGTGGCGGGAAAACTGATCCAGTTGTGTCGCTTGGCACTTAAAAACACTCGATGTATTGTGCAGTTTGGAAGCAGCTCTTCCGAATTCTTCCAAACTTGTACCGGGTTTTCGGCAAGAAGATGCGCTATCAGCTGACTTCTTCAATCTTCTTCTGGAGAAAATAGTGCGAAGGGCAGGTGTCAACACGGAAGGAACTATCTTCAATAGATCGGTCCAGCTACCGGGGTATGCGGATATCGAAATCATCTGCCGTTCCCAGCGTGCCGTGTTAGAGGCTTTTACGGCGATTGAAGAACAGCCGAAATTGGTTGGTCTAGAAGTAAATGCGGACAAGACCAAGTACGTGCTATCAACAAACAAACAAACATCTGTCCACCGTCTAGGACAACACGTCACTGTTGATAGCAATAATTTCGAGGTAGTTAAGGAGTTCATCTATCTTGGAGTAAGCATCTATCCCACGAATGACATCTTAGTGGAGATCCGGCGTACAATTACCTTAGGAAACCGCTGCTACTTTGGTTTAGTGAAATAAATGCCTTCAAAACTCCTCACTCAAAGGACAAAATGCATGCTCTATCGAAACTTATCCTACCTGTCCTGCTTTATGGTGCTGAGTGCTAGACGATAAGTAAAAAAGTGGATTCTTTAGAAAGAAAAATACCCCGTCGGATATTTGGTCCTGTGTGTGAGGAGGGAGACTGGAGGAGAAGATACAACCGCGAACTCTATGAACTGTACCAAGATTTGGATGTAGTTTAAAAAGCTAAATCACGTCGACTACATTGGCTCGGCCGCATTGAGCGAATGGAAAATATCGCTCCAGCCAAGAGGATCTTCGACTCCCAGCCCCCTGGTTAGAGAAGGCAAGGAAGACCGAACCTCCTATTGAAAGACCAAGCCATCCCAGATGCAACAACTGGAAGCACCGTGTAAACGTTTTTTTGAAGTACATTTTTTGAAACCTGCATAAATCTATTACACTTGTTTTCTGGACATGCCTCGTAGTACTGATATTGCACTTTATTTCTAGCAAGTGCGCCTGTCGATTCACATTTCCAAATCTTCTTCATCTTTATCTTCCTTGACGACGAAGTTATAATCAGAATTAACCCAAAATTAACAGAGGAAAACTAATGAACTACAAGGTGGCGCAAAAGTTGTCAGGTGGCGCAAAAGTTGTCACCCGATGTTCTTTCGCTGTAATTTTTTTTATGAATGAAAAACTTTGGTTCTGCTTTTGGATTATGTTAATTGGTGTCTTAAGTTTTTTCTGTATAGTTAACTTCACAAATGTCAAAGTAGAATTTACATTTGCCGCCATTTGCAAAAATTATAGCTTCTTCCGATAGGATGATGACTTTTGCGCCACCTTGTATAGTATACGTGTAGGCGCTTAGAAAAATGTTGGTCTGTTCATTTCAATCGATAAACAATCAAAGCCCATTCAGGCGGAGCAAAAGGTGTGTCTCTGATGGAGAAGCGCGTAGTGTAGCTGTAGCATAGCTGTAACTCCAACCCCCACTTCAAGCGTTAGCAATCAAAATTTGTTGTTATTAATTCAACCATTTCAATTTAGAAGAAATTAATTCCCATCCAAGCGTTTGAGAAAAGATGGCGATCACTGCTTCGAAACAGTAATTATTGCTCGACTTTTTTTTTAATTGCTAGAAGTTTGCCTTGACAGAGCAGTTTTTGTTTTATTCTGGAACTCATCTGAGTCATTTGAGGAATGACTTTCTCATTAAGACATAGAAAAATGTAATTTACTCTTCTCTTCTTCTTTTTTAAAAATCTTTCATTGGCGTTACGGATAACTGCTGATCACGAGTTGAACACAAAACATCAGAATCGTAATTAAAAATATATTTGCGAAACACAAGTTGAGTCTGGTTTTTTTTAAAAGTCGCAATTAGGATAATGGCTCAAATTCACGCTTGTCGAACAATCATTTGGCTGAGGTTCTAACAAAATTCAGTAACGAAAATTCACGCCATTGTACATACATATTTGACTGACCTTTTGACAAAATTATTTCGATTATTAAATTGATACGGTATTTATTATACCTATAACCATTTCATTCTGTAAAGATCAACGTGAACAAAATGCCTTCACTAATCAAATGTAATTATGATTGATGCAACCCAATATATCTACTTGAATAGCCAGCCAACCAAGCATTTCTGGTGCAATTGCTTAACCGCAACACCAAGAAAAACGATAACAATCTCCATTGACTATTTTGAACTGCGGCTAAAATCCAAATCAAACCACTAATGGGTTTCTAAGCCAAATTATAAGGCAATATAAATCCAACATGAATTAAGAAAAAAAAAATAAAGAAGTTTATAACAAGAAAAAAGATGGAAAAAAATGACTGCTATACGAATAGTCATTGCCACATCCGAGCGCCTTCCTCTATGTAGTTGTGTATCTATGCGAGAGTGGTGCTTTTGTTAGTTTCCCCTTCTTATGGAATCACATTACGAAATGTTTTTTCTTGCAATATCGAAGAACAACAAAAATAAATAACTAAAACTTCTGCAAACAAAATATTAATATTTGTTTTTCCTCGTCTTCCCCTGGAATCTTTTTGATTGCTCGGGATTAGATCTCGCAATCTCTTGTTTATATCCGATTTTTTTTGGACCAATAATGAACACATGCAAAGATGTGGATGCAAGTATCTTTTTGGAAACGAAAAGCCGATTACATGAGTCATTCAAGCCGGTGTCGGTGCTCAGTTTTTCTTTTTTTGTTCATTGAAAAGTCGTTGTTCCATAAGACCGACAAGATAATTGCAGATGAACGGACTTTGTTCGCCACTTAGATGGATGGTCGGCGATTTGTGGTCATTGTAGAAAACCGGATGAAAGGCAAAAAAAGGCAAAACAAAAAAAAAAAACCTTGTATGATTGTGTCAGATGTTCACTTTGTGGTCGAAACGCTTTTTGTATATTGTCTGACTGAACTTCGGGTGATCAAACTTTGCCATTTAAAATGTGATAAACATTTGGCAAATGTTGTTGACTCATGTTCTTCCAAATCGAGTGTCTTTGCCGATTTAAACCGCAAAATTAATCACGATCTCTTACATTGCATAAATGTTGGTCATTAGGTTAAATGTTAAGAGGTACACGTACCCACAAACAAATTGAGTCCCTTAAAGTTTAGGTTTAAGATGACTTTTTGTATATTTTTACGTAGGTTATTAAATGTGGTGACGACATCAAACATCGCGTAAGCTTAGGGTGGATGAAGTGGCGGAAAATGTCAGCCATCTTCTGTAATCGACAAATGCCGCCTAAGTCGTAAGGAAGGGCCAAAGCCCGGCGCCCACATGCGGTTCACAATGTTGGACATGATCGCATGACAGCAGGGGTAACAAAGCTTGATCGAGTTAAGTTTCAAAATCCGATGAAGCCCTTACGTCAAAAAACCTATCTCAAGAAAAAAGCGGCCGACTATGTTGGTACTGTCATGTTCAAAGGAGGTTAGGTTTAGGTTAGGTTCTAGTGGCAGTCGGCAGAAGCCGACACACTTAGACCAATAAAAACGTCCATTGTGATACCACACGGATCTATCTTCTTCCTACTCGTTGAACCAGTTGGAGCTTTTGATAAAGCTTGAAAAACTTGAAGTGTTGAAACTTGTCCACGTAAGGAAACTTGAAGTGTTGAAACTTGTCCACGTAAGGTTAGTTCCCTCAATGACCTCCCTCATAAATATGAGTTTGCATGTAGCAATTGGAATACCTAAGGACCTTTATCAGGTAGAAGGGACAGTGTGGTTACTTTTGTGACGAGTTCATCAGCCCTACAATTCCCTGGAATATCTCTGTGGCCCGGCTCCCAGCATAGGTGAATGTTGAATTGCTCCGCCATCTCCGAGAAAGATGATCGACAGTCTAGGACTACGATGGAGTTTGTGGAGACATAATCCATAGATTTTAGCGCAGCTTGGCTATCTGAGAAGATTCGGATGTCCATAGCGGATGTCACGTTCCTCTTCAGCCACGATAGGACTTCTTTAATCGCCATGACCTCCGCCTGCAACACGCTGCAGTGATTAGGGAGACAAAAAGAGGGGCCGAGGTTCAACCCGTCAAACAAAAAATCTCCACGAACCCCCTCTTCGGTTTTGGATCCATTGGTGTAAAAGTGGATCGATTTATCTTCGACATGGGCCTTCCTCCCAGAATGTTCTGGGGGGGGGATGTTGACTTTGAAGTTTTTGTCAAAACGGAGCTGAGCGGTGATGTAGTCTATGTTGCTAGGGAGGATTCTAAATTTTTATTAGAATAGAGAGGTGGCCGATTTCATTCTCGGACCACTGGAACGTTGTTTTAAGGCGGACATCCGCACTAGCAGCCGCTTGATTACTAAAGATGTCAAGGGGTGTCAGGTAAAACAGAATGTCCATTGCAGTGGAAGGAATAGTGCGCAGTGCACCACTCTTACAGAGACAAGCTAATCGTTGGACTTTGCTTGGCTTACCGCGATTTATTTTGGTAAGGCAGTCCACCAACCAACCGCCCCGTTCATAAGTATCGGTGTTATTACCGAGATGTATAGCCAGTTGGTAATGCGGGGTTGAAGGCCCCATTTATTACCGATGGCTTTTTTTGCAAGAGAAGACTGCTACCGTAGCTTTCCGAACTCTTTCTTGTATGTTACGCTCCCAGCTAAGCTTTTTATCCAGAATGAGACCCAAGTATAAAGCCTCATCAAAGAAGACCAAGCTTGTGCCCCTGATTGAGGGAGGGTCAATATGTGGAATTTAATATTTCCTATTGAATAGAACAACTTCACTTTTGTGGGGTTAAAACCTAACCCACAACGATCTGCCCATGTCGTTAGCTTGTTGAGAGCGTTTTGGAGAAATTCTTTCAGGGTGCTTAGGTGCTTCCTTGAGGCGGCATTTGCAACGTCGTCCGCATAGGCAATCACTCTGCAGCCCTTCCTTTTCAGTCACATCAGCAGCTCGTTCAACACTAATGTTCAAAGGAGAGTCCCGATATGATGAAGATATGAAAATATCAATTGACGTTCCTTTACAATCGCGAAAGAGAGGCAGGTCTAAAAACTCTTGGATCACGCAAATGCAGCAATACCAGCATTTGATTGGCCTCAGTGACGAAGTTATTCGAAATCGTGAGAACTGCCGATGGTTTTTGAGGTCAAACCAGTGAAGTGGTAGGATTATTATTGACTAACAAAATAATTTAGATGTGTTAGTGGATTTTTTTTTAGATCTGACCAAAGTATCGCTCCTATGGCTCTCATCATGTCATCATCATCAACTTAACGCACGATTGTCGTCCAAGCGATACTACTGAATGAGATCGTCAACAGTTTGCTTCCCGCAACTCTACCATTATCGTGTCACCTACCCAATCGAATTGGATTCATACACAAGCTCAACTATGAACGACGTTGTTACCACTCTTGTGAAACAGCTGATCTCCGGTGAAATTAAAATGTGTTCTCAGACGTTTATTCACGAAAACAAGTTTCGTTTTTTTTATTTACGTACACTTGTTCTTATTTCATATTTCCAAATCAATTTTCCTTTTCACTATTTATTCACTGCAAATGATTGTGCATGGTGGCGGTTGAAAGTTACCTATTCAGAGCAAGGAGATACATCACTCGGAAGTAACTCCTTCTCGGGGAATTGAGTACCTATTACTCTCACATCTAAAGTGCGGCTTTCAAACATTCTCTAAAAATACTCGCCAGTATTCCAGAACATGCATCCATTCTCGAACCACTGGCTTAACGAAGGCTTGTCGCCGACTTTTGTCTATTCGATAGTTAGTAGCATGGGAGATGTTTGGGGAGTTTAAATGAAAAAATTCCTAGGCACTCATCAGCTAATGCTCAACATCTGACGGTGCACTTGTCAACTGCTTGGACGTCTGTGTACAACGAAACTTTGGAACTAGCTTCCAAATGATATGCCGGTCGCTCTACATCGACAAACTTAGCCCTGTTTTCTAGATTCTGTCTGTATTCCATGGAAGGCGGTGGTCAGGTTGATGTGTTATTTACAGCCTTCGTTAAAGCCATCGGCAGAATCAATCGCTCCAGATTGATAGGAAAGGTAGCCAAATTTGGGTTACATTCTAAAATATTGAATAGGCTTTCCTTGTACCTTTTCCATAGGAAATGTATCGTCGAAGTTGATGCTTTTTTCTCGAACGTGGCAACCGCAACTTCTGTTGTCCCACAAGAAAGGACCGTTGGTCTTTACACTCTTTGTAAATGGATTTCCTCAGCTTTCCACAAGGTACGAATGTCTATTATTTGCAGATAATTTTAAAATGTTTTTTTAAGTCTCCAACTTAAACCTATGATGAACCTTTTTTTTGCAATGGGGTTCCGAAAACGATTTAAAGCTACGTTTGTCTAAATGTAAAGTTTGCACGATCGCAGTCCCCTGCTTCACTTATCTGTAGCTGGAAGTGCTGCTTTTAGTACAGTATTTGAAGTTAAGGATCTTGGGGCTATTTTCGATAGTAAGCTAACCTTCAATTTGCATATAGATTACATTGTCTCAAAAAGTGTTTTTTCCTTCTGGCTTTCATTACAAAGAATTGTAAAGATTTTCGTGATCCATTCGCACTTACAGCTATTTACTGCTCTTTAATAAAGGTAGAGTACTGCTGTGTAATTTTTGATTCTTTTTATGGTATTCACTCTTCTAGTAGAACGGGTTCAAAAAGGCTTCCACTCGCTTTGGTTTGAGGAGATTTAATAGGAATTTGAGCTTCTATCGTATTAATTTCGCTGTCTGTTGTTATAGTAGGAGAGCTAGTGGACCATCCGAGTAACGGTGTGTCTGTAAGGCTAAAAATTCTTGTGGTGATGAGTCATAGCTTGCTAAGTACAAAAACCATCACCTGGCACGCCTCAGCCCTGCACGTCATCAATCTATATATTTTTGAAAGTGTAGGAAATATTTGAAAAAAAAACTTGTTCCTGTAAGCTTGAAATTTTTATAACATATTGTTTATTCGTTATAAAGTTTGAAAAAAAATTGACAGGCGTTTTCGATAAGCACAAGTACCTGACAGGCGAACCTAAAAGTGTATTATGTATACATTAAAATAAACTTTATTCTGTAAGGTTGAAATTTATAGAAGTGTTTCTTTAAGCGATTTAAAGTTAATTGGTACAATGACAGGCGGTTATGGCTAGCATAAGTCCTTGACAGGCGAGGGGAAAGATGCTATGGGAGTGCGAGTAAGAGGCGAAGCATGAAAACTCATATCGTTGATGCAAATTACATCAAGCAAAAATAGAAATTATGGGTAAAATGTATTTTATTAACATAATGTAGATAAGGCTTTTAAATTAATCTTCATCATTACTTTCTTCGTCATCATATGATTCTTCATTGCAGATTTCATCATCTAAAAAGAAACAAAGTTTTAATACATTAATACTTACTTACTTAAGTGGCGCTACAGTCCGGAATGAACCTGGGCCTCAACCAACATGCCTCTCCAATTAGTCCGGTCCTTAGCTAACTGCCTCCAGTTGCGCACTCCAAGTTGGTTGAGGTCGGTTTCCACTTGTGCGCGCCACTTAAGGCGAGGTCTTCCTCTACTGCGTCCGACGTCTGGCTGGGAATCGAAGACTCTGCGAGCCGGAGTATTGGTGTCCATTCGTTCTACATGTCCAATGCGGAGTTTTTTGACCAGGGGCATGTCGCTGTACAGCTCGTATAGTTCTTGGTTGAATCTTCGTCTCCATAGCCCGTCAACGCAAACGGGACCGAAAATTTTTCGAAGAATTTTCCTCTCGAATCTACCAAGGAGTTCTTCATCCGCTTTTGATACGGTCCATGCTTCAGCGCCGTAGAGCAGGACTGGGATGATCAGGGTCTTATATAGGATCTCCTTAGTAGTTCGAGTGAGGGCTTTACTACTAAATTGCCTTCTTAGCCCGAAGAAACAGCGGTTGGCAAGAGTAATTCTTCGTTTAATTTCTGACGAGATGTTGTTGTCAGAGTTAATAGCGGAGCCGAGGTAGACAAAGACCCGTACTACCTCAAAGTTATATCTGTCAATGGTGACGTTCTGTCCAATTCGTCGATGTTGTGAGTCCTTTCGTGATGACAGCATATACTTAGTCTTACCCTCAAGTACTGCTAGACCCATTTTCGCCGCT
Source organism: Portevinia maculata (assembly GCA_949715645.1). Lineage (NCBI taxonomy): Eukaryota > Metazoa > Arthropoda > Insecta > Diptera > Syrphidae > Portevinia > Portevinia maculata. The sequence goes on along the minus strand of OX454526.1, from coordinate 306,009,277 downwards.
TCCTTCTCTATACTAGCAAACGTGGCTATGACATCACGTTGAGTCCTACCAATGATGTCAATATCGTCAGCGTATGCTAGTAGTTGCACCCACTTTTGGAAAATTGTGCCTCTGGTGTTGGCTTTGGAGTTTTGCACAATCCTCTCAAGAATCAGATTAAAGAAGTCACATGACAGCGCATCGCCTTGCCTAAATCCTGTTTTGGTATCGAATGTGTCGGTGAGGTCGTTTCCGATCCTGATAGAGCAGCGAGAATTCTCTATCGTCATCCTACATAAACGGACGAGTTTGGGCGGTATACCAAAACTAGACATGGCTCTGTACAGTTCGTCTCTATAAATGCTGTCATATGCGGCTTTGAAATCGATGAGGTGGTGGGTATCGATTTGGACATCTTGAGTTTTTTCCAGGATCTGCCGAAGTGTGAAAATTTGATCGGTTGTGGACTTTCCTGGCCTAAAACCACACTCATAAGGGCCAATCAGGTTGTTGGTAAACGGTTTCAGGCGTTCACATATTACGGCAGATAGGATCTTGTAGGCGATGTTGAGGAGACATATACATTACATTAATAATAACATTAAATCTCGGATCTTAAGAATTTGTGTATTACCTTTAATGTTTTCTTTAGATTCACTTGAATCATTCTCAGCAGCATCAGTAGGCTGTTGTAATAGTATATCGTAGATAGAAGAAGGAACTGTATTCCCCTCAAACCAATTAAAAACATAGCTTCCATCTATTAAGTTCCAACCATTATCTTCAGGTTTAAGAATCGTTGGCACTTTAAAGTGACTATTTCTCCAGATATTTGTAATATATACAGACCGCAATAATTGTTGTTGCAGTTCCCGTTGGCATGGAGGTAAATTTGAGGAATCATAACTGATCAGTTTTTTCTTCAACACCTCAGTACCACTTGTTTTATATGTGGCAATAAACTTTTCATATCGCTCTTTATTAAAATTGGCAGATCTCATCCCGTACAGTTCACAGACGAACTTTTCGAGTATTGGAAAAACCTCATCTATTTTCTCTATTATGTCAGCATTTCCCACTGCTGCAAATGCCTCCTGAAATAGAATATTTTTTTGTAGTAATCGATAAGGTTTCTTTTTGCCTCTTCTCACAAAATATGGATTAAAATCACATCCGGTTAATGCGTGAAAACCAGGTAAACTTTGGCATAAAAGGAGTCCTAATTTTATGTATAATTGTGAAATATTAATTTAAAATAATTAATAAAATTAATTTTTTTAAATTGATCTTGCCATATTCCATAAAAATTTTTAAATTATTGTTGCAGTGGTGGTCTATGTTTCCAAGCATTATTATTAAAATGTCTTTGTCGGATGCTTTTATTAAAACATTTGATATATGGTTGTCCATTTGGTAATGTGATATAGGTACTATCTTCGTATCAGCTTCTTCATGATGCTGGCACGATAAGTTATCATTAATATTGGAGATCACACAGTTGTTATGGACACTATAAATATGACATTCTCTATAATTTAACCCTCTGCGACTGACGTGCGCTAGTTTTCACAATTCAACTGACGTGGTAGTACATCAGACACCATTTGAACAGCTTGTATTTTCAAAATTCTTTTTATATTCTCACTTTTTATTATTATAATTTAAAGTTAAGAGTGTCCACTATTATTTTAAATTACTAATATAAAAAACTAAAAATGCACATAAAGTTGAACAGCATTTATTGATATGACATACATTTTTTTTCCAAAACTTACACATATAAAAAAGTTAAAAAAAAAAATCAGACATAAATATTTTCTTTATTTACTTACACATTTATTAAAGTTTACACTTATGGTAATCAGACTTACAAAAAAAAATATCCATTCATTGACTCAATGTCAACCTCAAAATCAAAATTTGTTTGGCAGTCGTTATAAACTGGCTTAGAGCATTGAAGATACCTTAACACTGACGTGGTTGACTCGTGGACACTCTCCTTCGTACAACAATGAATGCGCACACCACGACCGTTCGCATTACGCTAACGCACGCTTAAGCATACAACAGAAAGGTACCGAGAGCGCGAGAGTCAACAACTGAAAAATAACGACACAACACAAGTTTTTAAATTTTCTGGTGTCTGTCATACTACCACGTCAGTCGCAGAGGGTTAAATTGATGATGGTCCATATTTCGTCGAAACCATTTTCGTCGAACAGATTTGTGCCGCACACACACACAAATTTTCCTCCACTCAGCGCTGGGAAAATCCAACGATCTAGCTTCAATCGAACATTTTACTTTTTTGAATTGTATAAAATGTATAGTATAATGCTTATTGTTCAACTTCAGGATAACCTACAATGATTTGTATCTTAAAATCTTTGTACATAATTGAAATTTATATTAAAAAAAATTCTATTTCATTTGGATGAGTCATTCCAAAGCTAGGAGCTAGAAGGCATTCGAGAGTTACAACTTTTCTTACCCTCACTCCCATAGCATCTTTCCCCTCGCCTGTCAAGGACTTATGCTAGCCAGAACCGCCTGTCATTGTACCAATTAACTTTAAATCGCTTAAAGAAACACTTCTATGAATTTCAACCTTACAGAATAAAGTTTATTTTAATGTATACATAATACACTTTTAGGTTCGCCTGTCAGGTACTTGTGCTTATCGAAAACGCCTGTCAATTTTTTTTCAAACTTTATAACGAATAAACAATATGTTATAAAAATTTCAAGCTTACAGGAACAAGTTTTTTTTTCAAATATTTCCTACACTTTCAAAAATATATAGATTGATGACGTGCAGGGCTGAGGCGTGCCAGGTGATGGTTTTTGTACTTAGCAAGCTATGACTCATCACTATAAGAATTTCTATCCTTACAGACATACCGTTACTCGGATGGTCCACTAGCTCTTGGACTATTAGGCCTTAATTCTCTCGTAGTTAGGAGAAAGATGTAGTCTGGTGTTTCTGAAAAATATTGTCTCTAATAGAATTAATTTCAGTGAACTTCTTTTCGGTCTCCCATTCTATGCACAAAGCAGAAGGCTAAAAGACAGGCATTTGTTTTTTACCTCCTGCACATAGAACAAATTATGGTTTGTCTGAACCGACAAATCGATGCATCTTTTTATTTAATTCGGTCGATAATTACCTGGATTTAACCTCAAATGCAACGCTCTTACTGTTTTAACTTAAATTTTGTTTTAAATAAGGTTAATTTATTAGTTTATCAACTTTGTTATTATTAATAAGGCTTACATTTTTATATTTACTGTGTTAACCTTTATTATTTTTATGGGAAATCTGTTAAGCTTGGTCTACCTGGTAGATGAGATAAATAAATAAAATGATATTTTTTTCGAAAGAATCCAATTAACAACAATTTAAGAGTTTTAACACTTTTTTTCAAAGAATCTAGTTGCGCTAGCTTAGCGTTATAGATTCGAGTTTGGACAATTTCAAAGTCTAACGCTATATGAAAACCCATTTGTTCTTACTTTCGTGTTAATAAAACGACAAATAAATAAGTAGATGAAGGACCTAAAACCTAGCTTCTCCAACCGTTTGTGCGTGCGAAGCTTTATTTTTACCTCAAGTCACACGTATTAATAAAAGAAGGAATATCTGTTTTGCTTATACGGATTACTAGCTTTCCGATATAGTTAGATTACCTTATGCCTTATACCTGGTTTCATAACGTTTCCCCTGATTAATCACTATTGCAACCACAATGCACTTTGTATTAATAAAGGTTCGATAATCATTCCTTAGGCAACCACTCACACATAAAGCAAAACGCATTCAACTTCTTTACATACAGATTTATTAATGTGCAGTGCATACACATGTACATTTTAACAACGGCTTAGTAAGCCGAAACTAATTGGATGTTTGCTCTATGGTATCACTCATCTCTATATTGGGCAATGCCATCGAGGGATTAAAGGATTACCAAGCCGAGCAGGCACTTAATTTCCTAGCTCTTGTGATTTCCTAAAAAAGAATATTTCAAGAAGAAGTCAGAAAATAATGTTTCACTCAATTAACCTCGAGAGCTATTAAAACTGTTATTTTTTTAATTGTGATGGACAGCAAGTCTTCGCGCTCTGTATCATCAGAAAGCAAATAATCTCATTCGTTAGTGGCAGGTAAAAGATATTCATAGCAACAGAGTGTGGGCTTGCATTTGCCAACATGCTAGTGGGCCGGGATAGGTTTAGATGCATTATGCCAAAGAAGGATTTTCAACTCACTACTTATTGTCAGATTAATCGATAGTCGCCTCACCGATCGCAACTATAAGAAAAGAGGGACGAACACAGTAAACCCACTCGAAATGAAGTTGTTAGATTTTATTTTTAGAAAGGTCTTCCAAACTCAAAGAGAATTGTGTGTGTATGTGTGTGTGCGCGAAAAACATTCTTAGACGACTGCGAATCGTGGGGCACTTTAAACGGTATAATTTAATCTCCAATCATTTGCCTTTTTAATGCATGGCGTCTAAGGTGTTCTAGATCCATTGAGGCGCCTCTGTTGCATGAAATTCTAATTTCACATTTGATATCACACTTCAATCTCAATTTCTGACGAATCTAAGAGAGCGCCAGCGCACTGCGCTATGTGCAGCCCACCACAACCGAAACTGGTTGCCATTGCAATGATTGAAGACAAAACATTTGCGGTTTAATTATATCAAAACATGAAGTAAGTTCAATCGTGGGTACAGTGTCGATGAAAAAAAAACACAGTAAATTGACTTGGATTTGTTTTTTATTAAATTTTTGACTCACTGGAATGACTATCATTTTCAAGCTGATTTTGAGATTCGGATGAGTAGTCAATTTGTTAGAATTATGGAATGATATCATGAAATGATGGAATAATATCATGAAATGATCGCACACTTAGATTAAGTGAGGTTGCCCTTGCGACGGGTGTCACGGCCCACAAACAGTTTGGGTCCATTGTGTCCATTTTGGGATTTTTTTAAAATTTGGGGACCTGAAAAGAGAAACAAAAGAAACCGCTGTTTAACAGCTCCATAAAAAGTGCTCTCGCAGGCTCATCATTTAATGCAGGTGTTAGTAAGGACATATACTCGGATATCAGCTTGCCTCTGCTTGAGACAATCCTGAAAAGCTGCATGAAGGTGGTCTTCATTTCGCTGTTATAGACAGCAGTTAAATTGATTTTTGTACTCGAAGGCGGTTAATGCTCCCATGTAAATCCAAAGGGTCTCAGATCCATTAGACTATCATCATTCCTTCTATAAACGTAAGAAAGGCTGATTGATATCCATCTACGTACTAACATTGATACAGGACTCCTGTCTACGGCTCAACATGTAAAAGCTTGGAAAAGCCTAACATGCGTTAGTACGTTCAATCGAATATTCCCTTCACCGTAAGGAATACAATATGGTTGGGCATTGAAGGCGCTTTTAACAGCGTCAATACATATGCAATCGCAAATGCACTGTCAGCTCTGAAGGCAGATTACTGACTTGGTGAGCTAATTAATCTACTGCTCACAAGCCAGAATTTTTAACTTAAAACTGGGTGTGAAATCTGCCAGAAGATCTGTCAGCAGAGGAACCCCGCAAGGTGGAGTCCTTTCCCCCATTCTCTGGAACTTAGTGGTAAACGAGCTGCTAATGTGCCTGGAAAGTGAAGGCTGCAGAGTGATTGCCTATGCAGATGACGTTGTAATTGTCGTCTCGAAAAAGCACCTAAACATTCTGAAAGAACTTCTCCACAACGCTCTCCACAAGCTAACGACATTGGCAGATCGTTGTGGGTTAGGTGTCAACCCCCACAAAACTGAACTTGTTCTCTTCACCAGAAAATACGAAATTCCACACATTGATCCACCCTCAATCAAAGATACAAGCTTAGTCTTTTCTAATGAAGCTTAATGCTTGTGTCTCATTATGGATTTGTATCAAAGCTGGAAACCTAAAATACAAGAAAGAGTTCGGAAAGCTACGCTAGCCCTCTTCTTTTGCCAAAAAACCATCGGTAATATCCAACCTAGCATAACCAACTGGCTAAATATCTCGGTAATAAGACCGATAATTATGTTCGGTGTAGGTGTCTGTCCCTTTTACCTGATGAAAGCCCCTTAAGCACGCAATTGCTACATGCGAACTCATGTGAAAGAGAGATGCCATCGAGAGAACTAACCTTAGGTGGACAAGTGGTAATACTTGTATAGTGAGAGAACCGATTAGGCCAAAACTGGATCTGAAGTGTTTGATCTCTCTGAACGGACTGCACATTGGTGCTACAACTGGTGTCATCACCGGACACTGTCTCATAGGCAAGGATGTTCATGTTCAAGGCTTAAGGCCAAACTACATTCGGCAAAAAGTAAAGTGTGTGCACGAAAATGTTTTTTCTCTTTTCACACCATTTGAGATCTGTAGTTTTCTCTCAACTTTTCAAAAAGTAACTTATTTGAAAGTTAGGTATACCTCTAACTTTCAAGTAACACACTTTTTCAAAACTCAGAACAAACTAATACACTAACACAAAATAGCTTGCGGTAGTTCATTATTTAATGGTTAGATGGGTCTGATGCAAGAAATATGGAAAAGAACAACCCTAAAACTATACTGTAGTCTTTCTTGTAAGTAAAGAATTTGGTTCCACTAGCTATTTACTGGCGCCTGAATGGTGATGTGTTGAAGTTGAATACATTTTGTTGCACCTGAAACCCTTTTTGTTTATTTTCTCTTAAAAATAATAAGTACAATTGTTTGCTTTATTTGTGTTTTTGCAGAGCTTTCTGATGTCAAAAAATAGCTTTTTGGGTTAGTTTTTGACTACCAGAGGCAGATGCATATGTGTGTGAGCTTGCACTTTTCTATTTTCGTGCACACACTTTACTTTTTGCCGAATGTAGTTTGGGCTTTAGTCTATACAAATGACTTCTGCAGAAGCTGTTTGGACGAGGAGGAGGAGGTGATTCTGCTCCACATTCTCTGCACCTGCCCTGCTCTCTCTCAAAGACGTAAGTTCCATCTGGCAGCTTTCTTTTTTAATGATCTCAACGACCTCAACCTTACCTAACCTAACGTAACATGCACTATTCACCTTGCAAAAAAGTCTGAAAATTGCTAAGTGCAAAGTCGTCGTCGTTTTTTGTGAAGCACTTCGCACTTTTACTTTGCAGGAAATTATTTTTTTCCACGACCTGACCTCGAAATCCCTGTGTCTAATCTTTACAAGTTTTCAGCGAAAACCGAGAGGCTGGACATCACAAACGAGACAAAGGAAGATACCACAAGCACGTGGACATCACAATGGGTCAACATTGACCTAAGTGTGTTGATGAAGTACTACTTCTTCATCAACCCGCCAACCTAACCTAACCTACTTTGCAGGAAATTATTTTTTTGAAAAGTTGCAACGGTTAAAGTGGTCGGTTAAATAGGGCCCTGGAATGGGAAATCTTTTGTTTCTGATAAAGATTGTGAGTGTTTTCGCGAAAGCTCGGTCTTCTTAAGCCCTCTGGTACGCAGTATCGGTTTTTGATGCGGTGAGAATATGCTGCTCTTAGGGTCTTCTTAAGCCATATTTATTTTTTTATGAGAATCGAATTAGCACTCATCTCGTCTCAACTCACCAGTCCCCTAAAATTTCGTGTGACAAAAAGTGTGATGGGCAAATTGTTAAGAAAAATGTATTCACTTACTTTGCGAAGATTTCATTTTCTTCAACTCGTTCGATAAAACGGTTTTTATTTAAAAGTGGGTTTGTAAGTGGATGGATTTTGGAAAACTTTACGCTTGATTATTTCGGTCGCCGAGAAGCATGTACCAAATGTCAGCTTTTTAGTTTAAATTTATATTCCCTTAATTTGGTGGTGGTAGGATGAACGGAAGCTAGATCGACATAACTTTCTGTGACGATCAAAAAATAGTAAGTTTTACGGCATTACGACCAATATAAGGGCACCTTATAAGGTAAGGTTAGGTTAGGTTATGTTAGGAGGGTTGCTTAAAGAATCGTGTAAGTACTACCCACAGGCCAAAAAAGGCCCATTGTGAGTACCCTTGTAGTACATGGTAGGACACGCACCTAACAAAACCATTTGGATCTGTAAATGAATCGATTAATATCCGTTAGAGGTATATCTGCCGGGTCGCCCAAGCAGTCAAAGAACCGTGCTCCAGGAGAACTGCCCGGTAGGAGAACCGTCGTTCTTGGAGTGCCGGGCAGTGGCACAGGAGATGCTCCACAGATTCTATTTCTTCCTTATCTCTGCAACTTCTGCAGAAGTCATTTGTTGAGATCCCTAGCCTTCTGGCCATGTTTCTGATTATGCGGTGTCCGGTTGATACCCGACGAGCACATGGATTGACTTTCTGTCGGGGCCACAGACTGCGAGTTATAACACAAATTGTAATGTTGCCCCATATTTCCGTAGCTAGTCTAGATGTGGCTAAAGCAGGTAGTACCTGCACGTCAGCCTCGAGTGTGTTCATACCTGAGCCGCATCTCGCCAGCGTATCTGCTGTAGGGCATGTAATAAACCATAAGTCAAAATTGATATTTATTTATACAGGATAGGGTATAAAAATGTGGATTCAGGAATGTTTTCAAAAAATAGGAAAACAAAATCGCTCAATAATAAGAGCCCCAACTTCAACTTAAGAGCATGGTTAGGTTAGGTTAAAGTGGCTGTCAGCTAATAGCAATCACACTTGCACCAATTAGATCCGTTGTGATGCCACGTGGATCAGAGGAGTTGCGCCTTCTACTCGCTAAACCATTTGGGGCTTCTAATGAAGCGCCATAGACTTCTAACATCTGTGTTAGCTAAGTTACTGAGTTCATTAAGGACAGAGGCTCCTAGATGGAGATTTTTTTTATGGGAGAGTGCAGGACATATACAGAGAAGGTAGATATATATATAGAAGTGTAGTCTCCTCCTAATCCTCGTCCCTGCAGCTTCTACAGAAGTCATTTGAATAGACGTCAAGCCTTAATGCCTATTAGACAGTGTCCTGTAATGACACCTATAGCAGAGCCAAAGTCAATGTGCAGTCGGTTAAGTGAGATCAAACGCAAAGAGCGTGGCAAATCTAGCTTCGGCCTGTTTTTTTTTTTTGTTTTTATAATTTTCTGACGCTAAAGGGGCTTTGTTTTTTCTGTATATATAGAGTACCCTTATAGTGTTAGTAATACAAATACAGTAAGCAGCACCTAGCAATGAAGTATTGTATTGCATGATTTTAGGTGCTAGTTACTATTCGACAAAATAGGAGGATAGGAAGGAAGTTTTGGTGCTTTTGTAGTATTTTTTCTCAACTGGTGGCGCCTAAATTGCTTAGGCAAATTTCTATTTCTGTGAATTCAATTAAAAATCATGGCCTTGGCCGGGATTCGAATGCACGACTTGCCAGTCAGTTAGTGAATACACTACCATCGCACCAATGCCATAATGCTTAGTCGCTAGACATGTATTTTTTTATAATTTGCATCGGCAAAAATGGCAAATGTCACAGTACCATTATTGTGCTACGAACACAGCGCAATCATTTGTGAACAGCAAGCAGCACCTAACAATGGCATATTTCATTGCATGCTTTTCGGTGCTACTTACCTTAGAAAGAATAGAGAGATAGGAAAGAAGTGTTTTGGTGCAATTGTATGGTTTTTCTCCACGGGGGTTGTCTACGTTGCTTAGGGAGATCAAGTTTTACGTATATACGAAATAAAGTAATGGATTTAACCGGGATTTGAACGCACGACCTTCCAATCACTCAGCGAATATACTACTACTGCACCGTTGCCACCCGCACGTCCACCTAAGTTTTGTACTCTCGACTGCGGATAGCTTAAACATAAGTTTACATGTAGCGATAGGTATACCTAGAAAACCTTTATCAGGTAAAAGAGGTAATGCGGTTCCTTTTTTGGCGAGGTCATCTGCCCCATAATTTCCTGGAATGTCTATGCACCGGCAGAGGTGAATGTTGAACTACTCTGAAATCTCCTCAAGAGATGAACGGCAAGGGCTACGATGGAGTTTGAAGAGACTGAGTGCAGTGACTTTAGCGCGGCTTGACTGTCCGAGAATATACGAATGTCGAATGTCCTTAGTGGATATCACATGTCTCTTCAGCTACGACAAAACTTCCTTAATCGCCATGATTTCCGCCTGAAATATGCTACAATGATCAGGAAGGCGGAAAGTGATTGGCAAATCGTGTGTTCGAATCCCGACCAGAGCCATGCTTTGTTAAATTGAATACACACAACAATTCAAATCCCCTTAAGCAATTAAGGCGCCACCTGTGGAGAAAAAACCCTATTGCACCAAAAAAACTTCTTTCCTATCCTCCTTTTCTTTCAGTAGTAAGCAGCACCCAAAAACAGGCAATGAATCATTTGTTGCGTGCTGCTTGCAGCAACGAAAATGCCTTCGCTGTGGCAACACTATGAGGGTACTGCATCAATTACAGAAAAATAAAAAATCTCTTTAGCGCACGCTAATTATAAAAAAAAACCTACCCCAACACTAGTTTACTTCAGAGCATAAAATGCATTAAAGGCTCTGGTTCTTATTTTTGGTTATAATTTGTGACCGTCCGCTGTTATATCTTTTTTTGCAATTTCGGTGTCCAGATACTCTGGAAAAGATTGCGATTACTAACAGTTGACCAGCAGCGACAGCTTTAAAGAAATTGTTGGACAATTTTTTAACAAAATCCAAGTGGGTTTCACTTATGCAGTTATGTAACTGCTGACCAAACATAAATCAATCACCAAACTTCAGATGCGAACGAGCAGTGCAACTATTGAATTTTTGTGGGGAGAGTGCTCCGAAAAAGTACAATCGCAATCATGATTTTATGAAACATTTGTATTGAATTTATTTCAAAACAACTAAGGAAAATGTTAACACATTTTCAATTGCTTTGGCGGAGCTCCCCGACTCAGGATTGCTTTGATATGGAATCGCTGCTTTAGACTTAACTCCTCCTGACCCTAATCTATCTCCAAATCTAAAGAAATGACTCCACATATTTTCTTGTACCTTTTCTCACTGTCCATTATTTCATTGTGCCCACTGTATGCCTATCACATGTCTTCATCATCATCGTGACTTTCCATTCACCATGGGATGAATGATTTTCATTATTCGCCTAGTATCTACATTGTGTTGGGTGGAGATACTTGTTGCTGCATTATCATTGATCCCCTAGTGGTTCGGAGTAACGAGGAAAAATCCATAATAAATTCCACTTCCTCTTCGTTTGGATTCTTTTTTCCATTGATCCAAGGTAGGATCCAATTTTATGAAAACAAAAAAAAAAACCAGTCTCGAACTGTCACACTGATTGATGATAGTCTTGGGATTAATTCCCGACAAACCGCAACGACTATTCCCATCTCTGACCGTGGTAATTACATAATTTCCGCTAGATAGCTTGAATTGGTTACAAATGAATTAACATTCCCCACAATGCAATCAGATGAACAAAATTGATTCATTAACATGGTAAAACTGTGTACTAACCCATCTGGGATTTTAGGCGATTTATTGTAGCGTATTTGTTGGAATCCATACGTCACACCAGAGGGCCATGTATGAAGGAGAAATCATGCTTTACGTTGCCCTAATTTAATACATGCTGTACTATTCGGATAGACAGCAACTATACCTTTCCGCAATCGTCATACCATTGTGGTTGGGTTAATTGATTCAATTGGTTCAGTGTGATGATCTTTCGGGATTTTTTCTTTTCGCTCCATTTGCATTAGGTAGATTGGTTGCTCTTAATTGGTTCCCAGACATATCATGTAATCAATAGATGATAAATTGGTCGGATTAGGCAATTAAGATAGGCATTTCTCTAGTTATGACTGTTTAGATGATATCCACATGATAAATGACATCTAAGAAGATGGATACTTTAATTCTAGTTCAATTAAATGTAATTTTAGACCGAACTTTAATTGAGGCCGATGAGCTTGATTTGGAATCGGGCATCGAATTCCATAACACTTGGAATCCTGCCAACAAATCATTCGATGAAAATGCCCTACAATCAGGAAATCCCTGGGTGGAAATTAAATCAGAACACTGTAGTAAGCAGTTTTATGTACAAGAGTAATCTGCATAATATCTTTGTGTCTCTGGAAAGTAATTCATTTTATTTACCCTTATCGTGACAGTTATATAACGCTCTGTGGGGGAAATGTTTGAACGTTTATTAAAGACTTAGAAATCGGATAGTTTCAACTTACTTGACTACCTAACGGGTTCCCGATACGTGAAGACTAGAGTCTACCTGAGACACTGCAGCCTTTCATCCTGTGCGATCCCGGGCACGTTGCTTCCAGTTGTTCAGACCAAGCGCTCTGGCATGGCTTGGTCTTTAAAACGAAGGTTCGGTCTTCCTTGCCTTCTCGAACCAGGGGGCTGGGAGTCGAAGATCCTCTTGGCTGGGGCATTGTTTTCCATTCGCTCAATGTGACCGAGTCAATGTAGTCGACGTGATTTAGCTTTTTAGACTACATCCACATCTTGGTACAGCTCATAGAGTTCGCGGTTGTATTTTCTCCTCCATTCGCCCTCCTCGCACACAGGACCAAATATCCGACGCAGTATTTTTCTTTCAAAAGAACCCAATATTAGCTCCCCTTTAATTATCGTCCAGCGCTCGGGCCCATAAAGCAGGACTGGTAGGATTAAGGTTCGATAGAGCATGCATTTTGTCCTTCGAGTGAGAAGTTTTGAACCCATTTGTTTCGCTAAACCGAAGTAGCAGCGGTTTCCTACGGTAGTTCTCCGCCGGATCTCCACTTAGGTGTTATTCGTGGAGTGGATGTTAACTCCTAGGTAGATGAACTCCTTAACTACCTCGAAGTTATTGCTATCAACAGTGACGCTTTGTTCTAGGCGGTGGTAGGGATGAGCGATGTTGGCTGAACATCGATGATCGATAATAATAATCGAACTCAAAACATCGATGTTCGTTAACATCGATGTTATAGAATAAATTTATAGAATGCCGACTATTAAGGTAAAAAAAACAATATACATACATAACTACTTGAATTTTTTCATCTATTAGATATCGTATTTATTAATAAGTAGTTGAAAAAAAAAAACAACAGTAGGTAAGCAATTAAGTAAATATAAGATTTGGGATATTGCATATATACATACAGCAAATATAAACACATGTATGTACATCATACACTTTGCTTCAACTAAATAAGCACAAACATTTTCTAAGCTACGTTGTCCATTTTTTCAAAACCTTGTGCCGTAATATATCATTTGATGATGCAAACTGTTTGCGTATGATGCAAATCATTCATAATGGAAAAATGCAGTTTTATTTTGCGTCAACTGAATAGACACAAATATTGAAATTGAAAATAAAAGTTATTGGGATTAAATGAAACAAGTTTTTCTTAAAATAGTTTTTTATTGGTTAGTTATAGTAGTGGGTACTGCCGCCTTTATTCGTAATAGTTTCGTAAATTCGATCCGGCATGGAATCGTACAGCCTCTTTATGTAGTTTAGCGAAATTTCCCTCCAGGCCAATTTAATGGCTGCAATAAGGGATTCTCTGTCCTCAAACTGACGGCCAGACTCATAAACATTTCGTACTAGCCATCCCCAAACGTTTTCTATAAGGTTCAGGTCCGGTGAGTACGGCGGCCATTGAAGCAATTCCACATTCTGCTCCTCTATCCAATTTTTTACTATGCGCGCCGTGTCGATGGGGGCGTTGTCCTGCTGAAAAGTTCAGTTTATGGGTCCAAAAATGCCTTCAAATTTAGGGAAATTTCAGTTCAAATTTCCTTTATAACTTAATGCAGTAATTTTTGAGGTTTGGAACTCAAGCTCAACAGTGCCATAGTAGCTAACTGCTCCCCATACCATAACACCACCTTCTCGACTATGATGCCGCGCTAAAAAACGTTCTTCTTTCCTCACATCTTGGAAGTAATAATCAAACCCATCAGGGCCATCAAAATTAAACTTCTTCTTATCCGAAAAAAACTACGTGACGCCATTAATTTTTCCAACTCATATAGAGTCTAGAGAATTCTAAGCGCATACACTTCCGTTTCTCGTTAAGTGGTGGTTTCTTTTGAATTTTTAACCGTTTTAGATGTTTGGCACTATTGATAACCCTTCGCACTGTTGAAACGCTTGCAGTAACTGATTTCTGCTTTATTTTTGCCGCAGAGTTGCAGGAATTGGAAGCACATCTTAAAATTGCTCTTCGATGAACCGCTGTTGTTGTCGTTTTTGACCTCCTTTCATGTTTTTTCCGTGGAATCTTTGCTTCTTAAATAAGAATAGACTAGAACTTCGTCCAATTTTATCAGCGATGGAACGCCCGGTTAGTCCTTGGTCTTTTAGTAAATCGATTGGAGCTCTTTCAACACTATTTAGAGATTTTGATCTACCTGTTTTTCTTTGAAATACAATTAATCAAATAAACTTCACTTGAAAATAATGACCTTGTGTCTATTCAGTTGACGCAAAATAAAACTGCATTTTTCCATATTGAATGCTTCGCAAGTGAACCAGGGAAAAAATAGCGGTACTTTTTAAATTATTCTTTCCGATTTATTTTGTCAACATCATGCGCAAAGAGTTTGCATCATCAAATGATATATTACGGCACAAGGTTTTGAAAAAATGGACAACGTAGCTTAGAAAATGTTTGTGCTTATTCAGTTGAAGCGGAGTGTATATCCCAAAACTTTTTGTCTATTGACTGCAAAAATAATATTTATGCAATGCCTACAGTCTATTGCGTTGTTGGCAGAGAGTATATCCCGCTTTTGAGAACAATCTCTTAGAGACTGCAACTTAAATAAAACGAAAACCAAAATGAGGAAACTATTAACAATAATAAACTGAATTCTAAACTGTGATCGTGATGTGAGTGAACTGAACGAAAGAATGACGTTGGTCGTATTCATCACTGGAACCACATTAGTTGCAGTCAGTACTCTATCCACAAGTGAAAGCCAATGGAACATAACGTAGCCATGCAGCCTATTCTCGTATAAATATAATGTATAGGTATTTTTTAAGCTCTCGTATATGTATGTAGATACATATAAGGCAACGCATGCTAAGTCTTCGATTTCGAAATAAAATATTCAAAATTTTCACTTAAAAGTAGGTTCTCTTTTGGCAACACCGAAGGCCGATGTTTTGTTCTTAACATCGATTATGCGATATTTTTATTACTCTTGAGAGACTAAACATTGATGTTTTAACATCGATGAACATCGATCATTCCTAGGCGGTGGACATATGTTTGTTTGTTTATAGCATATATACTTGATCTTGTCCTCATTTACTTCAAGAACAATTGATCGCCGTGAAAGCCTCCAACACGGCACGCTGGGAACGATGATGTCGATATCCTCCGCATACCCCAGTAGCTGGACGGATCTATTGAAGATAGTGCTTTCCGTGTTGACACCTACCGCTCGCATTATTTTCTCCAGAACAAGATTGATGAAGTCAGATGATAGCGCATCTTCTTGCCGAAATCCGGTACAAGTTCGGAATAATTCGGAAGAGCTGCTTCCAAACTGCTCATTAGACCACTCGTTTTCTTAAGTGTCACGCGACACAACTGGATCAGTTTTGCCGGGATCCTGAATTCGGCCATCGCCACGTAGAGCTCCTTACGACGAATGCTTTCATATGCGGCTTTAAAGTCGATGAAAAGGTAGTGGTTCTCGACTTGAAATTCGTTGGGCTTTTACAGGATTTGCCTTTATTTATTTTTTTAAAGAAAGGAAATCCAAATCCCAGAGCACTCAGACTCGGTAACGGTCCATTGTACTACCAGGCAGTAATCCTCATTTTGGTGTAGAGGCTGGAGAATGGGTGCCGTATGTTGTTCACCATCGGGATTGAACCTGCACTGCACGGTTCACAAGCCAACACACTAACCTCCGCACCGTCGCCACCCTAAGTTTTGCCTTAGTGTAAAGCTTTGGTCTATTGTCGATCTGCCGGGCCTGAAGCCACACTGGTACGTGCCGTCTTTGCAAAACGAAAGAATCTTATATGCTACATTTAGCAGGGATATGCCTCGATAGTTCTTGCAAGACATAGGATCGCCTTTTTTGAAGATGGGGCATATGGAGCTGACAGTCTAGTCATCGGGTATGCTTTCTTCCACCCATACTTGATTGATGATTTGGTGCATGCGCCCTACCAAAACATCATCTCCGTATTTGAAAAGCTCCGCTGGTAAACCATCAGCGTCGGCGCGCCTTATTGTTCTTTAGCTTTCTTATAGCTTAGCCAACCTCTTCTATATTGGCTGGTGAGATCTGTTTTTCATTGACAGGGCGTGGGATCTCTTCTTACCCTATCACTCTCTCTACATGATGCCCATTTGGGAGCTGTTGGAAATGCCGCTAAAATACATCTACTATTCCCTGCGCTTCGGTGACTAGGTCTCCGTCTCTGTTTTGAAGAGCCTGCGTTCCGGTCTTCCCTTCGCTTTCTTGGAGATAGTTTGAAAACAACCATACAAAAACAAAATTAGTGTGCTAAAGAATTTAAATTGTGGGCGTGTCAGTGGGCGAATTATTATATAAATATTTACACATGAGCATCAAGAGCCCCTGGAGAGTCTATTTTATAAATTTCAGCTAGTGATCAAACTTTGGTTTTTTGCCGTCCGACCTGAAAATCAGAAAATTGTCGCCAACTGTTTTAGATATAGCTTTCTCCTATGGGTCGGTTTGGATAGATGATGAGCTTAGTATTGCCCTCTATTGAGGATATTCAAGGCTGTTTACCCATTCCACGAACCTTTCCGCCGACTAAATTGTATGATACGAAACGTAACTCTTTCTTTTTCTATCTTCACTAACTTATATTTCCCTCTCAACTTCCGTTTTGCCGGAAGTGTACGTTTGTCTACACTTCCGTTTTGCCGAAAGTGTACGTTTGTCTACACTTTCGTTTTGCCGGAAATGTACGTTTGTCTACACTTCTGTGACGCATTCACCAGCTTACTCCTCAAGTCAAGCGTGCGTAAAAAAGTTTTACTTCAAAAAGCTGGGTGTTTAACTCTCTGATAAAATAAGTATTATAAATAAGTCATCACGAAATTAATAATTACCCTCTAAAGATCTTAAATAACAAAAAAAAAAGTTATTTTCACCAACATTCCACAAACTGTGTATCTCCTCGTCTTTAGCATACAAAGGACGATGTGAAACTCCTTCAGAATAAATAATCTTCAAAAATGGTTCACTGAACAGGAAAACATCACTGTACGAGTTTAATACTTATCGTGTTCTTTCGTTTAAATTACCGCCTTCATATCGTTGCACAAAAGCACTTCACTCAACTGCACAAGTTATTTCCGTTTCCATTTACCATTTCACCAAGCTTCAAGCTTAAAATCCCTAAAAAATAAATACGGAAATTACAATTCCACTTGCATATTCATACTTTATTGAAAACTCCAGTGTGGAGCAGTCCGTACGCTTTTGCTGTAAAATTTGCTCCATTCAAAAATATCGACTTTGCTTCTCTCTTCCTCCCGACAAAAGAACTGTATCTCTATACCTGCACTTAAATAGCTTTTTATATCTATACATCCACGAACGAGTTCCATATCAATGCCCACGACCCATGTAACAACTAAACCTGGAGCAATACAAAAAAAAAAGAAACAAAAGAATGTTGGCGAAATGTTGTGGCCACCAAATCAATCTGCAGATACAAAATTGCAATTTTTGCTGTGGGTTTTTTTTATATCTATGACTGGCTGGTTCTGGTTCATGGGGATTTTTAGTCAACAAATCCAGATAGGAATGCGCCCTGCACAATTTCCATGGCAAATCATTATATTTTTTGTAATTATTTTTTTCTTCTTGAAGAGCGTAGGCATTGACATCATGTTTGCGGAATTGTAATGATCATGTTTTCTATTATACAAGAAGTCAAGACTCCTCCGCATAATTGGGTTTATGATTATGAATATCGTAAGCCAAGTAAGAGAGCCTAGCCTGATGTGGTTTATAATCCATGCTTGTGGAAAGTTTTCTTTGATACTCCCACGATGATAAAAATTGACTTTCGTTGTACTTTCAAGTACGACAGAACCTGCACCAAAATATTACATTGAATTTGTACAGTTAAGTCCGCTTATCTGGACTACGCTTACTGAAAATTTGTTTTATTGAAACACGAAATTTGGCAAGCAGTTTTTTTCAATTTTCATTCTATTAATTTCTCCTCTTTCCTGAGAAAGGCGTTTAACTGAAGGAATTACGAGGACGGTTTGATAAATCAGTGACATTGATGAAAGATGGCGCTCGTACCTCATGGGTATTTTTTTCTGACATCTTTGTTTTTTTTAGGCATAGACTCAAATATATCTGACAAGCATTTGTGTTACTTTCTCAAAATGGAAACAATTGAATTTAGTGTTTTGATACAGCCTTACTTTTTGCATAATAAATCCACTAAGGAGACTGGAAAAAGGGTTCAACATTATGGACACTCTCTTCCCGCAGAAGGGGCTCATTGAATTCCTTTGTGGTTATACTAAATGTGGTTAACCCAATTAATAACGTCACAACGGAAGAAATGTGCAACAAAATCCACGATATTTGTGTTAGACGATTGCCGAGTCAAGGCTCTGAGGATAAGCTGAGGTTGTACCTATTTCAAATTAATGGTAAGTAATAACGCACCAAACAGACAACGGCATAAAGTGGTATACGGATGGTTCTATAATGGAATCGGGGGTAGGAGTCGGAATATACAGGCCAAATACACGCTTAACTATACCCATGGGAAAAAGTCGAAGCCTATTTCAAGCAGAGCTCGACGCCATGCAAGAATGAGCCAGCCACATTCATCTATCTGATATTAAAGGCTCAAACATCCATATTATACTTCCGAGTAAGCAATCTGTCCGTAAATGGTCTGTACGATATACTAAACGGAGCTAGGGGGTGGCTTGTTTTGTACAAATACTGCAATCATGCTCTGTTATATCGTAATAGCTTTTAAAAGTCCAAGCTACAAGCAACTTTTGCCGTTCTTCATAAGTTATTGCTTTAATAATCCAACATTTTTCTTTTATGTTTCAAATCATTTAAAATTGCTAATTATTTTTTTTGTGTGTGTTCTAAATCACTTCAAAATTATAAATCTTTATGTTGCAAATCATCAAAATTGTTGTGACCCCCTCGCTGATCCATTCAATTCCCTTAATCTAGTTTTATACTTAGATACTGATTTACAAATTGCATTTTTTTTTTTTTTTTTTTATATAAATATATTTTTTTTTTCATCTTTTCTGTCGACTAATTCTTAAAGACATAACGAATTAATCTTTTATGCTTAAACCCTAAATCTTGTCTTGTAAATAAGTATTTCTTTCTTTTTCAATTTAACTTCTATGTAATAATTTCTTTAATATCTATGAAATGTCATTTCCGGCAGACGGCTATTTCTGCCATGCTCGTGTTCTCAAACTATTATAAATATATTTCATGAAATAAAGAATCTAATCTATCTACATCCATATATTCACGGATAGTCAAGCAGCCATAAAAGCCCTTAGCTTGCACACCATTGACTCCAAATCAGTCATGCACTGTTTCAATACCCTTCAAACACTCGGCTTAAAAAACAAGACCAAACTAAGGTGGGTTCCGGTCCATGAAGGGTTTGATTTTCATCTATATTTTACCTTGGCGGTAATCACCATCATCATGATGGTAATGAAAAGGCCGATGAATTGGTGAGAAAGGGTTCAGAAACACCATTCACAGGTCCTGAACCCTTCTCCTGCACTCCTAGACCGGCAGCAATCACATCAATAAAAAGCTGAGAACATGCAAAATGTATCTTATATTGGGAGCTAAGACAGGCCCAACGATCCATTAGGCCCTTCTACAACAATGTCAGCAGATGTCTTAGTCTAAGAAGGCATGATATTAAACACTTAGTAGTTTACCTTACTGGGCACCACGGTTTACGATATCACCTCAACAAAATGAAAAAAGTAAAGTCTCCTGAGTGCCGACTATGTCTTGAAGAAGACGATCTGATCACATATTATATAATTGTCCAGCTCTCAATGGAATTAGAAAGAAGATCTTTTTCAGGGAACAACTGAGTTCCGAAGACATAAAGAATTCTTCTGCTGGTAAAATTGTCTGCTTTATAACGAAAGCAGAAACTCTACTAGCCTTTATATTTTCTGGTCCCTATGGTACAAAAGATCTCATTGGTAGAAGTGCCTTTTCCATCGCCTTCTCGAGCCAGAAGTTTAAAAAAAATCAAATGAAATGAAAAAGTGTATCGCCCTGAAAGAAGACTTATAGAGGTGTTTTTTTGCAACTCAGTAATAACTCATTTGTAATTTTACCTGTAAACCAAAAACAAATCTGCACTCAGTATGATTTTTTCAAAAAATAAATTAATAAATATTAGGCATTAACGGCCCATATCGGGTCTAAAACCTAGCTTCTCCAACCATTTGCTTGTGCAAGTGGATTAGGACCTACAATAATTTAAAGCCGAATCCGAACGGCAATTTTGAGAAGCATGGTCTTACTTCGTTTGTAAATGAGTGTACTAGGCCCACTTCGGACACCTGCCTAGATCATGTATTTGGTCGGTTTTCGAAGCTTTCCCCTAACCTTTGTTCAGGTATAATTTTTGATCTTCAAATTACAGATCATTGTATGTCTGGTATTTACTTTCACAGCTTACACAATGCAAAGCAGACTAAACAAACATCTCCACATTTGTTGTGCAAAACTGATTTTTTAAAATTAAACAGCTTATTGCGTTTTGTCTCCTGGGATGAAGTTTATGCTGAAAATAATGCCTCCAGGGCGTATGATTTATTCTTAAACGTATTAAAGCTTAACATTAACTCATGTTCCTTGTCTGTTGTCCAGAAAAGGTCTATGATAAGACTAAAGCCGTGGATAAGTCGCACTCTACTGAATAAAATAAGAACTAAACATAAACTGAGCAAAAAATGCAATAAACATCCGCAAAATGCATACCTAAAAAATCGCTTTCGCAGGATATGTAAATATATTAACAACGAGATAAGAACAAGCCGTGACAACTATTACCATAACCAAATGAGAAATGCACAAGGCTCAATAAAAAAGGAATGGAAAGTAATAAACAGCCTTATAAATAAAAACGGCACAAATAAGAGCAACCCTATTGTATTAAGAAAAGTAGGCATTAATATTAATGATCCTACCGAAGTTGCGAACGAATTGAATAATCATTTCGTATCGGTTGGACAAAATTCATTTCCTTCAGTTCAACCTTCTACGTGCGTTTGTGACACAGATTTAGCACTGGTGGGCAATAACGTTTGTAGAAATAGTTTTTTCTTTGAACCGATATCAGGGTTAGAAATAATAAGAACTATAAACTCGCTCAACAACTCGCATTCATTTGGTAATGATGGTATTTCGAATTATGTGTTGAAAAAAATTTCTTATAATATTGCTGATATTCTGGCTCACATCTTCAATTTAAGCTTGTTTTCTGGAATTTTCCCTGAAGAATTAAAACGCGCTGTAGTAATCCCCCTTTTCAAAAAGGGAGATAAAACAGATAAAAATAATTATAGGCCAATTTCCTTATTGCCTTCAATTTCCAAAGTTCTTGAAAAGCTAGTAAAGAACAGGATCTTGCCATATCTGACGAAAATAAACTTTCTTAGTCCAATGCAATTTGGGTTTAGGGCGGGCTCCTCTACTGAAGATGCCCTTCTGGATTTTTGCTCCCTTATCCATAAAGGCTTAGACTCCAAAAAATATTGTGCTGGTCTTTTCGTCGATATTACGAAAGCGTTCGATATGGTTAACCACAGGATTCTTTTGGATAAAATGTACAGAATTGGTTTTCGGAGCTTTATCTTTACATGGTTTAAATCTTACTTAGAAAATAGAACGCAGAGAGTTAAAGTAAGTAATGTTTTAAGCAGGTCTAAGTCCATTCATATAGGTGTGCCCCAAGGATCTGTCCTCGGCCCTGTTTTATTTTTAATATATATTAATAGTCTTTTGGATCAACCATTTGTGGGAAAGGTAAAAGCGTTTGCAGATGATCTTGGGATTGCTTATGATGCAGATAGCCCCTTGAATCTAATTGCAGAAATTAATCATGATGTTTATGTACTAAGGTCGTGGTTCGCAGAACATAAGCTTCTTGTTAGCAATAAGACCAAGCTAATGTTCTTTAATTTGAAACCGCAGGAAATACCAGAACTTGACATAATATTTCATGCACCAAATTGTGTTAAGCATATTTTGCTTAATGACACTTGCCCAAGACCTGATTCCCTGCCTGCCTTTAATTCGGATGTTGATTGCAAATCAAATTGTTTTGCAATAGAAAAGGTTAAATCTTTTAAATACCTAGGTGTTACAATAGACCAACACTTAAACTGGACCGAACATATATTAATTCTAAAACAGTACTTACTTTCATCAATCCGTAGTCTCTATCGTCTCAGGAAATCCCTTTCTAATAACACCTTAAAAACAATCTATCATGGGATATTTCACTCAAAATTGGGGTATGGAATAAACTGTTGGGGGGGTACTTATCGCAATAACATACAGCAACTTACTATACTGCAGAAATGTGCAATAAGAAAGGTTTTTAATTGTATGCGTCTGGCACACTCCATGGAGTTGTTTAGATATGCACAAATCCTACCGGTTCGACACTTGTTTTACTACAAAACGCTGAAGATATTTTTTATTAGATGTGGATATACGCAAAGTCCTATACTCGATGCTTATAGCCTACGAAGGAACTTAAGAAATGTTGTTGCTTTACCCCCTTTTCGCACTACAAGCTTTAGAAATTCATATACAGTTATATCTTGCAAGCTTTTTAACAGACTTCCTGAACAAATACGAATCATTAGAACCTTATACGCGTTCCTTAACAGGATAAAGTTTTGGCTCCTTGACCTTGATATCGATCAAGTTGAAAATTTGCCGAGCTACATTATTTAAATTTTTGTAAAGGCTTACCTGTTTTTGCCTCCTTCGATCTGTTTTGCATGTATTTCTTTTCTTGCTTAATTTTCTTGTAATACAAATTTTTTTTGTTTTTCTTGATTATATACTTTTGTTCAATAAATAAATAATTTGTAATGATGTGACATTTGCTACTATTTTTTGTAAATACAAAATGTCACTAACTATTCTCCTTAAATTTACCATTTAATAGTTTACCATTATTTTATGTTTAAGAAATGAGAATAATGAATAATAATAAAAAAAATAATAAAAAAAAAAAGCTTCTCCTGACAATTGATACTCTTGGATGTTTGTCAGACGTTCGCAAGAGGTGGGGCAGTGGAAAAAACTTTGTTACTTGGCCCCGGCGGGATTTGAACCTGAGACCTTTAGATTAGAAGTGCAACACGCTTACCTCTGCGCTCACCTTATTTTGTCAGTGAACCCAAAACTCAGTTGGTTTGTGAATATTGACAGTCAGGCGGCACTGAAATCAGTTGAAGGTTGGTGTTCATGCATGAATCTGAGTTTAAGTTTTTTGAATTATTTGTATTATTTAGTATTATTTTAGTATTATGTTCATTTACTATTTTGAATGGCATGCAATAGCTAAGAGCTAACTTAAGTAGAAAAGGAAAGATATATTTCCAAAATAAAATCGTTGAATAGTGCAGACGCACAAAATTATCATAAATTACAAGAATTTTAAAACAAAATTAATTTATAACGTTTGTCGAAAGCGATTGGTTTTATTTATTGAACGGACTGAAATCGAAGTAGCAACCAGGTTCTCTATACTACATGCAGCAAGCGAGACATTATCGAAAGGTAATAATATCCAGCAGAAAAAGAATAAAAAGTGTTAAAACTCTCACACTTAACAGTTGAGGAAAACTTGATTTGTACCGTGGTTACCGATGGCCAATAATGTCGCACAAAAAATCGTCGAAGACCAACAAAAGATCTTACTCAAGGACATTAATTTATTTCACATTAGGTTGTTTTTCGAAGAGATCCGTGAAACCTTAAAAAGGTATTTAAAACCTAAAAAAAGTTATTATTCCGAAATGTTCTGGGAAGCGGCCAACCATTGAGTCCTGCCCAAAACTCATTTAGGGCGGGCCTGCAGCATCTATATAATGCCGCGTTGCATGATTCTTTACAGCTAAAATCTTAAGAGCTATGATCCAAAAAACCAGCTTTCAATATCGTAATTAGAACCACTTACGAAAAAAGTGTAAAGGGCAGATCTGTTTCCTTCGCAAAAACCTTTTAAATAAAGTTTAGCACGGTTCTTTACAGAGTTCAGATGAAGTACCCTTTTTTCAAAGCCCCTTTTTGCGTTTTGATAACATAAGTTTAAATAACTCTTCTCAAAAATGCAGTAAATATAATCTGGTTATTTTGATTTGTTTATGACATACGTACCTACATAACTTTTGATTACATTATATGACCAAATGCCATGCTTATCTGTCAAAATCAGCCTGCTCATTTGTGGTCATATTCATCAATTGGTCATACGAGATATGCTGAAAGATGTCATATGAGATATGCTGAAAGATTGTATGACAGCACAATTTGCCCACTTGGCTCACAATCTAATCAAAGCTTGCATGCCAAAATGTGTTACTATAAACATTCTACATAAATAGTATGTACATACTTGAATTACAGCTATGACAGGGGACGACAATCGCAAAAAAAGGCGACAGAAGTTGCATATCGATAACCCTGGGGGGTATTCGTAAAACTTTTTTTTTGAATTTTTGAGTTACTACTGAGTTGCAGAGGAAACACCTCTTTTGTTGAAAAACAAATTCAATTTTGAGAAAAAAAAACATTCTTTTATGGAAAAGAGATGGAAAAGTCGAATTCAATACAAATTAATTTTTTCAAGTACAAAAATACGATTTGCCTTTTGAATTGTTTCGCAGTCTGTATTTTTCCATAAAATAGAAAATCGAATCGAATAACGATCGACACAACTATTTGTTTTAAGTTTTACACATAGCATTGACTGAATTTTACTTTTAACGACCCACCGCACTGAACGCATTATTCCAGTCTCCATTTCCAGATGGATATTTTGGCATATTTAAAACACAAATGTGCACAATGAGGGCAGTAAACCTGAAAAGCAGAGATGACAGGGTAAACTACCTCACGAAATCTACTTTCCACCATAAACTACGTTTAACTACGTCTAACAAATCGATTATCCTGTCAATGTCCGTTATGTCAAGATGTTAAATTGACAACTGAAAACTACACATGACATAAGTTAACTACGTCTGCTAAAAACACATTTTCAGTATAGTAAAAACTAAATTATTTTTGTTTGTAAGGTTTTGTTACGAAGTTATTTATGTTTATTTTTGTTAATGTATTGTTTATTTATTTTTGTTTGTTTCTGTTTTCGAAAATAAAATACTTTGAGTTCACTTTGTATTATGTATTTTTTTTTTCATCCGAAAAATAGTTTTCAAGTGGCTCGATTTTAGTACAATCTTAAAACAGTTTTAAAAACAACTCAAACATGCCATTTTCCATCCATCACGACTTATCGAACAGCCCTACAGAAATTATACGCATAACTGAAATATAAACACAGAATACCCATCACTTTATTTACACGACGTTATTGTTTCGATATGTTGTTGATATTATTTAATGTTTTACTTACATATGTTAAAAATCCCGTGGTATTGGTATTCCTTAAATGTCAATTGATTGTTTTTTTCTCAGTTGTAGGAACTCCGATTAAGTTACCATTTATTTCAGTTATCCGAATCTTACATAAGTGGAAATACCGCTTAAGTGAAGGAAAATTGCCGTTTCAGTTAAGCAGAATCGACGTATACTTTTTTCTGCAGTCATATTTGTCAGTTTGTATCTGAAAAAAAAAAACAATCAAGCAACCATCGTTGAAAACATCCTTGAAATATTCTCACTCACATGTCGTTCGGTTGGTTTTTCTAGGAAGCACGTCGATCGATTTGTATCAATTTGCACACTTGGTCTGTTTTGTTCGCTGAATCTCCTTAGGAAATGGATTTTAAATCACTTTATGGATTATCACCAAGGAAACGATTCCATCAGCTTTCATGACTTGGATGGGTAACAAATTGTGTAATTGTGGTTGGAATGAGATTGTAAATTTGACAACATTTTTGTTGTAAAAAACGTTTAATCAGAAATCAGCTTGGATGAAAGTGCAGGGACGTGGTAAATTTTCTTTTTACTTCTACGTTCTGTTGGCTTACGGATGTTGTATGAATTGCCAATTTGGAAATAGGTTTGCGGGACCCATTTAAAGTTATCTGAAGTATTCTTCGATATGAGCCGTTGGTATGATACAATCGGTTATGAGAATAAAGCACTCAGTGTCAGAAGTAGTGGTAACTGTACATTATGGTTCCGCTATTTGGTTATACAACTTATCAAGGATACCCAATACATGCTTGTACGAAGTTGACAATTAAAAAGTTGCCTCCAAATGAAATCTAACTCAGGAGTAGGAGGTGGTGGAGGGGGATGAGGAGGAGGAGGAAAACAATTTAGCGAGTGTTTTTTTAGGAGCTGTATGATTTGAAATTGAAACAGGGCTGGAAGTAACATAATATGATTCTCCTTCAAACGCCAAAGTTCGTGTTGGCAAACATTCAAACAAAAAACCTCTTTCGTCGACATTGATAATATCTTCCGGTTTAAGTCCTGAGATCACTTCTGGGAGCTGTTGTTTCCATTCATCGGCTATCATTTTATCAACAGAAGCGCCAATTTGCTATTTAGTATCTCTCTATCAAATTCTTCCACTAAGTTAAAAAAAAACAACTTGCTACGCAAATTTCTTCATTATGCTTCCTACCTATGAACGATATTTACTGCTAACCAAATGGTTTAAAAAGATTTCACAATGAAGCGCAGACAGAGATCGGTGATTTTTAAATTGTAAACTAACTGAGCGACAGTTTGGGGTTCGATTGAGTTCAGTCATCCCAACCTGTAGATACTCCTGCCAAGGAAAATAGGTCGGCCTGAGGTTAGATTGTAACAATCACTTCAGTCAGCCCTCCACTCCGAGGGCGAGAAAGGAAATCCGAAATAATCCACCAGTCTTCGTTTGGCCCCGTAGGCAGGGTAGTGCATTTCCAATTTAATCCTCAGCAGACGGTGACATCCTTTCTTTGTTCATGCCACCGGTAGAGCACAACGGCCAGGTTTGATTGATACAGTCATCCCCGGTTTTTGCTGCCTTCCTGCTGAGCAGATAAAATGGGACCGGAGGTGGGGTTCGACACACTAACAGTCACTCCACTCTGCTCCTCTCGAAAGGTTCTTGAGGTTGACGTGTGTTCTAAAACCTGCATTACATGCCCCCACCCCTTCTGAATTCATTCACCTTAAATCCAAACGGTTTCAACTAACATGAGGATGGACCCCCAACTCGACTGTCACAGCCGCGCTTCCGCGGACAAGTGTAACTTGTGGTTCATATTGCAACAGTCACTCCAACCTGCAATCCCTCCGCGATGCGCATAGCACTCAGGGTTCGACTGCTTCAGTACTCCCCCAAGAACAGTTTGAAACCTACTACTCGACCGTGCAGCCGATTCACCCCGATCCCCGAACTACCTGCAAAGAGAATAAAGAGCAGTTTGAGGTTCGATTGAAATAGTCATCTCAAAAGGCTCTTCGTTCCGTGGATCAGGAAGCAATAGCTCTCCCTTCGCTGCGTAGTGAAATGGGATCAATCTAAGGTTCGATTGCATCAATAACGTCATCCTGATCCTACCCCATGATTCGGGAGTCGGGCGGGAATCGCGACTGCACTAGTCACTCTCAACATAGCGAATTACAGTCAGGCTCCATCGCCCAACTCTTCATGAGTACCTCCCCCACAACCACTACCTCGCAGTAGGTAATCACAGGGCTCCCAGGAGCCCGAGCGACGACCGGAAAAACAGCCCCCCTCCCTCCCCTCCCCTCTTTATGGTACCGTAATGGACCGAAATTGCGGTCTACGTGGGCCTGGGCTTCGTGCCCTAGCAGCCACCTTACCTAACCTAACCTTACCGTCTGCCAACCGAACCCATCATCAGAAAAGCATATTGTGCCCGTGCATTATACGTATGTACCTACATACAATTTACATATTTGTTTGGCTAGACGTAGACACAGAACACTGACATACGGACGCGACATAATAAGCTTCCTGAACGAGTCAGGGTATGCGATTGTAGGTTGCATGTAAAAAGTTCGAGTTGCAAGGTTGATTTTTTGGATATATATTTTTTTTTAACAAATAAATACGACTTAATAAAATTCAAAAAGATAAAGGAATTGGAACGGGTACGTTTGTAAAAAAGGAAATCCAAATCCTAGAGCACTCAGACGCGGTAATGGTCCATTGTAATACCAGGCAGAAATCCTTCTTTTGAAATAAAGGCTGGAGAATGGGTGGTGTATGTTGTTGTTCCCCATGGGGATTGTCACAAGTCAACACACTAACCTCTCTACACCGTCGCCACCCTGGTCTATAGTCATAAAAACGTCTTCGAGTTAGAGGAATTTTCGAGCTTTTTTTTAATTAGCTTGCGCTAAAGGGATTTCTTTTTTCTGTAGTGATACAGTACCCTTATAATGTTATCACAGCGCAGGCATTTTTGTTTTGTTGCTGCAAGTAGCACCCAGCAAATGATTCTTTGCCTGTTTTAAGGTGCTACTTACTACATAAAAGAATAGAAGCACAGAAAAGAAGTTTGGTGCGATAGGGTTTTTTCTCCACAGGTGGCGCCTACATTGCTTTAGGGAGATCTGTTTTGTTGTCTGTATTCAATTTTAAAAATCATGGCCCTGGTCGGGATTCGAACGCACGACCTGCCAATCACTTAGTGAATACACTACTTTACTTTTAAATTTATTTTTTTAATTGTTACTGAATATCAACTTACGTACTAGACAAAAATGATTAAATCTAACTTAAAATTAACAGGATACTTATTCTTATTTATTGGTCCTTATGCGGACGCCCTAAACTTAACTATATCTTATA
The DNA here is from genome assembly GCA_949715645.1 of Portevinia maculata. NCBI lineage: Eukaryota > Metazoa > Arthropoda > Insecta > Diptera > Syrphidae > Portevinia > Portevinia maculata. The sequence goes on along the minus strand of OX454526.1, from coordinate 305,980,166 downwards.
ATTATTGCCTTTCGGCCTAAAAACTATTTACGAACTAATCTTACATATGTATTCGTCGAGAAAATCAAATAAAACTCGGTATCATTATTAAGATTTTATATTTTTTATATAAAACAAACTACAAACTACCTATTTTACTTACTTAAACTACCTAACATATTCTAACTATAATTAGGATTCTGAGCACTCGTTGGTTGGCACAAGTGGTCAAAATCCGAATTGCTTTCCGAGCGCCTGGCAGTCGTCAACGTGCACCCGCGCTACCCTGAGCTAACTGAAGCCTTACAGCGTCAATCTTCTCCCGGAAGCACTACAACAATTTGACGAGCCCGGCCTCTCCCAGAAACGCCCTAGCTAACTTAGTCTAACTTATAAACTAAGAGGATGTTACCTAGAGTAACGCACCGTCTTGGGAGGGCATGTTGACCCCTCGCCCCTCAAAAAGCCACCAAAATTCGGTAAATTGTTTTTCTGTATCGAATTTATCCCTCTCCGCTATTGCGGTACTAAAACGGAGGAGCTCATGAGCATAGGCGACGTCCTCGCCGCGGATGAGCCGCTTATCTCTCGCGCTGCGGAAGCGGTGGTATAATACCGGGATACCATCCCTCGTCTGTACCAGCCCTTTTGCATCAATATGGATAAATGCCTCCGGCGGGATAAAGCCAGACCGGAGCGTACTCTCTATGTAAATTTCATTGGGGTAGTAAGCCCCAAAGATCAGACTATTGTCGCTGGCCAACGCCCTTGCACATGCCTTCGAGTCACCTTAATGAGGAAATTGTCAATCCTATTCAACTGAGCCCCATCGTATAGGACCTTGTTTAGATAGTATTTTATATAATTGGATTCAGGCGTTCGGAACAACCGGAGACAGGTCCTAAGACATTGTCTCTCCAAAACCCGAATCTTTTCCATATAGCTGGGCGCTATATTAAACCACAATGGACAACCATAAGCGATAATCGGCCTTATAAGAGCCACGTAGCAAATGACCTTCACTCTGGATTCAAGTTGACTGCTATGAAACAGTCTCCTTGTCAAAGCATAAGCCTTCTTGGCCCCAGCAAGACAAGCAACTATATGTCTATCGAAATATAGATACTGGTCAAGCCAGATACCTAGATATCTAACTACGCTTCTCACCGCCAATGGCTGCCCATTTTGTTCAATAATGACCAATTTCTTCCAGTTTTTTCTGGTATCCCTAGAGGCCCCAGCCAATGGAGTTCTGAACAAGATTGTTTCCGTCTTCTGAAAGTTGATTTTCAACTTCCAGTCGTCGCAATATCGCTTAATTTGATCGAAGTCACGCTGCAAAAGGATATTAATGACCTCGATTTTAGGACCTGATCTGTATGCCACCAAATCATCGGCATACGTTATAGCATATCTGAGTGAACCTACCAGATCACTCGTGTAAATGTTAAACAGGATCGGAGAATTGACCGCCCCCTGCTGTAAACCGTTTTTAATTTCAAAGACTGCTCGAAGTCACGTTGCCACATTTGACAACGAACTTCTTTCCCATAAGCATATTATAAATTACATATAGCAAAGGTTTGTGCATCTCCCGCCTGGTCAACTTGTAGAAAAGTCCCTCTGACCATAGGTGTCGAAAGCCTTCTCAAAATCAACCAGACAAGCATCCGTGCATTGGTTCTTGCATTTATTCCACTGAATGTCGGAAACCAGTTTCGACGCGGCATGAATAGTGTCATGCCTCGCCCTGAAACCAAACTGGTTGTCCGGAATTATGTTATTTTCCTCGACCCACTTTAACAGGGCTCTATTGACAACCTTTTCAAAGACCTTGCTAATATTCGGAAGCAAGCTAATTGACCGGAGATTGGCAGGGTTCGTTCTATCTTTACCTTTTTTCGGGATAGGGTGTACCACACCTACCTTCCAATGCGCCGGATCAGTGAATACACTACCATCGCGCCATTGCCACCCGCAATTTAGAGGGATTTAGACTTAGAAGATGACTTTGGATTTGAACACTGGCGGGAATGCAAAAGTACGAGTAGTTACCGAAACTTCGAGTTAGAAGGAAATTCGAGTTAGAGGAGGTTCGACTTAGGCCGGAATCACCTTAACGATCTCCTGGCCCGTGAAGAGCCTCTGCCTGAGACATACAGATCGTCTGTCGTTTTTCACCTCTTCTGGGCATCCTTACGGAAGGATAATAAAAAAAGCATTTCCACATATATTTCCCGGCATTTAAACTTCAAACTTTGTTCACCAAACTACCTTCAGATATAGTTACTTAAAGCTATTTTTTTGTTTATCAATTCTCCAATTCCGTGCCAACGACAATAACTACGAAGTTTTATTAAAGCTAAGTTTCCTCAATAAATAAATCCTACACCATCTTTTCCTGAATGCTTGTTTTTATTCAAAGTTTCTCCTAATTATTTCGCTTGTCTTAATCAATATTTCATAGTAAGCCCCCGCCCGTAAAGTTGTTTATTAACCACCGGGTCTTCCTCGGCTAGACGTGGAGGCAATGGTATCAAAAATGCCAGCACCTTCACCTCACCCCCACATCCAAAGTTAATTGATATTTTCCTCTTTCGAACGCAGTCAATAAAACCCAAGTAAGCTGGGACACGCAATCTCATGTTAGAAGATAATTGCAATAAATGCGTTCGGTACTGCCTGGCAGACTCCTTTAATCCCTTGGGAAATTCCAAAAGGTGAGAAAATGAATTGAACTTTTGACCAAGAAGAAATTTAATTGCAGGGTTTCGTTTCGTTTTATGGTTTTCCAATAAGAGGGTTGCAAATGCATTTTAGATGCCTACACCCCCGCAAAGTCTATTAAGCGTGTTAGATAGGGAGTGAAAAACAAAAATATTAGTTTAGGTAATGTAAAGTGGATTCACAGTCTGGTTGTTCCATATATTCACCCCTAACAGTGAAACAAACCCTCACCCTTGCGTATTTATACAACAGGCAAATGGCCTATCAACCTAGAATGTAGTCAAATAAAGAAATTCCTAAAACATCCATATCCATACGTATTTGTATACATTTATATAAATTCACCCTCAGAATAGGATAGGGTGTTGTTTTCCTTTGCTTCTGGGGTACAACTCTGTCATAGTGGTGGTGTTTTTGTTGATATGTAAGCTGATCAATGCTGGTCAATGTCCTAGTTTTGGAAATTCGAAATGGAATTTCAATTTCAATTTTATAGTATCCGACAAGAGTCAGACGACAACACAAAACAGCAACCATTACGATTAAGAGGCAAAGCAAACAACCACCATCATTCAGAAACTACGACCACCACCACCAATGACATAACCATCGCACAGGTTTTCAGGGTGTGCACCCACCGTAGTTGTGCTTCCAGTTGCAAGTGGATATGGTGTTCGTTCGTCAGTGTTGTGCGGTGTTCTTGCCAAAAAGTGCTTGCTAATTTGACCCGTTGTTGTGTCCTCGTACATTACAGCAGATTGTGCAATAAGCAAATATTTATTAAATTTGAACACAAGTTTAAGTAAATTCTTCAGTGAGTAAGTGCCTCGATTGAATTAAATTAAATTTGTTTAATATTGCGTTATTGTTAAAAGGATCACAAAACGAACAGGATTTGGTGCCTTAAAATAAGTAAGTTCTACCTTTGTGTATAAAGGAAATATTTATTTGTACCTAGTTATGTTTTTGGTGTATTTCGCGAACAAATGGAAAAGAACCTGGTGGCAAAACTGCAATTGAAGTGCGCTTATTTGCAAAATGGCGGCTGTGGTTGATACCTTTTTACATATGACATTTTTTTGAAGCCCCTTCTGCTGGTTCTGTAGTTGAATTTCTTATTTTGTGAATTACTACCTGCTTTACTGACAATCTATTAATCGTCAAACAAAGGGTGTTTTTTAATATCTGAACGATTAAAAATAAAAAAAAAAATTGCTCATAGATAGTTTTTTGGTTTATTACGTTCCACTTCGCGTTTCGGGATCGGGATCCAGCCGACTCAGTGAAGTTGGTCGTGGGGATAAGGTGGTAACTGGGCGCCACGCGATTTATCCCGAATCCCGAAGTCCTTTTCAGAAGAATCGCGACTGCCGAAAAGGGTTACTAACCGGTTAGAAAATAAAAAAAACAAAAAGGAAAACTAGAAGTTCGAAGACTTATGATATAATTCATATAACAAAATTATTGCTTAACCTAATGTACCCACACAGGGGAGAAAAACAAAAAACAAAAAAAAACTGAAAAAGTTAACCAGACACTCTCTTACCCAAAAGCGTCGCAATATTGCCACCCCTCTGTACTCTGACCCAACCTGGTCCACGGGTAGGAAAACCAATTGAATGCATCAGATAATATTAACAAAAAAAAAATTTAAATCTTATTCTAGCTACTTAAGCTATATATAAAAAAAAAATGCAATAAATGTAATAATAAAACATAGGGACGGGCTACAGTCCGCTTGGGCGAACTGTTGGATACCCTATTCTTATTCCTATCCCTCATAAGTGGGGTGACAAAAGTCTAAGTATGGTTGAATTGTTAAGAACGCTCTACATATTATGTGCGCTCTAAGGATTTTATCAAAAAAAACGATCCCTAACTCAAACTTGGGTGTTTCAATAAAATTGTTTTATTTAATTGTGGGCGTGTCAGTAGGCGGATTTAAAAAAAATTAACACATGAGCATAAAGGGCCTCTAGAGAGTATATATTATAAATTTCAGCTCCCTAGCTCACTTTGAATTTTCAAAAAAAAAAAAAAAAAAAAAAAAAATAATAATTGTGGGCACTGTGGGAGTGGGCAGATTTTGAAAATATTTACACATGAGCATAAAGGGCCCATAGAGAGTATATATTATAAATTTCAGCTCCGTAGCTCAAACTTTGGATTTTCAAAAAAATTGTTTTATTTATTTGTGGGCGTGTCAGTGGGCGGATTTTGAAAATTTTTTATCCCGAGCAGTTTTAGATCATATATAAAAAATTTCAGCTTTATAGCTCAAAATTCGATTTTTCCAAAAATTTTTTTTTTGAGTTTGTGGGCGTGTCTGTGGGCGGATTTCAAAAATTCGTAAACTTGATTATTTCGGGACCCTAGAGAGTATATGGTTAAAATTTCAGCTCTCTAGGTCCAGTTTAAAGGCCTAATTTGTGCCGACGGACGGACGGACGGACGGACGGACATGGCTAGATCGACATTACTATCGATGCTGATCATAAATATAGTAACTTTTAGGGGTCTACGGGCAATATTAAGGTATGTTACAAACTATGCGTCAAAATTAATATACCCCTAGAATAGGGTATAAAAAAAGGAAGAAAAAAAAGTTGGATTAAGGCTAAGGGATTAAACTATATCATAGATTTATAAAAGAAAAAAAAAATATGTATGAATTCATAAAAAAAAGGTCTGCATCGCGGCGTCTCGAACCATCACCGTATACGGGGATATCCACAATGAGGAGAGAGTAAATAAATACAAAATTACAACTGGTTGGAATTCGAACCCAGGACGATCGCTTGTCGAGCTAAGGGTCTTGCTCCTGTGCCAACCTCCGACCAGAAATTCTTGTTGCCGGAACCGCGCGTCACTTGAATGAGCTCGTATATGTATGTCCCCTCGTTCGGTCTATTTCACGGTTCCACGGTCGAATGTCTCGTTATCGTATGAAAACCTCAGACTCCTCCTGGCTTCCTAGACAAAACGAGCGTGCCGCAGCATAGACACAAAAAAAAAAGAATATCTAAGTTCTTATCTCGTTGAGCCCTGATAAAATCACGGACATGCAAAGATTAATACTCTTAATCACGCACAGGTTACTTAAAGTCGACGCTAACAACATTCGCTATTATTATTATTATTATTTTTTTCCACGTACAATTCACGCACTTCCTAAACTTTAATTGCACCTTCAATAAAAGGAATCCCAATAAACTATAGCCGTAACGATCACGGTTGGACTTCAACACTCCCGTCCTTGAGTAACTTATTCTCTCTACTGACGATCGAATAACCCATCAGGCGTTCATCAGCCTTCCCGTACGTCCTCCCTTTGACCTCTACGAGCCAGGCATTTGAATTTATTTTACAAAAAACATTAAAAAAAAGGAAATCCGATCTCCGGGCGGGATTGAACCATCGTACCTTCGATCCCGGGTACTGGACCCAGCTCTCAGGCCAAACACCACGTGCGGATTGGGTGGTATTCAAATCCTATACATGAAGTACCTTTTCCAACCATAACGCAGAAAGAAAGCGGAAGGGGAGTGAAAACTTCGGAAAAAACAGGTTTTAGTGGAGAAAAATAATTTCAGGCACATGGCCAGCACGGACCATCTCAGGAACTGCATCCTGGAACTCCAATTTTCAAAGATTTGACGACGAATGTGCGCTCGATGTTGGTTTTCAAAGCTTCAGTAGTTGTTTGCTTGTCCGAGTAGGCTACCGAATTAAGATACCACCGTAGAAAATAGTAGTAGTGGGCTTAGTGATAAGTGCGTTGGGCCTACTGATCGAGAGGTCTCAGAATCAAGTCACATCGATGCCCAGTAATACCTGAAGCTTTTTTCTATTGCCCTTCCTCCTGCGTAAGTCTGACAATCATTCAAGCTTCAGTGGTAATTTTTTTGTTATTATTAAAAAAGGAAATCCAAATCCCAGAGAACTCCGACTCGGTAACGGCCCATTGTACTACCAGACAGAAATCCTCTTTTTGGTGTATAGGTTGGAGAAACAAGGTGTTATTCGTTTCTCTCCTTAATGGGTGGCGTATGTTGTTGCTCCTCATGGGGTTCGAACCTGCACCGCACGGGTCACAAGCCAACACACTACCCTCTACACCATCGCCACCATTCGTCATGAAAAGTTTCTCAAATTTGCCGTCTGGAAGTCCCTCGCACTTCGCACAGGCAAATGGTTGGAGAAGCTAGGTTTTAGCTTTAAATCCCTAATATTTATTTATTTATTTATGTATGGAAAATTGCCATTTCTGGGGATAATTTTATCATCGAACACTTCCTTCATCAACTCCATCCTGTAGAAACCAAAAGTCCTGCAGACCATGTTCATGCACTTTTGATAATAAAATAACAGTAGCGGGCGCCATTTTGAATTTGTTTATTTTTAAGACTATTCCTCCAGTCCATAAATCGCACCAAACAGTGAATTGTTGTGGTGCACCGGTAGCTGATGGACCACCTATGGATTTTGTCCTCGCTCAATGCGACAAATGTGACAATATCGCTTATTAACAGAGCCACCAAGCCGTATCACTGAACAGATATTGCCCGTAAAAAGTGGGTCGACTTTTAACTTTTCGTGCGCCCCATTAATCACGATACAAGCGACGACAGTCTGGCTTCAATAATTGCAGCAATTGAATCTTGTAAGCGTGGAAACCAAGAAAATCTCCCACAAAAGTCGATGAACCCAGGCCAAATGATTGCGCTTGATTATGAATGAGGATCTTTATCAAGAGGCAGGCGCTGATAATTTGATCTGTGTCCAATCTGCCCATTCTTGTCGATTATGGCGACCGTAAAATTGGCGTGTCACTCGTTTTTTATACTCTATTCTTTTTTTTTTATAATTTTGACTCAAAATTTGTAACACACCGTAATATTGATCGTATCCCCATAAAGTTGCAATATTCGTGATCAGCATCGATAGCAAAATGTCGATCTAGCCATGTCCGCCTTCCGTCCGTCCTCAATTTTTAGGCCCTTAAACTCAGTTCAAATTTGGAACATATACTCTTTAGATCCCTGAAATGCTCATGTCTAAAGATTTTAAAAATCGCTTCACTGACACGCCCAGTATTTAAAAAAATACTGTTTTATTGAAGAAATCGTTGTAAAGTCGCAAAGAATGAAGAAAAAGTTGCTTTTAACTATTCCTTTAAATAAATTTGTCTGCCATGTCCACTTTTTGGAGGTGTTTTTTTTTTTTCAAAAACTATAAAATGCTTTGAAAAACGTACCAAACGGCTATATACAGTGTGGTTCAATTGAATAGTCCCACATACATTTTTGCATGGTATAGGAAAAAGAGAGTAAAACTTCCGTTATGGGCTAGTTATCGAATTAAAGTTTTGCTTATTTTATTCAGTATTAATGTACCTTTCTGCTGAATGCGTTTTCTTTTCCCATTTGTGTAAATAATAAAAAGAAAATTGTTCTAAAACAAAACAATTCACTCATACAAGGTGGCGCAAAAATAACCTTCCGATGTTTTTTGGCTGTAATTTAAAAAAAAAATGAAAAACTTTGATTCTTCTTGTGGATTATTTTTATTTGATCTTTTAATTTTTTTTACATCAAGTCGAGAATATGATGTCATGTAAATGGCCGCCGCCACAGTTGATTGTCATTTGAGCCCTTTTTATGGCATTTTCCATCACTTTGGCCAAAACTTCCGGCGATAGGTCCTCACATTGTTGACGGATATTGTCTTTAAGAGCTGCAAGAGTCTGAGGCTTGTTGACATAAACCCGCGACTTCAAAAAGCCTCACAAAAAGAATTCTGGAGCGGTCAAATCAGGCGATCTTGCTGGCCAGTGCAAATCGCCAAAACGGGAGATCAGGCGCCCGGGAAATGCATCCTTCAGCATATCGGTTGTGGCACGTGCAGTGTGTGCCGTTGCACCGTCCTGTTGGAACCACATGTTTTCCAATCCCAATTCATCAAGTTGCGGCAAAAAGAACTCGTTGATCATTGCTCTGTAGCGCTCACCATTCACAGTAACCGTTTGGCCCGCGACGTCTTCGAAGAAAAAAGGTCCGATGACTCCTCCAGCGAAAACAGCACACCATACAGTGACTTTGAGCGGGTGTAATGGCTCTTCGTGGGTTACACGCGGATTTTCAGTGCCCCAGAAGCGTAAATTTTGCTTATTTACGTACCCGCTAAGATGGAAATGGGCCTCATCACTCATGATTATTTTTGATGAAAAATCATCTTCCTCTTGGTGGTGATTAAGGATGGCTTGAGCGTATGTTAGACGCGATTGGCGGTCAGCAGCTAACAGCTGATGCACCGTCTGGACTTTGTACGGAAACATCTTCAAATCTTGTACCAAAATTCGCTATAAAGACCGTCGACTGATACCCATTTGCGTGGCAGGTCGTCTGGTCGATGTCGACGGCGCTTCCATGACATCTTCGTGTTTCACCAGTAGGCGTTGGACGGGTAGGAAATCTGCGACGAAATTCACGTTGTGCCAAAGTCACCGACCGATTATTGCTCAAATAAATAGTCACCAATATTCCGCGTTCTGGAGCAGTGTAGCGTAACATTGTTTATTAACGTGTATTTCGCATGTGTTTACTACACAAATGTCAAAACAGAACTGACATTAGGGGCCAATCGCAAAATTTATAGCATTTTCTAATAGGAGGATTACTTTTGCGCCACCTTGTACTTATATTTTTGCCACCCCCACTTTATGGGGATAGGAATAGTTCGCACAAGCGGGCTGTAGCCCTTCCTTACGTTTCTTTTTTTCTCAATGGGTCATAACCTCCCATGCATCCCTACTGGTCCGCCTGCGTGTTTGACCTCGAAAGTATCGGTAGGCCTCCTGATAGCATAGATTCGTGTTCCTGATACTTACTTCTACTAAACGGGCTCAATACCGTAAAAGTCTCTAACACGACACGTTCACGCAGTACGTTGGATAGTGTTCCTGATAGAACTTTGAATTGTTCGGTCAGAAGTCCAAAACGATGTGTTTTTCATTTGAGGTAACAAAGTCTACCTAATAAAATCTTTATTTAATTTAATTTTAATTTCAAGTTCTAACAAAATACTTTAAACATCCACAAAATGGATCCAACTATGAGAGACATTTTTATAATCGAGTAAACTTTTCTTTTCCCGGTGGGTGTTAACAAGAAAGAAGATGTTGCCATCTTCTTTCTTGTTAACACCATCCTTGGAATAATTTACGGTTTCCTGTGGAAAAGTTTTCGTTCAGGCAGAATGCAAGTATAACCAGCTAATTGACGACGGCAACTTGCAGTTTTGTGAATATATATAAGACCGCTATTTCCAATTTGGCGTTTCACCCAGATGGCTGATTGCGATCATCAGTCGAATGCATCAAATCAATACGAACTTATCCTCGATTTTAATCGAGTATACGTTAAGTCCTCTCCCAAAAGTGAGTGTGAATTACTTTTTACCATTTCCACGCATCTTCACTTCGAAGACTAGCAATGGAATTATTAACCTTAGGGTCTCGTAGTTTTGTTACCATCCCAATGCACTTCAGAGTTATCCGCGCATTAACCAGCTGTGACAACCAGATAAAACCGGTGTTAAATTATCCACTCCCTTAGTACATGCCAAGCACTAATTGTATTTCGATATCACAAAACTTATCACGTTATTTCTTTGTTGCGAAAAAATGTTCACATTCGGTGCAAAATGGCAATATCAATGAATTATTATTCACGTTCGTAAATAAGCCTTTGTTAACTAATATCTAAAATTAAACATTTTTTCTAAGTGCTAAGCCTGATAGATAAATGTGTGTATGTACGCCAGATACATCTACATATATGCATACATAAGTTGCATTATCTCAAATATTATTGTTTTTCATTTTCAATATCTATTTTATCAGAGACTGGTAAATGCAGGTGATTTATTTTAACCAAAAAAAAAAAGTTAATAAGTAATTTATCAATTTTTGTCAGGAAGGCATTATTGACTCAATACGTGTACCGACAGGTTAGGTGTGCAATTAGACATACTTGTTCGCCGTAAGTATAAACAAAGTTTTTAATGAAATGACACCAGAGTTTTTTTATTGTACAAAGTAGAAAGTACAATGATGTACTTTCTCTGGTAATATATACTTTTCTTTCATTTGCCCATAATATTAAGTTTGTGCGAAAGCCTTGCTTCGGTAACCATTTATGTTTGCGGCTATTATAATGTGTTTTTTTGCATGAATAGAAGGGCCCATCGTAATTTTAGTGAAGCTACTGGGTTAAACTTCCGTGAAAACGCCACCTAAGGTCGTCAGGATTCATCACTTTTATCAACTTCTTCTTGTTTCTTTACGAAGAGGTTATGATCAGGATTAGGGAGATCATAACCCTCCCACCTCCCACCCCTTTCCCTCCACTGGAGAGAAAGTTTTCTTCCTCCTTTGTACAAAGGAAAAGATGATACGCGAGAATGAGACAACCGTTCAATTAAGCTGATGTCACACACCATGAAGATCGCTGGTCGGGTATTAGAAAGCCGAATGCGGAAAATAATAAAGCTATCTGAAGACCAGTGAGGGTTTGTCGAAGGTAGATGCAATCTAAAGTATAAGGATCATGATGGGAAAAACATGGTCATTCCTTAGAGCATTTGCATATGGCCTTTTCAAAATCACCCAACAGATTTTGATAAGGCCTTTGATAGACAACCAATGGATCCGTTGGTTGGCTTTAAGAAAACGAGGAGTTCTAGAAACTTACGTATAGGTGATCATGGACATGTATGAGGGAGTAAAGACAAGAGTAAGATGCCCGTTTGCGTCACCGATGAGTTCGCAATCAAAGTCGGTGTACACCAGGGAAGTGTCTTAAGTCCTTTGATCTTTATTACAGTCCTTGATTATCTGCTTGAACTAAAAGTGACGGATCCCAGTGTGCATGCAATGTGCAGGATGGAGCCATCATTAGCGAGGATCAAACGTCCCTGCAAGGAGCACTTGATGTATTGTGCTACAATAAGAAATTTAAATAAATTTTTTTTAATCAATGTATTTCATTTTTTTTTTTATTGTACCTATAGAAAATTCAACTTTATTTTATATAACTAATTTTTTTTGAAGATGATATACCGTAAATGACCTCCATGTTCATCCACATATATGCGACACCTGATCAGAAATTATTCATGAAGGGTTGAAGTCGGGATCAGATCAATTATTGTTTTAATGGACTGCTTCAATTCAGTCAAATTGCTTGGTTCTTGCTTGACATAACCCCATAAAAACTCTTTTTCAGTCAGGTCAGGTGACCTTGGGGACCAGCGGAAGTGGAATTTCTGGATTTGTTTGGGAATTTTCGTTGGAGCACCGCCATACTGGTCTGGCTATGAGTGCAGTTGCTCCATCTTCCTGGAACCAAATGCTGTTGAAACGGATACTTCTTCGGCGCAGTTCTGGGTAAAAAAAACTCATTCAACACCGTTTTCTTCAAAGAGGTATGGCCCCAGAATGAACCTTGATAAAACTGCGCACCACACAGTGACTCGTTCTGGGTGCAGTACTAACTATCTTATGGTGTATTTCTGGATTAGATTCACTCCATATACGGCAATTTCGCTTATCTACATTGCCGTTTGAATCAAAATGGGCCTCATCCTCAAGCAATTTATCAACCTGTTGTCTTCTTCTGTCATTTCGATCATTTTTTTGACAAAATTCCAGACGATTAGGCAAATCCAGAGGCCTTAACTTGCTTGCAATTTGGACTTTGTACGGAAACAAGTTTAAGTCATCATGAATTATCCGTTGTAAAGAACTCCACTTTGCGCCGATAAGTTTACGCGTTTTATTGGGAAGTTTATACCCAGCTCAGCAAATGGTGCGATGGAAATGTATTCACTAAGTGATTGGCAGGTCCTTGAATCGAATCCCCACCAGAGCCATGATTTTAAAAATTGAATACACAAAACAAAACAGATTTCCCTAAGCAATTTAAGCGCCACCTGTGTAGAAAAAGAAATCCCTTTAAGCGCACGCTAATAAATTATAAAAAAAAGTAGATTTCCGAACCTTAGCTAAGATTTTCAATGTCTAAGCTAACGTGCAGAAATTAAAGCAATTTACTACTCCGCAACCATCCGCACTTATTCGCTCACAGTAGTAGAAAGACAATAGTAGAAGGAAAAATTGATTTGGGAAGTAAAAATTAGATTAATTGTACGGGAATAATAAATTCGAGATTTGCTTTCGTAAAAATACTTCTAAAAACACATTTTAATTTCACCGAAAATCAGATGTTTAACAAAAGAGTAGAAACAACGCCACCTATAGTTGAATAGGATTATGATTCCACACGTATTCCAACTTTGACATTTGAACTAAAAGTGGATATAAAAATAAACATAGCATTTTATTGGGACGTCCACTGCTGAGCTTGAGATAAGATCGCAATAAAACGCGTATGGAGCAAAAAGTAGCAGCTACAATTTTGCAGACGGCTTAAGAAATAGTTTACGTCTAATAGGCTGGTAATTTGTGTCATTGAAGTATCAAGCATTTTTTTTTTCTCTATTTAAACCCCAAAAATTTGTCAAACAAGGGGTTTTTTGATTAAAAAAAATATAAAGTTTTTTTTTATTTTTCATTTGGTATTTTAATTTATTTGCAAACAAAGCGACAAAGTGACATTCAAGGAAAATAACATATTCCATAATTGCAAAAAGAAATTCCATTTTTTTTCTGTATGATTCCTATTAAAAATCAAAAACAAAAATTCAAAAGAAACATCGGATTTTTTATTTTTGCCCCGACTTTAGGCACTTTCTCTTGGGTACGTCTGACAAACATCGAAGAATGTCAATTGTCATGAGAAGCTTCACAAATTTGCAGTGCGGATTCGGCTTAAAACTGGAGGTCCCTTCCACTTCGCACAAGAAAGTGGTTGGAGAAGCTAGGTTTTTGGCCCTGTATGGGCCGGGCCGTTAATGCCTAATATTTATATTTATATTTGGGCACTAAGGACCACAGTGCGGCAACGTCATCTACATACGACCAGAAAGGTATCTTCTGACATATCCATACGACGTATGTCATCGTAGGGATGTTTGTAGAGATTAGGTCCCAGGATCCATCCCAGAGCTGTTCCGACAGCGATTTTTTTTTCAGGGCCTTCTAAAGCAGTCCTTCACCATATGCAAGATATATGTAGGTCGAGACGTTTAAAAAAGGTGAAAGCTAAGTCACTTAGACCAATATTCAACCCAACATCATAGAAACGATCATGATAAACAAAATTGGGCTCTTTGAGTTTGCGTTTACGGGACTTATCGATCTCTGAGAATAACTGCTATCAGATGCTATCGCGTACTTTTATACGAAGGAATATGAAAACTGTCAAATTTCCAAAATCGGGAGAGAATCTTCTAAATTCCAAGAAAAGTACTCGTATGCGAACGCTGTCGTATAGAGAAAAAGCATACGCTTGTTTTTTTGCTGTCGAACTCATAGGATTTCATCGTTTGACAGTCTACATTTTCTACATATAACTACGCTAACGGACTTATTATCTTTCACCAAACCGCAGCGAGGACAATAAATTTCAGCCATTCAAATTAAACGACAGATAGCATTAAATCCATCATCGTACCTATGACAGTATTATAACAAATTTTATTTAAAATTACTCAACTGTCAGATAAAATCTCACGTTTTTGCTAAATTATTCATTTTTATGCAAATTTTATAAGCGATCAATTTGAAAATAGTACAAAATTCACATAACAATCTTAACAAATTTATAATTCGCGTGATAGAATACAAATCACCAAGAAAGTTCATTCACCCATCCTCTTTGGCGGTAGTAATAATAGACTTTCCACGAAAACATCAACACAGCAGCAGCAAAACAATGAAGCCGTCGGAAATACTCGTATCCAGCAGTAGCATGGCTAAACGGAAACAACAGCAACGCGCCCAGTAGTTCTTCTTTCTTTCGCAATGAGAGCGCGAAAGGAAGATTTCTTTTGCGAATCTCTTTTGTCTTAAACTATTGTTGTTCTATTTTTATTGTGGCCATTATAATAGTATTGACATTGTTGTTGGTTTCCCAGCTGGTTTCTCATTTCCTTAAGTTTCCGTTACTGATACACGTTTTTGTTTTGTTTTTTGTAAGTCATTTGATTTAGCATAGCATGAGGCAAATGTGAATGTCGAAAATTATATCCAAAAGTTACTGTGTGGAATGATAATTATCTCATTTAAAAAAAAGTGTGCATAATTTTGATAATTACTATCAGGGGAAAGAAGTATAGATTCGGAAGTGAAGACAAATCATCTTAATATGAGCTGTTTTATAGGGTATGGGACTGTTAGTTGAGGGGACCGAATTTGGGTTAATTCAAGTTGAAAACGTGTTATAAGATCGATTAATGTTAATTTAATTAAAAATCCCTATAATCGATGGAACTACTTTTTCATTCATCCCATGAAAGTAAGTTGCCTATGCGAGTACCTTTTCATACGCTGCTGGAGTTTATATCTAAACTATAAAGCACTGGTAAAATTGAAATAAAAGACGCAACTCAAGAAAAGCTGTGACGGTGTAGCTGTTCACAGTAGACACTTATTAATTTAAATACACAACTTATTTTAAAACTATCACATCAGTGCAAATTTGAAATCCTCGACATGGTTCAATATACGCGGGGCGTTCAATATATTCTCGGTATCGATATGAAGGAAAATGCGAATTCAATTTAAATTGTCTTTATTTTTCAATATAATTTCCCCTAACATCAATGCATTTGTTATATCTTGAGATAAGCTTTTTTAAACCCTCAAAAAAATAAATTTCCTCTTTCTCTGCAAAATACCCATTTATTGCCGACTTGAGTTCTTCATCATCCGAAAATCTTTTTCCACGAAGACATTTTTTCAAATCCGGAAACAGGAAATAATCACTAGGGGCAAGGTCTGGACTATAGGGTGGGTGTTGGATTTCTTCGAAACCACAATCTCGCGCAGCAGCCTTGGAAACTCGCGCCGTGTGAACAGGAGCGTTGTCATGAAGAAGCAACACACCCGCTGCGAGTTTACCCCGTCTTTTCTTTTTAATTTCCCCCCGCAAATTATGCAAAGTGGAAGCGTAGGATGTGGCGTTGATGGTTTCACCTTTTTTTGTACTCAATGAGCAAGATTCCCTTTGAGTCCCAAAAAACTGTGGCCATGAGCTTCCCGGCAGACGGAGTGACTTTGAACTTCTTCGGGTGGTCTGTTCCTTTTTTATGCCACTGCATGGACTCTTGTTTGATTTCAGGGTCATAGTGGTGGACCCATGTTTCGTCCCCAGTAACAATTCGATCCATAACACCGTCCGCGTTCTCACTACACATCTCCAAAAGCTCTCTACAGCATGCGATTCTCACTTTTGCGCTGTGAGCATTCGTGGCACCCACCTTGCACTGACCTTTGAAAGGTTAAGATGGTCATGAAGAATGGTGTGAATGGTACCAATTGAAAGCTTGGTGATCTCTGCCATCATTTTCACCTTTATTCGGGCATCCTCAAGAACAAGTTTTTCGACTTCTTTGATGCTTTCTCCCGTACAAGCAGTAGCCGGGGCGCCGGAGCGGGGGTCGTCTTCAATGCTCTCTCTGCCTCTCTTGAACTCACTTGACCACTTTTGCACAGTTGATAATGAAGGTGCGGAACCCTGGTAAACAGCCACCATCTCTTCATGAATAGTTTTTTGACTTTTTCCTTGCTTAGTGAGAAATTTAATTACAGCGCGATGCTCAATTTTCACCATCATCGTCTCAGTTGCCATTATGATTCTGTTTAACTAGAGATAAAACGCGAATTAATAATCACATTCATATGAAATTTTACATGAATGCACTAAATTAATAGTTTTACTTGATAAATAAGTCAATTTATACATACAACCACAGCTTCACCCCGATACCGAGAATTTTAAGTATCCTTCTTCTTCCTAAACGGCCAAGCTATGATCAGAATCAAAGTCCTCCCTCTTTGCTACAACCCTACTGGTCCGCCTGAGGGGTTCGCCGGTTTGACCTCAATGACTATTGGCAGCAGTGCTGCCACAAGGCGAAAAATTTGCGTAGCAAATTTGGGTAGCAAAACTTAATTTGCGTAGCAAAACTCAAAAGTCCAAAATATCATTTTTTTTTCTTTATTCAAAGTAAATACGTTTTTAAGGACTAGTACAAGTATAGCTGGTAAACTACGAGGGCGGGTCAATAAGTCCGTGACTTTTGGAATAAAACACAGATTTTTTGATAAGAAAATAATTTTATTTTTCAACGTAGTCTCCCTTGAGCTCTATAAACTTTGTCCAACGCTTCTCCAATTTTTTTTATCCCTTCCAAAAAAAATGATTTGTCGAGGTCCTCAAAATAGGCCTTTATTTGCGAGATGACTTCATCATTGGAGTCAAATCTTTTTCCACCAAGCCATTTCTTCAGGTTTGGGAACAAGAAGTAGTCGCTCGGAGCCAAATCTGGAGAAAAGGGTGGATGAGGTAGCAATTCATAGCCCAATTCATGGATTTTTGCCATGGCAACTGCACATGTGTGCACCCTTGCATTGTCTTGGTGGAAAAGAACTTTTTTCTTGGCCAAATGAGGTCGGTTTTTTTTCAAATCGTCATTGAATCGGTCCAATAAGTTGGCATAATATTCCCCATTGATTGTTCTTCCCTTTTGAAGGTAGTCAATGTGGATTATCCCGTGGCATCCCAAAAAACAGTCGCCATAACTTTATTGGCAGACAAACCCACCTTGGCCTTCTTTGGCGCCGATTCACGCTTAGAAACCCACTGTTTTGACTGTTGTTTGGTCTCTGGTGTGTTGTGATGGATCCATGTTTCGTCCACGGTTACAAAACGGCGCAAAAACTCCTCCATATTGCGATTAAACAACGCCAAACCTTCCTGTGAAGTTGTTACACGATTGCGTTTGTGGTCGACTGTGAGCAAACGCGGCACCCATCTTGCGGAAAGCTTTCTCATGCCCAAGTGATCATTCAAAATTGAAACCACTGAGCCATGCGAGATCCCTACGGCTTCCACAATCTCTCGCACTTTCAATCTTCGGTCGGCCAACACCATATCGTGAATTTTTTCGATTGTTTCGGGTGTAGAGACCTCAACTGGGCGTCCATGACGTTCGGCATCTTCAGTGCTTGTACGGCCACAACGAAATTCAGTAAACCACTTTTTTACCATTGAAATCGATGGTGCAGAGTCCCCATAGTATTTTTCAAGCTTAGCCTTGGTCTCGGTAATGGTTTTTTTTCGCAAGAAATAATGCTTAATAAGCACAACGAAATTCACTTTTTTCCATTTTCTCCTCAAATTAGTGAGTAGTCTGATAAAAATAGCTATCAAACACAAACTAACTGACGCAACAAGTTTAAATTTTGACAGGAGTCAACTGACAGATGCCTGTTGACAGGAGCAGTGTTGCCGTTTCAGTAAAGAGGTCAGAAATTCAAAAAGTCACGGACTTATTGACCCGCCCTCGTATATATTTTACAAAACTAAACAAACAAAAAAAAAACATTAAAAACTTCACTTTAAAGGCACTTTGCATGCGCAAGCATTGCCCTAAAAAAAATAATTCATATCACAAAATTATAAATGTAGAATTTTTGTACCAATAGCAGAATTAATATCACATAGAAATTCCGGGAAGTCTTTTAGATTAATACCTACAGTTTTTCTTTTTGAAAGTTCAAAAATTTAAGTTTTTAAGTACCTTTTAGAAAAAATTACAGATTCGACAACCATATTTCGTTTCTTTTTGAAATCAAACATTTTGCAGCCATTATTTTACCTACTGTCTCTATTTTAAATGAGTTTGTCTTCTTGTTCTTTGTCAAGCTCAAATCTGAAAAAAATCGTTCAGCAGCTGTGCTGCTATGTGGAAGAACGATAGAAGTTTTTTTCATTAAATTGGAAACTTTGAAAAACAGTGGCTTGCCAAGACCATCTTTCGTTTCACTAACATGAACCCAAAAATCAACGTTTTCGTACTTTACGCACTTCGGATCCAAATAAAATAATACTTTTAATCTATTATTCTTGAAGTCAATGCGTTTGCGAATTTGACGACACAGCTCAAGATAAAATTGGACAATGTTCAATATGAGCAGGCAATGTATATTAATTAAAGGAACTCTACTTGCATTTAAATTTCATTACTTTGGCTCTTCATCGGTCATTTGATCCTATTGTGTTGGTTTAATTAAAGTTGCAGGCTTGGACAACTTTGGCTTCTTTGTAATAAATCTATGGGCATGTACATAATTCAGATTGAGACAGCAAAGTTAATGGAATTGGTTTTTGATTCAATTATTTCATACATGACGGCGCAGGGATATAGTCCCGAATTAATTTTTCAGTACCTATGTCCCACGTAAGTGGATCATAAGTCCCGAATTGATTTCGGGATTTATAACCCACTTAAGTGGGACATAAGTCCCGAATTTTTGTCGTTGAAAATTGGACACAAGTCCCGAATGAAACAAACAGTTGGAAATATTATAGGATAGGATAGGTAAAACATAATTTACGAGAAAAAAATCGAAGAACCGTACCTCGCACCTACTCCAAATCAATCAGTTGCGAAATCGCAAGTAGATTCTATAAACAGTGCAATGCCTATGCAACCCCCCTGCTTGGGGTCACTGTTTGATTTGGACTAGGTGCAAGGGCAAATTGTTGAAAACAGCACCATTGGAAAGAGAAATAACGCCAAATTGGCCACATTGCGTAAGGCCTTATTTCACGGCTCCGGTATAGTGGGACATAAGTCCTGAATTAATTTTTCGGGACTTATGTCTTCGGGACTTATGTCCCTCCGCCATCCATGACAGCCAGAATATTTAGAAAATAATTTGTGGACAATACAGCATTTAACTTTAGATTAATTGTTTTTAAGCTTCAAAATAATACACAAAACACTCGTCGCGTCGCAAAGAAAACAATAACAAACTCTAGCAGCAAGAACATGGGCAAAGATGTGCGTGCATGTAGATTTGCTACTCTTATTTTCCATTACAATTTTGCAATGTAATTCCAGACCGATTTCAGATTCCAGTCAAATTCAAACACTAACACATCCGAAGAAATGGGTACCTACTTGTTGGGTATGCGTAGGGTACAAAAGAATATAAGTTGGCGTGGGAAAGTGAGTGAAAAAGAGATTGAATATTCTTTCGTTTATTTTTTTTTTTTCAAAAAATATTCCAAGATTTATGTTGACATTTCGTGCTTTTCGTGGAAAAGTGGCAGCGCTGAATGGCAGACCTCTTTGTTCAAGAATGCAAAAAAAATCAAACCGAGTTAAAACCGCAGAAACAAAACTCCGAGTAGACGAAAATAAGAAAACGATTAGACACAATACAGATTTATTGAGTCTCCAAAATTAGTTATTTACAGTGATGCTTTCTAAGCCCAACTCAACTGGTTACATACAGTTTAAAGAACAAGTGCATTACGGCACTAAATCAAGCTTTGAGTTATAGGTTAGGTAGGCGGGCTGGCTTAGTGCCACACTCAGGTCAATAGTGGCCCATCGTGGTGCCCATTGGGGGAGGTTGTCCCTTACTCATTTTTTAACCCTGTCTACAAAAACTGAGATTAATTACTCACCGCGTTTGTTCGATACAATCCTGTGGATTTGGTGAAGTTTATTATCCTGTTTATCGGTATGCCTCGTCTGAGTCATGGAAGAAATGTCTCGCCAGGAATCTGTCCCTGATGTGTTGGAGACCCGGGTAGTGACATAGGAAGTGGGTTGTATTCTCCAGAGCTTCCTCGTCGCCACAGCCTCTACAGAGTTCCTCTTCCGTCAAGCGCAATTTCCTCATGTTGTACCGCAGAGTATTGTGCCCCGTTAATATACCTACGAGGGTGGATAGTGCTTTCCTATCCTTTTTCATGAGACTCTCGGTTCTGGCTCCATTGAAGGTTGGCCATAGCATTCTTGTGGTGTGGCAAGTATCTAGTGCCGTTCGCCTCTTATTGCCTTTCTCCCTGCTTCAAGCCTGAGTGTGCAAGGCGGGATTAGTAAAGAGGGATCAGCTTGTTCTGAGACAGCTGCCGAACCTTGTCTTGGTAATTCATCCGCTTTCTTGTTGCCTAGAATGCCTTCTTGTCCCGAAATCCAGCAGAGCGATACCTTATGCTGAGTACCAAGAACCTTGAGTTCTTTGCGACAGCATTTCACAAGCTTGGATTTTATTACTTCTGCAGTTAAGGCTTTTATTGCTGCCTAGCTGTCGATAAAGAAGGTAATACCATTGGGTGGTATTGCCCGTACCATAGTCACGGGCTGCTGTCGTCACTACCAGGACCTCTGCTTGAAGACGCTGTTGTGGTCGGGGAGGCGTATAGATTTTGGAGTTACGTTATAATTAAGGACAATTATATTATGTTTGGCATAATGACTTGAACAAGAACATATATTGTGTAGCTACCAAAATTTACATACATACATATTAGGCCATTAACGGCCCATACAGGGCCTAGAACCTAGCTCCTCCAACCACTTTCATGCGAAGTGGAGGGGACCTACAGTTTTATGCCGAATCCGAACGGCAAATTTGAGAAGCTTCTCATGACAATTTGATACTTGATGTTTGACAGACGTTCGGAAGAGGTGCCAACAACACGCGGTATTCCCAAATGGGTCCCCATCTAAGTACTAACCATGCCCAACGTCATTTAACCCTTTTGAACCCTTGCATGCTCCAATTGTTGATTATTGTTTGATCTTGATCTCACGACACCGGTGATCTCCCATCGAGTCAACCGTCGGATTTGCATGCACACTTGCGAGACAGTTTCAAGGATACTTCTCGTGTGTTAAAAAACGCGATATGACTAAGGCTCCACGCATACAGCATACCAATATTGGTATGATCTTGCCTAGGGCAGACATTCGAAGAAGCCGATCGACGGTGCCATGTAACAACCAGCAGAGCAAATTATCTGCTCGGATAAAATAGAAAATATATCTTTAGTTCTCTCGTCGCTAGTTTCAGTACCCTCAACGAGCATTTAAAAACTATCAAGAGTAAGCGACTCGGGCATATGTGAATGCTGGAGACGGATGAAACAACATCTTATTTGTCTGCGAATGCCCTGCTTTTGCAGGATATCAAACCTGCTGCAATAAAGATGAGTTCAGTAAGATAAAGATCGCTAGTCTCCTTCGCTTAGCTAAGGCAACAGGTAGGTTTTCTGATAGTGATTCGAATGCTACTCGCTATTAAAAAGCAAACGGGCAACTGTACTGAAGTTCAATGGACCATGAGATCTTACTGCTTGTTTTCTACGATAACCGCAATTCAAAACGTGTCTTCTTAAGGGCAGGCACACATATGCGTTTTTCGTCGCAAGACTATTCAGTCGCGAATTCCAGAACACATACGTATAAACATAAGTCTGGAATATTACGTGTGTTTTTTTATATACGCTTATTCACATTTGCATGTTAAATACAATAACAATTATTTGCTAAATACGCTAACTTTAGCGGGAATAACAATCGACGCCAAGTCCTTTAGCGGATATAGATCAGTGCTTCCAAACACCGTTTTCTACGTATTCCGATAATTTTTTTTGTTATCGTATGTCAATTCTTCGACATTTCTCACCTACTGAACTGACCCCTAAATTGTTCTTGCGTGTGAACTTATCATATTTTAGTTGGAATATTCTTGCCTAGACGGTGGCATAATTAGATTTTCAATCTGAGTAATATTACTCTAGGTATGACTGGAGAAAACAGCCGAAATGTCAAATGACAGCCAACATAGTGCTGTCAAGTCACACTCGAGCGTTTTTGTACTCTTTTTATCTAAGCTTATATACGCTTGAGTAAAAAGACGCAGCTATTAACTCTGGCTTATGCTTTTTATTATAAAAAGTCAAAACTAAACATTGTTTCTTGTTGGTTAGTTTTATTAACTTATTGATACGCGTTTTGTACAAGCACAAATTGCACTACATAACCCAATTTTTAAATTTGAAAACTGACACACTAAGTTGCTGTTAATGGCTTCTGATCAATGACTCAGAATGACCGATGTTAGCTCTCTGTTTATGTACCTATGTTTATATATCCGCAGCAATAATCGAGACCTCTACATTGCGCCAGTTTATTTAAGTCATATCAGTTGAAAGCTGACTTCCCAGTTAACCACAATGGATGGCACTCCCACTCGTTATTATCCATATCTTCTATCAAAATGGCAATCAGACGTGTTTGAATCCCATAAACGAATTTTATGGCGTTGCATTGCATGAATCATCGATCAGACTAAAAACGGCCACAGGTGATTAAACTCGGAGCCAACAATATTGCAAACAAGCAATGCCCCCACAGAATGCGCCTTATTCTGAAGGTGGTCTTCTACTAATGAAATTAAATTGCAGTGAAGATAACACACTTATTGATGAACCCGGGGTGTGTTCAGTGATGCATGCTCTCCATATGCAAATTGCGTTCGCATTCACCTAAACGAGCTGACGCGCCACCGCCACATAATGAAATTTACCTACTCATCTGCAAACAAAACTCTAGTACGGCGGGTGGCAGACGTCAAAATAAACCGCAACACAATTTGTGGGCGTGACAGCATAAAACAGTTTATTGTTGTTTTCCTTTATTTTATTACCACACTTGGCTTCACCAGCCAGCTTCTCCGAAGCATGTCATAGTCAGAGACTCGCGAGGAGAATAGCTACGGGCATTAGTTTGATGATGGAGTCGGATTTTGAACTCGGTAATTGAGCTCCGGAGGCCTACAATAATATAGTTTGTGCTAATTTCATGGAAGTGCGCGCTAGTGCCACATTAAAGTGTCTTAATATTTTCTCTCATCTACCACGCATTCTTATAAGGAATAAATAGAAAAAATAAATCGAAAGAAACATGATTAAGACCGACTTGTTGTTTGCCGTCGTCCGGATATGGATCTAACTGAGTACCCACAATTTGTCTCTGTGCATGCATGTGCGGTGCAATGCAATAAAGTGTTATTGCCGGCGAGTTGAGAAAGCTGCTGCCAGTGCAGTTCAGATCGTGTAAAGTAATCAGTGGACTGAAGCTGGACGAGATGGGGCAATTTTTTAATAACAGAATTATTGTGAAGACGTGATATGCGACCAGAACGTGACAGCAAAGCCATCGCGATAACGTTGCCCACAATGAAAATGTTCAGCATGTGGGAGCCGATAATAAGATTGGGTTATGATGGATTTGGCCGAATGTAAACTTTACATCGGTCGAACAGTATTCACGTGGCCGAATTAAATGCACAGAAACAGGTCAAGTAGCCAAACCTGGAGAAGATTGATCACTTTTTTTTTATTAAACGGCCTTAAGGTGATGAGAAGTTCGAAGTAGGATTTGGAAAAGATTTCAAATATCATGATACATTAAATGTAATAGCCTTCCAGACAATTTCTTTAACGTGACATTAGACAGCAAATTTGAGTGCCCACTTTAGCTTATCTTTGTTCTATTTAGACCAAGGTTTTCAAATTTGAAACCATTTATTATCCTTTCTAAATTCAAAGTTGGATGTAAGATACAGACTAAGCTTGAACGAGGGTAATACAAAAAGTGTGAAATGTCGTTACCGCTGTAAGCTGCTGTTTCGCCGGAAGACATGAAGTAGGCTGAATTCCAAAACGTCAAAAAATGTGCATTGTGAATGCACACTGCTTTTAAAATGCCAGGTTATGAATGCTTTTGCGCTGCTTTGCATCTGTGATGCTTTGCAATTTTTGACGTTTTGGAACGACTTTGATGCCAACTATCGTAAAATCTTTCAAACACCACTAATAGGTCCGTACTTTATGTGTAGGTAAAATGAAAAGTGTCAAATCTCCAAAATCGAGAGAGAATCCTCTCATTTCTAAAAAAAAGTACGCGAACGCTTTTGTGTAACAAGTTGAAAAAAAAGTTGCAAACTCTTGCTCAAGCTGTCAGCAATCGAGAGAACAAACCTTAGGTGGACATGTAGCAATACTTGTCTAGCGACTAAGCGAATCTGGCCAAAGCTGGATCTGCGACGCTCTAAGTGTCTAATCTCATTAAACCGACTGCATATTAGCTCGACCATAGGTGTTATCACAGGACACTGCTTAATAGGCAGGCACGCCTCCAGACTTGGCGTGCACTCAAACGACTTCTGCAGAAGCTGCATGGACGAGGAGGAGGAGGAGACTGTACTTCACCTTCTCTGCACATGCCCTGCACTCTCCCACAAAAGAAATCTCCATCTAGGGGACTTCTTGTTTAACGACACAAACGACTTAGCCAACACTGGCGTCAGAAGTCTTTCGCGCTTCATAAGAAGCTCCCATTGGTTCAACGAGCAGTGAGGGAATCCCCAGATCTGTGTGGTACCACAATGGACCT
Organism: Portevinia maculata; assembly: GCA_949715645.1. NCBI lineage: Eukaryota > Metazoa > Arthropoda > Insecta > Diptera > Syrphidae > Portevinia > Portevinia maculata. The sequence goes on along the minus strand of OX454526.1, from coordinate 305,955,011 downwards.
AATCTTGGTCTAAGTGTGTCGGCCTTAGCTGACAGCCACGTCAACCTAACCTAACCTAACATAGGATTTCATCATTTGACAGTTTACATTTTCTTGCCAGCTGAAATTCTGTGTGAAGAAAAATGAACGAAAGTACCTACATTTTTCTTTCGTTCATCTTTTTACCATTTTCTCAGTACGCGAACGCGTTTGTGTAGTTTTGCACGAAAGTTTATATAAATTTACGTTTGCATATTAGTTCGCGAACGGACCTAATGTCTTAACAATACATACTTTTTATTAGCTTAATAAACAATATTGGTTCGTACAATGCCAACACGTTTAAGCATAGGTATTCCTTATTTAAGAAGGAAGCAGTTTACTCGCAGAATGTCTGCTTTCTTCAATTAAACAATAAATAAAATCATTAAAACATTTTTTATTACTGCAAATCAAAGTAAAATTGGCAAATTATTACAAAATATATTATTTAACTTGCGACTTCGGCGATGAATCCATTTTATTTGGCGGTTCAAACTGAAATATCAAATGTCATTTGCATTATAATCATTCACGATGCTCTCTTTGGTTTTGTTTGCGCAGTTGATGCGTTCACAATGCGTTTTAGAAAAGTATGCATTGCATCATAGTAATCCGTTTGCGTTTTGGAACGCTGGATTAAGAAGAAATGCAGAAGTACTGCGTCTTGGAATTCAGCCGTAGCCTTAAATTACAATACAGATTGCCAATCCATATGGTTGAAAATGTATTATGGACGAAAAAGCTCTTGCAAAAGTTTGTAAAATCCAAAACAAAATTCATTAACCACTACAGAAATTTCGTATATGAACGCAACAGTGGACCTATGTACCTACTTAATTGAGGCGCTATTGCTTGTTGCTAACCAACAATCCTTACAAATCTATCTACTCTGCTTAGTTACTGTACTTTTAATAAATATAATCAGGACGGTAAACACTGGTAACTAAGTGTTAATTCAGAAACGTCAAACATTTGCGCAGTGATGCGGTATCACTGCTCATTTGCGATGCTGATGCGATGCACAGTTTAAGCTGATGCGTTGCTGATTGAATATGGCGTTTGAGTTTTAGAACGCATTGTTTAAATCAAACATTTAAAATGGAAGTTTTGCTAATAAAAGTTTTAGTCGATAACTTTGATCGTAAAGACGATAAATTTAGTTTTAATATGTGTGAAGCAAGAAGAAAAAGGTCGAAACGCATACGGACTTTAATTAGCAGATTTAAAGGAAGGAAAATTCCTAAGATTAGGGACTATTTCAAAGTTCTAGAAGAATATCCAGACGATGTATTTCAAAATCATTTTAGAATGTGCCGCTCCACCTTCGATGTAAGTCCACTAATGATTTAACTTTTCTAAATGGAAACCACACCATGTTTCTAGGATTTGCGAAAACCATTAAATCCTTTTTGGAACCTTCTTATACACCTTCTTATAGTATCTATAAATTAAAATGTTTGTTTACTTACTTTTTTTTTGTTCCGACATTTTTCTTGCTTTTTTCCCGGCGAATCAACAGCGCATCAGGTATTTCTGTGATGCTTTTTTTCGTTATGTTTGCGCATCAGTTTGATCAACTTTGCAATAATGAACACTTGACGTTGAAAGTGATGCCAATAGTTGCATTAATGAACATTTTGCAAAGCATCATGAGCATCATGATGCCAGTGATGCGTTACTGAATTTGCACTAAGTATCCGCTTTGTCCTCCGAAATGGCGGCGACATACCCGCCATTGTTGAGTCGCTTATCTGTCGCACTGCGATAACGGTGCTACAATACCAGGATACCATTGCTCGGGGCCAAGTCCAAAAAAACAGTGCCTGCCGTAAAAGGCATTTGAGCCTAGCGACAAAGTTAACATCTTGAAACACTCCCGCTGGTGTGCAGGCACATCCGTGGGTTGACACGACCGTAGATCGGCAGCGTCGTACAAGGACGATCCAACAATAATCAGCAGGAGAATGCACGTATCTAACTAGTAAAAAAAGGCAAGCATAAAATCCTGGAACACACAAATGCAATAACACGAGCACTTGGTTTGCCTCAGTAAAGCAGTGACCCGAAACCGGAAGGAGCTGCATATTGAGGTCGAAACGGCAAACATCATAGGCGGTGTTTCTTCTAACGCTTCTATCAGTTACCTGCCGTTGGGTGTGGAACCGCTGGCATTGAAAAAAACTCGTGCTCCACATCTTCTCTTGTGTATGTGCAGTGATGGCACATTAGGGGTCGTCGTGCTTAAACCGATAAAGATATGATCGGAAACAGCCATGCCCGGTTAAAACCTGCGTCAGGTAGAAGTCAACTCTTCCATGCTTTCGCCTTAACCTTGATTGTATATTCGTTATAAGACGATAGGTCCATCGGCATTTGGTTAAGAGATTTTTACGCAGCTGCCATTTTCTCAAACTCCTTACTGTCTCTACGTCACCCACTACTTCACCCTCCTGGTGGCTCCTCTCCTGTTTTCTCTAAAGCTCTTTGACCAGTATGTCTATTGGTGTTATTCCTGCACTGATACAGACTGCATCACCGGAGGTTGTGCGAAAAGCGCTACATATATACATACTCTCGATGCACATAGCCTTAGCGTACGACTGTGTCTTGGCTAAGGCCGTCCAGTCCAGGCGCTTTTTTATCGCCGAATTTGTTAGAGCCTTTTAGGGCCTCCTCTTGTTACCGAAACTCTTGTAGTTCTACAAATAATTCCTCATCCAAACTCACTCCCTGCTGTCTTGGAATAATCCTTCTACGATGTTAAGTAGCATTTCTGGGCACGTGGGGGCTGACGTGCGAAAGGCTTCTTCATCACCACCTGGTATTGTACGCCAAACCCCAGGGATTTTCATCCGCTTCATTCTTAATGCGGCGAAGCTCCTGTGTTTACTGCGTTTGAATGCCATTTTTAAGTCTTTTCGCGCTGTCCCTGCAATCGTAGCACATTCAAGTATAAGTGAGAAACAGTCTTATCGAAAAATGTTGTCTTTTGTGCCTTTTTTCATAACCATTTGTAATTTATATAAAGTTGTGGTTTGTTTCTTCATACTCGAAAGAGGTCGAAAGAGAAAAGCTCTACAAAATCAATGCAGAAATTAGTTGTGGGTGTGGCTATGTGTCGTACATAGATATTTGTTTTTTGAATCCGACATGCATTCTTTTCGCCAAAATGCTATGTCGTGAAGGATATTTTTATTATACTTTTCCAACTGGAAAATATTGAAGGTTATTTCTTGCTGATGCATATTTACATTGTTGGTCCCGGGCAAAGCCGAGCAGGTGCAGCTAGTTATAAAAAAATGAATTGAATTGAAAATGAATTCGATTGAAAATACGGCTTTACGCATTATATCACTTCTGAATTGCTTGTTTCGAAAAACGGATATTTTGCTTTAAGTTTCGGGTTCTAAAATCTTTAAAAATAAAACACAATTCAAACACACAAACAGCTATCTACGTCCTAACTTTTGGATTAGAGGGACCAAACATTTTCTTGATATATTCTAGTACATTGTATATTTGGGTACATTTTAGAAACTCTGATCAAATTCTACCACTGTGACTCCTACTCACAAATATCCTTTTTCATTGCAGAAAACCTTGCTCAAATACCAAGTCGCCTAATCTCACTAGCGAAAGACGGAGACTCTACAGACAACATCTCAGTTGTTGTCCTCTTCTTCAGGCATCCTTCACAAATTGCTAAGAACTGCGATAACCTCACAATAATGGATTCCGAATTCGATAATGTCAAGGACGAAGGTTACTTCAACTCTGGGCGTGTACGTTTTACATTTTGCATCTCAAATCAACGTAACTTACTTTTTAATTTCTTTGCAGTATTACGCTTCCGAAGGGAACACCACCAGCAACTCATGTGCCATTGAAGATCCGCCGCTAAAGGTAAATATTTATATGAATAAATATGCATATGGCAAGCCTTTCAGGTAGTAGATATATATATACATATACATATATACACTTCTCATGAGAACATTCGCGTCTGTGCAATAATTTGTCCATTCATGCTCATTTAATCTTTTTTTCTAGACGCATTGGAGCGAGGTGGCAAACGATAATCTGAACAACATCATCCACGAGGAAGTCATAGAGACAAGCCCGACCACAAATACGACTACAACCCCCACTAACAATGGACTCTATTCCAACGATGATATCGAATTAAACCAAAAAATCACTAAACTCTGCGATGACAACAACATGCATCACGCCTCGACACTGGAGAACAACGACGAGGAACTTGTCGCCTGTGGTTATGACAACAAAACCGAGTTTTCTATTGGATTCGACAACGACCAGCAGAAAATACTTGAGAAAAATCTACCCCATCATCAGCAATTGGGCGATACCGATGCTGATTATGGGCCAGAGACATGCGTTGATGTCACCGATGACGTAGTCATGATGACAGAGAACTCTGCCGACACAAATAATCTTTTGGAACAGTCTACGTTGAGTCATTCAAAAGACACCATCCCGTCGTCGGATAACTGCAATCCCTTCGACAATAAGAACGCATTGGATATGGAAGACGCAAATGAATACCAGTTAGGCAGTGTTGGTTTCGATGCTCATCTGCAGTTAGACGACGCAAACAAAGCGACACCACTTTTGTCACCAGAAGTGGAAGATTTGCCGCTGAGCAGTGAATGTGGACTTCAATACACTAATGAGGGCTTCCAACAAAGTCCTTTGGATGAGATTCCTGTGGAAATCGGCCAAGGACACAGCGAATTTGATGTTGAATTCATGCAAAGCAATGGTCACTTTTCCCCTGAAAAGTTGGAAGCACCACATAAAATGGAAGAGGAGGAAGAAGAACAAAACAACAGCGCAGCTAATTTCGAAATGTTTGCAGATTTTGAAGAAAAAAAGGTTCAAAAGAATGAAATCAACGATGAGGTAGAGGCTATTCAACAGCAACAGCAAACCGATTTGGATGACGACTTTCTTGGGAGTCTAGGCGAACCACCAGTGTTCGAAAACATGGAGAACAGCTTTGAAAATGTGAGCAACGATTGTGATTTCCGTTCAAAGGACGAAGAAGAGATCCTAGAAAAGCATGTTGATGTAAACTTATCTGCAAAGGGACTTCATGTACCTGAAAGTGAGGTGCTTGACTTAAACCAAAGAGAGGAACTTCAAAAGACACTGCACAACCACGAAGATGATGTTCTCGAGGAAAAACCAATTTTGACTGGTTACTTCGCCGAAATCAATTTCGATGCTTCCACACAACCAGATGAAGAGAGTTTAAGCGAGTTTGCCGAGGAAAAGCAGGATAAGGAGAAATTTTCTGAAAAAGAAGACAAAGTTGAGGAGCTTTTCTTTTTGGAAGGCAAGTCAGCGTCTGTTGGAGAGATTGCATTGGAAGAAGATGACTGCATACATTTAGAGGAGGATGTTCGTCCCAGTGACTATTTAGCAATGCTCGAGAGGCAGGAACAGGAACATGAACAGTTATGCAAGGTGGTCGAAGGGTTTGAACGGGAAGCAGAGCCCGGTGAGAAAGTTGTGCAGACCGAACATGAAAACGTAGAGCGAATAGATGAAGAAGATGAAGGAATCAGTGTTAGTGTGAAACCAGAAGAACATGACGAGGTAGAAAGTGACCAATTAGAAAAACCACTGCTCGAAGAAATTGACGTGCTTAGTCACAAAGATGAAACTGGGTTCGAGGAAAATGAAACTGAAGATGAACGACTGAGTAAAAAAGAGGAAGAACGGCATGCTGATGATGAGAAGCTTTTTGAACAACAAGAGCAAGATGAAACTGAACAGTTGGAACAAGAACAGCAACAGGAAGCAGACAAGAAGCTAGATGAGAAAGTGGTGCAAATTGACGAAGCCGAACACTATGATGTTGATGAGAGCCTTAGTTTTGAAACGGAAAAACTGGAGCAAGAACGACACCTGGGCGACATTGAAATCATGAGTCAGCAATTTGATCGGTTCGAGAAAGAAGATCAGGCAGATTATCGTCTGAATGATCAGCCACTTGTAGGTGATGAAAATTCTGAACCTGGGCAAAATGGACAATTTGAAGAGCTTCAAAACGAGCCACAACAAGTACCAGACGAATTCAAGCTGCATGAGATGGAGGATCAAACATCGAGTCAACAGAAGACAGAGGACAACAAATTCCGATCAGATGCTGCTGAGGAACAAAGCCCTCTAGAGGAGGACATGATTATCCAGCCAGAGAAACAGTGCTTCGAAGAACCTGAGAAGTCATTCCATGAAGCTATTGACAAATTGGTGCTACAACACGATCAACCTAGCTATTTTGATCATGATCTGCCGATCGAAGAAACTGAAAATAAACTTAATGAGGACTCCTTTGAAGAAACCGAAAAGCAGCTTGTGGAATGTACTGAGAAACAATTGTCAATGATCGAACAACAAGTGCTAGGCACAGCTCCAGCGCCAATTAAACAAGTTGATACGAATATAAAATCTGTGCAGGAAGATGAAGTAGATCCTGAGAATATGGTAGAGGTGGAAGAGGAAATTATCATCAAGGAACAAGTCCCAATAAGTAAGTGTTATTTTTTTTGCTTTGAATTGAATGTTTCTATAGTTGCAGCTATGCAGAAGGGTGTGTTATTGATTTTTTGCTTGACCTAATATCTTATAATATTAAATAACTTAGCTATCACCGCGTATTTGAAAAAAGAGACATGTTATTTAAGTACTGGGGTTTGTCGCGTGGGAAATAGAAGCTCAAACCTCCCCTAAAATGTAACAAGAAATAGGAAATATACCTAGGCCCATCGGCAGTGGTTAAAACACAAACAAAGTGAATGAAGATTTGCAAACAGTTCGAAAATTCACATTAAAACCACGTTCTCAATACGCCGCTGGGTGAAAAATGGTGATTGCATCGAAAGGCATGTTTGCTTTAACAATCCGGCGATTGCATGTAGATTTTGAGGTTTAATTGAAATCTGCATAAAGTAAGAGATTTCGAAATCTTCCAAATGTATGGGAATTCTTGCGATTTCAACGTAGATTGCGAGTGATTTCGCGAAATCTCGGATTTCGATTCGGTGTGAACAGCGTATTAGTCCATTCGAGTGTCTTTCAAATGAAATCGAGTTTCGAAAAGGACTCCGAACTGCCTGGCCAAACGTTCTTGCGTATGAATATCATGTTCAGCGCGATATGTAGATTTTAAGCGTGTTAAAAAGAGAGGATGTCATTGCACTGAAAATCCACTTTCGTAAATAATTCTCGGTTTGGGAATGAAGGAACTTCTATGTTTTTTCCTCCTATCTTCAGCAAATTGCTCTGTGCTGATGGATGGGTGGACGTTTTAGAGGGGAAGGGTATCTTATTAGTCTTTAAAAAACAGAATACATACTTGTTCTGTCCGCTATCTGATCCACTCCGACCTAAACATTGATATGAATGGAAGAGTGATTCCCAACTGCGAAAAATTGAAATATCTGGGATCAATGATCAAGTGATTCAAATCGGGAGGTCTGTCGTTTTTTTCTGAAGTCGAACCGGCGAACACCACAGGCAGTCCAGTGGAAGGGTTTTGAAGAAGAAGAGATTATATATTTTAAATTTCAGCTTCCTAGTTAGTGTGAGCATTTTGAGTACCTAGAGAATATAGCTTCCTAGCTAGTATCGTGATTTTTCCAATAAAAATCATCGCGTTTACATGTTTGTTCTCCTACTCCCTAAATTTCCTGTGTACACATTTTTGGACTCCTGTTTCCATTCGGTTTTTGTTTCAATTGATGTGTACTAGTAGCTGCATGAAATCATAATGCATATAACTGAATAATGCTATTTTTTGAACGTGACGCCAATGATTTTTGTTTGACAGATTGAGGTTAAAAGCGAAGTTTTTTTAAAACACTTTTTGTAATTTTACACATTTTCGACAGTGAATACTTAAGCAAACGTTGTTTTTAGACCTATATCTACCTAGCAAACAGAATATTAATCCGAAAAACTTGTTCCCATTAAATGAATTCACCCCAACAAAACTGTCGAAACGTCCACAATGAAAGTAAAAGTACGCTTACCCTTACACCGACACGAAATTCGTCATTCTAGCTAATTTCAACATTTCAGCCGAAATGATCATTATTTCCCCATACATTTTCCAGCATTGCGATATTTTCAATTTCGTCGCTGCTTTTGGAATTTTGTCAATTCGAACAAACTTTTTCACTGTCTCCGCACGTCATTCAGCGCGCTGACTAATGTTATTTTTCATTGGTAATCCAGAAGGGAAAAGGATTTTGGCTAAAAGAAAAACGTGCATAACTTCCTTGATGATGTTATCGAGAAATATTCCTAGGAAGATGTATAAAGATTTCCATAAAACCTGTGTTTGAAGTTTCGCCAATACAACGACACATAAATTTCAAACTCAAATAAGATGTTTACTATATAAAACTCTATAAAAAATTCTGAAATAGAGATAGATAGATAGATAGATAGATTCTTTATTTTTTCATCATAAAGTTTACAAATTGGTATACTTAAGAATAAGGACATGGCAATACTGCCGTCTGCCTGAATTCTTACAACACTTACAATAAAGATTTTATAAAGGCCAGAAGTCGGTTCTTTTATGTTATTTGGAAATCAAGTTATTTCTGCGAAAAGTTTTTGAAAAAATATTTTCAAACTCAAAATTTTGAAAAAATAAATATAAAAAAAAACATGGATTTTTTTGATGTAAAGTCAACTCAGCTTATCTGAATTACACTTTGCTGATTTTTTTTTAATTAAAACACTGAATTTATCACGACGCATTTTTATAAAGTGTGCATATAAATTAGCTACCTACTCCTCTTAGCTGAAAACGGCTTTACTGAAAAACTCAGTTTACTAAGGGTGAAAACACACCGGATAAAGCAAAACGTTTTTTTTTTGTTTCGCGAAAACAAGAGAACATTGTTTCTTATGAGAGCGCACACACCAAAGAAAACGTTTTTGGTGTGTGCGCTCTCATAAGAAGGTTAGGTTAGGTTAACGGGCTGATGGAACAGCGAATCTGCTACACCACACTTAGGTCCATGTGGTCCCATTGTGATACCCTTTGTTGGGAGTGTTGGCCTCGCTGTTCTGGCCTTGGTCCTTCGTCCTTGGTTTCCTTCTTACTCCAGTGTGTCCAGCCATTTGGATGTCCGTATAAACCTGTAAAGATTTGATAGTGAGACATCAGAAAGTTCTTGAATGTCTTGGAAGAAGTATCTTCCAAGTGTTCTGTTCCTCAGATGACAAAGGCTTGGACAGTGACAGAGAAATTGAGGTGTGTCCTCATGGGTTTCCTCATCACCGCAGCCTCTACAAATGTCGCTCTCATAAGAAACAATGTTCTCTTGTTTCACGAAACAAAAAAAAACGTTTTGCTTTATCCGGTGTGTTTTCACCCTAAGAGAACAACTACCACAAAAATTATTATTTTTGTACTAAAACAGCTCCGCTGAATAAAATAACTGACTTTTTATAACATCGCTTTGTTATTACTCTTCTACTTAATCGGTGAGATTATGATAAAATATTTAATGCACTATAAATGCGGCGACTAATATTCCCTGGATTTTCAGGTTAGGTATAGTTTTCAACGCCACACGCTAAGCACAACAGATGTTAGATGTTCCGGAAACTTTCAAAACATACGGACAACGAGAACTACGATGCGCCATCCCAAAACTAATTAATGCACTTCCTCGATATTTGAAAGTTGTTCTAAATTTTAATACAAGAAAAAAAAAAATAGCGTACAAAAAGTTTACTTGAATTGAATTATATGTAAAGTAAAAATATAAAAACGAATTTATTGAAATTACTTAACGTACATTGTTCAAAATTGAGTCAAATTGTTACGTTACGTTTAATTAAATTTAAATTTATAATCACTTCAAAACCAAATTTCATAATAACAACCTGAAGATAAACACGAAAGTGTTAATAACAATCTAAATCATAAGAACTTCACTTGTGAAAATTTATTTCAGCTATCAGAATTTCGAATAAATGAAAATAACGTAAAGTGAAACAAAAATTCTGTCCAATTGCGGTTTCAGTTAATCGGAGTCGACTGTAATTCCACAGTACGTACTACGTTCACACCGACCCGAAATTCAACAATTCGTTCATACGTGAGTGAAATGAGGTTATGTTACTTGATGAAGACGTCTGAACGGACGTCTGGTGTTGAATATCCAAACGGATAGACTACTTCGCGACAACGTCAGTGGCAAATGAAAAAATTAAAATGAAATGAAATGAATGAAAACATGGCGAATTTGTATGGCGGGAGAAGAGTTTTGCACGAATATTTCAAAAAAGTTTATAATAAAGCGAATTTTAACAACAAAAATTTCCAGAATGACGAAGGAGTATCCAAACACTATTTTTGAATACCTACAAAAAGTTAACAATATAATAGGATTTTGTACAAAAAATAAAAGTGAAACCGTGATAATCGCGTTGTTGTGGCAAAAAAATTTTTGTTTGGGAAAAAATAACATGAACAATTTTCTACACATACATTTTATACTACTTAATACAAAACAAAATTATAAAAAAAAGTAAAAATGCCTGTAAATTGCTCCATCAAGAGCTGCATCAAGACTTTACATCAAAATAATGTTTGCCAAAGAAATAATTTCATTTTGGTATCTATAATGTTGTCGTCTACTGTTTTTACTGTTTATATTCGTAGGGCAATTCCAATTCGCCACGTTTCCTACCACGTCCTGGCCAAGAGAGCAAGACAAAATTGTAAATGAAGAATGGAGATGTACCTTACTTACATGTATAATTTCAACCACACACTCACACTATCTTGATTGCCGATTGAAATAAATAATAAACAAAAATCTGCCGGTACACGGATGTGGTGGTGAGGTAACATGTTGCGCATTTGATTAATATTTTTATTTCTATTTTCGCAAACAATAAAAAAAACCTTCATGGCTGAGGTGATTGTGCGGATTATCACATATTTTCTGATCCACACTCGTTTGAGAAAGATTACGGTTGTTTTGCAATAAGCATTCAGTTTCTATACCTAATTTTCTGTTGAATTTTGTATATCTTTAATCGGCCGGCCTTTTGGGGAAAGCATAATGCACACATGAAAGCTATTATCCTATTCATATTTGCATCGGTGCAAGTAGGGGAATTTGAGTGGTTTTAATTCGTAAAAATCTCTGACGATATACGATGATGTAATTGTATTTTTGTAGGTTGGTCCGCATCCGCATGAATTCGCCTTTCGCACGTGCAGGGATGTCATCTTTAGGTTTTTTTCATAATATAGAAGCACACTATTTGGCTGCTTTGGAAACATGCTGCAAATACATACAAAAATTTGTGTTGCAAATAAAAATGTATGGCCATAATTCTTGTAATCGTTCTTATGAGCAACCGTGGATACATTTCTCAAAGAATCGCGGCTATTGACTTGACTTTGTGACAAAAAATCATGTACATATTTCCAGAGTAAGTTATTTATATATGAGCCTTATTGCGACGATTAATCGACAGTTGACTATTTTCAATGTGTGCTATTGTGAACGAACGATTCTAAAGGATTTTGTCAATCGCAGTCAATTAAAAAAAATCGATTGACAAAAATACCAAATATATCGTTCGTTCACAATGGCACACATTAAAAGTCAATTATCAATTGTCGATTGATCTTCGCAATAAGGCTATATATTTTTAGCGGGTATCCGGCGTGCGTTGCTGCACCTAACAATAGGAAATAAGTACATGTTTTTTTAGTAACAAACTGATAGCAAGTCAAACTTGGTGACCCGATTCGGCCAAACTTCACAGAAGCACTCAGGCCAATACCAAAGATTGAGCTCAATCGGTTCGGTAGTAAAAGGGACTGCACTTTTTTCGCCGCATTATCCCGCTCACGCAACAGGTGTCAAGCGCCTTTGTCAGCTTACTTTTCGAATCAAGATAGAAACAGAACCACTTTCCATTCACTTTTACCCCAATTGTGTGTTATTTTCGAAACACGCTATATGTGATAGTCAACTTTTACGACAACCGCTGTTTTTTGCGGTGTGATGTTTTCAGTCCGTCCCTGCACGGAGAACTTATATACATTCAAAAATCTAAAATATATATAGGTATCAATGAAATGCTATTCGTCAGTGTCCAAATAACTAACGAACGACAACGGATTTTATTTTGTTTGGTGATTTGGATAGTTTCATTGCACATAGGAGCATATCGCCAGCTGTGTATCGTCCAACCATTAAGTCATGTGCGGTGCTTTGAGTTATATTTATATATGTATACCTTCAAAACTATTATGTTACGAATTCCGTCAAAAGGGCAATACTTTTTCAGGTCAAAACGGCGAACTCCACTACGGTTCACCATAGGTTCACTTGGTTAATCGGTTTTTGAAAAATAAACGGTTTTTCAGTTGGGGCGGGCTAAGAATATCACTGCAGCGCCAACAAAAGCAGCGCTTATCTTAAAAAACATATATAGGTAATTTTAACATCCAGGTGAGCCTAGCGACACTTAACATCTTAAAGCGTATTGTGTATGAAAATCCGTGGGTTGACATGATTGGAGATCAACGTAGGAGGTCAATCAAACAATAATCAGTAATGACAGCATGCACGTGTCAAGACGTAGAAAAAAGGCACCCCTAAAAACTTCTGGATCACATCAATGCAAAACGAACACCAGAATTTGATTGGCCTCAGTGATAGTGATCCGAAACCAGTCAGCCTGGCGATGTTTATCGGCGAACTGCACAGGTGGACCGGAAGGAGTGCAGTCAAGTGGGAGGGTTATGGGCCCCTCAATTCTGATCATAGCCCAGCAGTAAAGGAAAGAAGAAAAAACGGGTTTTCAGTTTAATTGCTTTGGATTATATCGTTAACTTTGTATTCACGTACATCTGGCCGATATAGAGTTATTTCATTCATTCATCTCAGCAGGGAGCTGGGAAATACCTATCCCGGTAAACCAAGGGATTAGGTTCTGTTGGAGCATAGACCTTGTTCTAGCCCTTATGATATGCTGAATAATAATAACATTAGTATTAGTTCAATGAACTTTACACACACAACGTTTAAACTCCTTGTATTTATATATAAGGTTATACATTGAAACAAAAAGAAATATAGTACATATCTATTTATAAACAAAACACACGCACAATTAGGAAACATAAGATGTAGTGACACAAATGACTTTTCGGTTCTCGTCCCGGTTTCACTCTTCTCCTCAAATCCGAGGAAAGCACGGTGAAAATCGGTTACAACATTGGTCCGTGAGTTTACGTTTAAACACCACACGATGCCAATGGCAATTGTAAGTGTAAAGCTTACATTTGCAGTCTTTCACTCCAATTCAAAAGATTATTTAAACGAACGGAACCAAACATTTAAACTCCGCTGTAAATTTGGTATTGGTAAGCCCATTAGATTTTTGGAATTAGCATACAAACAAAGCTTCAGCAGGACACAACAAAAAACATATTTTTCGCTAACTTAGATTGTTACCCCTGAACTAAACTGAACAAATAGGTATAACATCGATTGTTATTTCATTGGGTGTTACGTGCCGGTTCCGTTCGCGGAACTCTGACAAGCAGGATATAATTGCTGTTTCGATGAATCTTCTCGTTTCATTGTTAGGAAACGGCTTAATCCAGTAGCTCCCTTCTACTAGAGTTTCGAAAATTTGTTTAACAAATTTAATCGTCATGCGTCGTCCTGATTAGCATACAACTCGAACTAATTAATTAATTTTTAAATAATGCTGTTACTCATATCATCTCTTGACAACCGCGCCTGATTCACCAAGCTCCAAAACCATTGTCTTTTGCTCCGAGCCTAACTTTTTCGCCCTCCACCACCCACCCACATCACATCTCTGCGGAGTACCTACACTACACATTACAAATTAAAGCACAAATTTCTATTGTGAATTGTCACGACATCATCCGAATAGAAACTTTTTTTTTCGAAGCATTAGCACGCACACCACCGAATTACAACACAACGCACACAAACAACCATTCTTCGCCGTCGCTCTGTATTTGATATTCGCTTCGTCTGCTTGTAGTATGGTTTTTTGTGCCTGTGAGTGACGATTGTCGATTGAGTTTATTTTCTTTTCATTCGTATATTCTGTTGAACGAGCGTGGTTTTAAATAATTGCAAAGAAGCGTTAAATATATAAAAACCCTTAAGTAGATATTTGTTTGTGTACATAGAAAAAAATCGCTAATTTATTTCGATATTTCGCGGTGAAGCTGTGAAAAAGACTCAACCTTGAACGAACCGGAGAAGAAATTCCCTTGGAAAAAGTCGCATTCACAGTTATGCAAAACGACAATTGTCAAATGGATAATATTTTGCGTTCGAAATTCGGTAATACATTACTCTGCTAATAAATCCATATCAAAAGTAAAATGAAACTTCAAATTTTATATTTAGTGATGATGGTGGATATGCGCGATGTTAGAAAACTTTTTTGTATTTGCCCAATTTCACACTTCGCCATTTATAATTTCGAATGTCTTTTTTTTTGTGTTGCTCTCTGTCTGATGCGAATAGACCAGTGTTGCTGAAAATTAGAAACGCATTTTTTTTTCTTTATATGGAGGAAATCTGCAGTGTTCGATTTGTTGATAAATCAATTGCGTTGGCCCTTAGGTCAATTGCATTTGCATTTATGTATGTATATAATGTGAGTGAGGGTGGTTCGATCTGCCCATGTGCTAGATAAATGCTGTTGAACCCCTAGTGTGCCTATGCATGGATAATGCACCAGTTTTCAAGGGAACCGATATTTTTCCGACAATTGACTAGACTAATGCACTTGGCAACACCGAATTTCACTCGCTGATAAAATATCCCACCGTGAATTTTCTGCTACCGCCGCTGACAGATTTCTGCGAACAACTGCGGTATTTTACATCAGAATTGCATTTCCAATTCGATATTATCTAGATTGCATACAGCTGTGCATGATTGCCTTTGACATAGCCAAACAATAAGTATTATATTTTATCAATAATTTATGTAAAGGGAAGGTGCACATGGACAGTGTTGTCGACTGTTATTAATTGCCCATTGTGTTGCGTCGTCTTATAGTTATTTTAATCATTTCTGTGAATAACATCATTTCAGAGGTGTTCCAAAAATAACGAAAAAAAAAATCGTACCTATTCCCGACGTTGAGACAAATTTAGAAGGAACGAAAAAACTATGCTCATGCAACTTACATGCCCATGACTCCGAACTCAAGCATTTCACAAAGTAGCTCAGCATCGACAATTTCTTTTCTGTTCATTGTACCTTGAAACATTTGGAGGCACAGTAGCTAACCAGTGTATGAAGCTCTTCAAGCATATCAAACCATTTCTAGAGGTGGAGGAGCTGTGACGTTAATGTAACAAAATATATATATATATATATATATATAAATCTAAAAGAAAAGAAAACACTAGCTGTGGAATCTTCAATGGTGGGTTTCACTTGATGTCTCTTTTTGTTGTTATAGTTTCTCAATGAATTGTATGGAAGAAGAACTCTTCAGAAATAGTTAAAAATTACCTCCTGCTGTGGGGGGACCATCAATTTGAAAAGGATTAATTTTAAACTGCTTCTTGTTGATGATTTTGTTCACATTATTTCATTCTCTTCATATATTATCTTTTGTTAGTAAGTGTTTCATAGAAAGCTTGTTAAAGCCTAAAACAAACGGACAAACTTATTGGAATATACATTTATAAATTATTTTAACCAAAGAAAGTACCTACCTAAAACAAAAAATAAAAGTTCAAATTTTAACGACCAAAGGTATGTGAATAGTTATTTCGGTTGTATAGTTAATGAGTCGCATCTGTGTGGTTTGAATTTCATATACGACATCCATGTACATTTTTACATATTACGTATGGTGTAGTTAATAACTTTTTGTTGCACTAACACACTGTAGTAACTAAATTTGTTAGATCTCATGACTTTTAGTTTATATTGCTATGACTAATTCCGAAGAGACGTACTAGCGTGCATGTTTCGGTTGTTCGTTAATGAAATGAATAGCGTTGTCTATTTAAAATGAAAGTTGTTTTAATTTATTTTATGTTTAGTTTTGTCTACATTATATGTATGTACATACCTGTATCATTTTATTTTGATGACGTTGATAAGTGTGGTCATTTTAGGTACCTATTAACCCTGTGAGAATGTTTGTGATTTCTCCTGTAATCCTGCGTAAGCGATAAATCATTCATGTCCAAAATCAATTAACTGTGTTTAATTAAAATTATACAATGCTGTCTGGTGTATAAGAGTGACCGATACAAATCTGATTGACGAGGATAAATTATGCACGAGTACATACTTAAAAGACGCCTGAATGTTGATTTTTGTACAGTTTCGTTGATTGAAGTGGGTCGCTATAATATTCATCGATGTTGGTCGGATTCATTTACTGACAAATGAACTTTTCAATTCTGGTATCAAACCCCGAATAGTCGAGAAGTTGTCATAGTCCTTCACGTTTAACACGTATCTGCAAACATCTCGGGACGCTTTTGTAACATTATAGGCTTGCCTAACCTGGTAGATGAATATGCAAAAACAACACCCATTTTGACTATGTTTGAACTTATATGTACTTCTTTTTTCTTTAACGGCGATGTTATGATCAGGATTAAGGGGATCATTACCCTCCCACTTAATTGCATCCCTACTTGTCCGCCTGTGGGGTTCGCCGGTTCCACCTCGGAAAGTAACGGCAGGCTTCCCGAATTTGAATCACTTCGTCGCTGATCAATCAAATGCTGGTTCTGCTGCATTTGTGCGATCCAGAAGTTTTTAGGCCTTCCTCGCTCTCGCGTTTGTATGGAAACGTTGATTCATATTGTCTTTTCGACATGCTTCGTAGGAACTCTACTTTGAACATGACGGTACCAATTAAGACGGTCGCGCTCCATTTTTTCGAGATAGACTCTTTGACATGAAAGCCTCCTCGGATCCTGGAACTTCTTATTCAATCAATCTCAATCTTTGTTACTCTTGCTGTCATGCCAAGCATCTTTATCTCAGCTGCCATTAATTTGCCCTCATACTTTTGTACGCTGTCCAACTGCGGTTAACAGCCTTCATTTTAGCTTAGGTTGTATTTTTCGATCACAGAAGATGGTTGCATTTTCCTGCCACATCATTCATCCTACGCTTATCAATGCCTAATGTCGTCATCACAATATTTGAACTTTGGGAATCACTCTTTCGATTCATATAAATGTCTGGAATAGGTCGGAGTAGATCCGAGAACGGGCAGCACAAGTATTCAGTTTTTTCGGACTAATACGATACTAATTCCCCTCCAAAAACGCCGCCCATACATCAAGTGCTCGTTGCAGGGAAGTTTTATGGTTGCATACGATGGCTCTATCCTCAGAATAACTGATGCACTTTGTAGTCCGTCACTTTTCCTTCAAGTAGATAATTAAGGACTGTAATAAATATGGGGATCGCCGGTTGCATTTCTAAAATGGCATAGATCTGTTTTCTGCCATAGGTCGCCTTTTACGACAAGCTATGTTTTTTTTGGGGCGCTGCAGTGATATTCTTAGCTCCTCCCTGCACGGGTATTTACGAGTATGTTTGAACTTATACTTTGCAGATAATCACAAGTTGAGGTAGGTATTCTTTTTACTGCAGACCGAACTACTTTTTAAAGTGTCGAAGCTATGATCAGGATTAAATGTATGATCCATTTAATTAATTAACCTGAGTTATGAAGTGATCCGAAGCTGCGAGGCCTTTCAATATTCATTTCGGCCGAACCGGCGAACCCTACAGGTGTACCAGTAGGAATGCAGTAAAGTGGGAGTGTTGTGCGTAACTCCATTAATCGTGATTATAGCTTCGTCTTCAAGGAAAAGAAGAACCTTTTTAATTTGTATAAAGTCAGAAAAGTGATTTGGTTTACTATACATAAAAAACAATTCCACCAGTTATAAGCCAGAACGGGTTTTTTTTCAACGTTTTTCATCGCAATAGGTTTGCCAATTACATCCGACCATTTTAAATGTATCAACCCTATACTTTCTTTGACAGCACCACCCGAACAGCACTAGTTTTAGCCATGTACTCGATCAGATAAAAAAATATCGCAATATGCACTGCTTTAAAGAGGGTTACCAACCTGATCCGACCATTCGAAATTGGGCAATATCTTTTGTTATGTCTCAACGGGCTCTATAGTTTGTGGGCAGTTTTAATCAAGATGATGAGAGACACGATGGACTATGTGACCCATTTAAAATGTCATCCGCCGAAAATATTTTAGGCAACCCGGTTTGTTTTCTTCTCTCGGGTAGCTCTATCGATTAAGTGGTATGCAAAGTTTGAACTCGAGTGATCCTACGGTCGCCGCTTGAACTATTATATTATGTTGCTAAGTCTGCTTCCGTAATATTTTGTTGCCTTTTCAGAGCAAGGAAGTACATACTTTGATCCGAAGCAACTCCTTTATAAAGACTATGGATTGAGCATTGCTCGTACATCTGGAGTTGGGCTTCCAAACATTCTTTCAGTGTATTCGACGGTGCAGATGAATTGAAAGAACTAATTAATAGAACCCATCATAAGTTTGCCGTACTAGCAGACAGCTAATGCTTACCATCCGGTGCGCATGTCAACTGCCACGACTTCTGTATAGCTAAAAGCATTTTTATATAGAACAACTCCGAGGGACATATTTCCGGAAGAATACAATTTACAACTTTGATTATTACAATAACAAAATTGAAAGCTTCTCGGGGCGCCAGCTGAGGTTGTGTTTTGTTAGTCAGGGCTATGACACTATTGTTATAGGACCCTAGGCACCATAATTGACCAATCGCGACGGTCCAACCAACTAATTATAAAGTCGTCATCCTAAACCTCTTCCTCAAAGCATTTTATTTTCCTACAACTCATCAATTGACGCTGCTTCGACTAGACTCTTAAAGAAATAGTTCCTCAGGCGTCTTCTTCTATGTCAAGCGATACCCTCGCACTCACAAAGTATGTGCATAATGTCTTTCTTGACGCAAATATCATTGCAGTATCTGCACGCGTCCGTTTGGGACAGGCTTCCTAAGAAGGCAATGTCTGGATTGTCATTCTAAGCGGACATTTTCTTGGATACCTTGTGCCCCACGTCGTGACTCCATCTTTGACAGGCCATTATTATAGCCGCCTCCGATAACTTCCCTTTAACTACACAAAAGGGACGTTTTGTGTCCACTTCCGCGCCTTACAGACGCATTTTTTCCCCTTTCCTTGCTAGTTCATTCGCGAGCTTTGCCCTCTATGTCGCAGTGCCCGTGCACCCAACACAGTCGAACATGGTGCTCTTCGCATAATGCCATAATCATTGTGCCACAATACCAGACTATTTCGGATCTGATGACACATGATTCCAGCGCCTTTAGGGCAGCTTGACTGTCAAATTAAAAGGTGATGGTTTAGTGCTGCACAACCTTCGACTGGAAGAACACTGCAACTGTTTAGAAGCCGCAGCCATCCCCTCACATCTGTTTTCGCAGAATAAATTTAGGATCCTGTGCCATCATCGGTTTTGGAGCCATCCGTGAATACTGCAATGCATGCATTAATTACTGCATTATTCTGACACTCAGCTCTATCGGGATACCACACCGTGTAGGATATCTCGAAAGCAAGCTTAGAGTGGACATCATCGGATTTAACTGATTCCTATATTGAAAATGTTTAAAATAGATCAGTGTCCAATTGGACTGCTTTTGATCATGCCGAAGTTGGTGAGACGTATCTCACTAGTTCTTGCTTGGGATTCAACCTGTATATCTACAGGCAGTAGGTGCAGAAAGGTTTCCAGTGCCGCTTTGTGCGGTGTTCGTAAGGCACCCGTGATAGCGACACTGGCCGTTCTTTGCACCGTTGCGCCCTGTATATTTTTCTTGTTTGTGGCTTTCCACCAGAAAATGGCACCATAGGTTAGGATGGGGCACAAGCTTAGCGTTATAGGTTCGCAGTTTCTGAGGGAAGATGTGTGTTTAAAAAAAGGAGAGTAAAACGGGTGCGCTTATATCAGTTAATATGGGCTGCAATTGTCGCTAGGCGTCGCCAAAAACCGTGGGCATTAGAAAATCTTTAGATCTTTAGAAATAAAATAAATGTTAGTCATTAACGGCCCATACAGGGCCTAACACCTAGCTTCTCCAACCACTTTCTTTGTGCTAAGTGGAAGGGACCTACAATTTTAAGCCGAATCCAAACGTCAAATTTGAGAAGTTTCTCATGACAGTTGATACTCTTGGATGTTTGTCAGACGTTCGCAAGAGGATATGTTAATGAAATAATAAAAAGAAAAGCATTTTTTGCAATCTTTCTCACACGAATATCATGCACCAGACATTATATATTATGGATATGAAATCAATTGACACAACACCAAGGGGTTTCTGGTCTTAGAATTAACTTCCGCGAGGGAGGTGAGCTTAATTTCAATTTCAAAATCGAATCAGTCGTCGTATCTATATCTTGTTGGTATGGAGTGAAACGAATGAAATAGAACTAGCAAACTTGAAA
Source organism: Portevinia maculata (assembly GCA_949715645.1). Lineage (NCBI taxonomy): Eukaryota > Metazoa > Arthropoda > Insecta > Diptera > Syrphidae > Portevinia > Portevinia maculata. The sequence goes on along the minus strand of OX454526.1, from coordinate 305,934,375 downwards.
ATGTGCGAGTACGACGTAACTTAGTGTTGAATCGAATACCAAGTGATAATTTTATCCCCCGGAGTTGGTAGAAGATCCAAATTATGCAAAGTGGGAGTGTTGTTCTATGATCTGATGATTACAGTTTCGTTTTAAATAATTTAACCTAATAAATCATCTTTCTTCTTCTTTGGAGTGATGTCATACCTTCATTCAGCTGAACTGAGCCCATTTTTCTGAAATTTCAATTTACTGAAAACAATCTAAGACATTACATTATATTACATTATACATGCGGACAATGTACATTATGTGTTACCATCAAAAAGTATTCAACTGGTCTTGTAATATCAAAGCCCCTACGCACGCACCACATACAACTCACATGATTAGTATTAATGATAAACCCGTCTGATGTTCATGTGTGGGCTTCAACTAGGCTAATCTTTAATCTGCGTGTTCCCCCGCAATGGTGCCTTACCACGCTCGAAAGTGGGACAATCTTCATGCGCCTTACATGCAATTAAAACATTCTGCCTTTTTAATAATCATATTAAAAGGATATTATCGATTAACTGGATAATAATAGAAATGCACTTTCCTTTCCGTATACCTTGTCTGTATATGGAGGGTATTGTTTGGCCTTCTACTTATTCATAATTAGTTGGCTCCTGGCCATCAGGACATCAGATTCGGAAACCAATCTTTGTCCTGGATGTAGTTATTATATTCTAGTGGATTTGTTTTTGTAACCACGTCTGCCGTTGTTAGCTGAAAGAGAAAACAAACAAATAGATGCCTGACCTCCTATTGTTCTAATGCCCTTGAAGAGTGGAAATAACGCGAATGAAACTGATTTTCTTCTAAGAGTTACGTTACCATCATCATCGAGTTCTGTTCAGGATTGCACAACTTGCATTTGTGAGTTGGTGGAATGGAACTAGACGGAGAACTATGCATATTGTCCCACTTAAAACGCGAAGACACTATTTACCAAGAAAAATGCATTTGCTTGCATAATCGCAAACTCAAGTGCCAGCCGCCTGCCAGCCAACATGACAATTCTGATAACTTTTATACGACAAGCATTTTTTGTTCTCTGCGCTGGCGACCGCTTTTAACTATTATTATTCGATGCATCAATGCAATAGGAATCTAATCGAATAGTTGTATGTGTTCGCGATAGGATTGCATATTTTGTTTTTGTTTTTATTGGAATGCCAAAAATATTGTTATTTTCTATTTTATTTTCTTGACAGACGCATGCGTAATGTCATCATCCCTAATTGGTGCCATTCGGCGCGTTCAATTTGCAAGTCAACTGCAAGTTCACTACTAATTAAATGTCTATCACTTGCCAAACGATGGTCACGTGAGTTATTTGATCAATGAGGAAAGGTAAAATAGTAGTCACTACTAGTTGACTTGTAAATTGAACGCGCCCATTATGACTGATTAGAACTAATAGTGAAAATAGAGGTAGTGTGTTGGTGCGTTGTTTGCTGTATTATGTCACACCAAACAATTGTAGATATGATAATGACAGCATTTTGCCGCGAATTAGTCTAGGGATGATGTTCATTTGCTTGTGCCTTATGCCAGATTTAGTAGGGGGATTGCCGACCAAATTTTTGTTTTGCTTTTGCCGAAAGTGTGACAACGGCAAGAAACAAAAGTCAATAGGCTAAGCCTAGTTGGCTGCGTGATGCGATTCATAATAAAAGGTCCGTTCGCGTACTTTATGTGTAGAAAAATTAAAACTGACAAATCTCCTAACGCTTTTGTGTAAAAAGATGAAAAACGTCTAAATTTGGCTTGAAAAGAAGCATCCGCTGTTTTTGGCAAACTCATAGAATTTCATCATTTGACAGCTTTAATTTTTTTACCAGCTGAAATTCTGTGTGGAAAAAAATGAACGAAAGTACATTTTTCTTTCGTTCATCTTTTTACCATTTTCTCAGTACGCTAACGCGTTTGTGTAGTTTTGCACGAAAGTTTATATAAATTTACGTTTGCATATTTATTAGTTCGCGAACAGACCTAAAAGTAAGTTCAAGTTGGTTGTGTTGTGTTAATTGGGTAACTAACAACAGCTGCTATTGATGCGCTTTTGAAGTGGTAAGTTAGTCTCTAGGGGAAGGTTGATATCGGTTATTTTTCAGATACAATCGATTCTCATTAACTTTTCAGTGTTTTTGCTTCCCTAATACGCTTTATTATAACTATGTAGAAAACCAATGGGGGACTTAGAGCCATATCATTTAGCGCTCTTGACATTCATGCTTTCAAAAAAACACCAACCGAATACAAAACCTTGCAGCATTCTTGCACATTACATACTGTTGTCTCATTCATATGCATTTGAATAAAATGTTTCCCATTTTATTATTACGGTTGATGGGGCTTGTCGCCACGCGTGCGGTTTATTTGTCTAATTTGGCTGCTACACCGTTGCTCCTGTGTGAGTTTGCCTTGACTGTCAAGACGAGTCAAGAATTCATAACCTTTAATTGTGTATTCAGGCAGTGCACCACTTGCCAAGAGCGGAATAAAAAAACTGTTAAGACAATTGGGTTTAGTTGGGAGAGAAAGGCGATAATGTTGTATTGCGCAAACTAAATAATTCCTCAAGTTTTTTTTTTGTATGTGGAACGTTATTGTCTGGAATATTAATAATAACGCAGTTCAACTGATATAATGATGTGTGTCATACTCTTAAAATGGTTACTGCAGTGTGCAGCCGCAAATCTCTGATCGATGCGATAAACATAAGTCATTGAATATTTGCTATGTTTTTTAAGATTTGTTACTTTATCAACATTAATGTGCTTGGGTGGGTGTTTTGCCAACTAAAAATTCTTTCAAAAACCGACTTGTGCGTAAGTAAACGATGTAATTCATTCGCGTCACGTCTATGAATGTCGAATGGGCGTAAAAATATCACATACGAGTTGTTTCCAAAATTCTACGCACATTATAAACATTTGTGCCGTTCTCTCCAGGTTGGAAATAAAACTAGATACGATGTAACGAATCGAGTTTGGCGAAGTACGAGTAGATCCAATTTTGGAAGAGCTCTTGTTTTAGCTGAGCTAACGGCCTTGTCTTTTTTCACTGTATACCGGTCTCTTAACCTTAATTTTGTAAGTTTAATTTTAAAATGAATTCTTAAGCTTTAAGCCCTCAAATACTTTCCAGGCACCGAATTAAAGTCGGGAGTTACATTCCGAACATTTTTATTGTTATTTTTATTTATTATCAGCAGGAATAAGAAAGATTGGGGAAGCACTGGCTCAGTGGTTAGTGTGTCGAACTACTAATGCAAAGGTCCCCGGGTCAATTCCCGCCGGGGCCAACATCTAGAGTTTCTTTCCACAGCCCCACGTCTTGCGAACGTCTGACAAACATCAAAGAGTATCAATTGTCATGAGAAGCTTCTCAAATTTGCCGATCGGATTCGGCTTAAAATTGTATGTCCCTCCCACTTCACACGTGGTTGGAGAAGCTATATTTTAGCCCCTGTATGGGACGTTAATGCCTAATATTTATTTATTTTTTAATATAATTATAACAAAGATTGATCGAGGAAGCCGTCACATGAAAGAACCAATCTCGGAAAAAATGGAGCGCGACCGGCCCAGTTGGTACTGTCAAGTTCAAAGGAGAGATCTTACGAATCCTGTCAAAAAGGCAATATCGATGAACGTTTCCATACAATCACGAGAGAGAGGCAGGCCTAAAAACTCCTGGTTCACACAAATGCAGCAACACAAGCATTTGATTGGTATCAGTGAAGAAGTGATTTAAAATTGGGAGCCCTGTAGTTGTTTTCTGACGTCGAACCGTTGATCCACACAGGCAGACCAGTAGGCATGCAGTTAAGTGGGAAGGTTTATGATCCCTTTAATGAAGAAGAGTATCTGCGCTGAGTGCTGTTCGTCGTTAACCTTTAAAAAGATAGTTACTAACTTACTTAGGGTGGCGCTACAGTCCGGGTGGACCTGGGCCTCAACCAACAAGCGTCTCCAGCCAGCACGATCTTTAGCCAGCTGTCTCCAGTTTCGCACGCTAAGTTGGTTAAGGTCCCCTTCCAATTCGTGCGCCACCTGAGTCGTGGTCTTCCTCTACTGCGCCGTCCCTCGGGTGTGGATTCGAAGATCTTCCGGGCCGGAGCATTCACGTCCATTCGCTGTACATTACCCAGCCACATCAGTCGTTGGACCTTCACTCTTCTGGCTAATTCGATGTCGCTGTACAGCGCGTACAGTTTGTAGTTGTATCTCCTCCTCCATTCACCGTCTATGCAGACGGGACCAAAAATTACTCGAAGAATTTTCCTCTCAAAACAACCAAGAGTGACCTGATCCGCTTTTGCTAGAGTCCATGCCTCAGCACCATAGAGAAGGACTGTGATTATGAGGGTCTTATAAAGTTTCACTTTACTTGTTCGAAAGAGGGCTTTGCTACTCAATTGTTTTCTTAATCCAAAGAAACAGCGATTGGCAAGAGTTATTCTTTGTTTAATCTCAGCGCTGGTGTCATTGCCTGAGTTCATTGCGGAGCCTAGGTAGACAAAGTCCTGAACCATCTCAAAGTTATATCTGTCTATAGTGACATTCTGTCCAAGACATCGGTGCTGGGTGTTCTTTCTTGATGACAGCATATACTTTGTCTTGCCCTCATTGATCGCCAAACCCATCTTCGCCGCCTCCGTCTCAATACTCACGAACGCGCCAGTGACATCCCGCTGCGTTCTGCCGATTATGTCGATGTCGTCGGCGTACGCGAGTAGATGGACGGACTTTTGAAAGATAGTGCCTCTGGTGTTACCATTTGAGTTTTGCACTATTCTTTCAAGAACGATGTTGAAGAAGTCACATGACAGCGCATCGCCTTGTCTAAATCCTTTTTTGACATCGAAGGTCTCGGTGAGTTCTTTACCGACCTTGATGGAGCAGCGTGCATTCTCCATTGTCAGCCTGCACAAACGGACGAGTTTGGCAGGGATGCCAAAACTAGACATTGCTCTGTATAGCTCGTCTCTATAAATGCTGTCATAGGCGGCCTTAAAATCGATGAAAATGTGGTGGGTATCGATTTGGACTTGCTGGGTTTTCTCCAAGATCTGCAGCAGTATGAATTACTCGGTCGATGGTAGACTTTCCTGGCCTGAAGCCACACTGATAGGGACCAATCAGGTTGTTGACGAAAGGCTTTAGGCTTTCACACAGCACGGCAGATAAGATCTTGTAAGCGATGTTAAGAAGGCTAATATCTTTGTAGTTGGCGCAGTTCAGAGGGTCTCCTTTCTTGAGGATCGTTAGCTAATCGAAAATAAATGAAGTTTTGGTGCGCGGCTGACGTGGAAAAGCTAAAATGTAGAATGTTCTGCATTCCACTTTTTGTGAATTTGCAAGGTGAACGTGAAATTGTGTGTTCTGTATTTCGATCGAAATTAATATTGTGAATTGGAGCAAATCTGTAGGGAGTTATTACGAATGGTTCAAGTGCGAATTCAGCATATTTTCATTGAAAATTGCTAAAACTATTGCATCCATGTTGACTTGTGCTATTGTGAACGAACGATTCATTTGGTATTTTTGTCAATCGCACTTTTTTAATTGACTGCGATTGACAAAATCCTTTAGAATCGTTCGTTCACAATAGCACAATTATCAACCGTCGATTGATCTTCGCAGTAAGGCTCATTGTGTTTGTTTAGGATTTTGACAGTTCGAAATTGAATTCGAAAAAATCTAAAATGGCCGAAATGCATAACACCAAATTTCATTCCGAGTGAAATTGAAAAGTGAATTAAATTCGATTTCGATCGATATGCAGAACATGAGTGATAATTTTTTCGGATGTGGCAACACATGATCCATTTTACACGAAGATTGGGCAGAAAATAATGCAATTCATGAAGGCTCTTTAAATTTGTGATGCCGAAAGCCTCCCATGAGGATGCTGGAAGCATCTCAGTTGATATACGGCTGATTTCTTGAATGCCCTTATGAAGTTCAGCCAAATTAAGTCCAAAAGCTGGCGAGCGGTTTTCTTGACATCGGGATTTAAAGATTTAGTGAAAGTAATGTAAGCAGCCATGTTTTGGCATGTTAAAAGACAATCTAGCGTTAAATTTGAGCGAGTTTCAAAGTAAGTCTTTCGCTATGTACCCCTCGATCTATACGTACCAAGTACGTCACTCTGGAATTACACATCAATCGCACCATCACCATTTAAACAAAAGAAAAATATAAAACCTTTTCTCAATCTAGTCATTTTTAGTTTTTATTTTTATATGTCAACTTTGACAGAATTTCTAAATCGTGCTACAAGAAATTTGTTGAGTAAAAAATAGTAAGTTTATTAGTATAGGGGTAATATCTTGTTCTCTTATACGAACTTTTCAAGTAAGAACCGTTCCCATTGAGTTGAAATTCGTAAAAATTTGTACAAATTCGTACGAATTCGTGAGAAAAGAATAGACCTAATGCAATCGCAATGCCCGTGTGATTCATTTAACTTGTTAACATTTTTTATTAAGGAATGCTCTGCGCGATTAACGTTTTCTGTGTTTTATTACAACCGCTTTATCATTTGCATCTTCTTAAATTAGATCCGTCTGCACGTTACGTTTTATCTATTTTCATTGCTCAAGATAAGGCTATACCTACTTTCTGTTTGTTTATCTGTTTCCCATGAACAAGTATCTGACTTGATTTGCAATGAAAACAAAAATTAGGGTGTGATCTCATTCAAGAACGAATCGATTGTGATGCATACTTTTCCCCGTTTGTCGTTGTTTTGATAACGAACATAAATAATAACAAAAAAACAATCAGCATGATGATTAATTAATACTTGAAGTTTTCTCCTCCCCCCCCCCCCCCCCCCCCCCTTGTGCCCGATGAATTTTATTTGCACTCTTGCACACACGACTTACACAATGGAATTCAATTAATGAATAAATTAATAAATAAATATTTTCTTATCGTCTATTTGTAGAACCGAGCGCGCTACCAGTCTCTTCGCAGGAACCTTCAATTGTGCCACCCACACACGAGAGCTGTGATGAGTCCGAGGACAATGAATGGAAGTACATAAAAGAAGGTCAAGGTGAGAAGCAGCTGTTAGGTCTTCCAGGTGATATTGCTGTCGAGGAAGAATTGCAACAACAACTACAACAGGCTGGTGCACTCACATTTGATGCAAAGTTACAGCCATCTGCAACATCATCAGATCCAATTCCTGCAGCTGCTTCGAATCCAGTTGAATCGATTAAGGATACATTTAACAGTTTGACGCAACAGATTGCGGAAGTAGCAGAATTAGCGGTAAGCATTCAAAATAGGTTAGAAGGGAATGTGATTGCTTAATTTACAACCCATTCCTGTGCCCATGTTCTGTATCTATCGCATCGTTATATTTATCACATGAACGATGTGAATTGAAACAAAATTTCATTAGATCACATTTCTGTGTTCTGTAACTATGCGATGCGAAAACTATACCACGTGGAACATTATGAAATGAATCCCCTGGAAAAATGTGATAAATCGTTGTTCTGTAACTTTCGAATGCGATAAATTATTCACTTCAACTGTCAAAATTTTACCACATTTCAATTGGCTTGCGAGAAAGATATTGAACAATTTTAAACGGATAGTGGACAGTGAACATTTTTGATTTTTTATTTAACAAAATATACAGTTCGTTGATCAAGTTCAACGTTTAAATAAATGCAAAAGAAATAAAAAATAACTAATAAAAACAGAATTCAGCAAACACCTAAATAAGATCCATTTTGAACATTCTTGGAACTGTGTTGCTACAAAAATAAACACATTGGTACATCCAACAAGAGAGAGCAAAAGGTTCTTGTTTTTTTAAAAAAAAATATTTCATTTATTTTTTTCATTGACAGACAAAATAAATGCAAAATTTTAACTTCATTAAATTCATCGACATAATGTTGTCTTAAATCAGGGTTAGGATCAGATTTATTTCAAAAAATTTCGTCTGAGTCTAGCAGAACGAGCGATCATCGTATTGAAAATTCAACAGAAACACGTAATTTTCCGATAATCCGCTAAAAAGGCGCGCTACACCACTCCTATCCCAATAACATGTAAATACATACTGAATTTTCTCGCCAAACTACCGTTCGATTTCCAGTATTTTGACAATCCTTCCAATTTCCCATGATATTAAAAGTTACCAAGGTATATTTTATCGCATAGAGTTACAGAACACCAATTCTTTTCAGATGCGATAAACGGTGAAATTTTGTGTTCCAATGTTTTCGATGCGAAGAGTTATGGCATGAGTTACAGAACATGGGCACAGGATAGCACAAAAGAACTGGAACATTTGCACAGTTCAATCAGATCATTAGAACATCCGCTTAGATTAACAATAACTATTTGCGTTTAAAAAAACCACAAGAATATAAGCTCTGCAGAAATACAAAACATTCCACCGCTTTGTTTGTAATCTTCAATGTTATCTGCGTTTCAATTGATAAGCTACTTCGGTCTGCTTACGCCTATACTTTCCATTACTTGCTTCTTCAAGTCATGTCTCCTTCACCACAATTTCTTGATTTTGTAGTGCTCAGGATATGTGTCAATAGTTTACATCCAAATGCGATAAATCCAGTATTTTTGCCCAAAGCTCAGGAAGTGGATATCTACAACTGTTTAATATCAAGAATTTGATATCTCTATCTACTGTTTGATGTGTAATAACAAAGAAACCCGGATAGAACAATCACTTTTTTTTTTCCTCTGTCAATTTGTTTTTTTTTTTTTTTATTTGTATTTTATTTCATTTTCCTTATTATTCATTGTCACAACCAACTATAGGTGGATAAAATCGGGGACACCCTCGAAAGTCTTAACATATCTCAGAGTTCAACACAAGAGAAGTTAGATAATTTCGACAACGAAGATCTATTGGCCGAAATGAATTCGAAGCTTAATCCAGAAGCAAAGGAATTTGTTCCTACGTTCCCACCCCCGGGGTCCGCCGAAGTGGAGGTAGAATTGGCAAATGGTTTTGCAGCTGCACCAACCGCCATACCACATCACTTTAAAGATGAGCTACTCGCACAAAGTCCTCGCAAGGGTCGTGAGTCGAACATGGAAAATATCAACATCCCAGCTGAGAATGAATTCGAAGAGGAGATTGCACACAAACCACATGGACTGCCCGGCGATGAGGCTATAATTGACCCAGTAGAGAACGGTGGATTATACCAGGACCTCAGCTGGAAGGAGGCGACTCATGGTTCAGAGAAGGAGGAAGGTCCTTTGATTGATAGTCCAGTGACAGAAGAAAGCCTTGAAGTCGTAGAAAATATACAGCAATATAACGCTACTCAACATTTTCCCGAGTTTACCGCTCCATCTGATCTAGACAATGCCGGCATGAAGGAGTCAATTTATATTGAGAACAATTCTTCAATGCAATCGAATGAAGAAGATGTTTTAAATACCGTTCAAGTGCTTCCAGTGGACGAAAATGAAAGCAAGGACAATTCTTTCGATGGTCTGAGTGACTCCAAGCCAGAACTTATCTCATTAGAAGCTGAGAAGGACGCCGTAACAAAGGAAGAAGTGGACGAAATCCTCACACTGGCCAGTGATGAAAAGAAGGAGAGTGAACTGGAGGAGGAAATACAACAGAAAATGGAACAGTTGTTGTTGACTCACGATAAAGAAATGACAAAGAACGTCGACCTTGAAGCCCAAGAAGTTCATATAAATGGTGTTGAGTTGACGCCAACTACACCAGGAGTTGAATTGATCCCAACAAATGTTACAGATCCTATTATTGATATTCCACTCGAACTACCATCTGCACCAGTTGAACTAAGTTCCTCACCAGTTCCAGTAACCGATGACATCCTGGAAGGACTATCATTAGGTGCAGCAGCTGCAGTCGCTGTTGCAGCAACAACCGCTGCTGTCAAAAAAGTAGAAGCCGAAAAGAATCAAAAGAATTTAAGCAAAACTTCGTCAGCCACAAAATCAAAAGTTCCTGATGTAAAGAAGGCAGTTGCTAGCACAACAACCAAAACTTCCACAGTCCCTTCTGTCGCCGCTAAGAGAAAATTGAGTGATAAACCGAAACCTGCCACAGTTTCATCCTTGGCCACAAAGAAAACAGTCGGTAGCACAACCACTACTACTCAACGTCCACGTACAGCACCTGCAGCAGGTGCCGTTAAAACGTCTACAGAAAGGAAGACTACTACAACTACATCAAGCACAGCTAAATCGCGAGTCGATACCAGGCCGCCTCTGACTGCTCGCAAACCGCTATCAAGCAGCGTTGCTAAGACTACAACCAACAAGCCAACGAATGATGCAAAGTCCAGTTCTACAACTGTCAAATCATCCATCGGCAGCAAATCTACATTAGGATCTAAGTAAGAAACATTTATTGATTAATTACTTTTTTCTATTATTAAACTCTCTCTTTTCTTTTTATTCGCAGAACATCAGTAGGATCGGCTAGAACTACTTCAACAACCAATGCGATTACAAAACCACGACCAGCTACAGCACCTTCAGTGGCAACCACAAATGGTACCGCTTTGAAGACTGCTATTACGAAACCAACAACATTGGCGCCAAAGAGTGCTGCACCCATTAAAGCATTAAAGACATCGCCACGTGGCACCTTGACTTCAACACTCCGCAAGACTGAAGCTATAAAGGTGATTGTCTAAATTTTATTTTCACTCCATTCTATACTCAATAGATGATATATTTTTTGGCGTAACAAAGCGGAAGAATCTCTTCTTTAACGAATGTCCAGAACATAACTGTCAGTTTGAACAATTTCTGTTCAAGTAAACCGGGGCCAAGGGGAATGAAGAAAAGTTTTGCGAACAAGCCAAGCCCAACTGTGATTGAACTGGATATGATTTTTTTGTATTTCTTGTAAATTGTGTATCAAAGTGCTCTATTGTAGTTTTACCGAAGTTACTATAAATTTTTCGAGGATTATTAAGAAAGCGTAAATCAGATAATAACAACTTATTAATCGAAAGTAATCTAGTGCAAGACTTGACTGGTACTTAACAGAAGGATAGCTTGATTGAGATAGCTATCCTTCTGTAAAGTCCTCCAAAATAAGAGAACATAGAGTGAGAACTGCATTAAGTGGGACCGGTTAAAACGAACTTTCGGTTATAATGCGACACTCAGATCAATATTCAAGAAGAACTCTAGGTTATATTCGATCACTTATAACTTACCGATCTGCTTTGTTATAAGCGGCACAACTGGAAAAAGCTTGCGTTTTCGAAGTTAAAGGTAAGATTAGGTTAGGTTAGTCAGGGCTATGACAATGTCATAGGACCTAGGCACCATAATGGGCCCCTTGCGATACCTGCGGGAACCCACAATATAAAGTCGTCACCCTCTTCCTCAAAGCATTTTACTTACAACAAAAACTCACTAATTTGTTGCAGTCAATGGACGCTACCTCTTCTAAACTATCAAAGAACTAGTTGCCCAGGGGTCTTCTTCAATGTCGAGCGATACCCTCGCACTCACAAAGCATTCGTGATGCAAATATCATTGCAGTATCGGCACGCGTTCGTTACTGAAAGCCCTAATCTTTTGGCGGGCTTCCACAGGAGGCAATGCCCGGTAAGGATGCCGATTGTCATTCTAAGCTGACATCTTCTTAGTTTCATAATCGCCGCTCTTTTCTTTTTGATCAAATTGGGCCACAGGGTCTTGGATACCGGGTGTTTTTATAAACGTCGAAAATCTCTCGTCTTTCTTCTTTGTTGCATTATTGAACACACTTATTCTGCAGAACGTGAGCAGGCCTGCTTAAGTACAGTTTTAAGTAGTCACTGAATGTTCATAAAAGTCAGATTTTTTGATATCCAAGACATCAAAGGAGCAGAATGGATCAACTTTTTTCATTTCATATAGCACCGTCATCTACAAAGAAATATTTTTCTTTTTTTTCAGAATTTTTTTTTTTGAATTAATAGCTTAGTTTTCGCCATATTTCACCCCGCAGCTTCTTCTTCCCTAAAAAAAAAGTTAAATTTGGTTGTAAATAAAAAATTATTAAAATATTGCCAATAAAACTTACATTTTTCGCACTTTAAATTTTTGTTTTTACCTCCCGCGCTTTCTGCAGTCAAAAAAATATGGATGCACAATCTGCCAGACGCTGATGACATTTATGACGTTTATGAACATATCTTCTGCAATTCATCTAAGTTTGTTCGATCAAAAATCTGACTTTAAGAACACGTCTAACGCAGGTCTTAGTTAGCCAGAGGTTTATGAAAGCACCCACGTTGTGCCCCACTTTGTGACTCCATCTTTGACAGGCCATTCTTATGGCCGCCTCCGATAACTTCCATTTGACTACACAAAAGGCAGGTTTTCTGTTCACTTTCGCGCTTTACGGACGCATTTCTCCCCTTGCTAGTTCATTCGCGAGCTCGTTGCCCTCTATGTCGCAGTGCCCGGTCACCCAGCACAGTCCAATAAGGTGCTGTTCACTTAATGCCTTAATCATTGTGGATAATACCAGACTATTCCCGATCTGATGACACATGATTCCAGCACCTTTAGGGCGGCCTGACTGCCAATGTAAAAGGTGATGCCCCGGTCGGATATCGACTTCATTAGCGTAATTCCGCAGCCCTAAGTGCTGCCAGAAGCTATGAATGGAAGACACTGGACCTGTTTAGAACCGGCAGCCATTCCCTCAAATCTGTTTCCGCAGAATAAATTCAGGATCCTTTGCCATCATCGATTTTGGAGCCATCCGTGAATACTGCAATGTCACATAAATTAATTACTGCATTATTCTCCCACTCACCTCTATCGGGATACCACACCGTGTAGGGTATCTCGAAGTCAAGCTAAGAGGGGATATCATCCGATTTTACTGAATTTCCGATATTGACAATGTTCAAAATAGAGCACTGTCCGATTGGACTGCTTTTAAACATGCCGAAGTTCGTGAGACGTATCGCACTAGTTCTTGCTTGGGATTTAACCTGTATATCTACAGGCAGTAGGTACAGAAAGGTTTCCAGTGCCGCTGCGGGCATTGTTTGCATGGCGCCCGTGATCGCAACACTGGCCGTTCTTTGTACCGTTGCCAATTTTCCCCGTATATTTTTCTTGTTTGTGGCTTTCCACCAGACAATGGCCCCATAGGTGAGGATGCGTCTGACTATCATTATATACAGCCAGTGCATCATTGCTGCTTTAAGGCCCCACTTCTTTCCATTGCCTTTTTGCACGCGCGTTATAGGCTTTCTTCACTCTCTCCAGAATATTGAGATTCCCGTTCAATTTCCTATCCAGAATGATGCCGACCTATTAAGCATGGTGTGATGGGACCAGTTCAACACCATGCTGCTTTTACTAAAAACTGTAAATATTAGACTTGGCAACCCATGAATGCCAACTGGACAATTGAATTTGCCCAGTTCACTATACGTATCATTTCTTTGCAAATGTCGTTGACATTTTAACACTACGCCGCTAATAGCCCTATTTTTGTTTGTATCATACGTTTATACTCTGTGCATTTTATTTAGATAATGATAATACCAGTAGGAAATGAATTCAAAATAATCTCGTTAAAGAAGGCAAACAAGGTTGAAAAACATAAAATAATCGAACCTGAATGCTTGTTTTGGGCGCCACCTAAAATGGGAACACAGAAAGCAAAGGCTCTCAAGAACAAGCCAACTCTCCAGAAAACGAAATTCTAGGTGCAGAAGAGGTATGAGTCGAAGTGAAAAATACCTAAACTAAATTAACATAAGACAATAACTTGATGAATCACTTGCACCAATCGTTTTTTGACAACAGTATTGGTTCCAATGCACAAGTGTGCCACAAAACCTATTTCACCTTAATACAAGGTTTTTGCTTACGTGAAAAATTGTACAAGTTTTTACATATTATATTATTTGAGATGAGGATTTGATGAGAAATTGTACGAACTGCACGATTTTTCAAGTACGCAAATGATTTTCGGTCTGATTAAGGTTAAATTCGGAGACGCATCGCTGCACAGTTGATGCTCAATTAACGCAAACCCACTGGAAAGGCATTACGTTATTTTGTTTATCGGCATCGTAATTTGTTCAGTGATGTCGCATCGATGCACATTTGCTTGGCGTTTCCGAATTCACCCTAAGTTTCTTATCTATTTACATTAATGCCAAATCAAAGTAAAATTCAAATCCTTACACCGTTTAATGAATCACTTCTAAGTTGGCTTTTGTCCCATATAAAAGTACACTTTAAAAAAAAAATACATATATTAAAAAAGAACTACTCTATTTGGCTGTTTATTTCTTTTAATTAATATTGCGCAAACATTTTATCACAGAGTCCAACTAAGCCCACATCATCAACAATCACATCCCGACTCGGCACTACTAATGGCACCAAAACGACCACATCTACTCGAACATCGACCACTAAGTCTACATTGTCTACAGTTCCAACAGCATCACCACGTTCCACAACAACTACAACATCTACTACACGTCGATCGCTCACTGGGACATCACCGACAGTTGGTGCAACAACTCCAACATCCAAAACCAACAACCTAGTCCCAAGGAAATCAACACCATTGAAGAAGACAACGTCGACTCCACCAGTCCGCAAGAGCCTTGGTTCCAAGTTGAATGCATCCGCTACTAAACCAACCAAAGACACTACTACTCCTAGACCTGTTACGATCCCAGCTCAACATCAACACCACAATTCCATTGCCGCCGCCGCAAGGGCAGAGACCAAGGACATTGTACCATTAGAGTTAAATGTTGTAGCTAATGGAGAGCCCAAATTGAATGGAATCGCATCACCCGATGATGTTTCATCGCCCACGGTTCCCGTAGCATCTCATCAAGTTGAAATGGAAATAGCCTAGACTGTTGAAAAAGATTTTGCGCTTTCAACTGGCGGAATATATATTAATTTTCAACATAAAGAAGTGAAACAGTCCTTTATTTTATTATTAATTATTAATTTATTAATTTTTAGAGAGCTGATTGGTGTTTAAGTGTATCAACCACACGCATATATACATTTTTTTTTAATATAGTAACGTATTATACACACATGAGTACATGAAAATCTTCCCATTCTGGTAACGATGAAAATCTCTGCGGAAAAGCTTATTTCCTGTCAAAAATGTCTAATATCTAATATATACCGTTGGCGTTGTAGTAGTCTCTAAGCGTAGTTGAAACCGTGAAAGTACATTTACTCACACATGCATATATTCACGAATTTAAATCATAAAATGAGAAAACAAATGAATAAAAAAAGAAAATCCTTCTTTCACCTTTCGTCTTCAGCGAAAAGGATTACATAAGAGAGGAAAGTTATAAGAAACAATGTCATTGAACAACAACTCTTTGTTTTCTTAGTTCCTTCTTTTTTAACAAAACACAATCAAAATGTATTAAACAAAAGAATCCCCAACCTAATTCATATTTCTCTTTAAATTTTTATTTAGCTTTTAAAATTCATTTACGAGTACTTTCATTTTGTTTTCTGTCCACTGTTGTGTTATTGTATTATTTTATTTTCATATTAATTTTTTTGTGTTATTTATTATAATTAATTATTAAAAAAAAAAGGAAAAAAAACAGTGTTTTCTTTTTAGCATGTGAAGAAGGAATAAAGTTAAAATAATGGGATATGGATTATCCATTAAATTATAAAACAAATATGTAATACACAACATCAAATATAAAATAAAAAAAAATATATATATTTAAAAAAATTAAAACATGAAACCTTTAAAAAAATAAAAACTTACTCTCAATATTTGTATTTGCATAATGCTACGCCCAGTGCATGCTTTTGATTATTTTATAGGAACACGGCAAAAAACAAAAACAAATATGTTTAATGAAAATTATTATATCGAAAACAAAACCATGAAGAGAATACATACTAATATTTTGTTCCTTTTTTTTATACCAGTACATGTGTTTGTTTTTTGAAACTTTTTCTTGTAAGTCACTTTTTACGTTTGACTGTTTATATTATTTGTTTTGTATTTCTTTTGTTTATAATTATAAAAAAAAATGAGAAAAATAAAATGATAAAAGTGAAATCTCTCCATCGAATTTTTCTCTATGTATGTCCTTTTGGAGTCGGTTTTTGTTGTGCCTCTTACTCTTGAATAAGGAACAGAAAATGTATTTCCATATTTGTACTTTTTTCCAAATTGTAAGGTTTAAACAAAATACATATATATTATTAATGCTAAACTTTATTAATAACGATTTATTATTCTTAAGTAAACATTGCCTTTCCCCCCTTTTCCTATGTGTATTTTACGACTTTTGTTACAATTAAAAGAAATTGCATTGCGAGTTTCGTTTATATTTGAATTGATTAAAACGAAACCTTGTTGCTTCAAAATATAAAACAAAAACAAAAAGTTGGAAACACTTAAAAACTAATTGAATAGAGAGAGTCTTATAAGTAAAATAAAGTAATCAAAATGGAATCAAGTGTTATTTCCTTCCACATTGCGTAGAATTAAAAAGAAAATAAAAATGCAATATTTGTTCATGGATGATTTTATTTTTTTGTATGTGCAAGGATTTCACACAACTCGCCCAGCTCACATGTAACCAACAGAGGTGACCTGGGACAGAAGTTGAAGATTAAAAAAACAAACATTTTTCTGTTTTTTTTTATCTTTTAAATTATTAAAATTCTAAATGGAAGAAAACTAATTCGTAAGAATATGAGCTTTTTGCACACACCCATACACGTTAAACAACAACACTTTTCTATAAAATATTTACTATTATAAATTACCTTGAACTACAATTATTATCTAATAATAATAAAAAAAAGTTGAAACAAAAAAAAATTATATATCTATATATATGAAATAAATTTTTATATTTAAAAAAAGTAAAAAAAAAAAACAAAGTTAAAATAATTGGTTTATTTATTTCTGTTCTTTCTTATTTGATGTCTTAAATTTTATATAGAAATGGATCAAAGTGATTTTTTTTTTTTTTTTTTTTTTTAGCAGGAAAGACGATGGAGGGGAATTTTATTATTTTGAATGAAGTGTAACCCATTTTTCAAATGGGAACAGTATGTATTTGTAAATTGTTTTATTAATTTTTCCGGGGTGTGTTAACTTGAGGTTTAAAATCAAAACTGGCTTTGAGGACTTTTTTATAACTTGCGCGCACCAAAGGGATTTTTCGTAGCCTTACAATGTGGATATGTTTATAGTCACAAAGTACGGGCATAAAGGAAATGGGTGTAAGAATGACAGGTGAAACCGATGCACGTTGGTTTTAAATATTTGCATATTATAATGGGTAGGAAAAATAGCAAGGAAGAGAATTCCCAAAATTTGTATGTCACTGTACGTCCAAAAAAAGGCTTGTAGGTTTACGGATGTGCATTCGTGGCACGGCGGATATTACGATTGAAATCCTCTAACTGTGGAATGCAGCTGGCTATTTCGTTTAAGAGGACTTCAAATCTTCGTGATTGTACGATTTGCGCGCCCGATGAGTGTAAAATTCTTTAAAGTTTCAGGCTTATTGCGTCATGTCTGCACTGTGCATTGAACACGTTGATTAACAAATATCTGAGTCAACAACGCTGTCGGGAGATGATCTTGGATTTTAAAAATATTAATATATTGGCCCATGTTCTGCATTCCACTTTTTGCGAATTTGCAGGGTGAAAGTGAAATTGTGTGTTCTGCATTTCGATCGAAATGAATATTGTGAATTGTAGCAAATCTGTAGTGAATCTGTACGAATGGTTTAAGTGCGAATCCAGTATTTTTTCATTGAAAATTGCTAAAACTTTGCATCCATGTTGACTTAAAAGCAAACATTAGGTCCGTTCGCGAACTAATATGCAAACGTAAATTTATATAAACTTTCGTGCAAAACTACACAAAAGCGTTCGCGTACTGAGAAAATGGTAAAAAGATGAACGAATTCTTCACACAGAATTTCAGCTGGTAAGAAAATGAAAACTGTCAAATGATGAAATCATATGAGTTTGCCAGCAAAAAAAACAGCTGTTGCTTCTTTTCAAGCCAAACTAAGACGTTTTTCACCTTTTTACACAAAAGCGTTCGCGTACTTTTCTTAGAAATGAGAGGATTCTCTCGATTTTGTAGATTTGACACTTTCCATTTTTCTACACATAAAGTACGCGAACGGACCTATTGTGTTTGTTTAGGATGTTGACAGTTCGAAAGTGAATTCGAAAAAATCTAAAATGGTCGAAATGCATAACACCAAATTTCATTCCGAGTGAAATTGAAAAGTGAATTAAATTCGATTTCGATCGAAATGCAGAACATGGGTGAAAACATTATGTTCTACAGTGTATTCGCATTTATATGTACGCACGTTGCCCCCCTTCTCATTAGTTACTTTGATCAGATGGTCAACGATTTTGTTTACCCTTTCTTTGCCTTATTCGTTTTTGCACATGAAAGCCGGTTCGTGTCGATTATAGAGGGCAACACCGGTCGCTGTGTGCTCTGCTTTTGGTGTGAAAACATAAAGTTGTTGTTTCACCCAATCATTCAATGGAAACGGACGGGCACTAGCTTGGCCGCCTAACTACAAGTGTATTATCATACCAAAACCTGGGGCTGGGAGTCGAAGATCCTCTTGGCTGGAGCCTTATTGTTCAAAAGCTCGATGTGGCCAACAGAGATTAAAATGAGTATGTTCGAAAAATCCATTGGTATTGTTTGAAATTGCTCTTTTTCCCGCTATACTCGTGAATCAAATGGCTTGTGATCGACAACAACCCACGAGTAGGGCTATCCAATATGATCGAACTCGTACACCTGACCGAACCTCTGTACTCGTTTCCAAACTGATTCATGAGCAGCAGCTAGGGATTTCTTCAAATACTGGCGAACATGGCAACTATTTGTAAGCAATCACGATTATATACCAAAGTTCGAACCAACGAAGGGTTAGAAATCAAAATGCACCGCATATTGCTTTTGTTTTGCGTTACACTTGTAAGGTACACTGACTTTTTTGCTTAGGGTGTGTGTATCCTACAGATTGGCTGCCAACCATATAACCTCTCATACACAATCTACATTTATACTCGCAAACAAGTCACGTGCTTACAAGCGATCATTTTTTTTCGCTGTTTGAGAATCACACGCATTTGCTTGATTTACGAGTCATCAAAACTCTCAAACAGAAACTACCCATGAGAATAGTGGAGCGTGTGCCGTGAATGAGTGCTCGATGTTTAAACGATCAGCTCGACTCGTTTAAGTCTCTGCTGTCCAAGCCATTGTAGTCGACGTGATTAATGTTTTTGCACTTGATCCATTTCTTAGTACATCTCACAGAGTTTGCCGATTTATCTCCACCTTTCGCCTTCCTGTGTGGGAGCAAATGTCCGCTTGGAGTATTTTTCTTTCTTACGAACCTAATATTAGCTCCGCTTTCCTACTGATCGTCCACCACTCGGTGCCATAAAACAGAACTGGTAAGATTGAGGTTCGATAGAGCATGTACTTTCCTTTCCTTTGTCCTTTGAGCCAGTACCCATGAGCTGTGAATCACAAGTTGATGTTTCATTCAATCATAACAAAAACTAAATTGATTATATCGTCGAATGGATGAAACAACCGGAAGATTAGTAAGTGCTTGCATTTTCTTCGTTCATGAGCTATGATCAGAATTATGGCTATATTGACTGATCCTCCTTTTACGATACAAATGATCTCCACTACGGAATTTCGTCATACTTCGTCATACTTTATGTCGTTTTCCATTCGACCAGTCAGAGTACTCTATTTGTCGTCCGGATTGGAAAAACACTGTAAAATATTTTCGGAAGACCACAGAGAACCCCGAGTGGACCAATGGAAAACGACCTTAAAATGGACTCCTTCGCCTTTAATGTCACACCTCTATCCGCCAGGTGGAATCTCGAGTCCGCAACCATGTACCAGCATTTGAGAAATGGCGCGCTTAGTATGGATAATGATTAAATTTCGGGGATGTATTCTTCCCTGTAGTAGGGATCTAATCTTTTGTACAAAACTGACGGTTCTTTACACAGAGAAATCATTTTAAATTTAATGATGGACCAACTTAAAAACAGCTTGAACAACCTGCTAGATATGTGTAATTCTGGCCAAATGTATGCAACGAAAAATGTCTGAATGTGGGCGCAGTTAGTGTGTCGGACTACTGTCCGGTGGTTCAAGTTCATATTCTCTCAGTTACGTACGAATTCACCTGTCCTACTTCTTTTGGAAGTCTGACATTTATCAAGTGCTCAATGGTCAAACCACAATCAAACTTTGGCGCGTTCGTTGCTTTCGTTACGTCGAGAGGCTCAAAGTGTTTTTGTCCTTTGACTCCAACAAAATTCAATTAAAACCAAAGACACGAATCCTTATCCAAGAAATAACGTAACAGTTCATACTTTCCTCCAACTTCGCGTTGATACACAGCGCTTTAGAAGAAAGTAACGAAACATTACGTCTGGTTTTACGTATGCCATTTCGAGGTTGAAGCCGAACGCAACTTTGTGATCGGTTTCACTGATTTCCTATGGTTTAACTTGGTGTGCTTTTCAACGCGACGGTCCAAAGCATGATTGTGTTTAAGGCCAACAAATATTTTATCTCCGGCAATTGAAGAAAAGTTTCGCTCTTTTGCTTTGGTTTTGTATATTTCATTGAAGAAAAAGAGCAGTTCCAGATTTCCCCTCTCACGCAAGATACTATCTCAAATGTTTGACAACATTTGCTCTATAATTCACCAACGCATACAAATAGCCTTGCATCCAACGGCAAAGTGAGGAAAACGTTGTTTTGATTTATTGTAAAATAATTTCAGTTGGTAAGACAGATACTGTGTACTAGTCAACTAATTAGAACCACAACAACATAATAAACAAACTCGCCAAAATCCGACCAAAAATTCCGCCAAAATAAAAGTGCGTTTACTCCTGCAAATAATTTTTGATCTTAGCACCGGTCTCTGCTTTCAAATAAACTGTTCTTTTGACAGAATAACAAACATAAAAAATGTACCTTTTAAGAAAGCAACTAAGATGAAGCATATTTGAAGTTATAGCTGGTATACCATTTTTTCATGTCATTTTAGATGTATTTTCCCTAGATTAGATTAGATTCTTAAGAAGGTGGGACTTAGTACCCCTATCACCGCCGCTGCACTGGGCCTATTGTGATGTCCTCATTTTGGCTTAAAGCTCAATCACGAAGCCGGATTTTGATAAATTCGGATAGGTCTTTGGGTGATCTGACAGATATATCAATTGTTTTAAGGTAGGGTTAACCTATGATTCGCAGACGTGCTTTTGTAAAGCAGTCAAAGTGGCATAGAATATGCTCTGCTGTTTCTTCTTGTTCATTGCGCATTCGACCGATATTGTCTTCAGCAAGTCCCATGGCCAGAAGATGTTTTTTGACTCTACATAACTTCCCCTACATAGTATCAGTATTAAAGGCATAATGCTCGATGTTATGTAGGTACATTGTTGTTACACTATTCACGGCTGCGGATTACAAACACGTTACGTTGTGACGTACAAGTATGCTTATTATATTCGAATTTCATAAAAGGCTATTTGTTTAAAAACTGAGCTTCCAAATAAATGAATTTGAAAATGAACAAATAAATAAAGGTTATCTGGTTCTTGGTGCTTCTCAGATATTCAGAGCCTTTTTTTGGCAATCTTACTGATTTTGGTATATCCAAAAGAGCAAAGGTAGTATTGTAGCATGGATAAAAATGCCGATAGCAGTTCATATAGAAACAGTTTAAATGTAAACGAAAATCAGCCGAAAGCCCTGCTAGCTAACCCTGTAATTGTAAGTTATTACTCTGTACATTTACATAAGAATAATAATAAGAAATTATATAATAATAATAAACGAAAAAGTTCTTGATAAAATTTAAAAGTTTTTTGTAGCAGTGTAGCAAATAGTTAATAATGTATTTTATTATCTGAGGTAGTAGTTGGTAAGAGAATGAGAATTGGCAACTAAAACACCGCACTGCAATTATTTTTTTCATTATACTTCTCTCAGGAAAGGCAAACCTATAAGTCCAAGCCTGCGCTCCGAGATCCTTTCAGATAAGTGTTGCTTCTACTCTTCAAAAGTTGTAAATTATATTCTTGCGGAAAAATTTAACGACGCTTTGCACAAAATTAGTGATACGAATAATTCAGATTTTTTATTTTTAAAAGGCCAACAATTTTTCAAATAACTCTTCTTTTTATTGGACATCAGGCGAAAATTTAGTTTTATCTTTACAATAATGAAAAAAAAAAACAAACAAATTGTTTATAAGTATGTAATCGCTTTTATAGTAATTATCCATGAGCTTATGACACGTGAGTCAAGTTGTCTTATTTTAGGTAAAAATTTTAATATTGAATTCTTAAAGCAAAAGAAAAATTATATATTTACACGATTGTTTGCTGTTTCGATTTATGTTTAAAAATCTTTACAAAATGCTTAGCAAGTTTTTTCATTTTAATTTTCTTGAATGTTTATATTTCCTTTATTAGCTATTGTTAGTATTTAATAATAATACAATTAAGTGAAACCATATTTATATTTTTATTAAAAAAACATCAAAGTAAAAATATTTATTAAAAATACAATTATATTAAATAAAATTAAATATACATGAGAAAAAAACAAAATCAACAACAAAGTAGGGATATTTTAATAAAATAATTAAAACTAGAATCTAATAGTGTAGTGTTACAATGGTAACCACAATAAATTAACTTAAAGCATTTAAACAATTTGAGACGTTAAGTACTCAATAATTTACATATAATATAATACAAGTGATGTGAAGACGAAAAACGCATAAACATATTTTGTTTGTTTTTAATGTAAAGGGAAATATATATCAAACTTAAAACAACAAAATGTCATTCTTTACACCAGAAGCTGCGGCTATTCAACTATCAATCCAAAACATCTGTAAAGAAAATGTGAAACAAAATGTTAAAAATGTGTATTGCTTAATTGATAATTGAAAACAGAAAAGATTTTTTTTAAATATGTAGTAATCTATTATACATTGCACGCAAAAAGTAATAGGTGGGTCCGGTACAATAACATCAGTTTAAGAGACGGTTCCAGGTAAATAAAATAAGAAATTTAAAGACAAAAAAAATTATACGAATAGAATATGTAAACGGTAGGAAAAAAAATTGGAAGACACGTGATCGAATATTTCGAAGTCAAATATAAAATAATTAAATACATATACAAGATGAAAAACACAGGAATAAAATTTAGTGGGTGATTACTATCAATGTTGGAATTGTTTATTTTCTACTGTTTTTTATACCATCACACATGAAATACATTACAAAATGCAAACAAAATATTAACAACATGATTATAAATGTTATTGAATAATAAGAACTAAATAAATTATTAAATGGAAAAAGCTTTTGTTTCATTTCATTACTTCCACGAAACAAACACTCTACTCGGGCTTTCGGCCACATCACAGTTGCTGTTCACCACTACTTAAAGTAACAGATTGTATACGGGTAGCTATTGATAAAAACTACTTTACTTTTCTGACTCTACTTGCCTTTTCTAAGGCATTTGACACTGTTCACCACGGGCTTGTAGTTGCAAAGCCTATGACGCTATTCTGGCTCTCGTCTTCTGCAGCAAATTGTATTCAGTCATATCTTACAGGTCGTACGCAAGCAGGCCTCCTTGGACCATGGAACTTCTTATTCGATCAAGCTTTGTTATTCCTGCTGTCATGAGATAAAATCGAAGCTTGTAAGTCGCTGTCGCGAAAAGCTACGGCTTCTTGGCACGCAGCACATTGTTAGTTTTTATCAATGATATCCTATCCGAGTTTTTAGTAACTTCAACTGGTGTCCCCCAAGGGTCCATCTTAGGCCTGGCTCTTTAAAATATTTACTAACGATGTTCCAACTGTTGTTTAAAACTCGTCAGTTCATATGTATATGTACGAAGTACAACTATACATCAGCGCGGTCTCATCACTAATTCTGCCCAAAAGCTCAATCAGGATCAAAAGAACATCCTTACTTGGTCCGAGCTCAACTGTTTAAGGCTAAGTCCTGACCCAAATGCCTAATAATTAGCAGAAATTGTCCGGACATATCTTACATTTCTATCATATATCCTGGAAATTTTTTAATTCAATTTGTCGAGAATGTAAAAAGTCTAGGTATGTATTTGGTTTGTGCGACAACCATACTCTGACAGCTATTGGGAAAATGTACGGCTGTCTCAGAGATCTGTGACTTTCGCAGGATTTCCCACCGACAAATACAAGGTTGATGTTGCCTAGAACCCTATTTGTGCCATTAACTACCTTAATTAAAACAATATTAGGCATACGGGGCTCAAATTTAGCTTCCGAACGGTAAATTTGAGAAGTTTCTCATGACAATTGATAATCTTGAATATTTGTCAGATGTTGGCAAGAGGACTAATTACCTACAGCTGTGAAATCTTCTGTTATAATAACGCCTTCATATCGAGCACTAAAGGGATTCTTTAGTACCCCTCATGTATTGGCTACACAGCGCGGGCGTTAAGGAAATTAGGACTAGAAGAAAAGGTGAGTTGCCGATGCATGTTGTATTTAAATGTTTGAAGGATATAATGTGAAGGAAAAATAGAGCGTGGAAGAGTATTCCACATTCGTGTTGTACGGCTGAGGAAAGATTCTTTGAACTTCACTCTACGTCCAAATACAAGCTTGAGGGTGAACTGATGAACATTTGTTGCATGGCGGGTATTGCAGTTGAAATGTTCTAGGGGTGGAATGCAACTGGCGATTTCGTTTGAGCATTTATGGTGGAAATAACGATAAAATAACGAAAGACAGAAGACATTACGACGACGACTAAGAAAGTCAATCGATCTCGCGATGTCTCAGTCGCCATTAAGTTTTATCGCGGGTTTTTGGATCCTGTTAAGTAAAGCTCCAAATAAGTTATTGGTGCACCAGACCAGATAGGAGCGTTGTACTCGAGTTTCGGGCGAATAAACTCCTTATAAATTGTAGCCAGATCAGAAGGGGTGAAATATTTCTTTCATCGTTTAAGGAAGCCTAGACATTTCGCAGCGTTCTTGGCGACATCAAATATGTGGTCATTCCAACGGAGGTTGTCATTAACACACATACTGAGAATGGAAAGTCTTTCGGTTTCAACGATGCAGGTGAAAATGGCAGTGTGTGTGGGTTTTGCTTTAATGACAGAAGACAGCATTGCATTTAAGAAGCATTACATTTCACATTCACTCTATTGGTTGTACCACACTGAGTTATACTGTTAAGAACGGAATTTAATGAGCTTAACTTACGTCGTCGTTCCAGTTCCACAGCCGAAGATGAGGGTCGTGACCCAACAAACGAATATAAAAAACTATCATCAGCAAAGGAATGGATTGGATTAGAAGTAACAGACAGGAGATCATTTATAAAAATGAGAAAGAGAGTCTGGGACGGAACAGAGCCTTGGGGAACACTAGCATTTATTTGGTGAGATGCAGAATTGAACGATCCGAAAGGTAATTTCTACTCCATTGAAGAAGATTATCATCGATTCCAAATGCACGTATTTTCGACAAGAGAACTTGATGCCAAACTCTGTCAAATGCCTTTGAAATATCAAGCGCAACGATCTTACTTTCACCACCTTGGTGAAGAGATTTTATCGAAAGACAATGTTTTTTTTTTTTAAAAAAGTCTCTAAAAAGGGGCGGCAACCAACAGTCTTTGTTTGGAGAAATTGTTAAGAACGACTTCATCTTCATTATTTGCGAAGAGATAGACTTTCATTTTCATTTATTTCTTCAATAAATTTTGTTTTTCAAAATGTGGGCGTGAGAGAGCAAGGTTCCTAATTTCAGCTTTCTAGCTTGAATTTAATGGGCCTTAAAATTGACAACGGATGGACATGGCTAGATCGAGATAGCTTTCGACGTTGATCACAAATATAGTAACTTTTAAGAGTCTCCGATCAATATAAGGCATGATTCACACTAGGTCCGTTCGCGTACTTTATGTGTAGAAAAATGAAAACTGTCAAATTTCCAAAATCAAGAGAGAATCCTCTCATTTCAAAGAAAAGTACGCGAATGCTTTTGTGTAAAAAGATGAAAAATGTCTAAGTTTGGCTTGAAAAGAGGCAACCGCTGTTTTTTTTGCTGGCAAACTCATAGGACTTCATCATTTGACAGTTTTCATTTTCTTACCAGCTGAAATTCTGTCTGAAGAAAAATGAACGAAAGTAAATTTTTCTTTCGTTCATCTTTTTACCATTTTCTCAGTACGCGAACGCGTTTGTGTAGTTTTGCACGAAAGTTTATATAAATTTACATTTGCATATTAGTTCGCGAACAGACCTACTATAAGTCAAAATTATAATACTTATAGAAGAGGGATAACAATGTACAACTACACTGAGTTACAAAAAAAGTGGCGCACTTTTAAATTTTGATAATTAATAAGTATTTAGTAAGTTTCAAGTAATTCATGCCAAAAAAGGAAACACGGAAGGAGCTAGCAATAAAACATAAATAAAGGAAAATGAACATAAACTTTATAAATCGGACCTGTTGATTTACTTTTATGTGTAGAAAAATCAAAACTGTGTAATCTCAAAAGTCGCGAAAGAAACCTCTCATTGTAAAGAAAAGTACTTCAAAGTTTGAAGAGCTAAAACATTAGAAACTAGCGAACCTTCAATCTCGGATTTGCAATTATTTGCAACTGCTTTTGGAGAACATTCAACAAACACTTTTCCTTCTGCCATAATCAATGAATGGGGTCAAAACAATTTTTACAAAAAATTCCACAAAGCCAAGTAACGAATGTCACAAATGTTTTGATCTGACAAATATTCGAATTTGACATATATTTTCATTCGACAGTTTTCAGTTTTTAGGAGCCAAAATTCTGGGCTTCAGCTTCTCAAGCTAGCCCCCTCTCTCTAGTCCACATCTTAACCTCTTCGTTAAAGAAGAAATATATTGAGCTTATACCTACAAAATGGGTATTTAGTAACGTCGTAAAAATGGAATGTATATCCTTTGACAGATCATTCACCACTTCTTGATCTTTCGATGTTTGCGGCGGGCTTACGACGTACCTACATGAATACCCTTAAAGTATTTAGATACAAAATACGACGCATTTGGGATTGATTGTTTTGTCTTAATTAAAGGCTCATCTACAATAGACGGCCGGAAATTGAAGCTTGTGCCATATTTGAACGAACCATTTCCTTCCGATCAATCAATTGGTTGTAACCCATGATAAAAGTATGCAATTGTTTGTGTTTTTTTTCCATACAACAAACTGATTGTCAAACGTACGGACGTAAAGTGCGAATGGCTGCAAACGCTGTTTGCAGACGTAAGCATAGGGGAACGAAACCTTACGAAACGGAACAGCCCGCTGTTATGGAAGGGTTCTTTTGAAATAAAAATAATTCGTCGGATATTTGGTCTTGTGTGCGAGGAGAAGATACAACATGGAACTCTATGAGCTGTACGTCGACTACATGGGCTCGGCCACATTTAGCAAATGGCCAATAATGCGCAAGTCAAGAGGATCTTCGACAACCAGCCCCAGGTTCAAGAGAGCAAGGAAGACTGAACCTCCGTTTTAAAGACTAAGCCATCGCGGATGCCAGAGCGCTTGCTCTGGAGAACTGGAAGCAGCTTGCCCGTGATCAGAGGGCCTTTCACTGGTTGCATTTTGTATTTCTTTTCTTCAATCCATTATTTAACTCTTTCACTATTCATGTTCCGTTTTTGATTGGCATTTTGTAGTAGCAAATAGTATCTAAAAAATTATACTAAATAAACGAATACATACATAAATTTTGAACGCAAACAGATAAAATCTAATAAAGAAAAAATAATAAAAAAAATATTATGGCTTAACGAGCCAGGCCCAAAACCTATTTGAGAAGCTTCTGATGAACTCTTGAATGTTTGTCAGACGTTCGCAAGAGTTGGGGCAGTGAAAACAATTTTTTAGATGTTACTTAAGCCCGGCGGGACTTGAACCGGAGACCTTTAGATTAGTAGTCCAACACACTAACCTCTGCGCCCACAATATACCATCATCATTATCTCTCCATAATCCAAACTTCATGGTGACAATTCTCAGAAGCAGGAAAATCATTGCGAACTTCGTATTCGCCCTCCGGATTTAAACTCCGTTCGCGTCCTAATATGCAATTGAAAATTTATATTAACTTTCCTACGAAACTACACGAACCCGTTCGTGCGAGCATTTGAGAAAGGTGAACACAATTAAGTATCTCGTAGCGATAGATACTAATCTATCTCTACTACGCATCACAAGAGCACAGGTAGATTTTGCTAAAACATTGCAGACAAATTTTGCCAAATATGTCAGTTTTACAAATGTCATAAATAGACGACACCTCAGTGGTCCACGCTTACAGGATTCGCCGGTTTGACCACAAAAAGTATCGGCAGGCATCCCGATCTCGATTTAATCCGTCGCTGAGACCAATGAAATGGTAGTGTTGTTGCATTTGCGTGATCCAGGTGCTTTTGGGCATTCCGCCACTTCACTTCCATGAAGCCAAATATGTATGTATGTAACTCCGCTGTAGAATTTCTTCATTTCAGGCGCCACTGAAATCCTTTTGAAAAAATAAAAAATAAAACACGAAATTGTTTGAATATATATTTTTTAATTCTACTGGTAAATTGGGAGAAACTTCTATCGTTTTGAATTTTTTTTTTATATTTTTTGCATTTTCTTTAACATAATCATTTTGTATATTGGGTTTCGTATCTTCGAGCATCATTATAACACTTAAAATAAGAAAAATCATCAATCAATCAGTAAACATACAATTTTCGTTAAGCTTAGCCATTACAATCCTCAATAGAGTTTTTAGAAATAATATTTAAAAAAGGGAAAATCTAAGGAAATAAAAAATATATATATATATGTATAAATGTACTTTTTCAACTTAGCTAAGCGCGAGAGGGAAAAAATAAACTACGTCTGAGGAAGGAATATTCCTACAAATGCTGCTTCGTCTGTTGCTGCTGTTGCTTAAGGAAGGCCTTGTATGCCTTCTTTGTCTCGGCATCCATTTCGGGGTCGACATCCAGATCGGAGTCAGACTCCTCGCCGCCGATTCCATCGTTGGCAGTGAGGTTTGAGACAAGAAAAGAGCTTTCTTCCTCGGTGAGGATCTGACCATCGGGGCCGTAGAACACTGGGTCGTCGCTGAGACGCACACTGTTGGCATTATTATATGGTTGAATGGCAGTGGCTGGCGGCTCTGACATGCGTCCCCACTTGTTCTTCTGCAGGTTAAGAACATTCTCCAAGATGCGGCTAGTGCTGACGTCCAGAGCGTTAACACTGCTTAGCTTTTGTATGATGCTGGACATGTCTTGGGCACAGTCGAATTCCAGGTCGTAGCCGGCGAGCTTCAGGCTCAGGCAAATGCATTTCATGTTCTCGGGAGTGGTCTTGCGCAAGAGTTGATTAATGGAAAATACGATGTTCTGAGCAATGTCCTTGATGCGGTTGCCATCGTTACGCAGCTGCATGTACAGTTCGGCGAGGAATAGAGTCGTTCCACGTACCTTGGACTGTTCGTTCTGCATGTACTTCAGAATCTCGTTGCGATGGTATTCCAACTTAAGGTTCAGAAGCATGCGGAAGGAACTATCCTCCCTGAGATCGATCAAATCCAAAAGACCGTACAGTTTGGCGCCCATGTAGCGAAAGTTTTGTTCTTCAATCGAGCGATTAAAGATCATCTCCATGGCATTGCTAAGAATGTACTCATTAGCGCCGAATCCCTCGAACACGGTCAAAGCACTGGCGGTGATTGAGTCAAAGGAGCCGGGGTTCTCGTTGAGGCAGTTTATAAGAGATTCCACGTAGTTTACTGCAAATGTTTCCTCCTCGGTCTGCTGATTAGGATCAGTGCTGGCAGGTGTAGAGTTCTGCTGCCCTTGCTGCTGCGGCTGGTTGTTGGCGGTATTAGAGTTGCTAGAATGACTAGAATGGCGTTGCTGCTGATGCTGGCCACCGTTGGCATAACGTTGCTGTGGCTGCGAGCTATTGTAGTGCTGCTGATGGTGTTTGTTATAACCACTACCTCCGCCGCCACCACCGCGCCCAGAGAATTGCTGACTCTGCATGTTATTATAGTGATGAGGTTGGGGATGACCTTGGGCCTGCTGCTGATAGTGCTGCTGTTGGCCACGGTTTATCTGCAAGCGATCCTGTACCGAGAGCGTGGATGGTGCCCCGTTGTTACTCAGTCTCATGGAATTCATTGAATGAGGTAAATCCCTCATTGTAGCCCCTCCTGCCTGGGCATGGTGATTGTGGTGATGGTGCTGCTGCTGTTGTTGTTGGTGGTGGTGATGATGCTGCTGATGGTGGTGGTGAGATTGCTGATGGTGTGGTTGCTGCTGGTGTTGCGGATGATGCTGCTGCTGCTGATGATGAAAGTTACTTTGCTGTGGAGTTAAATTAGTTGTAATGTTATGTATTACATTGAGCGTGTATCCTCGTGGTATGAACTCCGGAGCATTAGCCGATAATTGCTTTGAAGGTGGTGCTGACATAATTTTCCTACAAATTACAAGTTCTTTGCTGCTACCTTGGCTTGCCTTGTTGGATTGGCTTTTGCTGGTTGGATTTTCTTTCAATTAATCTATCAAAAAAGTGACACAATACCGAAATTCACGCTTTGCACACACAAAAAAGTGAGCAAGGTGAATGTAAGAGAATTTAACGGAATTGGAACAATGGATAAAGGAACCCTTTGACAATTGGAATTAAAAAAAATAAAAAAATTCTCTCTTTTCTGCGATTATTTCTAACCCCACTTTGGTGGTAGTGCGCGAAAGTGTTGTGGCTGATTTCTTTTAATGTTGTCTTTCTTGTTCCTTTTTTTGTTGCTCTATGGGAAAGTTGGAAAGCCAAACAGTGACAGCTCGTTGTTTTTTTTTTGCTCAAATCAATGGTAAACTGGCGGTGTTCGGTAATGCTGCATTTTGAATCGGGGCTTCAAAAATAATTTCTTTTAGAAGTGTATCAATTGGAATTGGAGAAATCTAATAAGTACTTTAGTTATTAAAACATTTTGAAATATGGCGCTTTGGTATACATTTTTTACAAAAAATCATACGAAAATAATCAGCGTTTTCCGTACCCAGCTTTTAGCAAATAAAACACATAACCGAAAACGTGATCAAAACTTCACAAATGAGTGAAAACTGTAGAATCAAGTCAGAACAGAAAAGTACAGCAGTGAAATTTCAAAAAGATGATTCTCTGTGTTTTCTAATGAACTTCGGTCTTATGGATTTGATTTAAGGCAGTGGAAAAAACAGTATGTGTTTCTTGGCCCAGGCGTGATTTGAACCTGAGACCCTTCGATTAATGGGCCAACAAACTAAATTCTGAGCCACTGCGCCTGTGGATATGGTTTTTTTTTTAATTCTGATTATAATTTTGCATTCGAAGAAGAAGAGGAACAACCTTTATAGCGTATATTTTATTTAATAACGTTTTTACAATGATAAAGTGTGGAATGAAATTGGCTTGGAGCTGAATGCAAGTGATAAAAACACTTTTATGTAAAATTATCATTTAATTATTATATAGCTTAAGGTATTCTTTCTATGTCAAGTGAAAATAAATATTAACCATTAACGGCCTAAAATCTAACTTCTCTAAATATTTGTACGTGCGAAGCTATTACTATCCTTGAATTGCGAACGATTTCTGTCCGATTCCGACAAGTTTGGAAAAACTTTTTCCAACAATTGATGCTATTGGATGTTAAACGGACTTTCCCAAACGGTGGGGCACTGGAAGAGTTTTAGGTTTTACTGGGGTTATTTAAACCTAGAACTTATCGGTTGTTTCAGTAGTACAACGTAGTATAACCACTGTGCTATAGCGCGTATATATTATTGTTAAAATATTCCAAATATGTAATAAAGATACTACTACTTCACAAATTATTTTATGTTAAAATATCTAATAAATGCATTGTGCATGACTGAAATGATTGATGTTCATCCTATGTGAGTGAATTTGTGCGCGTCAACAACTATTTAACCTTCAAAGTCCGAATTGCAAAGGTCTGAAATTCTTAGTTCAGTTGAAATCCACAACTTCCTCACCAACCGAAATAAGGCGTTTCATACCGATTGAACAAATTATTAGTACTTGAAAATGGTCTACTATATTTTAATGTTAATCTAATCGTGAAATACTATCGGCCTCTTGAACACTAAATGAACTTCTACACAGCCCAGTTATTAAACATAAACTTCAGATCTTTTAAAAACGGCCCAACTGTTATGGTTGTTTTATTAAATATATATCTAAATATCTAAATATCACACACAATCGTACTTACAACAAATTATAATAGAAGTGTGGTTCGATTCGAGTTGGTTTTGGTGTTGGTGGAGCCCTTCTGGCAGGGGTTGATTATGAGCAATTTATAACATTTATTACATAAGTCTTACAATACAATTTATAAAAAATGCATGTAAATATATTCATATACCTAAAACTTAAATCGATATTATAAAAATTATTGGATGTTGTTAAAAGTTATACTTTTATATCATAACAAAAATGCGTAATCATGATCTCTTATTATGACTTCTCTTTCTGTCTTTCATTGTTCATAGAAAGAAGTACCTATTACCTAATAAAGATTTATATTTTAACCTTGTCTTGGTCTTTCTATTTTAACGTTCCGCCGGATTTTTATACATTTTTTCTATAGATGTTTTACGTTTACCACAGATATGTACATAAACTATGTTTGTTTTTGAAATAAGAAACTTTTTAATCTTTTATTAAATTCGATTTTTATTGTAATCTATCTGGCTTTACACAATGGCGCTGCAGACGCAATACATAGCTAGAACCATAAGAGCTGTCTTATGTTAAATACACACTTAACATACACGAAGCCATGTTGGGAACACAACTATAAACGTGTGGTTGCGGCTACGTTATGCGACCTTCATAGGTTTATATTTTTTCATTTTAATCTTAAGCAAAAGTACATTTTGTAGGCTGTAGATAATCTAAACGACCATTAAAGAATAAAATGATATTGTATACATACATGCACAACGGAATTTATCAGTGCGATGGGATAGCAGCATAGCACATCTCATACTTTTCATCAAAAAATCAAAAAACTACCAAATCTCAAGACTGTGAACACGTGCAGTGTTAAGGGAAACTGAGCTCAAATTTCCATGTGAGTTAAACATCGAACAACATCGCCATTTTAACCATTTCGATTAAAAACGATTCGCGCAGTACCACTGGCAGTTATTTCGCCAGAAACCAGCTGATATGACAAGTGACAAGCCTCGGACGACCACAAAATACGTTCTCGTGCAATCGAAAAGTTTTACCAAAGAATTGTTTACAAAATTTACAACACGAAAATCGAAAAGTATCAAAGTCAAAATGACTCCGGACACGAACATCATTGTCGAGCGATCCGAATGGAATGTTTTGTACTGGATGATGGCCACTATTTGCATGCCAATCGCCCTGCCATTGATTGTGTTCAATATGCTTAAACGCGCTAGGGAGAGTAAATACAGAAATTGCTTACCTGGGAAGGTACTATTAAATAAATATATTTTTCTTCGTTAAATGAATTCACAATGAACTGCATTACATGTAGGTAGTTTTGATAACTGGTGCCAGTTCTGGTCTAGGTGAAGCACTAGCTCATGTATTTTATCGTGCAGGATGCAGAGTTGTACTTGCAGCTCGTCGACAAGACGAATTGGAGAGAGTACGAAAGGCATTGTTGAACTCTGAGGCGGTAAGCTTGTTGATATTATGGAAAAGTTCATCTTTAATCCATTTGTTTGCAGAATGATGTCACTTATCCGCCGGTCGTTGCGCCACTAGATTTGTCAGACCTTAACAGTATACCAGGAATTGTAGAGAAGATACTCAAGATTTATAATAAAGTTGATATTGTGATAAACAACGGAGGAATCAGCGTCCGATCGGATATTATGTCATCCGCTGTTGATGTCGATGTGAAGGTCATGTTGGTAAATTATTTCGGTGCAGTAGCGTTGACAAAAGGTTGGTAGTTGATATGTTATCCAAACTCGGAGTAATTCCATTACATACGTATTTATCTATTATTATATATAAATACCAGCAAGTGATGTATTACAAAAAGATTACGTACGTGTAATAATGTTGATATCCCAACATCTAAGTTTGTACTACTATGTGATCCCACAAGTCGAACGAATATGATTCCAACTTGATATATCTGAATTTTCTTTCACGTCTCCGATTCTAACAGTAAAGGGTGTATCTATACACATTCTTAGGGACTTGAAATTTCCTTTCATTCTTTTCTGTGCAAATATGAATCATTTTATTGTCTCCACACAGTCAACGAAAGCGAATTAAAGGTCAAGTAAATTGATTACATTTATTATCAATCCAAAAATAACACTGAAGCAATCTTAGCAATTTCAAAGCCATTTGTTTGTCAAATTAGACACATACATTTATTTTGCAATACATGCACTTGAATTTGGCTAATACATTCTTTTTTCTCTTCAGCAACGAGCTATTATCTGGATTAAAGGAATAACCCTCCCTCTTCACTGCATGCCTGCAGGCCCGCCTTTTGGGTTCGCCACTTGGATTCAAAAAGTATTGACAGGCCTCCCAATTTCGAATCATTACGTCACCGAGGCCAACCTCATGCAAATGTTGTTGCACGAGTTTTAGGCCTCCACGGAACACGTTGATTTATACTTTTTTTTTACGGGATTCATAATCTCTCCTTTGATTATGACAGCGCCAACTGTGACGGTTGCGCTCCATTTCCTTAAGTTATTATCTTTGACGTGAAGGCTTCCTCAGGTCTTGGAACTTCTTTTTTGATCAAACTTTGTTATTCCTTCTGTCATTCCGCTAATACATTACTGTGTATAACATCATGCCAGGTATTATGTTTTGTGTAAGGCAAGAGGATTCCAAATTTAAGTCAGAAACTTTTATGTACCCTATAAGTACACATTATTGCAACGCACTTACCGATGCTGGCGCCTGCATTCCTTTTTTGTCCGAAGCTGTATTTATCTTCTTCTAGAGCTGCAAAACCGACGACACCTACTGTAGTATTTTACCTACGTTCAGACAAAGCTTAGAAGGCGCTCCAATAATGAAAACTTGCAATTTCAGAGGCAATCCTATCATTCATTCATTCACCGAGCAGGAGCAAACCTCCCCATAGACTACTACAAATCGATAAAATGTTCCCTTTGTAAGTCTTCCACTGTTTTCTTTTTGTAATCGTATCAGTTTTGTATAGCTTACTTCCAATAAATGTCAATAATTGAAATATAAACAAAAAATGATATGCAATTTCCTTCTCTCCAGCCGTATTGCCGTCTATGGTACAAAGAAAGGAGGGCCATATCGTATTTGTCAGCAGTGTACAGGGCAAATTCGCCTTGCCTCATCGATCAGCGTATTCAGCTTCAAAGCATGCAGTGCAAGCATTTTCTGATTCCTTACGAGCCGAAGTTGCACACAAAGGTGTGAAAGTAACATGTGTCAGTCCTGGATATATACGAACAAAGCTATCAATAAATGCATTGACTTCGTCTGGGCAAACGTATGGAAGTAAGTTTAAAATTTGACGTTGTTTTTAAAGTTTTTTGGTTTTTGCTTACAATTTCATTTATTCTTAGAAATGGACGAAACAACTGCTACTGGTACAAGCCCCGATCAAATGGCAAAGGATATTCTTGTGTCACTTTTACGAGAAGAGAAAGATATAATATTGTCACAAATTCCCGGCATAGTGGCCTATTATCTGCGGGTTTTGTGTCCACCGCTGTATTTTTGGATAATGGCTAAGCGAGGACGCAAGCTGGACGCTACTAATAAAACTCATTTAAAATGAGTGAGTAAGAAATCCATTACATTATTCACTAAGAACGTTATTATAATATTGCTCCTATCCCAAAGAAAATAAAGTCTCGCTACATCAGTGATTCATTTTTAAGTAGAAGAGGATTTGTGTTTAAATATCTTCTCTCAGAAAAGGCGAACCTATACGCCCGCTATGCATTCAGATTACTTCTACTCTTAAAATTGTTGTAAATCGTATTCTTCCGGAATGTTGTCTAGGAAGCGATTCGATTGCTTTGCATAGAAATGTTTTTTTTGTATACAGACTACGCATCTCAGCGTAATTATTTTAAGTCCTTGAATTGTTTCTTTTTATGACCATGTACTTGTACATATGGATGTAATTATCCTTCATTTATTTCTATAGCTTTGTATATATTTAAATCGTAATGTGTAAGCTTAGGTATATGATGAAATAAATAAATAAATAAAATAATATTTATATAGATACTTATTTATATACAATAGGAGTTTTTCTTGTTTGGTTTAGAGCTGAGCATAGAAAAGAGCGTGAGCAAGAAGAGCATACTCTGAACCGAGCGTTTATGAAACACACTTGAGCGCTCAGCTTTTATTTGATTGGAAATCATGTTTGTTTGAAAAACAACTTTCGACTGCAATAATTGTTTATACCCTATTCTAAGGGTATATTAATTTTGACGCATAGTTTGTAACTTACCTTAATTATGCCCGTAGATCCCTAAAAGTTACTATATTTATGATCAGCATCGATAGTAATGTCGATCTGGCCATGGCCGTCCGTCGGCAAAAATTAGGCCTTTAAACTGGGCCTAGAGAGCTGAAATTTTAACCATATACTCTCTAGGGTCCCGAAATAATCAAGTTTACAAACACAGACACACGCCCACAAACTCAAAAAAACAAAATTTTGGAAAAAATCGAATTTTGAGCTAGAAAGCTGAAATTTTTTATATATGATCTATGGCTCCTAAAACTGCTTTGGATATAAAATTTTTAAAATCCGCCCACTGACACGCCCACAAATAAATAAAACAATTTTATTGAAAAACCAAATTTTTTTTTTTTTTTTATATAAGTTTATTTGGCATTAATTTGCCATTTAAAAAAATTCATTACAAACTTAACATTACCCATTAGATATTAAATAAAACTATTTTTTACATATTCCACCAACTGTCTCTTGAATCTTGATAAATTTTGTTCATTTTTAAATAAATTGGTAGGCTATTATATATATTCAATCCTCTGTGTAGAACCATATTTTTTGTCCTAAAGTCACCCGCATTACGTAACGCAAAAGGTTGCACATCACTAAAATAAGACATATTCATTTAAATAGTTAGGTAATAACTCGAATTTGATTTTAAATACAAATATGATCACATTGTACATAATTCTTTGGTTTACACTCATCTAAGACAATTTAGACAACATTTCTCCGATTGAAGTTAATCTATTACACATTAGAACAATTCTCATTGCCTATTTTGGAGCTTTTGTAATCTACTCATCATAAGATTGTTACACATAAACAAAATACTTGAGCAATACTCAAAATGAGGTTAAATCATTGTATTGTATATATTAATTGTTGTTTTTAGCGACATTTTTTTCCTAATTCTACCCAAGAAGTAAATTTTTTTCGCTATCTTTTTACATACATAATTTATATGAACATCAAGAACTAATCTGTCGTCTATTAAAACACCTAAATATTTAATTTCAGAGACTGTCTCAATGTTCTGATCATGCTGATGTTTTTGACAGTACTACCATTTAAAATCATAGCTTTGGTTTTGTTTATATTCAATTTTAACATGTTTCTGTCAAACCAATCTTGCAAGCTATCTAGATCTGAATTAATTTTATCTATACAATCATTAACATTACAACCAGAAATAAACAATAACGCGTCATCAGCAAACAGCACCATTTTTGAAAAACGAACACCACTTTCCATATCATTGACGTACACCAAAAACAGCAACACACCAAGCAAAGATCCTTGTGGGACACCATGAAGTACAGGAACAGGGTTTGAAAGAACATCGTTAACTTTTGTTTTTTGGGTTCTGTTTTCAACATATGATTTAAACCAATTAAGCGCCGTATTTCTCACACCATACATTTTAAGTTTATCTATTAATATTAATTTGTCCACAGTTTCAAATGCTCTTTTTAAGTCTAGAAACACGGCCACAACCACTTTCTTGTCATGAATGTCAATTTTCCACTTAGTGATCACTAAATTCAGAAGGGATTCACAATTATGTTTTTTTCGGAATCCAGACTGATAACATGAAATTAAATTGAAAGATTCCAAGTAAGCTTGCAGTTGATTATACACAACCTTTTCAATGATTTTACTCTCTATGGTCATCATATTGACCGGTCTAAAATCGTTTACCTTTTTAGAGTTCTTTACTTTTTGAATTGGAACGATAAGGAACACTTTGTAGCAATTAGGAAACGCGCCACTAGCTAAGGACAAATTTACGATTTTTAGCAACAATTCACCACAAAAATCAAATGCATCCAAGTACATTTTCACACTGACTCCGTTCGTATCTTTTTTATTGTTCATAGATTTTAGCACAGATTTTAGATCACTGATATTAATTTCTTTAAAATTAAAATTTAGGTAGTAATAGTCAAACACTGAATTAATGTACTGTTTTTTTGGAATATTGCTTCTAATTTCAACAATACTAGTCACAAAAAACGAGTTCAAAACATAAGATAATTCGATACAATTGCTGTATTTTTTGTTATTGTAAATAACTTCACTTATACTTTTCTCACTTTCTTTTAAAACAAGCCTTTTTAAAGTTCTCCACATAGATTTCTGCTCACTACAAATTTCAATTTTGTTACTGATGTACCTGTTTTTTGCACAATCAAGTGCGGTTTTAAATCTGTTTCTACACATTTTATAGCTTTTCCAATCGGCCACAAGACAGGAAAATTTTGCCTTTTCGTATTTTAAAACTTTTTCATTTTTGAGTGCTCTTAGACTTTCATTATACCAAGGATTATGATTTTCATTTAATTTTTTGTATGTTATAAAACTATTAACCGTCTGCACAATGTTGTTAGATAATTTCTTAGTGCGTCAACAGATATATTGCTATTGAGCTAGGGAGCTAATTTATAATATATACTCTCTAGGGGCCCTTTATGCTCATGTGTTAATTTTTTTTAAAATCCGCCTACTGACACACCCACGATTAAATAAAACAATTTTATTGAAACATCCAAGTTTGAGCTAGGGAGCGTTTTTTTCGATAAAATCCAAATGTTATATAACAAAATATGTAGAGCGTTCTTAACAATTCAACCATACTTAGACTTTTGTCACGCTCACTTAAGAGGGATAGGAATAAGAATAGGGTATCCAACAGTTCTCCCAAGCGGACTGTATCCCGTCCCTATGTTTTTAATTTCGTTTTCCTTTACCTTGCTGTGTTCAAGGGTGGGATTCTGTAAGGCGAAAACGTTAAAACGTTTTTATGTAAACCAACGAATTTTTTCATAATAACATCGAAAACGAAACAATTTTTCGTTTGTGCGAAAGAAAAAAAGCGAATACTTTATCTTTGCTGTTTTTATTTTGCTTCATGTAACTGAAAAACGAAACAATTCTTCGCCAACGCGAAACAAAACAAGCGAAAGCTTTTTCCTGCGGTGTGTGCTACGTTTTGTCGGAGAAATTCCCCGAACACTTGTACCATGAAGCAAAATTGTCCAATTCATACAAAACCGGAGAATTTTAATTTCGGGTAACTGAGGCGGTGACTATGATAGCCAATGAGTAAAGCGACCTTTGTCCTCGGAGTTATTGCTGTGTGTAGTTTGATCTGACGGAAGGCCTCGCGGAAAGCTTGTTCTACTGTCTGGAACACTCTGGCGGTATCCGAAAGCCTTACTGATTTGGAGATGTTTAAGGGATCAGAAGAAACACCCATACCGAATTTACAGACCATTTTTGATTGTCAGGTCGAAATATTTAGCCACTTGTTGATTTTACCGTGGTCTGGTACTATTTCGTCAAAACGCTTTGTGAAAGACATGTTGGGAATGACTTAAGGTGTGTTCTCTTACTTTTTCAAGTACTTTACAGCTTCTCAAAGTTACTTAAAACTGCTTAAATTTGTTCGCTATCACAACAGTTTTGAAAAAAAAAAAAAAAGAATCAAGATGGCAAATCACTTCCCCCCCAACTGAAAAAGTTCGAATTTCTGCCAAGAAATTTCTTTGGGCAAGTTGTAGAACAGCTGTAGAACAGAGTGCTTAAAGCGTGTTCCCTTACTTTTTCAAGTAACTTTAAGCTACTCAAAGTTACTAAAAACTGCTTAAATTGTTCCCTAACACAAATTTCGTAAAAGAGAGGCAACGAGAGAGCCAATCACTTCCCATCAACTAAAAATGGTACGAATTTCAGGCCAAGAAATTTCTTTGGGCAAGGTGTAGAACAGTTGTCTGAATAGCGGTGTTCCCTTACTTTTCAAGGAACTTCAAGTAAATTCAATTCAAATTATGAGGAGTGGGGACTGGGGGAGTTCCTCACGGACAGCTGATATCTCAGTTTGTTGTTTTTCCTTTCATATAAATCCGCATGACTTTCTTCTGATTTACTTGATGGACCAACTAATTTCGATTCTAAATTAAACATTTTGCCCTTATTCATTTCAATATTTCTATTAATCTGGATTTCACAAAATGTTTTGATGTCATTTGAAAAGCGAGTTTTTCGGACCCATATGCGGTGTCGGTTATTTATGTCATTGACTCCGTTTGCGGACGTAAAACGGAGACTCTTGCTTGAAGGGTTGCTTTGAAGGGTAACTCAATTTCATAGTCTTGCAATAGGTTCGTTCGCGTACTTTATGTGTAGAAAAATGAAAACTGCCAAATCTCCAAAATCGAGAGAGAATCCTCTCATTTCAAAGAAAAGTACGCGAACGCTTTTGTGTAAAAAAAATGATACCTAAACGTCTAAGTTTGGCTTGAAAAGAAGCAACCGCTGGTTTTTTGATAAGAAACAAGGCTGGAGAAAGTAGCTATCATTGCGGCGTTCCTGCATTAATAGCAAAGTAGTTTGAAGACACTCCATGTAACACAACTTGAATTGATCGTCGTTGAAAGAAATTCTACGTCCAACCACAGAGTATTTTATTGCTTTAAGCTTGACTCGATGGAAATTTACAGCTTTTGATTCGCCATAGTTTTCAATTGCATCCGTCCATAGATGACTTACAAAAGCTGAGTGTGTGTGTCGAGCGTCGGCTACGAAAGTCATATTGCCGATCAATTATTAGCCGGTGACTCTAAATACTCCACATGTATTGCATTTTCCATTACTTTTGACAAGATGACCGATAACTTTTGCCCTATTTGGAACCGTTTTGCGGCAAAAAGGAAAAATCTCCTGGTACTAATAATATAAGCTTGCCTTTTCAATCCAGTTATTCGATTGCTCGCGGTCGAAATCATATGCTTCTAATTGATGAATTCACCCAGGGAAATTATTGGAGGTGCCCGGATCAAGAGTTGCGTTTTCTGATAACATATTTTCCCAATTTGTTTTCAATCACTTTTGCCATCGACCAAAAATGGCGCGTTCCACTGTGGCTATCAATGTGTCCGAAATATCTTTAGTGTATAATAAAAATAATAGAGGCCTACCTCAGGACGCCACTGCTCCCACTGACTTACACTGTTAAGCCGAAACCGAACGACGAATTTGAGGAGCTTCTCATTACAATCAATACTCTCTATGTTTCTCAGAATTTCGCAAGAGGTGGGACAGTGGAAATAACTTTAGGTGTAACTGGGCCCCGTTGTGCTTTGAACCTGCGACCTTTCGATCAGTAGTCCAACCCACTAACCAGCGAGCTACTGCGCCCACCCGGTCATTTACGAGAAATAAAAACAGAAACTTTTTTACATTTTTAAATATATAAATAAATTTCATAATTTGAAGCAAAACATATATGTATAGAACATTAATTTGCATCTTCACTAATTATGCTTGTGGTTTTCTCTAATTTCGTCGGCAATCTTTTGCCATCGATCCAAATTCTGTTGACACATATCTAGTAGAGGTTTAGATTCAGGTATTAAACGATGTAAGAGTGAATAGCATGGAATACAAATGCCCATGAGGAAACCAACTTGCGAATTAGCCTGCTCTTCGGGTTGATTTCGATCCATCATTGGTATGGGAATACGGCCAGCCGCACGTTCCGCATCACCTTGATCGTAAAACTCTTCAAAAATAACCTTAACCGTTTTTTCTTGAACGTCCCATGGCTTAGCCGAAGCTGATAGGTCACTGGCTGTCATTGCAATGGCTTGAATTAATAGACGATGCTCATGGTTGCTCCATGTGAATTTTTCTTCCTCAATTAAGTTTTGCAACTTTGTTCTATAGGGAAAGAATAGAGCGAGATCCGTAGCCAAAATGCAATGCTTTATCAAGCCCAGTACTTGCTTGTATTCTGAACTGGAAAGTTTTGCAAAGATGTTGTGACCGTCCTGAAAAAAGAAAACATGTTAAATAAAAAAAAAATGCGTGTCGCATGTTGTTTTCGTCCATGCTGTACTCGTAAGTTTCGGAATTTCGACAACAAAACCCACCTGTTGAAGTATGGTTACAGTTTGATTGAAATGATGGTGTTCCATGGTTGAAGTACTATAAATGCCGGCCAAAGGGGATTCTGTGTCGAGCATGAACTTGTTATTCTTCCCGCGATGATCCAAATCATGGCACAGAGAGCCAATATACAGAGCTAGACACTGTTTTTCAAATAATAACAAGTCAAACAACTACTCAAATTCCCATTGACTCTATTCGCTTACCTCAATAGGTCTGAATACATCAGAAGTCTTCTTCACCAGCGAGTAGATAGTGTTTGCCACGGAGAACCCATGACTCCAGTTGTGATAAGGCACTCGTCGGTAGTTTTTCTTTATTGTTAGTGTAAACTTTATTAAACTCGTCTTGTCGAAACGCCGTAGACCAAAGAGATCGATAAACATGTGCGCTGCCAGTCGGATCTTCTCCATATCATCGAAGGCGAATGGATTGAAGTAGTAATCGTCAATATCTGGTGCGATCTCTGGATTCTTATCAGTTAGGAATCTATTCACCTCTTCATCGGTACTTGTGTTATGATAACTTAAGACCTCCAGGGCCACTTTATATTTTTGCTCCGATCGACGAATCTTGTCGTACAACTTGGCATGATGCAGTGCCAACCCACAATACACTGCAAACATCTCAAACGCTTCCTCATCTTCTTTGGTGAAGCAGCCCGAATGTTTATTTACCATTTGCACGACTCCAATGATTGAGCCACGAATGAAGATCGGCATGCAGAGGATAGTCTCCGTTTTGTAACCCGTCTGCTGGTCCACAGAGCGGTTAAAACGTGGATCAGAGTACACATCCTGTATGTTTAGTATCTCTCCAGTGAGTGCTACAATTCCTGCAATTCCCGTCCCAATGGGGAATCGTATTTCGTCGGGCTTTTTATGAGAATCGTCATGACCATTTTGGCCATTAACTTTAGCCTCATCACTGCCCACATCGAAGATGGTGGCGTAGAGTTCTTTGCTCTTTGAATCCACTAGGAACAATGAAGCCCGATCCGCATCGACTAGGCGTTGGGCAAAATTCATTATCTTTGTTACCAGCATATCCATACTGACCATATCTTGAAAAATTGACCTAACGAAAAGAAAAATGAATAAGTAGATGCTAGTAGGAAGCGCTGTTTTAAACTTACTTAACAACTGCTAGAAGAAAATCATTTAATTTCCTTTGCTTACTCATGTTCATGAAGAGGTGGGCATAGTGTAAAGCTATACCACCCCAAACCAAGTAACTGCACGATATCTCCTCATCCTCTTCATGGAATGGGAAAGCTTCTTCACGTCGAAACAGCTCTACTACAGCTATCAATTGCCCGTCAGGTTGGGCGATAGCTTGGCACAGTATGTGACCAATGTCACTCTAGCAAAAGACTGCAATAAGTACTTTATGGAAAAAATAGCATGACCACTTCTTACCTTCTTTGGTAGACCATCAGGAAATCGAGAATCCGAAATACCCTTAGACAATCGGACAGCTTCTTTGGTTTTTGCGACATACATTGGGATACTCGCTTGAGCTGGCTTAGCTTTCTGCAACTTTGTTGTGCCCGTTGAACCTTGGCCGACATAGATACACATATTTTCAGGATCGCCCGACTCAGCAATATACAGGGTAAATCCATCAGCACCCACAGCCGATGATATGCAGCTAGCTAACTCGAATAGAACGTGCGCCTTTGTGGGTCGCAATTGTAGAGATTGGGTGAGATCCTGCAGCATCTGACGTTTGTCAGCATGCACACAGAATTTCCATCGGGAAAGACTTGTTTTGCGGCCATTCCGGCCCAGTGATTGAGTTGTTTTTCGAGCACGCTGTGTACGACGTATCATCCACCGTTCTAACTGCTCGAGTTCGACTTCATCCATGACATGCTTTTCCAGAAATTCTGGGTGATCCTTGAGAAATCGTTTAACCGTAGAAACTGAAAGACCTTGCAAGCTGCGGTTATTTAACA
Source organism: Portevinia maculata (assembly GCA_949715645.1). Lineage (NCBI taxonomy): Eukaryota > Metazoa > Arthropoda > Insecta > Diptera > Syrphidae > Portevinia > Portevinia maculata. The sequence continues at coordinate 305,889,702 of OX454526.1, read as the reverse complement.
AATACATACAAGATACTCATTGAATCTTACCATATTCGTTGCAGTTGCTTTCGTCTGATTCGTCATGAGAACTTTCTTGTCCTAGACAGAAAAATAACAGTTTTACTGAGAATGAAGTTTTGGAATTGGAATTTAAAGTTTAGCTACTGTTTTTCTATAATAATAACTTTGTTTTGAAGCAGAATGTGTTAGCAGATGAATAAATAAAGTTCGGATTGATTTAAGAAAGTAAAAAGTATTTATTCAGAATAATAAGAAAGACGCAAAAAACAACCACACCGTGTTTGGAGAAAGAAAAAAGACAATCAACAAGTGTGTGTGTTGTAAGCGAAGTAAGTTCTAAGTTGTACAAGAAAGGTCCGGTATTTAATGGGGTGTGTTCATTGTAAACCAACACTCCTCCTCAATGAACAATCGCCTAACTCCCATCAAGTTTGAGCAGCTTACAGAAGCTCCTTTGTTTGATCGGTCCCAGAGGTTTGGTGAAAATGTCTGCCATCATCTCGTTTGTTGAACAATATTTCAATTCGATCTCATTATTTGCACAGAGATCTTGAACAAAACGCTCCTTAGTTTCTATGTGCTTTGATCGCCTACTGATACGTTCAGTATTAACAAATGCTATGCAGCTCTGGTTGTCCTCGTTGATCAATGTCGGTTCGCGCTGAATCTCGCCAAAATCTCGCAGTAGTTTTCGTAGCCATATTACCTCTTGACAGGCGTCACTGAGGGCCACGTACTCAGCTTCCATCGATGAAAGTGTAACGCATTCTTGTCGTCGACTAGCCCACGAAATTGGAGACTCTCCAAATAAAAACACGTATCCAGACGTTGATCTCCTAGTAGCTTGATCACCAGCCCAGTCTGCATCCGAATAACCAACTAGTTTCCACTCCTCAGCACCGCCGATGCATATTTTGTAGTCGATAGTCCCTTTTAGGTAACGTAAGATCCTTTTTGCAGCAATCCAATCAGCTTCCGTAGGATTTTGAAATTTTCTGCCTAAAATAGCAGTGCTTGCCGATATGTCAGGTCTAGCATTCACAGCCAAATACAACAATGCGCCGACTAGACTTCGATATATTGTGCTGCTGTCTAATGAAGCGGTCTTATCTTCAGCTTTCATATAACCAGGGTCCATCGGTGAGTTAGAAACCTTAGCGTTCTCCATACCAAAACTTTTAAGTAGCTTTTTAATGTAATTTTTCAGATGTATTTCAAAAACGTTGTCCTTTCGATATATTTCCATTCCCAGAAAATACCGCACTTCTCCCAGGTTGACTATTTCGAATTTTCTTTGAAGTTCGTTATAAATCGTAATAATCTCACCTTCATCCATGCTTCCCACCAGCAAGTCATCTACATAAACAAGTAGAAATACCTTCTTGCCTCCGGTATCTTTGATGTACAAACATGGATCCGCAGCCGATGCCTTAAAATGCAGCTTCAACAAAAAGTTATGTAATGTCTGGTTCCAGCAGCGTGCCGATTGCTTAAGTCCATAAATACTCTTATTTAATCGGCAGACTAACCCTTCTTTTCCGGAAATTTCATAGCCAGGTGGTTGTCTCATAAAAATCTCCTCTTCGACAACTCCATGAAGATAGGCAGTTTTGACGTCGAAATGTTTGACCAGCATTCCATGCTTTGCAGCAACAGCCAAAAAAGTTCTTAGAGTTGTTAATTTCGTGACAGGAGCAAAGACTTCGTCGTAATCTACACCATACTTTTGCGTGTATCCTTGCGCGACAATTCGGGCCTTATGCCTTGTGATTTCGTTCTGCTCGTTTCTTTTTATTTTATAGACCCATTTCGAGCCGACAACCTTTCTGCCTTCTGGAAGTTTTACGAGATCCCACGTATGATTACGTCGTTGTGACTTCATCTCCTCGTTCATTGCTTCTCTCCATTCAGGTACTTGAACTGCTTCCTTGTAGTCCTTCGGTTCATCCAAAAATAGAGATGCACTGCCTACTACGTACTCATTAAGATGAATTGGTGGTACTCCACGAGTAGTTCGCTCGGAACGCCTTGTCGTAGTTCGCTCTTCCTCATCCTCGGATGGCAATTCTTCTTCAAATCCGAAAAATTCGTCCTCTCGCGAACTCTCGTCATCAACAGAAACATCAAAACTTTCCGTTGGAATCACTTCCCCTTCAGGGATAGAACGGATTTGAACTTCATCAGACACAATATCCATATTAGAGTCTGGAACACCGATATCAGCTGTCCGTGTTTCACTTTCTAGGAAATGAGCATCTCGACTGATGGTAATCTTCATAGTTGAACGATCAAGAAAACGATACCCTTTATGTTGATCAGAGTATCCGACAAATATTAGCTTGTTAGCTTTGCAGTCCAGTTTATCACGTCTAACATCCGGTATATGCACATAAGCTTCGCAGCCAAACCTCCGTATATGCTTCAGAGATGGTTTCCTCTTATACCAGAGTTCAAACGGAGTTTTATCCACTGACTTTGATGGCAAACGATTTTGAATATAAGTTGCCGTAAGCACAGCTTCACCCCAATATCGTTTCTCCAACCCAGCGTCTATTAACATGCACTTTGTCATTTCGATGAGAGATCTGTTTTTGCGTTCAGCAACACCGTTTTGTTGGGGAGAATATGCAGTAGTGAACTGCGGCTTGATACCTTCAGCAATGTAAAAATCTCGTAGATTATTATTGTCGTATTCTCCTCCTCCATCAGATCGTATGACGACTGGTTTTCGTCCAAACTGATTTTGAACTTGACGAACGTACTGTTTTATTCTGTCTGCTGCTTCCCATTTGTGTTTCAATAGATAAACCACTGTATAACGGCTAAAATCATCTATCATAGTCATCAGGTACCTATTTCCAGCTGGTGTTGGTGCTCTCATAGGGCCACATAAGTCGGTATGTACTATATCCAATAATTTTTTCGATTTTTTGATGAACTATTCCAGGAAATGGTGTTCGAGTAAGTTTTCCTTTTAAACAGCACTCGCAAACAACTTGCAGCCCACAGTTTCGTACATCTAATCCAGAAACCAACTGTTCCTTCATCATCCGCTCTAACACCGCAGTATCTCGATGACCCAAACGTCTATGCCATTGATGTTGACAATTAACATGATGTTTTCCTTCTAAAGCTTTTGATGACTGTTCCAGAACTTGAAGATGGTAAAGATTTCCACATCGATTACCCAGTAAAACAACTTTTCCCTCAGAATTATTTATGCTACAGGTATATTTATCAAACCTAGCAAAAAAACCATTTTCGGCCAGCTTGCTCACTGACATTAGACTTCCTCCTAAATCCGGCACAAATAAAACATCTTGAAGTGTGACTCTGACACGTCTTTTATTGTCGTCAACGCCAACAATTACACCTTCTCCGCGACCAGCTGATGATATTTGTTTTCCGTCAGCCAAAACAATGCTTGCACCGTCCGATTCATTTAAGGAATTGAAAAAATGTTTATCATTTGTCATGTGCGAACTCGCACCACTGTCGATTAACCAAAGCCCTGGTTTATCACGACCTGCAGCAAACGCTATATTTGTTTCCTCTGTGACCTTTGTACTAGGATTTCTTTTTCTTCCACTGCCCCTTTTGTTTGCCAAATAAGAACGACAGCTTGAACGTAGATGTCCCGGCTTTTTGCAATGGAAACAAGTTCTAGTTTCCACACTGCGATTCGATTCGGTTTTCATTGCCTTTTCCTGCTTAAAAAACTCACCAGCCCGCTCCAGCCTTCGATGGTACTCGTCGATTAATTTTGACTTGATGAATTCTAATGTCATGTCGTCATTCGAACGACTGTCTAGCGCCGAAACCAAATGCTCAAATGAATCTGGCAGGCTTTGCAAGATCAAACAGATTTTTGTGTCTTTATCAAACACATGTCCAGCAGCAGCCAAGCGATCGAATAACTCCTCGACATCAAACAGATGCTTCTCAACATTTCCTCCTTCTTGTACTCTTGTTGAGCACAACTTCTTGAGAAGTGACACACGAACAGATCTCGAAATTTTTTCGTGAGTATTCTGAAGTGTAGTCCAGACATCTTTTGCATGTCGACAGTTCTTCACCAAAGGCAATTGGTTATCGCTGAGAAAAAGAATAATTGTACCTTTCGCCTTCCTGTCATCCTTCCTCCACACATCTGTCCTCGAATTTTCGTCTGGGAGATCATCCTCAACTACTTTCCATAGATCTTCTCGAGACAGGAAACTTTCCACTCTAAATTTCCAAACTGTCCAATTTGTATTATTTAATTTCGGGATTGAAAATTTTTCATCCGCCATTTTCCAAAACACGATTAACAAAGTTTCCACACAAAAAACTTCTTCGCATATACAGCGGAACAACAGGTTTTTAAAATGTCTTTAAAATACTCTAATCCACTTTTAACTTTTACTACTGGGCCCATAACCCTGTTAGCAGATGAATAAATAAAGTTCGGATTGATTTAAGAAAGTAAAAAGTATTTATTCAGAATAATAAGAAAGACGCAAAAAACAACCACACCGTGTTTGGAGAAAGAAAAAAGACAATCAACAAGTGTGTGTGTTGTAAGCGAAGTAAGTTCTAAGTTGTACAAGAAAGGTCCGGTATTTAATGGGGTGTGTTCATTGTAAACCAACAGAATGAACAATTAACCATTCTGTTCTGCTGGGATCATTTCGTGTCCCAAAAGGATTACAAACTAAGATATTTTCATAGAGAGTAGACTCTATACAATTCCTTCCTACTCAGTGCATGCACGCGACTTTCGCGAACGAAAAATTAGACAAACTGTGGAGAAGTTTACTTTTAATACAGTGATAAACAGAAAATGGCAAATATTTCTATTTCAATATTTTTTTAAAAATAGAATTTATTACGGTTTAATTAACCAAATGTCGAATGTCCAAACTTTTTTGCCGCAAACAACAAAACTCTTGCCGCGATTTTTCAAAGATTAATCACAATCCACAAAATTTAGTTGCGTTCCACATACCGACGATTTAAGAAATCGCTTGAACTTAACCTAAAAATCCGAAGGTCGATAGGGTTTGCTTGTACTTTTCCAATTGGAATTTGCGCGCGTCGGCGATCAGAAAATTGTGTCATGTGAATGGAGTGTCGAAGATCCACACAGCAACCTAGCGCTCTCCAGATGGTCGAACCACTAACCAAATCGATCATGTGCTAATCGATGCGACTCACGCATCCAACATCATAAACGTGCACACATCCCGAGGGGCAAACGTCGACTCTAACCATTTCCTTGTCGCGGCTAAATTTAGAGCTCGACTGTCCGACGAGAAGAAGCTGCGAACTGACCAAAAGAAGAAATTCGACGTTGGACACCTTAGCACACCTGGAGTAGCCACAGCCTACAGAGAGCGGATGAGCGAGAGACTCTCCTCTGTGCATTCACCACCCACATGCGCCAACAATATATGTAACCGATACCGTGACATCATAAAGGGGGTAGTCGAGACCACTATAGGTTGCCAGCTACCCCAGAGAAAAAACCCGTTGCATGATGATGTATGCGTTTAAGAAGGTGACAGAGGACGCACACTTAAAAACGCTGCAGCGGAAAACAAGGGCAGCGAGGGAAGAGTATCGAGCCAAGAGAAGGGAGGACAAGAAGATCCTGCGTAGAAAGAGGAGGGCGTACGCAGTCTCCCAGCTCAAGGAAATCGAAGTGTCTCGCGATCGAAACAGCACCCGGAGATTTTATATGAAAGCGAAGCAACTTGCTGCTGGCTTAAAGACCGGAATGGCTGCTAAATGGGCATCATGTAGAGAGAGTGATGGGGCAAGAAGAGAACCTACGTCCTGGCAATGGAGAACAGATTTCACCACCCAGTATAGAAGAGGTTGGGTTAGCAAGAAAGCTAAGGAACAATAAGGCCGCCGGCTCTGATGTTCTACCAGCGGAGCTCTTCAAATATGGAGGTAATATTTTGGTAGAGCGCATGCACCAAATCATCAACCAAGTGTGGGTGGAAGTAAGTATGCCCGATGACTGGACTATTAGCTCCATATGCCCCATCTTCAAAAAACGCGATCATTTGTCTTGCAAGAACTATCGAGGCATATCCCTGCTAAATGTCGGATATAAGATCCTATCCAACGTACTTTTGTGAACGGCTGAAGCCGTTCTGCAACACACTAATCGACACGTACCAGTGTGGCTTCCAGCCCTGCAGATCGACAATAGACGAAATCTTTACACTAAGGCAAATCCTGGAAAAGTGATAGCATTCATCGTCAGGAGCTCTATACGTGGCGATGGCCGAATTCGGGATCCCGGCAAAATTGATCCTGTTGTGTCGCGTGACACTTGAAAACACGCGGTGTAATGTGCGGTTTGGAAGCAGCTCTTCCGAATTATTCCAAACTTGTACCGGATTTCGGCAAGGAGATGCGCTATCATGTGACTTCTTTAATCTTGTTCTGGAGAAAATAGTGCGAAGGGCAGGTGTCAGCACGGAAGGCACTATCTTCAATAGATCCGTCCAGCAACTGGGGTATGCGGACGATATCGACATCATCGGCCGTTCCCAGCGTGCCGTGTTAGAGGCTTTCACGGCGATTAAAGAACGGGCACAATTAGCTGGTCTTGAGGTAAATAAGGACAAGACCAAGTACATGCTATCAACAAACAAACAAACTTCTGTCCACCGCCTTGGACAAAATGGCCCTGTTGATAGCAATAACTTTGTGATTACCTTGGGAACCGTTTGTTATTTCGGTTTAGCGAAACAAATGGGTTCAAAACTCCTCAGTCGAAGGACAAATGCATGCTCTATTGAAACTTAATTCTACCAGTTCTGCTTTATGGCGCCGAGTGCTGGACGATAAGTAGAAAAGGGGAGCTAATATTGGGTTCTTTTGAAAGAAAGATGTAGATGTAGTCCAAAAAGCTTAATCACGTCAACTACATTGGCTCGGACACATTGAGCGAATGGAACATATTGCTACAGCCAAGAGGATCTTCGACTCCCAGCACCCTGGTTCGAGAAGGCAAGGAAGACCGAACCTCCGTTTTAAAGACCAAGCCATCGCGGATGCCAAAGCGCTTGGTCTGGACAAGTGTAAGCAGCGGGATCGCAGAGGATGGAAGGCTGCAGTGTCTCAGGCAGAGACTCTTCACGGGTCGGGAGCCCGTTAAGTAAGTAAAGTAAGTAAGAATGAAGTGTCAAACGAGAACAATCGCTCGGCGCGGGAAACTAGTCGCTCTTTTGTGAATGGTCCTTAAGGCGAATAAAATCTTATTGAAGAAACATTATGGCTGAAGACAGATTATCGGAACTAGCTTTGATTTGTTAAAAACCAAGAACAGTTTCTATGATGAGGTTTTGGAACCTTTTTTCAAAAAATTGACTAAAACAAAAATTAAATAAACAAAAGTAAAAATATTAAATAAAAAAATAAATAAAAACACAATTAGACCCTAGTCTAGTACGTCCGTGTCGTGGTCCTGAAGAAATCTAAGGATAGATGCTATTATCGAACAAAAAAAAAAGGTGTAGAACACCCTGTTGATAACATCATGGCACGTCCCTTGTGTATATGTGTTATAGGCACAATCCTCCATATTCCGTTGTATCAGTTACAGGGTTTACTTAACAGATTACTTGTGGTAAACAATTTTAATAGTTGCGGTTTTTATTAAATATACCTCCGCAATACACTATGTGCGAATATGCAAATAAACGCAATCTTATCATGGTCAAACACTAGTCATACGATATTCCATCTGTGTTGGCAAATGTTACATCATTAAGTGCTTTGAGAACCTTAATTAACTGAAACAAACTAATGCGCCAAGTAAACTTATGCCATCGGTAAAGAGTCTTGCATGAGATCACGTGATGATTCAAATCAACAGCTGTTCTGGATTACAATGCAAATGTAATTAAAATATACTCTAATTAATTATTAGGTTATCTGATATTTATTGAATGATTTATTAGATCCAAAACTGATAAAACTATAATAACAATTGAAATGACACTCGGGGTCAGCTTGTTTTGAATTTTAGTGTACACAACCGAGCAATCGGAAATTGTTTCAATAGCAGGATATCCGCCCTTCGTAACGGAAATTATATTTCTATTGTAACATTTTATGGGCTTTGAGATTATTTTGATAGTAGTCACCCCCGTGGCTTTGATATTTGTTTTTTATCCGCCTAATTCTATTGTCATATCTCTTGGAATAATAAGTAATCTTCCTCTTTGTGTGCTCGTGCCAGCCCTTCGAAATGAATTCATTCCCCCTAACCTTTGTTTCCATAACACCTTATTTTATTTGATATTTTTTCTCGCACTAGACAAAGAACAAGCGAAGGGACTTCCCCACGGCTTCAGGCAATTTACAGAGGATGCCTGAAATTGGGATTATTTCTAGAAAGCGGGAAGTATTAGTAAGTGCTAGTTGTTTTCATCACAGTCCAATCCTTTCATAATGTCTTATGAAAACCATGGAAAGACTATTGGTCCTTCATCTAAGGAAAAATCTCGACGCAGCTGGTTGCCTATGTAGCGCACAACACCCATATGACAAATTGACAAGGGCAGATCAGTGGAAACAGCGCTACACCAAGTTACAAGAACTGTTGAGAAATCTCTTGACCGCACAGAATTCACATTGGCTGCCTTTCAATAGCTTTCTAAACACAGAAGCCATAACCTCCTCTCTTAAGGAGGTTGGTTCAGAAAATGTCCGACATACTGAGTTAAGGCTCAGCAGTCTCGTTGACAGCCCCCGAGGTGATCATTTCTCCTCTCTTATGGAACATTTCGATTAACAAAATTCTTAAATCTTGTCAGAAAATGCATTATGATAGTCGTCTATGCGGACGTTGTAGTTGTACTTATAACAGGGAGGTAGGTTAGGTTAGTTTAGGTTAAGACAGGGGTATGCAGTTCGCATACAGCACTAGGCACCGGAAGGGCCCATCGCGATCCCTAGGGAACCAATTGAAACCAACACATCAAAAGGAGAAAAACTTAAAACACTTTTCCTAGACAAAACACAAAATCTTCCTGCAGAATTTTACCAGCTTCCTGTGGTCTGTGCCGCTCAGCTCCCCTAATTCCTCGAAGAAGTATTCTCCTAGAAACCTCCTACGACTCCGCGCTATATACCCTCGCAATCACACAGTATGTGCATTATGTCTTCCTCGTCTTGTAGATCACCACAGAACCTGCATGTATCCATCCACATCTACCCGCCTAGCTTCCTTAGGAGAGACTGCCCCGACATAATCCCAACTACTGTTCTAAGCTGTTCCCTGCTCAATTTGAGAATTTCCTTAGATCTTTCCTTGTCCAAATGAGGCCAAAGTGCTCTAGAAACCCTATGCCCCTCTAAATTTTGCCATCTATGGTCAGCTATTTTAAAGATTTTCTCATTGATTATTCGTTTGAAAACGCCAAGGGGTGGTTTAATGTTCACACCTCCACTATTCTCCAGTTAACCTCCCTTTCTTGCTAGCTCATTCCCCTCTATACAGCTATGTGTCCCGGTTCCTAACAGGGAAGTAACTTCCCACCGTTAGTGGAATTATAGAATCTGTGCTATCAGAACTATCTAAATGGAAAGATAACAACGGTTGTGGTTAATCCAAAAAAGACTGAACTCACCCTGTTCGTCGAAGCTGAAAGGCAGTCGCCTCAAACTCTCCCCTGAGGCCAAGTACCTGGACGTTGTTTTCAACAAATTAAATTGGCAACAGAATGCAGAAGAGAGAATGAAGAAAGGGCTGAACACATCCTACCCCTTTTACTAAAGCGGGCTTACAAGTGAGCATAGTGTATTGGTTGTACACCCCGATTTGCAAGGAACATTCTTACCAGTTGTCTGGTTATGAGGCGGTTAAAAGCAAAAGCTTGCAGAGAATTGCTTGGATGGGTATAGCTAGTTTGCTTAAATCAACACCGCAACTTAGTCTGGAAACATTTCTGAACCTCTATTACATTGAGCTCTTTAAAAGATCGCGGCTGCCAAAAGTGCTCTAATACTTAGAGCGAACAAAATTTGGAAGCCTTGCCCATTCGGACACTCGGCCATACTTGACTTCATTAATCAGAGAGGTTTTATGCCACTCACTGACCATAGAAAGACCAAGGTACGACTTAAATAAGAACTTTGAAATCCTTATACCTGACAGACAGGATTGGATTTCTGGATTTTCGCCAACACTGTCGTCAAAGATATTCACAGATGGCTCTAAGACGAAGAGTGGAACAGGAGTAAGAGTCTTCTCAGAAACGCTGAATATCAACAAGCCTATGCCAGATTACTGCAGCGTTTTCTATGCTGAGATATTCGCAATTAAGAAAGCAGGTTAGACCGTTCCAGCTATGGAACTACCAGCAATGGATATAACATTTTGCGTGGACTGTCAGATAGCACTTAAATCGATCAACTTCAATCTTGTAAAAGCGAAATTTGTAACACATATCAGCACTTAAGGCAACAAAACATGGCACAGCACTGCATTGTTAGCTTCTTGGGGCACGTCGGATAAACTGGCTGGATGTGGCTCGAAACTGGATGTGCTTTTAGCTGAAAGAGGGGTACTACCAGCCTTCAACACAACTTCATAAATGAGGTCACATTTAACTTGGCTTAGCAACAATTCAGTAATATAAGCAGTTGTGCCGTAAACTGCCCAGCCCTTGAAGAACGCAGCTTCTTTGATATCTATGACGAAGTGGTGGAGATACCTTTATCAGATCTTAAATGATTCATCGGCATTTTTAAATAGATTTGTCAGCCGCATGGCAAACCATTTAACAAATAGGGTGCTCACAATGGACCACGGGTAAAATTTGCGCATATGCGCATACAGCTTTCCTAACCTTTATGAAGTTGCCCTTTTTTCTCTTTTTTCTTTATTTCAAAAACAGCTTGTTAAAGCAGGCCAGATATTTCCATTTCAGAAAATCCAAACGTTTCAACAACGTAAAGGAATCTCAGTATCTTCGTGGCTTTTTGAGTTATAGCCCTTAAGAAAAGTACATAATTTTGAACATTTTATCCATCTTAAAGGGTATAATGGAGACCATTTGGTATTCCGAATCATCTCTCTAGTAATCTGAACTTTTTTATCAACGTAAAAAGTATCAAATTAACGAGTCGTGAGTTATGATGATTTTCAAAATAATGAAAAACAATTCCCAACGGGGAGGGAGTCATCTCCACAAATCTCGTCTACACAGTTTGCTAAATACACCAACAAAGATATATGACTCTACGATTAGGTAATGAATTCTAATTTATTAGCAGAGAAAATGAGCCAAGACTAAATTTATGTATATCTTAACATTGATTTTGACGATAAGCTTATTAATCTCCTAGGTTTTATTTTGCACTAGCTGCTCGTATCTAATTACATTTCGTCGTTATTGCTTAAATTTATCTTAACTATCAAATAGACGTATCACTGTAGCAAAGTTTTTAGGAATACATTTTCCCCGAAGACAATAACTTATAAATGGACGTCGATAAGTACGTGTTTTTTTGCGATGTATGACAAACGTAAAACTAACAATAATTGTATAACTGGTTTCACCCGCCCGTCTTTGCACGTGCCCAAGAATCGTATTAGCCAATATGTTCGAGTAGACTCATAATTATTGTCTAAGCAGGTACCCGGCATGCGTTGCTGCGCCTATCAAAAAGAAATACATTTTTGTTAGTTAGAAACAAAATTGCAGGCAAACCGATTTTCAGCAAAATTCACAGGCCAATATCAAAGACTGCTGAATTGAGGTCAATCGGTTCAGTGGTTAAAGTGACTGGACCTTTTTCTCAGCAGGGCTTGGCCCGCTCATGCAACTTCGTTGATCCGCTAAGGGTAGGTGCTTGTTGTCTGGCAGGCGCCTGTGTCAGCTTACTTTTTCGAATCGAACAGCAACACGAAAGTAAGAAACTTCGATAGAATCACTTTTCATTCACTTTCACACAAATTGCTTTCACCGAAGCTACAGCTCAGTGATGGAAATCGACTTTTTTCGATTGTACTGAACGCTGAAACAAAATTGTACTAAAAAAGGCCAAATTGTACTGGGCTCTTATGAATTAATGTAAACAAATACACAAATTCAAAAATAAAATTTATTTATTAGAACAAAAACAAAAAAAAAATCATTTATTATAAATATTGAGGTAAAAAAAGCTTAATAAATAACGGAAGGATCTCCGTAACACAGTTAGGATCATTAATCAACATTATATGAGTTTTACTCTAATCTTCTTCTTCTTCTTTTGAAGAGGGTTGTTTGTAACATTTTTATTTAAAAGATCTTTATTGATTTTAAAACTGTGACAACATTTATTCTTTATAAGATTTTTGGTTTCTATAAGTGCAGAACACGTTGGAACTTGTAACCGATTTCTTAATTTTGATTTAATTATATTTTGATACGAACAAATTCTTTCAACGTTTGCTGACGAATGAGGAACACAAAAGGCACCCTGAACAATTCGATGAATATTTTGAAACATAAACTCATTGCATTCATTTTTTAAAAGGCCAATTTTTGACCAAAATTCTGATATGGAAAGATTTCTCAGTTGTTTTATATATTCACAGTCAGCTAGAGCTCTATATTCGTCGTTTACAACTTCAATGTTTTTGTGTTCATTAGGAAAAAACTTTAATACATTGAACAATAGAGTTAACTTGACCATCGAGCACTGCACTTTATGAGAAATTTTGAAGTGCGTTTAAGAAAACGTCATCGAAATCCAATCTTCTTCTTTTGTTTTTAACTAAAATATGTAATATGTATCTCTTAGTAATGTAAGATTATGTAAACTACCTTTCCATTATTGCACAGAATTATCCTCGACTCGACACCAAAACAAAACACCAGAACCACGGCAGACGAACGCAACAACCGACAAGTTTCCGTCTTTCGTTTTCAAATTTAAGGGAAAAAACAAATGTCATCGAATGACGTTCAGATGTCAGTATTTAAAATCAAATGGGCGCATTCATTTCATGTAGGGTAGATTTTGAGATTGGGTAATTGGGCTTTGGGAATGTTCGCATCGCACATACATTTTTTTAGTCAAGGGAGATAAGAGAAAATCAACTGAAGGAATAATATACTCGTATATCAATTTTAACAGACAATTCAAAATTGTACTGAGGTAGGCAAAGATGTACTTGTGTACTGAGAAAATCAAATTGTACTGAATTCAGTACAATAGTAAGCCTTTTTCCAACACTGCTACAGCTACCGATTCGTGGCGAGAAAAAGTACTTTACGATGTTCGATTCGCGAAAAAAGACGCAACCGCAGAGAAAACACGATGCATAATAAACAAACTGTCATGCTGTTGGTCATATAAACATTAGGTTCGTTCGCGTACTTTTATGTGTAGAAAAATGGAAACAGTCAAATCTCCAAAGTCGAGAGAGAATCCTCTCATTTCAAAGAAAAGTACGTTCACGCTTTTGCGTAAAAAGATGAAAAACGTCAAAGTTTGGCTCGAAAAGAAGCAAAAGCTGTGCTTTTTTGCTGGCAAACTTATAGGATTTTATCATTTGACAGTTTTCATTTTTTTACCAGCTCAAATTCTGTGTAAAGAAAAACGAACGAACAAACATTTTTCTTTCGTCCATCATTTTACCATTTTCTCGGTACGCCAACGCGTTTGTGTAGTTTCGCATGAAAGTTTTTATAAATTTACGTTTGCGTATTACGTTACGCGAACGGACCTTATATAAATTTAAGATTGCATATTAGCACACGAACGGACCTTTTGTTATAAACATTTCAATAACCATAGCCAACGTACACATCCATTCTGATATGAACAAATCAGAAAATGTAGTTTTTCGTAAATATCTCGACTCCACTGCCACTTAGCGTGTCTAAATTTCATCGCCATTATTTTGTGAATTTGAGCCAAACCGTACCATTAATACGAACAATTTAAATATCACGACTACAGCGCCACCTTACGGGTTTAAGCTTAAGAGAAACGTCCGTGCAGACTAAACTAACATATTCAGATTCACCCTTATTGCAATAGGCGTTCCACTTGAACGACTATTGCTATTTTATAAAATTGGTATTACGATTGGCGCTGCAGAGTTGCAGAGTAGTTTATCGTTGTTTTACGCAGCGTAACGCCTTCCTTTTAGTGGAACGTAAATGTTAGTGAGAAAATGTCAGCCATCCTCATTATGAGTGTCGTTTTGTTGCTTGATACGACATTTAAAACGCTATTTTCAATCAAACACAAATTTCTAAACGACTGGTTGGAAAAATTGAATAAAAATGTAAGTTTTTAGTGTGTAATGAGCAGGGCAGGATCAATTATGTATATTAAGGGTCTTTCATTAGCGACTTGACAACTTCAAACTTTCAATGTGAACATACCCTTAAACCGATTACCGAACTGTCAATGTCCAAATATTCAGTAAGATCAACATTTTCATCATGCTGAAGGAACAAGAACTAAAGCCACTTGATCATATGAAGCGACGTACGTTCTCGAATTGGGCTCCGGACATGATGGAAGAGAATGAAGAATTTCATCGCAAAATCATCTTCAGCGATGAAGCGTATTTCTGCTTAAACGCCTTCATCAATACGCCTTCAAAAATATGCGATACTTACACCACTTCATCCGCAAAAAGTCACTATTTGGTGCTTTTTTCATGCCGGTGTGGCGTCATTTTGCCGTTTTTTTTTCGTCGATAAAAATGACCGTCACGTTACGGTAAATGGTATTCTCTACAGAGACATGTTGGAACGTTATTTCTTTGATCAATTGCATGAATTGGACATCAGTGATATGTGGATCCAACAAGACGGTGCCACAAGCCACACAGCGGGTGCAACAATCGAGTTATTGAAGTCTCAGTTCGGTGAATTTGTTATCTCGAGAAACGGATCCGTCTATTGGCCGCCGATATTGTGTTATTGAACGCCTCTTGATTTTTTTGAGGAGCTCCGAGCCAATATTGAACGAGAAATAGCGGCCGTATCGGTCGAAATGTGCGGCCGAGTCATCGAAAATTGGATTCAATATACGTTCATACGTTCCTGTGGCGGACATATGAACGAAGTCGAAGTCCAATCATACATGTTTTGATAGTAATTCAAGCTAATACATTTTTTTTAGATATCTCAAGTAGTCTGCATTTCATTTAAAAAAGAGGTTGTCAAGTAATAAATAAAAGACCATTTAGGTATGTATGTAATTGATAAAACCTCAATTTAGTGAAAATAACCTTGAACACAGAAATTGTGTGCGATTTCTAAGGACATGTTGGAAAAATATTCTTTTTTCGGACTTCAATGATCTTTTTCGGTGTTCCACGGAGCTTTTGGTAAAAAAAACTTTTAACACAAGAATACAGCGCGGTTTCTAAGGAAATTTTGTTTTGGGAAAATATAATTTTTTCGGGCTTCAAAGACATTTTTCGGTGTGCCATGGACCTCTTTGTTGTAAAACAAATCATATCAAAATCAAAAATCTTTAAAATTTCTTTAAAATGCGCACCAACCAAAACTCTGTCAACTGCAATGAGTGGCGTTTAAGTAACGTAATACCGAGTCTGAAACGCTAAGAAAGTAACTCGACACAAAATGTCACAATTGTGCACGAGCATTTTTAGCCCCCTAAAGACTATATTCCAAATTTAGGCTCTTTAGCTCAAATTTTTTTTTTCCCATAAATCTGTTTTTTTGGGATTATGGGCAGATGTCAGTGGCGGATTTTAAAAATTCTTGGACATGATTATTTCGGGCCCCTAGAGAGTATACGTTTGAAATTTCAGCTGTCTGACTCGAGTTTTAGGGTCTAATTTTTGCCGACGGACGGATGGACGGACATTGCTAGATCGACATTAATATCGATGCTGATAACGAATATAGTAACTTTTAGGAGTCTACATGTAATATCAAGGTATGTTACAAGCGATGAGTCAAAATAATATATCCTTAGAATAGGGTAAATAACAAAAGATTCTTGATTTTGACAGATTGTTTTAGAAATAACTATTTTTTTGCCCGTTAACAGTTTTTACACATTCACACATTCTCACATTGAAGCTCACACATTTCAAAATTGAGATAAAGCACATTCATTGGTGAAAACGTTGAGAGAAAGAGAGAAAACTGTCATCGGCCAATTTTACACAAGCCTCTAAACGCAAATATCAGCGTTTAGGTCACCTACGCAAGTCTAAAGCAACATTGCATAAATTGGTAAATTGTGTAAGGAAAATTTAAGTTAAGCAGTTTATGTATGTTTTTATGATTAAAACTGTTTATTGAAAAAAGTCCTCTTCCGAAATGTTACTGAATGAATGTAGAGATGACGAAGAAAAAATGGCAGTTCTGCACTTCCTGTCCACGCGCCCCCACTTGCCAACATTAGGATGACTATTTTTCGTCAAAACCTTTCCACGACCTTAACGACCTTAAGAATACCTACACGGCTGACAATTGGTTTTAGGAAAGGGCAATTGCATCACAATGGAACTATCATGGTCTAAGTGTACCTCATCGAAGGACGTTTCAAACCAACAAACCAACCATATACGCACAGAGAATTCTCTAATTTCAAGGTTCACAGGCATGTTACAAACTTCGGGCCTTACCAAAAACAAGTTTAATGTTAATTCGAATTAATGCTCCCATTGATTTTAATTTCCTTTCCATTAAAATGAAATACAAATTTAAGATTTATTGATACCGCCTACGCCTAAAAATTAATATACCCTTAGGATAGGGTATTCTTCTTCTTCCTTCACGGCGAAGCTATGATCAGAATTGAATAGATCATAAGCTTCCCACTTTACTGCATTCCTACTGGCCCGTCTGTGGGGTTCGCCGGCTCTACCTCAATGAATATTGGTAGGTTTCCCGGCTTCGGATCACTTGATAACTGAGGCCAATCAAATGCTAGTGGTGTTGCCTTTGTGTGGCTTTGGCTTATCAGAACTTCCTATTACGATTTTGCATGCACACCTGCGGTACAGTTTCAAGGACGCACGCGCAATGTAGCAATTACATTATAGGGGCCCTAACAAATCCCTTAAGTGCGTGCATATTATAAAAAAAAACGAAAACGAAAAAAAAATACTTCAGTATAGCTGTATTATGGAAATTATGGATCCTCAGCACGCGTTAGCGTTAATGAACCATGTCCCCGGAGATCATTCACCCCATTTAGTTTTTTAGTTTTAACTCCGTGCAGTTCCGCATAATGACAACGACAAAAGTCGCAAACAATATTTGCTTATACTTAAATCCTTCTCCAAGCATCGCATCACTTGCTGTTAACATGTTAATTATAACTCTAAATAATCGTTCACTGTATCTCATGAATGAATGAAATTAAATATGTTCAAATTGATTGCTAAACGCGAAATTTCAGTCTTAATGGCAAAATTAAAACAATCTCTTACTATCTGTTCGAAAAATGTTTTATTTGATTGAAGGCTGTTTCCCACCTGTTAAGCCATAACTTTTCGTATTGTTTTTAAACGTCACGCCATCAATCAAAACGTATCAAACGCAATAATGCCACAACGCCACCACAAACATTTCAGCTATTTACATTCAAATCACAAACCAATTACCACGTAGATAATGTTGAGACTGCCAAAACTTAATGTCTTTATTTTTGGGCGGAAAAATATTGAATATAAGATTTCCAGATAAATTAATCATTAAACTTTGAATTTTCTTTCAGCTTTCTTACGTTACATAATTAAGTTATATAACTACAAACAAATAATCTTTCTTGCAGCACAATTGTAAATTCCCGCCAATCCAGTGTGCTTGGTCGCTCATCTTTGTCTGCTGTATTGCCGGAACCCAAATAAAACATTTTATAAACAGTGGAACACGTTAAAAAAAACTATAATTTGAATATTAAACTTCTAACTGAGGGAGGTTACTCTGCGTGTGGAAGTTCACATGATTGTGTGAAATTTGATTGCCTTGCTAATAGTGGTATAATTAGATGATATCGAAATCAAAAAATGTTTTCTTTCACTTTATACAAACGTACAAACATTCAATTTTATTACTAAGCTTTGTGTGCCTACGAGATTCTGATATTTTTTTTATTCTGTATATATAGAGAAATATTGTGTAAAAACATGGATCACATGTTTTACTCAGCAACTGAATTAATGTTTACTTAATTTTTTAAATAAATTGTTACACTTAAAGACACAAACGTCCCACATTTTTGCATTCAGACATCATTTGCCAAACACAAACCTGTTAAGGAGGACCTATTGCGATTTTTTATATACATTCCTAATATGCAAATGTAAGCATGCATATATACAATAGCTGCATAAGAGATTTGAGAATTGATATTATGCATTTTTTTTTTTTTTGCTAGAAATACAAGTGCCAGGTGTTTTATATTTTACAATGAATAAAAAGTGTTGGCTGGATTTAAAATCAATAAAACCAAAACCCATACCAATATAAATAAACGAATTGTGTTTGTAGAAATAAAAAATTGAACAGTTGAAAAAGTTGGGATAACCCAAGGAAACCTGTTTGTATAAACGATTTTTTTTGTAATAAGCACGAACAAAAGGTTTTTTTTTTTACCCTTATAATAGGCCTGATTTTTTATTCAACCGTTTTTACCTACGCTTATTCACATTTGCATGGTAAATAGAACAACAACTTAGCATATATACGCCTGCTTTAGCGGGGCAACTATCGCCGCTAAGGCCTTAATCGGATATAGATCAATGCTTCCAAACACCGTTTTCTACGTTTTCCGATAACTTTTGCTATCGAATGTCAAAATTTTGACATTTCTCACCTACTGATCTGACACATATCCACAAATCTTACTCGGGTCTGATGTTTTATTTTTAACAAAAAAACATTGAACCGCTGCCATTTCCAAACCACTTGTCTTAAAGGGGTCAACTTTATACTTTTAAGTATGGTCACGTGAGTTATTTGATTAATGAGGAAAGGTAAAATAGGGCGAATTGAACGCGCCCATTGTCATGTTTAAAGGACATATTCTGCGAATCCCTTAAAAACCGCAATATAAATCAAAGTTCGTATCCAATCGCCAAAGAGAGGCAGGCGTAAAAACTCTTGGATCACGTACAAATACAGCAACACCAGCATTTCTTTCGCCTCAGTGAAGAGGTGATTCTAAATCGAGAGTCCTGCCGTTTTTTTTTTGAGGTCAAACCGACGAACCCCACAGGCGGACCAGTTGGGATTCAGTGGAGTGGGAGGTTTTAGATTACTTTATTCCACATTATAACCTCGTCGCTAAAGACAAAAAAGAAGAACATCATTCATCACAAACATTGAACGGGTTCAATTTGCAAGGCAACTACTCGTACAAGTCCCTACTATTTTACCCTTTTTTTTTTTTTTTTTTTTTTTTTTTAAAAGGAAATCCAAATCCCAGAGCACTCAGACTCGGTAACGGTCCATTGTACTACTAGGCAGAAATCCTCCTATTTTACCCTTTCTCAATGATCGAATAACTCACGTGACCAACATTTGTTAAGGAATAGGGGGTAAACTAGTGGGCAAGCTCAGATCACTCCAATTTATTTATGAAACACAACTGAGAACTTCCCTGTCATTGGCATTTTATTAAATTGTTTTACATTTAACGCAAAAAAAAAACAACTTTCGACAGCCATTTAATTTGTTTTCCCCTTTATTATCCTTCATTTCATTCTGTCACTGGCCGCACTCAGCTTCTTACTCCAACTATCCGGTCATTTTATTCAGAGCTCACGGAGCGCGCTCCGAGCATGATCTGAACGAAAAAACACACAAGTTCAGCGCTCAGAGCACTCTGAACTACAACACAGAAACACAGATTTTTTTTCCTGCTCTAAGCTTTAAATGAAAAACTCAAACGAAACGATTCAAAAGACAGTCGTATCGTATAACTTGTCGCAAGTCGATTGCTCTTCGTCGTTAACTTACCGAGAAACAAATCACTAACACGCGTCTCACACACGCACTCTCAACTTTAATGCAAATCTACTGATGTAAACACATAAAGGAGTCAAAAGACAGACGTAACGCAACGTGTCGCAACTCGGTCACTCTTTATCGTTCGTCAGTTGTCACTGAGGGTTCAGATAACCCAGCAATTGAAGCCGTAGGTTCCGACATACCAGATTCGGAGTCGAAGCTCCGTAACGTCCCCATATCACAAAAGAGACAGGCCGAAGAAATTCGTACATCGTACAAATACAACAATACCAGCATTTTGGTGGCCTCAGTGATCTAAAATCGGGAAGCCAGTGAGGATATGGTATAATGTTAGGATTATGATCCGGATAATAAATTAAGGAAGAAGCAAAAAGGAAAGAAACGTGGTAGGGCATTCCACATTCGTGTCCATGTTGTACGGCTAAGAAAAGTTTGCTTGTATTTGACTGTACGCCCGGATAAAGGCTTAAGGCGAACTGATGTGCGTTCCTAACACGGAAATTGCAGTTGAAATGCAGGAGATAATACGAGGTTGACAAGGAGAGTCAAGCGATTTCGCGAGTTTCGATTAAGGAGTATTATCGCGCGTTTTTATTCGAGTAGCTCCAAATATCTAATCGATGAACCGAACCAGATATGAGTTTTGTACTTAAGTTTGTGGCGGATGCCAGGTAAAAAGAGACAACGTATTTCTTGCACCGCTTAATAAAGCCGGCGACATGGAATACATTTTCGTTCCAACGAATGTTGTAATTGAAACTCATACCGAGAATGGTAAGTCTTTCGGTTTCAGCGATGCAATTTGGTACCATGAATGGAAAATAGCAGACTTTAATGACAGAAGACAACATTGTTTTAATTTGAGTATGCTATCAAAGTCGAAGAGAGGTTAACATATGTTGGCGTTTCAGTTCCACGCCTAAATATGAGGGACGCGAACCTTCAAACGAATACGAGAAGCTAAGAGTACTGCCATCAGCGAAGGAATGGATTGGACTAAAAGTTACAGACAGGAGATAATTTATAAATATGTCAAAGAGAGTCGGAGACAAAACAGAACCATAATTTTTTTGGTGGGTGCCAGACTTGAAACCGCCCAAAATAACTTAAATCAAACGGTGTGAAAGATTATTTCTAATCCATCGAATTAGATTACCATCGATTCCAAATGCACGCATTTTCGACAAGAAAGCGTGATGCAAAAAAAAAAAAAAAAAATGAAAATTGAAAAATCACTTTTCGGTTAGATCTGTCATCAAATCAGCAGTGAAAGCCGTTCTATCGGTCGTTAAAAAGTTTTCGTGAGTCAAGATATTTCTTAAGTTTTAGCTTTAAGTCTATCAGCGTTTCAAAGACCACGGAAAGAAGATGTAAGAGCAATTGGTTTGTAGGAGGAGGGAGAAGAAATTTTGCCGGAAAGAAGGGACATAAGTGCAATTGATCGGGAGAAAAAGTTTCGCTTTTTTTTTAGAAACGGGTTAAACATCTTCTCGAAAAGAACTTTCAAGAATAGGAAAAGCTTACGCAGTGCTTTTGCCCGCGTGGAAGAACACCTCTTCAGAACGATGGGGGCAGTACGAATAATGGACCAGCGGATTTGTGTATGTTGAGCTCTCGAAGTACCCTTGCCACTGTACCTATGGAGTATTATTCGCGGTTTATACGACAGAGGGTGTCCAACTACTGGGATACTGGGATGATATTGACAGCATCGGCAGATCTCAGCGTGCCGTGTTAGAGGCTGTCATGGCGATTGAAGAACGGGCAAAATTGGATGGCAAACAAACAAACATCTGTCCACAAATGACAAACAGGTACTGTTGATAGCAGCAACTTCCAGGTAGCAAGGGAGTTCACCTACCTCGGAGTAAACATCAACTCCACAAATGACACCTTAGTGGAGATCGGACGGAGAATTAGCCTAGGAAACCGTTGCTAATTCGGTCCGGCGAAACAAATGGGTTCAAAGCTCCTAGCGTGGAAGACAAGTGTAAGCTCTACAAAACTCTGATATTGCCAGTACTGCTTTATGGCGTCGAGTGCTGGACGATAGCAGGAAAGGCGAGCTAGTTTTTTGATCTTTCCAAAGAAAAATACTCCATCGGATATTTGGTCCTGTGTGTGCGAGGAGGCCGAATGGAGGAGAAGATATAAAACCCTATCTAGGTATCCGTTCGGAAGAAATTCCGAAACGAAAGGCAAATCCAATCGGAACTCAGATTGCAATCGAGGTATCCGTTTCGGAACAAGATAAATAAAGCATACAAACGCATTTATTTGACAGCGAATCAGCTGCTTTAAATCCATTAGTGTGAAATACTTTGTGATAAATCTAATTTCAAACTGATCGCTAATGCGGCTCGAGTTGACCACTAAACGTCAAAAAGTATATTTTTTAATTTTATTCCGTACAATTTTTACCACTTTTCCATTTTACTTAAAATAATCCGCAGCATTTTCTTGTCGGAGAGTTTCGAAAGAAATTTGCTGCGTATCTGTCAAAAGTAAGTGACATAAACGCGGTACAACGGAGAATTTTTCCGAAAGTTGTATCGGAACGGATACCTCGAATGAAATTTCTCCGATTTCGTACAAATCGGAGAAAATTCCGTTCCGAACGGATACCTCGATAGGGTCGATAATCGCGAACTCTAGTAGCTGTACCAAGATGTGGATGTAGTCCAAAAAGCTAAAATACGTTGACTACATTGGCACGGCCACATCGAGTAAACGGACAAAAATGCTCCACCGAAGAGGATCTTAGAATCCCAGCCCTCAGGTTTGAGACGACAAGGAAGAACGAACCTCCGTTTTAAAGACCAAGCTATTGCGGATGCCAGAGCGTTATTTTTTATAACATGCACGCACTAAAGGGATTTTTTGGGACCCTTATAATGTAATAGCTACACAACGCGAGCGTTAAGGAAATTAGGGTGAGAAGAAAAGGAGAGATGCCGATGCACGTTGGTTCTGAATGTTTGTAGGAAATAATGTAAAGGAAAAACGATGCGTGGAAGAGTTTTCACATTCGTGTTTTACGGCTGAGGAAAGATTCTTTGAACTTCACTGTAAGTCCGAACACAGGCTTGAGGGTGAACTGATGAGCATTCCTTGCATGGCGGGTATTGAGGTTGAAATTTTCAAGGGGCTGAATGCAACTGCGCTTGGTCTGGACAACTGGAAGTAGGGTGCCCGTGATCGCGGAGGATGGAAGGCTGCAGTGTCTCAGGCAGAGCCTCTCCACGGCTCGAGAGCCCGTTAAGTATGGTACAGGGGGAAGTAAAGCATAATCTGTGGGAGCCGCAAAGCGAGCAGCAAGCAGATTTGCATTATTAAATGATAATATTTGCCTCAGTTTATGTTGTAGGAGAATTCGAAAGGATTAATGTGGACATTGTTGTCATTTCTTGCTCGTTTAAATTTTTTCGGTTTTATTTAAATTATGTTACCATTTTTTTAATGATAATAATTGATCAAACAAGATCAAATTAACGTATACTTTGTTTTACAGACAAAGTAAAGAATTGGTCAACGTTTTAAGTTTATTTATACCAATGATAATTGTCAGACGTTTCCCGACGATTTTGTTAGCTGTCAGAGTAATTAGCATTAAAACTAGAATGATAACATGTTTTTATTATGATTATGAACAACGAATAGAAAACAAACGCAAGCGTTTATGTTTATAGCGATGTTTTTGTGAGCAATTACACTCTGTCCCTTTGAAAATTCTGTATAAACCTAGTGATGTCCAAAATGAGTTTGTCATAAATTTTAGATAAAAACACTACATCAAGGTATAAGGATATCTCCTTCAGCAATGCAATACAAATTCGGATATGAAAAGCTTTAGCACACACTCGCTTAATTGCGCTTTTGCTATAAATCACCGGAATAGTGCTGGTTGAAATGGCGAACAAATTTCGTCTGTTTAAAAGTAACGATTCGCCACATTTTATGAGTCGGCAATACGTGTTGAACTTTATCCTTTTTAAGCGGACGTGAATAATATATTAATGTTTGTTTACATTCATTTATCACAATAAATTGAAAGTCAACAACTTAATTAATTAACTGTAGGTACTTACGGCCTTTAGTCCTCCATATCTTATTGAAATTCTGCACAATATTATTCCACATATTGACTATCAAGTCGATTAATTTGTCCGCATATGGCGATCTTATTCGTTCAAAATGAATTTATCACCAACCGAATATTGCCTTTCACCTTCGTTAGTTTACGCGCTAAGTCCGTATTTACTTAGAACATCTATTTTGTCAAGGCATGCCGCGGCCGCTTTCTAAATAGCAAATAGGCGATTCCTAATCTATTTTATTTCTGTGTTATTTCACAGCACACCCAATTAGAATAACAATTATATACTCTAGTCGAAGACTGATAAAAGAGAATATTGAACTTTGATATGTATTTACTAATCGAGGAGAAAAGGAAAGGCAACATCTAAATAAAACGTCTAATTAATAAATAAACTACATATGGGGCCTTATTTTCAGTTGGCCAACCAAAACTATATTTAAATTAAAAAGTGATATAATTTCTTTTTATACGGCGCCGACACGTCACAGCTAAGGCACAACAACCGTCGGTCTTTTTGAAATTGTCAACGGCAGAGAAATAATTCCCAACAAAATCAGCGTCAATCACAGTTCTTCTCTTGTCAGCAGCACCTTATCGATACAGATACAGATGTACCTAGATATTTTATTTTTTGAGTACCCGCACTTGCCAGTTAAGAGGGGTATGTCAGCTCTTATCATTACACTAATTGCGGCGTACCTTTATCTAAAGTGATTGACTTGCCGTTGAAGTGAGGAGGTAGACGGTAGTAAACCGAATGCAATCGTGCGGGAGGTGTGTTTAATAGCAATTCATTGAGATAACACTTCATACCCGGGGCGGTTTGAAGTTTGTTTTTCTTTGGATAAGTGTTTTTTTTTTGTTTAGGGACAACACGGATGTAAATTGGAGGAAGAATTACGCGGCGCACAATTGACAAATGAAATGATACGAGTGGCGAGCCATTAGCCTCTTCATTTGCCAACGATCTACAACCGAATGGGGTTTTGGTGGACGTGGATGTTCGACGACGTACTTGTGGCCATACACGTACAGATAAGTATTAGGAAGAGAGTCGCAGATACATAGATAATACGTACGAAATGAACTACGAGTATGAGAACAAAAAAAAGAGAAGATATATCCAAGCGTTAGACTGCCTTGAATGGAACTGAGCCAATATTTGCGGTTGAGTAGCCAGATTGCTGATTGCTGGGAGTATCTGCACTAAACTAGACAATCCGTTGGCAATTTACTACAAAAACAGACTGTTAATGTGCGAAAAGAATCATAGCTGCTGCTGTGGTGGATACGTTGGTTTTGCTTTCGTTTTATAATTTTTTCTTTAACTTTGATTTCATATTTTAATAGAATTCATAGAAAGCACCGAGTCCGCAGCAGAAATGTTTCCACACATGGGAAATTTATCATAAAGCTGTGGGTGTTTTTTTTTTGTGTAAACAAGGAGACTAGAAAATCTATGCAGTTGGTCATGCGACATTGAATTACTTTTTTTTTGTTAGGTCCATGTACGTCTGACCCCTATGTGGCAGCATCCTGTACGCCATTTAAAAATAAAATAAGTTTCGGGTACTGTCCGCTTGTTCCTGTACACTCCTGCCCCTTAAAGTAGGCATTGCATTGGGTTGAGAGTTTAAGTCTATTTTGTAATTTTTTAGTTTTTCTTTTTTTTTTCAAAATGCCCCGAAAAAGAAGGCACGGTAAGAACTTTGCATGAGCGCGTTGTGAAGCAAGACATTTTATAAAGGGTCTTTCATAAGCTTAAACTTTTAATGTGAACACACCCTTAAAGCAACTTTAAGAGCGTTAACGCCAATTTTCGGCCAAAATTCTTGTCCCAGAAGACAAGCAATTCATAGTATAGTGAACAAATGTGAGTCAGAATATTCGCTCCTTGATGTTGCAGTGCCAGTGAGACTACGTTTTGCCCGAAGTCTGGAGAATATTGCTGCAGTAGAAGCGTCCGGTCCGTCGCAAACCAGTCAAAACAGTCAATTTCACGGCCTTCTCAAGGATTGGGCCTCTCCCAGACCACATTATGGCGAATTTTGCATAAGGAGCTTGGCCTACACCCTTACAAGATCAATCGGACTCAAGAACTAAAGTCACTTGATCATATTAAGCGACGTACGTTCTCGAATTGGGCTCTGGACATGATGGAAGAAAATGAAAAATTTCATCGCAAAATCATCTTCAGCGATGAAGTGCATTTTTGGTTAAACGGCTTCGACAATAAGCAAAATATGCGTTACTGGACAGGTGGAGCCCTCATGTGCTTCATGAAACAGCACCTCATCCGCAAAAAGTCACTTTTTGGTGCGGTTTTCATGCCAGTGGCGTCATTGGATCGTTTTTTTCGTCGATGAAAATTACCGTCATGTTACGGTAAATAGTATTCGCTACAGAGACATGTTGGAACGTTATTTCTTTGAGCAATTGCATGAATTGGACATCGGTGATATGTGGTTCCAAAAAGACGGTGAAACAAGCCACACAGCATCGAGTTATTGTAGTCTCAGTTCGGTGAACGTGTTATCTCGAGAAACAGACCCGTCTATTGGCCGCCGAGATCGTGTGATTTAACGCCTCTAGCCTTTTTTTATGGGGCTACATTAAATTATTGTCTATGCCAACCAGCCCTCGCTTTGAAAGGAGCTCAGAGCGACCGAGTCTTCGAAAATTGGGTTCAACGTATCGACCGCTGCATACGTCCCCGTGGTGGACATAGAGCGAAGTCGAATTCCATTCATAATTATTTTGATAGTAATTCAAGCCATAAATTTATTTATCTCAAGTAGTTTGCATTTTATTTAAAAAAGAAGTTGTCAAGTCCTTAATGAAAGACCCTTTACTTATGCACGAGTGATGGCTGTTTTAAGCATGCCTCTGAAACTGTTTGCCTTGTATGTAGTTGATGTACTGAATGTCTTATTTTGTCTTAGTGTTGAAAGAGGTTGTTTTCCTAATCATTTGAAATGTGCTGAATTTGTACCTCTTTTTAAAAAAGAAACAGAAGAAATGTTTCCACCTTTTAAAAGATCTTTGAAAAACTTGTCATAGTTCGCATTTTGTCGTTTCTTGGCACGTTTTATTTCTTTTGTAGGAACCAGTTCGGGCTTAGAGCAGAAATGTCAACAGAGGATGCTATTTTGAGAGTACGTAGTCAAACGTTTTCTAGTCTAAACTGCAATAAATCTACTATGAGTTTTTTTTTTATAGAAATTAAAAAAGTATTCGATATGGTGGATGATGATTTGTTACTTAACTAACTTTATAAAACTGGGTTTTCGAGGTGACATTTTTAAATAGCTTCAATCATTTTTGAAATATAGGAAACAGACAGTTAATGTTAATAGTGTGTTGATTGAGTCTCGACTTCTGAAAAGCAGTGTTCCTCAGGGTTCGATTCTTGGCCCTTTGCTTTTCGTAATCTACATGAACTCCCTTTTTGAACTCAAGTTTAGTGGTATTTCAACTGCATTTGCAGACAATAAAGAGGTTACTTATAAGTTCAAAACTGTATTTGAATGTATCCCAAGGATCGAGGAAGATCTTCAATTTTAAGGGTATCTTTATGTATGTTAGGCTACCTGCTATTAGTATTTAGTCTACCCTTACATATTGGCCAATACAATTCGTGAGTACGCGCAAAGCCGAGTGGGTGCAGCTAGTTTGGATTATATACTCTCTAGTATATTAGTATAGTTACGAGGGCGGGTCAATAAATCCGGGACTTTTGGAATAAAACACAGATTTTTTGATAAAATTTTTTTTTTATTTTTAACGTAGTCTCCCTTGAGCTCTATACACTTTGTCCAACGCTTCTCCAATTTTTTTATCCCTTCCAAAAAAAATGATTTGTCGAGGTCCTCAAAATAGGCCTTTGTTTGCGAGATGACTTCATCATTGGAGTCAAATCTTTTTCCACCAAGCCATTTCTTCAGGTTTGGGAACAAGAAGTAGTCGCTCGGAGCCAAATCTGGAGAATAGGGTGGATGAGGGAGCAATTCATAGCCCAATTCATGGTTTTTTGCCATGACAACTGCACATGTGTGCACCCTTGCATTGTCTTGGTGGAAAAGAACTTTTTTCTTGGCCAAATGAGGTCGGTTTTTTTTCAAATCGTCATTGAATCGGTCCAATAAGTTGGCATAATATTCCCCATTGATTGTTCTTCCCTTTTGAAGGTAGTCAATGTGGATTATCCCGCGTGCATCCCAAAAAGCAGTCGCCATAACTTTATTGGCTGACAAACCCACCTTGGCCTTCTTTGGCGCCGATTCACCCTTAGAAACCCACTGTTTTGACTGTTGTTTGGTCTCTGGTGTGTTGTGATGGATCCATGTTTCATCCACGGTTACAAAACGGTGCAAAAACTCCTCCATATTGCGATTAAACAATGCCAAACCTTCCTGTGAAGTTGTTACACGATTGCGTTTGTGGTCGACTGTGAGCAAACGCGGCACCCATCTTGCGGAAAGCTTTCTCATGCCCAAGTGATCATTCAAAATTGAAACCACTGAGCCATGCAAGATCCCTACGGCTTCCACAATCTCTCGCAGTTTCAATCTTCGGTCGGCCAACACCATATCGTGAATTTTTTCGATTGTTTCGGGTGTCGAGACCTCAACTGGGCGTCCAGGACGTTCGGCATCTTCAGTGCTTGTACGGCCACAACGAAATTCAGTAAACCAGTTTTTTACCATTGAAATCGATGGTGCAGAGTCCCCACAGTATTTTTCAAGCTTAGCCTTGGTCTCGGTAATGGTTTTTTTTCGCAAGAAATAATGCTTAATAAGCACACGAAATTCACTTTTTTCCATTTTCTCCTCAAATTAGTGAGTAGTCTGATAAAAATAGCTGTCAAACACAAACTAACTGACGCAGCAAGTTTAAATTTTGATAGGAGTCAACTGACAGATGCCTGTTGACAGGAGCAGTGTTGCCGTTTCAGTGAAGAGGTCAGAAATTCAAAAAGTCACGGACTTATTGACCCGCCCTCGTATATTAGTATAGTAGAATATATTCATTTGTGTGCTCTACCTCAACACACTCGATTCGCAATACATATTTGAGCAAGACAAGCCGTCGCTACAATGCAGAACTGGCCTAAGTCACAAATTTCAAAAAAATGTTTTTTTCTATCATAATAAAGCTAATTAAAGCGCGTATCAAACGTGTTTCCAAGGCCATTTTAATACCCTATTCTAAGGGTATATTCATTTTGACGCATAGTTTGTAACATACCTTAATGTTGCCCGTAGACCCCTAAAAGTTACTATATTTATGATCAGCATCGATAGTAATGTCGATCTAGCCATGCCCGTCCGTCCGTCCGTCTGTCCGTCTGTCGGCAAAAATTAGGCCTTTAAACAGGACCTAGAGAGCTGAAATTTATTAACCATATACTCTCTAGGGTCCCGAGATAATCAAGTTTAAGAATTTTTAAAATTCGCCCACAGACACGCCCAGAAACTCAAAACAACAAAATTTTGAAAAAAATCGAATTTTGAGGTAGGAAGCTAAATTTTTTTATGATCTATGACTCCTAAAACTGTTCGG
Source organism: Portevinia maculata (assembly GCA_949715645.1). Classification (NCBI taxonomy): domain Eukaryota; kingdom Metazoa; phylum Arthropoda; class Insecta; order Diptera; family Syrphidae; genus Portevinia; species Portevinia maculata. The sequence continues at coordinate 305,860,059 of OX454526.1, read as the reverse complement.
AAGATACAATTTTTAAAATCCGCCCACTAACACGCCCAAAATTAAATAAAACAATTTTATTGAGAATCCAAAGTTTGGGCTAGGGAGCTGAAATTTATAATATACTAACTGCAGCCGCCCGTGCCCGTGCCCGAGAATTCTATTGGCCAATATGTTTGAGTAGACTTCATTATTATTGTCAATAGCGGGTATCCGGCGTATGTTGCTGCGCCTAAAAAAGAAGATCGATTTTTAGAGAAACATTCTCACGCCAATACCGAAGATTGCCTGATTTGAGCCTTACCGGTGAAAGGGACTGCACTTTTTTCTCCGCATGGCTTAGGCCGCTCACGCAACTTCGTTGTTCCGACAGGCCTATGTCAGCTTACTTGTGCGAATTAAACAACAAAGCGAAAGTAAAAAACTTCGATAGAATCACTTTTCATTCACTTTCACACCGATTGTTATCAAAGTGGGAAAAGCAATTTAACAATGTCCGATTCACAATAAAAAAAATGCAAAAAAAAATCAATAAGAGTTATTTGAATAAAACATTGAAGTTTGAACGTTCGTGTGGTCTCCCTCTTTCATATGCGCGTTCGGATAACAAAATAGGTGACGTCTGTACGATGATTTTTTATATGTGCGGTGTCTGTATCAGCATCGATATTTCCACGCATATGCACATATACATGTGTACTCACTCATGTTCATAATTCACACACCGATGCAGATACAGACATCGCACATACATAAAAACCTTCGTACAGACGTCACCTTTCATGGGAATCTGTTACGGCGTTTGGCCAAACACCGGCAACAAACACAAATATGGATTGATTTTTATTTATATAGATACTCTCTAGGGGTCCTTTATGATAATGCGTAAATTTTTTTTAAATCCGCCTACGGACACGCCCAAAATTAAATAAAACAATTTTATTAAAAAATCAAAGTTTGAGCTAGGGAGCGTTTTTTTTACAAAACCTTCGTTTTTTTCGATAAAATCCTTTAAATATTATAAAAAAAAATATGTAGACCGTTTTTAACAATTCAACCATACTTAGCCTTTGTCACGCCCACTTATGAGGGATAGGAATAAGAATAAAGTATCCATCAGTTCGCCCAAGCAGACTGTAGCCCGTCCCTATGTTTATTTCTATTTTTTGTAGAGCAGAACGAACCTAAAGTAAAACGAATTTTAACAGGAATATAAAAAGGCGAACAAAACAGGAATATTAATAGTACCTATGCTTGTTTTTTTCCAAAACTTACTAAGAGGTCATTCGAACCCCAGAAAAAGTATTTCAAACCAGAAAATAATTTTTTTCTAAAATGCTCTTCGAAACCGCGCAGTTTTTTTGTTAAAAGGTATTTCGAACCCCAGAAAAGGTCATTAAAACTAGAAAACATATTGCCTTCCAAAATGCCCCTAGAAACCGAAGTATTTTTGTGTTCAAGATTATTTTTTAAATTAACATATTAAGTTATAATGGGTCCGTTTTTGTTCGCAAGTGTTTATATGTTTATTCCATTTTGCATATTAAAAACGGCATCAAATAAGCCTATATACGCTTACTTTAACGGGGATAAGTTTCGCCGCCCAGTCCCTAAGCGGATATAGATCAGTGCTTTCATATCACGTTTTCCAGGTTTTGGGTAACATTAGTGAATGTCAAAAACTTTGAAATTTTTTACCTAATTAACTAACAAAAAGGCACATTGGCTCGGCCACATCGAACGAATTGACAGCACCCAAGTTCGAGACGGCAAGGAAGACCGAACCTCCGTTTTAAAGACCAAGCTATCGCGGATGCCAGAGCCCTTGGTCTGGAAAACTCGAAGAAGCGTGCCCGGGATTGCGGAGGATGGAAGGCTGCAGTGTCTCTAGCAGAGACTCTTCGTTAAGTAAGTAAGTATGTTACTAGCAAACACCCCCAAACGTTTCGTGCGTGTACATTTTTATCAAACAAATATTGAACCCCTGCCATTTCCAAACCGCTGTTCCCATAGGATTCAAATTTACACTTATAAGTTGCAATTTTCTTGCCCTACACGGTAGTATAATTATATTTTCAATCTAAGCAGTATTTTGGAACTTCAATATACTCCAGTTTGACTGAAGAAAATAGCCGAAATGTCAAATGTCAGCCAGCACAGTGCTGCCAAGTCGAAGTTGAGCATTTTTTCTCGTCTTTACCTAAGCCTTTACAGCTTACAGCCTTGTGCAAAAACACACACCTAATAGGCGTTTTTCTTTTTTAGCTCCGAGCTGGGCACTGAGCTGTCAAAAAAAGAACTGTGTTACTTTTTTAACTCGGAGCGCTCTGAGCACAAAATTTGTATTTCTTTTATATCTCTGAGCTAGCTCAGGGCTTGCTCAATGAGCTCGATTTAAAATGACCGAGCACATCGAGCGAAAAGCTGAGCGCGGCTGACTTCATTCATTATTTGTTCTTTTTCCATAGTTTATTTACTAGAAATTATAATTTAAATGGAACAATCCTTGACAAACACCAATTTCAGAAGCAAACCTGACTATTTTGCAAATTAATAAAAAAAAATTATCTAATGACAGTTCAGTGCTCAATTCTGTTTCTTAATTAGCTCGGAGCGCTCAGGTTACGTTCAGCTCGGAGCGAGCTCTGATCGCTCGGGCCTCGCTCTGTTCCCCGCTCGGGACTAAAAAAGAAAAACGCCTAATGTAATAAAGCATCCGATTTAAATTATGAATATTCATAAATTAGAGCTCATTCTTTGTGAGTGCACTGTGTACTGTATGCTTGAATGAACTCACGTAGCCATCAAACATCAGGTTGCATCAGAATATATCCGCAAACGTCGCTGCAGTATGCGGTTGAAATTAAAAAAAAAAAAAAAAATTGATATCGGTGAAACTTTCACTCAATCTTAAAATTTGAGCAAAAATCTAAATTGTTTTGATTTTTACACAGTTAACTGTACAAAGAGTACAAACACCGCCATTCACAATACAAATGCACTGCGCAAACCCCAATTTGCGCAGTTATTTTGTATAGTGAATGACCGGCCTTACGTTTTCGAATGTCATTTATGAGTGATATTCGATTGCACTTTTGCATGAAGCTCGTGATGGTCGTCCAAGATGAAACAAAGTCAATTTTTTTTGCTGTTCGGAGTGAAACTCCATTATTTTGTATATGCCAAGTAGACAACCCTTCACATTTCTGAGAGGTTAAATGTTGCTTATCAGACTGTGGCATCCAAGAAAGGATAAGGAAAGGCAATAAGTTAACTTTAGTGGAAGAGCATCGTATGAAGAATTCATTGGCTATCAAAATTGATATTTTTCCAACTGAGCAACATTTTCGGGTGGCTTAGTAAGAAAAATGTTCATAGAAACTCAAGTCAGGCTAAAACGATTATACTGAACATCTTAACTGTACTTAGACATGTGGGTACCCCCAAATTTGAAGGTGTGGTGGTATAAGGAAGCTTCTCTGAAGACGATAAAGGTAAAATGGTTGTAACATCAGATCATGTTGGTGCCACTTGCAGGTTCATTTTCAACAGGACAATTCTCCTTGCTTGTTTATCCATTTTCTGGGAAAAATTATTGATGTTGATCAAATAATCAGCACATCCTTATGAATTTGAAGATAAATCACAATTTTGTATGGTCGTGGGGATGGAGTCGTGTCTTCCTTATAAAGCTCATTAAAGCGTCAAAAAAACCTTGTCACATTATTACCTTCACCTTGGCATAACATACACAAACCTTGAGAAATAATAAATCAACGCATCTACACCCTCAAGTTATGCGAATGACGTCAAATATTGATGACAAGCGCTCTATTTTTTTATATTTATATTTTTGATAATACAGTCACGATATTGAATTATCAGCAGACTGAAAACCAACATAAACATAGTATCGGTCGTGCGAGCGTTTCTTTTAACAGTTAAATGCTGTCCGTATCCAGTGCGTAGTATTAGTAAATATAAGTATCTAGACAAATATTTTAACAGCACAATTATTGACTACGAAAATAATCTGAATTGAAGTGCCGGGACGTGATGGGTTTTTTTTTTTGTATATTAAGCGGCTTCAAAGATTTTAAACAAACACACAAACGTTAAACCTTCGCAAAGTAAAGTTACACCCAAATGATGGAGTAGCAATATATCGACCGTGTGGTGCACATGAATAATTATCTGCACGTAGCTTCTACTTTAAATCGATTATGTTTTTAGTGTGCCATTTTTGCATGGCTTGCGTTCACGTAAGCCTTTTTGAAAGGTGTATGCATCCTGTTCTCTAATTTTGTATGTACATTTCAAATAGCATGATTACCATGTCAAACAGGAACGTTAGTCGAGTCAACGTCAAGAATATTTCGTTTTCTATTATTTTTTATTATCAAAATACAACTACCTATTATCTTTAAATTGAGGAGAATTTCGTAGGCGGAGTACTCTTATCCAATCCGACCTATTTCCGACATTTATTCGAATCACAAAGTGCGAACCAAGTGCGAAAAGCGTAAATATCTGAGATCAATGCACAATAGAGAAGCAACACGAAATGATATAATCGCATAAGCTTGAAAACTCAGTTATCTTCGGTTATGATTCACAATGTTGCACAAGGCACAACAAGGGCAAATTAATAGCATCTGAGGTGAAGAATGATAGTAGGAGTAACCGAGCTTGATCGAATAAGAAGTTCAAGAACAAGGAAGCTTTCTTTTCAAAGAACATCACGACCTGCGCCTGTGGGCGGATTTCAAAAATTCTTAACCTTGATTATTTCGGGACCCTAGAGAGTATATGGTTAAAATTTCAGCTCTCTAGGTCCAGTTTAAAGGCCTAATTTTTGCCGACAGACGGACGGACATGGATAGATCGACATTACTATCGATGCTGATCATAAATATAGTAACGTTTAGGGGTCTACAGGCAGCAGAATCTATCGGCTCAAGGACAGTTAATACCTACTCTTGGATGTTTAAAAGACTAAGAGATGGAATAGTGGGAAAACTTAAAGGTGTTCTTGGATGGGATTTGAACTTCGAACCCTCGCTCATTATGGCAACGCATTAACTACTGAGCCGCTTCGCCCACGAGTGTAACTATGCCTAGCCATATCCTTCATATAAATGCAAATTCTCATACTCCTTATCAATCACATGTAATAGAAGAACACAATCACAATGGTTAGGTTATTTTAATTTAATTGATGAGGCGAAAAACAAAATGAATTGTTCTCTATAAAGTCATATATATTAATTTAAGTGTTTTTGGTATATTGTTTTTACATGCGGCCTAGTTGTCCATTTTCTGCTTACAGATTTACATAATTATCTTCTCGTGTCGTTAATAGCACACTACTCCATTTTTACTTCTTGTAACTGACTATTTATTAAAGAAGTAGGTATTCATTTTTTAAGCGCTAGTGATGCAGATCTTCATACACTCAAGAAGTAAAATTATTCATTGTAGGAGGCTTCCCAGCCTCCCCTGTGCGCCGTACTTACTTTTTTGTTTATTGATATAGTTTCCTGGCCCGGGCCCACTCCACAATGTCACGTTATCTAAAGATACCCTTGTGTGTTGCTTCTAATGCAAGCTTTTATCTGACTATTTAATTAGCTTTTTTTCACCCTCTATCCATCCAGGGGCCTGTACCACAATACAATAAAGTCTTGCCAAACAAGTGAAATTCAATTCGAATTCAAACAAGTGAAATTCGATTTTACATTGTATTTTAACAGCCATATTAATAAAAAAAACATTATCCACTCCTTAACACACGAGTTAGCTGGCCACGGAAGGCGAACTTGTCCATATGATAACTTTTCTGATTAATAAAAACATGTTTTCCCTGTGTTAGCTGTTTGCTCTTTATCACAGCAGCACTTTACCAAAATATACTCAAAAATCGAGTGTATCTGTCATATTTTATCAGTTGACACTCATTTCTGTGTATTCCATTCCAATACTATGGTACTACTATGGAGTCAACGCATTATGAAAGAGTAATATGCCCAAATGGGAGACAGAGTTGTCTCTCATCCTCTCAATGTTTAAACACATGCATGCGCATTCTCTCAATTTGTGAATGCATGAACTACAATCTGAGAATGTGTGAAGTTAAGTTATCCATTCGTTATCACATGTGAGTGAAAGCTAACACACGTTTATTAATCAGAATTATGAGTTAACAGATGTGCTAGTGCTAACTCGCCGCTTTCCGTTGTTTATTAATACGGGGGTAATTGTTTATCAAGACTTGTTGCATTGTGGTACAGACCCCAGATGTCGCATATCTGGTTTAGATATTTCGGACATACAGCGAGTATGAGGTAATTCACAACTCAAAAGTGAGTGTAAATTGTTTTTATTTTTCATTTTCAATCCATCTTCAGTTCCAAAAATTAACAATTATTCATCGTATATTCACCACTGGGTTAGATTTCATGATATCAAGCGGTATGTGCATTACGATAACTGTCGACAAAGTTTTTAATAACAAGCCGTAGTATACGTAATACTTCTTAATTAATCGGCTGGCAAATCGATAAAAGTTAAAATCATGCTGATTAAGTGCAGCTGAGAGCTTAGTTTAGATTGTGCTTCCGAATCAATTTTTTTTTGATTGTATAATTCTTTATCTTAATAATAAACCCACTGACGATAAATAGAAAATGAATGTTCTAAGACAGGTTTTTTTGTTATAAATGTAAAAGTGATATACATATCTGGACTGAGCGAATACAAACAACGGATAAAGAATATTATTTTACGTCACAAATTAAAATTAATATTGCAGTCAATTTGTTTTACGAAATAAATCATACCAAAACTAAGCACTTGCTTGCGTCATGTTACGTACGCAATAAGTCATATTTTTACAAAATTAGTCAACAAAGACATGTTCGTTGAAGATACGTATGGATAATGATGTAGATTATTCTGAATGTGAAGTATGAAATACTTTTATCTATGTAAATTCAAATTAATGTCACTGGTAATAAAATCAATTTGCATAATTTTGAGAGTATGCCAAAAGAAGACGCGTATCAACAACGTGGAACTGAACTGAAGACAATTGAACTTTAAAAATACAAAATGTGAATATCTGAAAAGGTTTTTATCTTTTTTATAGCTGTGTTAACCTAGTTACTGTGAGGAAGCCGGTTTTCTATGCAACGGGAGCAGAATTTCCATTATTGACTCTTTAGATTTTGATGGTGCATGTCAAAATGAAATATCCGGACGCCTTTAAATACAGAAAATTTGTTTCTTCCTTAATGGCTATGATCAGGATTAAAGGGATCATAATCCTCTCACTTAACTACTTAAGTCCACCTGTGGGGTTCCCGGGATACACATAAAAGGTCTTGTGTTAAGGTGTGTCCACATCAAAGAAACATTTTTTAAACCTTTCAGAAACATTTCAGAAATGTTTAAAAAACATTTCAGAAACAAAGAAACATTTCTGAAATGTTTATGAAATATTTCTGAAATGTTATTTAAACAAATGGGAAACATTTCAAAAACGTTTTTTAAACAATGTTTCCTGAAATGTTTCTTTGGTGTGGACACACCTTTAAAGACTTGACAATTTTTAAACTTTCAGTGTGAACGCACCCTTAAACCAATTACCGAACTGTCAGTGTCAAAATATTCAGTCCGTCACAAACCAGCCAAATCAGTCAATTTCATGGCGTTCTCAAGAATTGGGCCTCTCGCGGATCACATTATGGCGAATTGTGCGTAAGGGTCTTGGCCTACACCCTTACAAGATCAAGTTGACTCAAGAACTAAAGTCACTTGATCATATGAAGCAACGTACGTTCTCTAATTGGGCCCTGGACATGATGGAAGAAAATGAAGAATTTTATTGCAAAATCATCTTCAGCGATAAAGCGTATATTCGGTTAAACGGTTTCGTCAATAAGCAAAATATGCGTTACTGGACAGATGAGAACCCTCATGTGCTTCATGAAACAGCACTTCATCCGCAATGGTACTACAATAGTATTATTTTATTTTCCATTTAAACGTTCTATGCAACTTATTAAATTAGTTACATTTCGCAATTAATTATAATTTACCCTATAATGTTCTGTTACTCACTGATATATTTGTTAACAATCTACAGTTGCATCTACTTTTCTAGAAATGCTCTTGCATTTACTTGTATTTGTACATATTCCGTTTTGCTAGGTCGTGTATGGCACGGACTTGGCTGCGTGCAAAACGTCTTGGACTGATATTTTCATGCTCAAGAGGACATGTTCCATGTATGTTGAAAATTTCATTCGGTTACACTTATTATTACTATTGTGAAAAATAACGCATATTCAACGCGCTGTCACACGCATTGGCTGTCACTATTTGCTGCTAGACTAAAATTTTCGATACACCCTCTACTCAGGCTACACAATATGCATATATCATTCGGTTACCTCTCAGACCAAAAAATTACTTCGGGCTCTTAGACTAATATGAACGAAGTCGAATTGTCGAATTCCATTCATTAATGTTCTGATAGTAATTCAAGCCAATAGATTATTTTTTGAGATATCTCAAGTAGTTTGCAGTTAATTTAAAAGAGAAATTGTCAAGTCCTTAATGAAGTACCTTGTATATATAAATAAAATGGCAACTGGGCGGGAACTGCTTCCAGATCGCGAGTCAAAGACCTGTCCATGCTTTATTTTTGTTTGTTTTTTTTTTTTATTTCGAGCACAGCCCGTCATCTACACAACGTTCACTTAATTTCTGCATGCCCTCCTTAAAATAAAAAGCAACTAAAAGCAGACATTGGCTATAACTCCACAATCAAATTATGGAGTTATGACCTGTGGAGCTATGTACCTGCACCCGCCCACTTCCTTTACATGCAAAAAGCAATTAATCAAACCTTCAGAAATAGTTTTGAGTTATGGTCGTCGAAAAATCGTGATAATTTTCTTTGTTACTGTGCGTATTTGCTTAGTGGAAATTTATCATGTCATTTATATTCTTCTAATTGCAAACATTTGTAGACTTCAAAATTATAAATTACGCAACTTACCCATCTTCAGAGCTGGTAAAAGTCCACTATCACTTCCAGAATCATATTCCGTGGTGGTTTTAAGAAAACCACCCTTAAATCCTTGATAATTTCGTCGCATAGCTGTCAAGTATATAGCAAAAATGTTAATCACTGCACCCATTACGAGTAATCTAGAGTTTTTTTTTTTATATATGTCAATCCTTACAATTTTTCTTTTTAATACGTTTATCAGCAGAATAGCGAAACATCTGTGGTGTCATAATCCGAGTCCATATATGTTTGCGGTAAATAAGTTAAGAAAAACAAAAACTTGTCAAGCAAACACTATCACCAACAAAATACAACTTATCTTCTAACTGTCCACCGAAGGACTACCGCCGAAAATAACTAATTCTCTTCACCGGTTTCTAAAGTCAATCGAGTTGAACTCAATCAATTATATTGATCAAATTCATTTCGTATTTTTTTTTTTATTTATCGTGTCGTAAAAGAGGTTGAATTTTGCAACACGAACAATTTTACAATGGAACCGACACGAAAGTGTATTAAGACGGTATCCCTATATTCATTAGTCCCCAGGGGTGAAGAAAATGAAGCTACTCCATGATCTATTTAGGGCTAGAGAGACTTGAATATAAATTGCAACGTCCAGATGCCAATGTCCTAGTTTTCATATCTAACGTTGTCATTTCTCAATTCGTTTGTCATTTGCAGACACGCAATATAGTCACAGTATGAAGGACTATGATGTCGTGTTCTGACATATTTTCTTATCCTTACAAAGAAAACGAATGTAAGCTCAATGAGGTATGGGTCAAATCAATGGGTACAACTTTTAAAAATAGTCGTCAGTCAATCGGTTTACTTAAAAATACTGCGTTTATCATAAAAGAACCCAACCCATAGAATTCGTTGTACCGAAGTTTTCAACTGTTAACTGGATACACCGGATGCGCCGGATAAAGTTGATTTATGTCGTTTCCCATTGGTAATCTGGAAAAACTCTCCGATCCGGGATGCAGAAGGAACAACTTATTTTAGTTTGAAGTTAACGTGTTGCTGTATTTGTGACACGTCAAACAAAGATACCTTTTCCTCTGAATATTTTTCCACATCACCAGGGAGCGTTTTTATTTTTTTAATGTGTAATTGCTTTTGGTGTTAATGCTGAATTCAAATCCAGACACTAATTTCTCTTGTTTTCAGGAGAAGAACTGTCATTGGAATGGAAATGGAAAACTTTCAATGGAAAACGGCATAAGTTTATACCGTTTGTCCGTTGCCATTTTTCGTTCGTTTAATTTCACATATGTACACAATAAGATTAAGCTTATTCATTGGTAGAAACATTTAGAGAATAAGAGAGAAATGTCACCGCCTATTAGGCCTATAATACATTCATACTTGGCGAGACAAAAGTAATACCATAGGCGTTTTTCTTTTTTAGTTCAGAGCAGAGCCTGAGTTGTCAAAAAAAAAAACAGTTCCGGTTTCTTTTTTAGCTCTGACACATCAGAGCGCTCGAACTGTATTTCTGTTTTCGTTCAGAGCTTGATCAGAGTGCGCTCTATTAGCACAGAATAAATTGACTGAGCAATCTGAGTAAACAAATGAATACGGCCAAGGACAGTCTGATGGGAGAGAAAATAAAAGAAAACGAAATCAAAAACAATTAAAAACACGGTCGAGGATCGGTTTTCTGGCGTAGAAATTAATACAATTTAACAAAATATTTTTTATTTATGTAAAAACAAACATGATTTCATTCAAATGATAGCTGAGTGCAGTGAGTAAAACAAAAATAAAACAAGTACCTATTAGACATTAACGGCCTATACAGGACCTAAAATTTAGCTTTTCCAACCACTTTCTTGTGCGAAGTGGAAGCGACCTACAATTTTAAGCCGAATCCGAACGGCAAATTTGAGAAGCTTCTCATGACAATTGATACTCTTGGATGTTTGTCAGACGTTCGCAAGAGTTGGGGCAGTAGAAAAAAAACTCTAGATGCACTACTTGCTCACGCTCTGTTCCGTGCTCAGCTCTGTGAACTTAAAAAGAAAAACACCTCAGGATACTCGTACCAAAACGTTGGACAGAAAACACTTTTAGAACTGAGAACTCGTCTTGCGTCGTATCAGCACAGATCAGCTTCAACGACAAAATGGCTATAAAACGACCATACATCAAATAGTAAGCTTACGCACACACTCTCAGTTCTAGAACTTTTGTATGGGCGTAGCATTAAATTTTGAAGTTAGGTGCAAATTATTTTTGAGTGTTAAAAGCAGAGATGGCAGAGTAATCTGTCTCTCGTAACTACCTGAATCTGTAGCAAACGTCATAAATACATTCTTTTCTTCCCCCAAAAAAAGAAGACATTTTAGCCCTCTCTGTACAGCACACTGTAAATAAACGTTAGCTAATGTAAATTCTATGTTTGACATAATATTATGTGAAACATACGAGTACAAATGCCATAATGGTGAATATATTATTTACATGAGAGGAGAAAAGGCACCGCCCATTTGCGGCTTTCAGGGGACGCGGCTGTGGAAGTCGAGTATCTCTTATAGTGGTCCGCACTCCTCAGGTGCCTACGATTCGACGGATTTCAATGGACTGCTCGTTCCGTTAAATACGTCAACAATGACATATTCGTCGGCGTAAGTGATGCGACGGATTCTATTGACTGATGCCTGTGGAATAGCTTGCTACGTGGTTGTACAGTATTTCGGAACATCAGCCACCGTCGCCCTTCGTATATGATGCTGCGTTTTTCTGTTGGAGGGAAATAAGTAGGTACTCCTCTATTATAAAATTATTTCACTTTTTTTAAAGTGATGCTTTTACGATTTTTTGCAAATTTTTGTGAAGTTATTTGGCATCTATATTTAATTTTGTCGGATATCACTTACGTTGTACATTATTTCTCGTGTTTTCTTTCAAAGAAAACTCCCTAAGTCAATTTTTCCTATTTTATCATTTCCGGGCTAACCAGTTCCACAATATTTTATTTGTAATGTTCCTTATACATATATGCGAAACCCAAATCGAACACATACGAACATTTTCGGATTTTTATATTCAAAACCAATAAAATTGATTTAGGGAGTTTTCATAGAACGGCGACGATATAATAGATCGGCCGATGATAAAGAAAACAGTGTTGGATCAGCGAACTTGCACAGATTAGTTTCCGATTGGACATTTAATTAGAAGCTATCATTACATCAAAAATTTACAAAAAACTTAAATTTTAATGTGTGATAAAGGAAATTGTATTTTTCCCGTCGGCTTTTTTGGTCATATGATTGTTTAATGAAACAGTTTATTTCATTTTATTGTCCCGACGTTTCGGCAGGGATTGCTGCCTTCTTCAGGGGTTCTTTATTAAAAATATATGAAGAAATAACATAAATACAAATATGGAAACGTACATGTACAATGAAACTTACTAATTGGGTACAAATTGAGTGTTAAATTTTAATAATCTGAATACCAACATTTTTTGTTTTTTTGCTATAATGATTCATATTCATAGTCTTGGAAGCACTGACAAAGGCGCGGGATGTTAATTTAGTGGAATAAAAAATGGTGAAATAATGCTTGAACTTTTGAAATTTGTTTTAATTTAAGTATAGCAACATAAGTTCAAGAATGAAATGATTGCTTTGTGGCATCGACAACGCCAGGTGGGAAAAGTGAAAGCGTTTTTACAGACAATAAAGGGTTTTTGATTAACGACTTCTTTTCTTTTTAAATAAAATGCAAGCTACTTGAGATATCTAAAAAAAAAAATTGGCTTGAATTACTATCAAAACATTTATGAATGGAATTCGACTTCGTTCATATGTCCACCATTGGAAAGTTTGCAGCGGTCGATACGTTGAAGCCAATTTTTTCGATGACTCGGCCGCATATTTCGACCGATACGGCCGCTGGTTCAATATTGGCTCTCGAGCTCCTCTAACGTCGCCGGCTTGTTGGCATAGAAAAAGATTTAATGTAGCACAATAAAAAAAGGCTGAAGGCGTTAAATAACACGATCTCGGCGGCCAATAGACAGGTCCGTTTCTCGAGATAACACGTTCACCGAACTGAGCCTTCAATAACTGGATTGTTGCACCCACTGTGTGGCTTGTGGCCCGTCTTGTTCAAACCACATACACACAAAAAACGGCACAATGATGCTACCGGCATGAAAACCTCAGCAAACAGTGACTTTTTGCGGATGAAGTGCTGTTTGATGAGGGTTCTCACCTGTCCACGAAAGCATATTTTGCTTATTGACGAAGCCGTTTAACCAAAAATGCACTTCATCGCTGAAGATGATTTTGCGATGAAATTCTTCATTTTCTTCCATCATGTCCGAAGCCCAATTCGAGAACGTACGTCGCTTCATATGATCAAGTGGCTTAAGTTCTTGAGTCAGCTTGATTTTGATAGGGTGTATGCCAAGGTCCTTACGCGAAATTCGCCATAATGTGGTATGGGAGAGGCCCAATTCTTGAGAACGCCGTGAAATTGACTGATTTGTCTGGTTTGCGACGGCAGCAATATTCTCCACACTTCGGGCAAAACTGGCAAGCATGAATTGCTTGTCTACTGCGACGAGAATTACGGCCGAAAATTGGCGTTAATGCTCTTAAAGTTGCGACAACCGACTCGGAATTTGGGTAGTAATTTTAAATTATTTGTAAACATTGTTCCTTCGTGTACTTCACCATAATGAAAATGTTGATTTCACTGAATATTTTGACATTGGTGATCGGTTTAAAGGAGCGTTCACACTGGAAGTTTGAAGTTGTCAAGTCGCTAATGACAGACCCTTTATATCGTGATCCTAATGATTATTTGTATTGTTGAAAAGCATAAGTGATGATTCTGTCATTTGGTGATAATAAAATGCGGTTTCCACCTATTTTTTTTTTTTAATTAGAATCAGCGAAGGAGGTAGCCTCTATTCCTTCCAGATAGTGTTCCGTGACTCGAAGATCTGTCCACTGTTTTTGTTTTTTAATGTGCGCGCTACGCATCAACTATGCCACATGAAAGGTGAAGCTATTTCACACAAGAGATGAAGGTATTTCCCATTATGAAGTAACTTCCCGTGAGAGTATTTTTCGGCACCAGTTTTCCTTACTTGCACCTTTCGGTTTCCGGAAATCACGCAAGAATTTTTTTTGGAGAGAACGCCTTAATATTCTTTATACAAAATTCTGTTTTTTTTTTCTCGGACACAAAGTCAGGCGTTTCATGCATTCTTTCCAAAATGTCTGGCCTTTCTTCGAACCAATTTCTGGCGGTTTTTCCATTTTTGAAAATGGAATAAGGGCATGAAAAAATAATTTTTAAAAAATGCCAGAACATTTTAATAATATGGCCAACTTTGCATCTACTCCAAATCCAAGAGACGCCCCAACCAGGGGGTTGCAGGGGTACAGCATGGTCCCCCATACACATTCTGTTTATGGAATCTACTTGTGATAATTATGGTAGATCCCATAAACAGTGTAATGTGTATGCAATCCTCCTGCTTGGGTCCATTGTTGTTTTTTTTTAAACGGATTGTCCATGGACATTATGTCACCCCCCCGGTACCATAAATATCACAAGTAGATCCCATAAACAGTGCGATGTATATGGAGGGTCATGCTGCCTCCTGTAACCCCCTGCTGGGGGTCACTGTTGGATTTAGTTGGGTTAGGTGCTATGTTGGGTTTGTGAAAGATAATGTCATTAGACGAATAAAAAACGCCCGCCTCACGCGAAGGCCGGAGTGCACCCACCCGTTTTCGCGGCGGCGGCACCCCGTACACCGGCACGTTAATTTCCTCAGAGTGACTATCAGTCACAAACTGTTTTGTTTAAAAATGAAAAACATTTTTTGTTTGGCCTAATTTCCATTTTACTTTCTGGCTCTTTTTCCAAACTTGTCTGGCAGAATTTCCAACAGTTCTGGCGTATTTTGTAAAAAATTTCTATTATTTTTTTTCCAATTTTGACTAAGTAAACATTTTCTTTCGTTTCTTAAAAAAAAGATTTTAACGTAATTTTCGGGAGCCGAACCTTCAGGGAGCATTAAATTAATTACATATTCGCAAATATTAGTTTATTTTTTTACTTTTTTTTATATAAAAAAATAGCTTACATGAACATGAACAAGTGTGCCTTTATAAAATTAATTACGCACTTGCTATTTTATATTTGTGCCCAACAAATTAATTGCTATGCTATGCAAATATCCTAATGAGAATTTGTATTTCCATCGTCTAATGGACAATTATTGCTTTTAATTAGGTTTCATGTAACAAAGACACCTTACCACGACGCAAATACTTTTTCTCCATAGGAAATTGTAGTTGGAGGAGAACACCTGAAGATAGAGCATGTAATTGATTGTAATGAGGTCAGCGATGTACGAACATATTTTTGGGAAGAAAACTTGTTTTATTTGAGTCAAGGTTTCATCGACGCTCTGCCCTAGAAAGTGTGTAATTAAACTCTCAGAACGAGGAAAAAGCAATTTCTTTAAAATTTGTGTATGTATGTAGGTGGTTGGCATTTCATTTTATATTTCTCTTGTGCGTATATATCCACGACGAAGATTCACAATGTTAAACTCCTACAAGACGGTGAAACCCTGCTTACTTTTTAAAGTTTCGACGATACCTCTCCGTAGAATTTGTGACAGATAATAAATCAAGTGATTAACATTTCAAAAACCAAACAAAGTTTTTATATGTATAAAGGTTGGTATCAACAAATACCTCAAACGAAAGTCTAAAATTTGCTATTTCGATGCGGCTTCCTCTGTTTTTTTTTGTTAAAGCCCTTTCAAATTCAAGTGGAGTTTGGATCATTTAATAAATTATTGCATTCTTCATTGCTTGCGTTGGTTTCACCTATAGCTTTGACAAATGTAGCCATTGAGTTGAGAAATTTAACTCGGGATTAAGAAGATCCGCTAGTGCGTTGGAGGCTTGTAGCTGACGTATTTGTCTGTTAACTTCAACATTTTCTTTCCGACATGGTTGTTATATAAACAAAAAGAATCTATGCCCCTCATTTTACAGCATCCATACGGGTCTGCCAATGGGGTCCCCCGGTTCGACCTCAAAAAGTATAGGCAGCCTTCCCGGTTTCGGATCGATTTAACACTGAGGCCAATCAAATGCTGGTGTTGTTGCATTGTGGCTGGTGATTCAGCAGTTTTAACGCCTTCCTATTTTTATCACGATTTTGAAACGTACTGCTCCCACGTAGTGCTCCTGTTATATATATTTGTTTGATTTTTATTTTGCGAAACTCCAATCGTGTCAGCCCATGGATTTGCACACTCGCAGGACCAATGTAATATAATTAAATTTATTATTTTTATCTTTTATTATCAAATAATTTAAATAAAATGGTAATGATATGATATAATTAATGAGCCTATTCTTGGTCGTTAGGACAAATCAAGATATTCTACTACGGTAAGAACGGAATCGGTATCATCTTTGCGGCAGAGCTACTTGGCAGCGTCTTGACCATTTCAAAGTAAAGTGATCGTTTGATATTTCTCAAACTGGTGATGCAAGGTGAGGTATGAAATATTGTCAGTACATATGCTCCCCAAGTTGGATGCGAGCAGAGAGAACAAGATGCATGCTGGCTAGATTTTGACAACCTCATCAAGAGCATCCCAAAAGAAGAGCTTTTGTTTGTTGGCGCGATTTGAACGGACATGTCGGGAAGTCAAACGGGCGTTATGTCAGCCTGCGTCCACAGTCAGGGCTTCCATTGACGGTTGGTTTTCATATGCACACATTTGCATATGGCATGACTCTCCGGGTGCAGATAGACCAAACGAATTCTCCCCGGCGGCTGTAAAATATCTGCGACATTCTTGTTGTCTCTCAACAGAAAAGACTGCACGCAAATTACCGTCGTTCTTACGGGACTTTACGGTTTTTGCTGTAAACCTAAGCATCTTCTTAGGAAAACTAGTAAATTTTAACAGTAAAAGTGGTGTGTCTCCCGGTATTGAGTCTGAGTGAAAAAAAATTTCGAGCAATAACAATAAAAAATTTTTGCGTACTTTTTTGATGCAAAACCCCTAGTTGCGCCTTCCAGAATTTTGAAGTTTTTTTTCAACAAACCTTTAAAGTAAAAACGCAATTCGTTGATCCAGGAAATTCACTAGCTGTTGCAGCCTCGTTACCAAAATTGGTTGGGCTTGACATCCGCAAATGGGATCTTTGAAAAAATATGGTTGGTGGCGTATACTTGTTTTTTTTTGTCCTTAATTTGCAGCAGTTGTTCTCAGTTATATTATGATATTTTGAAAGCCGTGCTGTATTTAAAACTTAACCTTAATTGTTTCAACTTTATCAATAGTAATTTTATACTATTTATAAGAACGGACTCGTCATTAAGGTCGGATACTAAGCCAGCTCAATTTCTTGTGACCCGTTCGGTTCAGGTTCTACACCAAAAAGAGAAATTTCTGCCTGGCAGTACAATGGACCATCTTCGAGTGAGCCCCATAAAAAAAACTTCTAGACGCGTTAAATCACACGATCTCAGCGGCCAATAGACGGGGCTGTTTCTCGAGATAACACGTTCACCGAACTGAAACTTCAATAACATGATTGTTGCACCAGTTGTGTGGCTTGTGGTACCGTCTTGTTGGAATCACATATCACTGATGTCCAATACATGCACTTGCTCACAGAAATAACGTTCCAACATGTAAAAAAAGGCCCAATGACGGCCCAATGGCGGCATGAAAACTACACCAAACAATGACTTTTTGCAGATGAAGTGCTGTTTTATGAAGCACATAGGCGTTCTCATCAGTCCAGTAACGCATGGTTTGCTTATTGACGAAGCCGTTTAACCAAAAATGCGCTTCATCGCTGAAGATGATTTTGCGATGCATTTTCTTCCATCATGTCCTGCCCAATTCGAGAACGTACGTGGCTTCATATAATCAAGTGGTTTTAGTTCTTGAGTTAGGTTGATCTTGTAAGAATGTAGGCCAAGATTCGTATGCACAATTCGCCATAATGTGGTCTGGGAGAGGCCCAATTCTTGAGAACGCCGTGAAATCGACTGATTTGACTGGTTTGCGACGGACGCCCCTATGGCACGGCAACATCAAGCAGCGAATATTCGGACTAAAATTTGTTCTAGACTATGAATTGCTTGTTTACTGGGACGCGAATTACGGCCGAAAATTGGAGTTATTGATCTTAAAGTTGCGACCACCGACTCGGAATTTCGGTATTAAATTTTAATTATTTATAAACGTTGTTCCTTCGTGTACTTCACCATGAAAATGTTGATTTTAATGAATATTTTGACATTCACAGTTCGGTAATCGGCTCACACTGAAAGTTGAAAGTTGTCAAGTCGCTAATGAAAGACCCGTTATAATAAAAATAATACAACAAATAATGCAAATGAATGCAAACAACTTGAAATGAATAGAAGAGACTTAAATGAATGC
The DNA here is from genome assembly GCA_949715645.1 of Portevinia maculata. NCBI lineage: Eukaryota > Metazoa > Arthropoda > Insecta > Diptera > Syrphidae > Portevinia > Portevinia maculata. The sequence goes on along the minus strand of OX454526.1, from coordinate 305,841,535 downwards.
AAATGAACGCAAGAAGAGACTTGCAATGAACTTAAATGAATGCAAAACACTTCGATCGAAGAAAAAAGAATGCAGATCTTCTGATTTCACTCTGACATAACATATTTATACCCTATTCTAAGGGTATATTAATTTTGGCGCATAGTTTGTAACATACCTTAATATTGCCCGTAGAACCCTAAAAGTTACTATATTTATGATCAGCATCGATAGTAATGTCGATCTAGCCATGTCCGTCCGTCCGTCGGCAAAAATTAGGCCTTTAAATTGGGCCTAGAGAGCTGAAATTTTAACCATATACTCTCTAGGGTCCCAAAATAATCAAGTTTAAGAATTTTTGAAATCCGCCCACAGACGCCCACAAACTCAAAAAAACAAAATTTTGGAAAAAATCGAATTTTGAGCTAGAAAGCTGAATTTTTTTATATATGATCTATGACTCCTAAAACTGCTCGGGATGTACAATTTTAAAAATCCGCCCACTGACACGCCCACAAATAAATAAAATAATTTTATTGAAAAACCAAAATTTGAGCTACGAAGCTGAAATTTATAATATATACTCTCTAGGGGCCCTTTAAGCTCATGTGCAAATATTTTTAAAATCCGCCTACTGACACGCCCACAATTAAAAAAAAAACTTTTTTTGAAAATCCAAAGTTTGAGCTAGGGAGCTGAAATTTATAAAATATAGTCTCTAGGGGCCCTTTATGCTTATGTGTTAAGTTTTTTTTAAATCCGCCTACTGACACGCCCACAATTAAATAAAACAATTTTATTGAAACACCCAAGTTTGAGCTAGTTAGCGTTTTTTTCGATAAAATCCTTTAAATGTTATATTACAAAATATGTAGAGCGTTCTTAACAATTCAACCATACATAGACTTTTGTCACGCCCACTTATGAGGGAAATGAATACGAATAGGGTATCCAACAGTTCGCCAAGCGGACTGTAGCGCGTCTCTATGTTTTTAAAATGAAAATAAATTTGGGTTGGATTTGCTTATAAATAAAAAATCTGCAAAGGAATGCAAATTACTTCAAATGAATGCAAAGAAGTTATGCGAATGCAAATAAAATTAAATAACTTTAATTAAATAAAAACGCTTTCAAATAATCGCAAATGAACACAAAAGTCTTCAAAAGAATGCAAATTAAATAAATGCAAGGAATGCAAAGGAATTATAGTTATTTCGTATCAATTCAAAACGATTGAAATTGAACGCCAACGACTGCAAATGAATGTAAATTCTCACTTTTAAATTCAAAGACTGGAACTGGAAGTATTCTGATTCTTAGCTCACTTTTATGAATGCTGAAATTGATTGCCCAGTCAATGACTTCAAGAGTCATTGCAAGTCACAATTTAAAAATGCAGTCAATGAATAAATCAATTTTTCAGGAAAATCAAAGGAATTAAATTCACAAATGATTGCATTCTTTTACAGTTTTCGCTATGTGCCTACTAGGTAATATGTATTCCAATTTAATTTGATTTTGCAAGTATATTATTTAATTAAGATATTTATTGGTAAAACTCACATTTAGGAGAGATTTATTAAATTTGTTCGTCTTAAAACCTTTTATAAGATTCGATTTTTTACTTAGAATATAATAGCCGTGTTTCTTTTCACGCGGATATAGGCATGGCATTAAATAACGACCATCGCCGCTTAAGAATTTATCAAAAATACTTGCACTTATGACGTTTAGTAGTGAAACAGCTGGAAGTTGAGTTAGGAAATTTGTATTGAAAATCGTGAAATTCAAAAATATTAATTTCCGACAGTTGAAATTAATGTCAAACATATTCTAAAATTATAAAAAACAGTTTCACATTGACAGATTTACTAAATTTTGAAAAAAAAAAAATAATAATAAAATCATGAACAAAATATTCGGCGGGATGTGTCAGTGGTCGACGGGATGTCAAACTTTGACATTTCCTGAAAAATTCATCGCAACGATTTATCCAAAACGAAGAAAATGGATTTTGGAAGTACTGTTTATCCCCGCTAACTGACTTAGCGGCGATACCTATCCCCGCTAAAGTTAGCGTATATAGGATAAGTTGTTGTTGTATTTTACATGCAAATTTCAAATTATTCCTATATCCGCGTGCAAAGAAACACGGCTATAGATTTGAAAAATAACGCGTTCTGTGAAACGGTAAATACGAATTTAGCATTTTTTGGCTCATCAGATTAGGTTCAAGGGCAATGACTTCAGTTTGTGATTTTTAGTGATAGCGTATCGAAGTACATTTTTTTAATTGAAAGTAACTTCCGCTGTTTTTTTGCGAAATGGGTCGTGGTCAAATAAAGGGCTATTTGGAATCTGGGCTAAAACAGCGCTAAATTGCTAAAAAATTGGGCGGAGCCAAAATCTTGTTAGTAATTTCATTCGTAATCAATCCCGTTATGGGAATAATATGAACGGAGGTGTTCATGTTCAATACGCGACAACAACAGCAGATAGGAGACTTATCATCAGAACTGCTTCAAATTCTCAACGTTCTGCTGCCAAAATCATGGAAGAATGCGGATTGAATGCAAATCTGGCAACTGAAAAACGGATTATTCGGAGTGCCAAGGATTTGAAGAGGCTAAAAAAAAAACACCTCTCAATGCGTACAGCTTCACGCCTTCGGTTTGCTCGAGACCATATGACGTGGAAAAGGAGCGGTACACTGTCATGTTTTCCGACGAAAAAAAAATTTAACCTGGATGGACCGGACGGCTACAACTACTACTTTCACGACCTGCAAAAGCAGGAATGCCTTTAAAGTCGTCACCACATCCGTGCAGGTGGCGAAATGGAGTGGGTGCAATATCGTATTATGGGGCTTGTGAGCTGCAGTTTGTATCATCAAAAATTAACGCAAATGCATACAAAACTGTACTACAAAAGGCTTTTCCACGTTTCTCAAACGTTTTCGGACGGCTTCCATAGACATACCAACACGACAACACTCCCATTCATACAGCTAGGGTAGTGAAACAGTGAATAAACGACCACCTTGAGTGGCCGCCGTACTCCCCGGACATTAATATTATTGAGAACGTTTTGAGGGGCTGTTGTCCCGGAGAGTTTATGAGGGCGGGAGAGAATTCGACGATTCTTCGACCCTGATTGAAGCCATTAAAAAAGCGTGGTCTACGATTTCGCTTAGGGATATTCGAAAATATTATAAGTCTTTGCCAAACGCAATGTGTGAAGTTATTTTCAACAAAGGAGTGAGTACATAATACTAAATTAGCATTAAATACATACTATATACATACTTATATTACAATTTTTGAATAAAAGATTAACTTTAATTGTACTTAAAATTTGTATTTGCTTTATAAATGTCACAACTTTTTAATTTTGTTTTTCGTTCGCGACGCGTTTCAAAGCTCCTGCTTCATCTTCGGGCGAGTACTATAAACAAAAGTACGAAAAACAAAATTAAAAAGTTATTATTAGTTTTTTTACTTTATTTCATTAATAACTTAAAGTTATACAAATGTTTAAAACAAATTAAAAGATAGATTTACAAGATAGTAGAGCATTTAAGATAGTTGTGACATTTATAAAGCAAATAAAAATTTTAAGTACAATTAAAGTTAATCTTTTATTCAAAAATAACATACACAACCGGAGACGAACAAAAATAACAAAAATGTTATATTACAAGCTCTGATTTTTTTTTTAATTTTAAGTTTCTACCTATTCAGTTGAGCCAAATAAATCGGCTTTATTTGTTGTTTTTGAAAAAAATAAGTAATGAGTATATACGTGTGTTAAACATCGCATACTTTTGTGTTTCATTTATACTTAATTGATTTATGCAAAAAAATTGATTACATTGAAATCGGTAAGTTGGTTGAAGAGATATTGTCATATTGCTTTTTAGAAGTGTTGAACCTATTCAGTTGCTCGGGAGTGTATTTTTTATTTTTTTATTTTTTTATTTCTTTATTTTTTTATTTTTTATTAAAAAGGAAATCCAAATCCCAGAGCACTCAGACTCGGTAACGGTCCATTGTACTACCAGGCAGAAATCCTCCTTTTGGTGTAGAGGCATGAGAATGGGTGGTGTATGCTGTTGTTCCCATTGGGGATTGAACCTGCACCGCACGGGTCACAAGCCAACACACTAATCTCTACACCGTCGCCACCCACTCGGGAGTGTATGCTTAATGCAATAAATATTTAGTTTGTAAAACAAATAATGGGTTATGATTTAAAAAAGGACATTAGTAAAATGAATTCAGCTTTCTTTAATTGATTTTGGAAACGTGAAAAAATCTAAATAAAATTCAAGATATTTATAATTTAAACAATGGAATATATTTTAACAACAAATAAATGCTTTTATCTCTCTCAAATATTTTTATATTTCATTTTTCATATCGTCACCGGAATCCAATAACTAGGTCGAATCTTTAAATCTGTATTATTTGGGAGAAGCTCGAAAAATCGGTTTTCATAGTTCAAAAAGAAAAATCGGAATTAAGATTTGAAAATGCCAAATTATAGGTTTACATTTTTCTCACGTAGATATCACAAAGGTAAAGAATATCTATTTGCCTAGTTCTTGCAGACGGGTGAAGATATGACATATAGCTATTCAAGGTTCTTTAAATATTTTGTCGTATCTTTTAAAAATAATAAATTACATTTAAATTCAAACCAATTTGCCGTTTTCGCAGGTAATACACAGGTGACCCAGTTTCAGGTTATATGCAGTGCCTTCAATGATGCACAGAGGAACACAATCAGGATACAAGTTTGCTTTTAGTTACACATACTTTTGACAAATCTGTCGACTACACTTTGATTAAACTTAAACTCAAATATTTTACTGAAAACGATGATTTTTGTAAAAAAAAACCCAACGAAAAGCCGCTATAGTCACAACGATAACAACGTTCCCACAATTTCGGTAGAACACCACCAGGGTCGGGATTCAACTGATTTTGTTTTGAATGCTACTGTCTCGATTATTGCGTATTCGGGTGGGGGATGTGATTATACTTCACTGAAATGCTCCCTCATGTCACGGTTCAGGAATAAAAGAGAAAGTCACAAGAAAATAACAACAATTAGGACACAACGCCGTGTACAGAAAGAATTTATCTCGCATGCCCTTTTCTATCCTGATGATGCTCGCAGTATCGTGAGAAGTATTCCAACAACTGCGCATCAATTCTAATACGAACAACAACAAAGTAGAAGGTGTTGAATAAAATAATGTAAGATATATAAATAGATAGACGTTCGAAAGCATCGCACGCGAATCGCACGAAACGTGGAAATAATGAATCCCTGTATTTGAAGTAAAGTCTTTACTGTTTGTATTTGCACGACCGACGCCGACGAAATAGAAACCAGCTGATTGAGAGGGTGGGTTTGGAGGCGCTGCTATAAAGAAGCAGAGCATGTGATGTAATCAGTGTAACCGGAATTGCGTTCAAATAGCAAAGACGTTTCTTTAATAGTGAAATAAGTCTATGAAAAGAATAACAAAGAGAATAAATACATAGAATGAGATGTACTTGTATGTAGCTTTGTGTAGTCGTTGAGTAGGAAATTTGAAATGGCTCATAAGGATTTAAGAAAGCAATAGCCTTTCGTGACACTTGTTGCATTACTTTTATTGAAGCTACGGATTAACTAAGCCCATGACAGATGAGGATGTATGAATGTATATATATGTTAAATCGAAAGTGTATTTGGGTGAGATTTTGTACAATTTTATGTTATTTCAGTCTGATTATGAAGTTATGTGCGTGCATATATTAAAAAATATTATATTTATACTTCGGAAGATCATAATCAGAGTCCAAGGGCCGTTTGATGAAACGAAACATAAATATATAAGTTCAACATAAGCACTTAGTATGTGACAGTTTACGCGAAAGAAAAAGCACATATAAGCGTTTATGTTTCACTTAAATATTTATGTTGTGTTTCAGAAAACGACTCTTAAACGTGTCGATAAAGAAGCATCGTAATAAATGAAAAGAAATAATGTTGTTGTGAAATAATAAGTAAAAGAAACAGATTAGGCAATATGGGAAATGAAAAAACTTAGGTTTTCATTGGCTGTATTTGCACAGCAACATAAGAATTTTATGGTTCTATATTTTAATACTTTCACTGTGAAATGGATTTTCTGCACATGTTAGAAGAATATGTGCATCGTTTTAAGTATAATGCGAAGCATTAATTTGTCCCATTGCAATATAATACCCCGTCACAAACCGCTGGACGGATTTTGAAAGGAAGGTTTATCTGTGATAAAAAGCAATGTTAGAAATTGACGAATGGCGAAATTTTGAATTAAACATAACTTTTTCCAACTAAGCATTAATAAATAACTGAAATCGTCAAACAAATCGTGATTTTTAGGCAAATTTCAGATTGAAATTTAGAAACAATGCTGCCAAAGCGACGTTATCTAAGCCAACGCGGGTGGCATAGGTGCAGTAGTAGTGTATTCGCTTACTGAATGGAAGGTCGTGCGTTCGAATCCCGGCCAAGTCCAATACTTTATTTCGAATACATGAAATCGTAATCTCCCTAAGCAACTTAGAACACCACCCGTGGAGAAAAACCCTACGACTGCACCCAAACACTTCTTTCCTATCTCTCTATTCTTTCTAACAGTAAGTAGCACCGAAAAGCATGCAATGAAATACGATATTGCCAGGTGCTGCTTGCTGTTAAAAACACAAATGCTTACGCTGTGTTATTAGCACTACAAGGGTACTGTAACAACAGAAAAAATCCCTTTGGCGTAAGCAAATTATATAAAAAAAAAAAAAAAAAAATGGACGCATACAACTCAAACATCAAGATCACGTTCTGGACAATCAGAAGAAAATAAAAAAAACACCGACGATCGATTTAGAATGAGACGCGATCGGGTTGTTCGAGATCATCCAAATGAAACTAATAACAGACAATATTTGGATGAATGAACACGTAGGCAAATGCGTGCAACAGGAAGTCTTCATCGTGCTGGCGTTCGATTATAGTTTAACTACATCCCTAAAAAATAAACGATACGTAGGTTAGGGTGGAGTAGGGATGTATGAAAAAACATTTTTTGTGATTCGGAATTCTAATAGGTGGGGATTGGTGCGTTATGCTAAAAGAAAAATAAATGTTGTTTTTTAATTAGATTGGTTAAGATCTTCTGCCTCCGCACTGACTTGAAAAATTTGATACAAGATTTTAGTAAACAGATATGGCTGAAAATAATATAAAAGTAAATAGACAGATAAAAGTGCGTAAGATATACTAGCTATTGATAATTTGAATTTTAATTCAATATAAACAAAAAATTAATTCATTCTCGTAAAAATAAACATTATGTATTTTATAATTAAGATGCTTTAAAATCTTGTTTTGTCTCAAGTTTAGGCATTGTCTTCCGTGATTCTATTTTGGCCTTTATTGCGCCTAGTCGGCCCTTTTTGGTTTACTGAGAAGTATCAGCTTCCGTTGTTATCTGTACAGCTCGGGGGTCAAATCGATATACTTTGATGCATTGAAGTTAATAAGCGGCACTTCAAACAGCCTGGGTGTTAAAGACCAAGGCATATTACGTGCTTTTAATATGCGCCGAGCTGGCAGTTCTCTTATATGTTTATTGTTATCTGCTACCATAGCAAGAAGAATGTTTTCAGTATGCGTGAAATAACCATTCCGCTGAATGACAGGATCGATTACGTTCTTAAGTTCTTCTGAAAGATATCTGGAGGCCATAACTATGTTAAAAAGATGGTGTGTACCATCCTTGCACGATGGTTTATTTTTGATGGAGAACCAAGATGGCAGGTAAACCTTAACAACAAACGTGGCCAAAGTGATCAAGTATTCCGAAGGTGTCTCTGTTCTTATAATATAAACGCATTATGCGGTTGGCCCGTGTGAGCCAACGCACATGAGACATTTTGCCTGGACATTTATTTGACACATCTTGTGGGAACTCACCTGATAAAACCGCTGACACAATCTTGTGTCTGTAAGTACTGTTGATCTGTACTTAAATCTTTAGCCATTTCTGGTAGAACATTCCCTTCAATACGTCGAAATGTTTTAACAGGTACTTGTTCACGATAGCCATAAGATGATGTTGAGGAATTTCTTCATCTGATAGAGAACTTAGTATTGCAATTTGTACTCCTTTGACCGAACCAGTCTTAGGAACTACATATCCCATGTATATAGATCCTGGCTCTCGCAGTAAAGAGACTTCAGACCCAATATCAAACAAAACAGATGACGCTATCGCTGCTGCTGCCCTATCTGATATTCCATACCTATCACATGTCGTCGATAATGTAGGAAAATCAACGCTTGAGGAAATTATTCTTTTCTTCTCAGGAATGTGTTTTTCTTTGGGCTGAATGAAGTTATCCGTACTTTTGGAATTTTCAGACGCTGACGATGAGAATGACGAAGAAGAACTAATCTCCAAAACAGCAGGCGTAGCAGTATTTAAAGCAGTTGCAGTTTGACATTTCTCTCGAGTCTGTTTTCTTCCCAAACTCTTTCGCAGCCTTTTAGTGACAATAACATCAATTCCACCGATTGCCATACTTCGAACATTTCTTTGGTCAACTAAAAAAGCTTGTTCTTGTTTCGGAACCTTTTTATTTTTGGTGCAGGTGCACTGATTGAATTCCTTGCATTTGCATGCCATTATATCAAAAAGGAACTTACCACTTCGCTGAAAACTTTTTAATTTTTCTGCGGAGAGTCTTGACGGATTTTAATAAATTCTTGTATTTTAAATGATATGCTTTCAACATCTGTATGATTCTGGTTCTTGTAAAAGTCGGAATAGATGCAGATCGCCATATATTTTCTATTTTGGATGTTACTATAGCTGCTACTTCTGGAATGGTGGGCTCTTTTGCAGTTTCCAATTCGAACTTAAGTTGATATCTCGTCCATTCATAGTACATTATTGCATCTTCATAAGTAGGCAGAACGTTCGCTTTCATATCACAAGAATCGCCAAAAATAGGACATTTAAACACACCTCGCGTTCTTTGCATGCTTTTTTTAAGAGTTTAGTTTAATATTTGTAAAAAAGACGATTAGCTATATGGCTGTTGGACGCGGAAAAAAATAGTGAACTGATATGAAACAAAAAGCGTGGCCAGCTAGATATTCAAAAAAAGTGATTCAATTTTATAGCATACTCACTTGATTACGAACAGGTAGATTTTTGGTTTAATTTGTTTTTAGTAAGAGTTTCAGTGTGTTTGCGGAGGCAGTTATCGTTACCCAAATCGAATAATATTTTGCATTTATATATTTAAGCCTATAAGGCACCTTTTTTTTACTATTAGATACTAATTAACAAAAAAAAAAAAAAATTCGCTCCACCCTAACGTAGGTACCTACATAGAAATGAAGTTTTGTTCTCGCATCCTTGATAGACTCGCAAACCACTCGACGCTCGAAATTAGACGAAACTTTGAGTGTGGAAAGTTCTTAACATGGCTTGGTTTATTTGCGGTAGGTAACGCCATTCGAAATTTAGGAATGCTGTCTAGAGATTTCTGAAATGCGAGCCGTTTTTGGGGGAACAACAAAAATGCATTTATTACATTGACATACTCGTAGTTAAATAGATATTACATTCGTGTTGGTGACAAATGGAGCTCTTTATTTTTAGGGGTCTACGGGGAATATTAAGGCATCTATAATCCATGAGAGACAGTCAGGATGTACACAACTTTCAGATTAATGGTATATTCCCAACGTAACCATTATAAATTGCAAAAAAACGCTTTGTTGCCCCGTATACCAATGACGCCAACTGCTACCTATGCAATTCCAATTTAAGCGCTACAATTCATCTTGTCATTTTGAATTGTTTAATAATCACTATATGTATTATGTGGATTACATTTGAAAAATTCATGTTTTGTTAACATGTTGAAAATACAATCAGATTTGCAAAGGATGGACTGGCAGGTGGTTGGGTGTTGTAGAATCAGGGTAAGCAGTGATAGGCATCAGCCTAGCGTTGCACAATAGCCGTAACAGAGACTACACATTGATTGTGCTTATTTTACCTCCAAGTTGTAGCCACCGGGTACTGTTCATGGCAATCCAGACATGCCTTGCGAAACCTATAAACGCGAGTGCTGAACAGGAAGAAAATAGCAAGAGTAAAACGCTCTGTCGGAAAGACTGGTTGATGAGCCTCAGAAGTCTTACATGAGCCCTTCAAAAATAGAATGTACTGCTGATGAATTGAATAGATTCGCACAACATTTAGGACGACGGATACCTTACCTGAGCTACTTTGACATATTTGAAGCTAAGATCATTAAGGATATTCAAGTCCCAGTCAGGGTGTTGAAAAAGAGATGTCGGCGATGAGCCCTTACTGTGTCAACGGCAGCTCTCATATTCCCGAAGTGAAGTACATACTTGCATAAATTTTCCAGAATAAATTCTGCAACTGGCCCTCTAGGTTGGGGGTTGTGCCGTCGGGGTAAATTCCCTCCCACGTAAAAAAGCTAGTTACGAGAGAGACACCAGCCTCGGACATGGACGCCCCTCATATAAGATCAAGACCCGGAGCGTCAACGTCAACTGTTCATGTGACTTTTTTAATCTTGCTCTAGAGCAGATAGTGCGCAGCGCAGGTCTCATCACAGAAGGCACTATCTTTCACAGATCCGTCCAACTAGTGGGATACGCGGACGATATCGACGTCATCGGCCGATTTCAGCCAGCCGATACAGGCATCCATGGCGATTGAAGAACAGGCACAATTGGTTGGTCGAAGGTTGACGAAGTACTTGATTTCAACAAACAAACATTTGTCCCCCGACAAGGACAAAACTTCAGTGTTGATAGCAGCAACTTCGAGGCAGTAATAGAGTTCACATACCTCGGAGTAGACATCCCACCCTAGGAAACCGTTGCTACTTCGGTTCTCGGCAAAACAAGTGGGTTCAAAACTCCTTACTCGGAAGATCAAGTGTAAGCTGTACAAAACACTGATACTGCCAGTTCTGTTTTATGGCGGGAGTGCTGGACGTACACAGTAAAGGAGAGCTTATTTTGAATTCTTTCGAAAGAAAAATACTCCGTTGAATATTTGGTCCTACGTGCGAGGAGGGCGAATGGAGGAGAAGCTAAGACCGAAAACTTTATGAGCTATACCAATATGTGGATGCAGTCTAAAAAGTTAAAACACGTCGAATACATTGGCTGGGCCAGCAAACAGGATCGTCAAACCTTAATTTTAAAAACCAAGCTATCACCTATGGGGTTCACCGTCTCGACCTCAATGAATATTGTTTGGCCTCTCGCCCATAGGTACTTAAAAGAATCTAGCTTCGAACCTGAGACCCTGAAACTGATAGTTAAATCATTTTTAGTTTAGTTATTCATAGTAGCAATTTAGTTTCTTGAATTCGTAGTTTTATTCCCATTCTTACATACTTTACTGTTTTTTTTTTATTTAAAAGCAAACATTTTGTTAAATGTCGTTATAATATTTCTCCTTTTTAACATACATATTTATTTCATTCTTTTTAATTGCATCTCGAACTTAATAATTATCGCTTTAACGCAAATATTTCAAATACGAAACTTACAAATCTTCGAAATTCACTGAAAAAATTGTTAGTTTCTGAATTCGAATGACGATTTGTAGTTGATGATTGTGTGAATATAGCTACGACGGGAATCAGTCGAAACTAATTATGTAGATAAATATAAAATAACTCTTATAATAGGTAGTCTTTATTACCACGAAATGCAGTTATGAAAACATAAATTTTAAAAAAATACCTGCACTGTAAGGGACCATTCATATGAGAGCGACCAATTACCAGCGTCCGAAGAAATATTTTAGAACTTTGACACTTCATTCATATAACACTATTTTTTGGTCGCAGACGCAGGCGAACGACAATTGTAAATCTACAGCCAAATCCGCATGTCATTCGGATTTTTAGGTGAAGTTTGAACGATTTTTTGGGTTGGGGTCGAAATTCTGGCGAGGTCAAAGTTATTTTTTCAAAATTCTGCTTTCAAAAAACCTGTTTTACAAAATTCTGCTTTCAAAATTCTGCTTTTCAGAATTCTTCTTTTCAAAACTCTGCTTTTCAAAATTCAGCTTTACAAAATTCTGCAAATAATTAAAAAAGGTTTGGAAAATGTTAAAAAGCGCGCGCTTTTAAACATTTTCCAAACCTTTTTTAATTATTTGCAGAATTTTGTAAAACATTCCACCACACAATTCTTATAGAAGAAGAGGTAAAAGTAGTTTTTTTATTGGTTTTAAGATTGTTCTCTTGGTTTAGACAAATATTCTGTTAGTATACCTTTGTGAGTGAACGTGTGCTTTGTTTAGTTTCTTAATGCTGTTGTTTTTTTTTTTTTTTGGTAATTTCAATTATGAAATAAGTTGTTATTTTTGGCTGTTTTTTTTGTGTGTTCCTGGTACCCACCGTGTACCTTCTTTATAAGAAATATATTGTAGTTTGTTGACAAAGTTGAAAAATATTTGTTTTCTTTAAATTCGTAAATTGGAAAAAAACAGAATTAGCAGAATTTATTTGTTTAAAATATTGCCTGTCAGAATTTAAAAAAACAGAATTTTGAAAAGCAGAAATACATAAGACAGAACAGAAAAAAAGCAGAATTTTGAAAAGCAGAATTTTTGTGTTAAAAGTCAGAATTTTGCAAAGCAGAATTTTGAAAGCAGAATTTCGACCCGCTCTCCGATTTTTTCATTCGTCAGTATGTCTAATGCTACCACGCGTAGTGGATTGTGATTATACTGTTGACAATAATTAGCCCTTTAGACGTAACAAAAGCAAACGCACGCGCTAAAGCGTGATTTAGTTTCAAGCATTTAAAGTGGTCTTCTCCACAGTCGCCCTTATGTAAAGAGTCCCCAAGAAGAGAATAAGTTTTAACTACGTAAAATTTAAAATTGTATTGGCCCCAAAATAATCAAACTTTTTCAAATATTAAAAAAAAAAACGATAAAGGGGGAACACTGTTTAGTATAAAAAACCAAAGTGTGAATAGCGTTTTATCACCCCGTCGTAGTCTCGTTTCAATCCAGTATTGTGTTCGGGGCATTAAACAGATCCAATGGATTATTCACCATTTAGGAAGAAATTGATTCACCACCAGCTGTCACCAACGTCACCTAGCCTTAACGTCAGGGTGCATTGAGGGAAAAAGTGACATCTTAATAATTGTAGGACACCTTGATAACAAACTATTATTATTTATTCAAAGATTGTCGGGAATTAAATATTGCATTGCATATTAAATATTAAGTTGCAGATTCAAATAAGTTTATGTAAAAAGTATTTTTGATTGTTAGAAAGCTCCACAATGGAGACCAAGTTGTGAGAATGGGAATGTTTGCCGGCAGTTTTTACCGTTTAGGGAAAATTATACTGAGTCAAAAAAAATGGTTTTAAACAAAAGAGAAAACGATGTCAACATACCAGCTAGCGAGAAAATTCGCTCAAAATATAAGCATTTCCATGTTGGGTTAACAGAAAACTGAGGTTGGTGTGATTTGCACTTCAATTTTGAATTGAGGATTTATGTCTAACGTTTAGTCAAAGTTGAGGCTTAAGTGCTAATGCGTCCCATCCCATTAAAAAGCATTGGTTCTAAAACGTGTTGCGTGGCTGTCAGTTGAATTGTTGATGTGTTTCTACCATAACCCTACAACTTTTTTGACGTCTAATCAAACAAATTATAATGGCGGAAGCTGACTCCACTATTGTTATTTATTATTGTGTTGTGCACGCAAGCCAGCGTCGTTCGAAAATATTTAGACAGATAAAAAGTATCCGGCAACTATTTCTGAATTAAAGAAAAACTATGTCCTTGAGGAGTGAATTAGAAATAAAAAATATCCTCTGTATTTTGGCTGCCACTTGTTCGGCATATGCAGCATATTCGTTGCTCCGTGAGGAGTGAGTATTTTTATCATTCAAGAAGCACTTTCTAAAACTATTAAATCCACTTTTCAGGGAAAGAACAAATGACAACAAGGGAGACGGTGACTCTTCCTCCAGCAATGATGAATCTGAAGCATTATCGTTCGTCGATGTCGGTAAGCCAGCTGACCAGAAGCCAGTTGGTCTACTTGCAAAGTCAAGCAATTCTGTTAGCCTAAATATCTCACATAAACAAAGTTTTAAAAAGCCGACTTTTATTCCAGTCGAAACAAATCGAGAGTTCGTAATTCAATTAAATATATTAAAGACTCGAAAAATAATAAACCTATTTTTAAGGAAAAGAAGAAAACAAGCCCATAAAAGAAAAAGTCAACCAAACAAATCTTTTCCCGACAGCGAGACTACCATTAGCTATGACGAATGTGTAACTGATAAAGAGCCGGTCTTACTGCTTCCAAAAAAAAGCAATTCTATCGACTATATAAAGATCTCTCATCCACGTAGTATTAAAAAGGCGAGAGTCCCTCCAATCATGACAAATGGAAAGTTCGTGGAATATATTGTTTCAAATTTTTCGGATATCCAGGTAATACATCGTTTGGTTAGTGTTTATTTCGGTTTCACTCTCAATTGGTGTCCCCAGTTCAAGAATCACTTTCGAGTTACCCGGAAGACAATGGAGAAACTCAACGAGATGTTTATGAGTAGTATATTGTACAAGAACATCCATAAAATGACCACGAGAACAGTTAAACTAGAAAACTACATGTTGATATTTCTATGGTAATACATTTTGTTGTCATGAGGAGCTTTAAAATGTATTGATCTACTACTTACCTTTCAGGTTTGCTGGAAAAAGGTGTTCCTTCTTGGAGCTCTCGAAAGTCTTTCGGATGTCACTGTCAAGATCAGTGGCCGTAGTTGAGACCGTAATACAGTTTCTCAACAACTGTTCTAAAGATTTCATTCGCTTCCCAGTGACACGTTCAGAGAAGGTGACCTGCGCTGAATTCTTTCAAGAAGTACGTAGTAGAAGTACTAGGAAGTCACTTTTAATTGTAATGCTAGGAGTATTTCATTATTTTCCGTCATAGCACACCGCATTCCCGGATGTTGTCGGATGTCTGATCAACACCCACATTGTTTTCTCGAAAGTGTCTACTTCTAGAAAGGATAGGCGAGCATCCGTCCAAGCGATTTGCGACTCAAATGGTTGTTTCTTAGATGTTTACGTTGATCCAAGGCAAACTGTTCATCATACTCACATGCTTCAAGACTCACCAATCAATGAAAAACTAAAAGTTCTCTGTCAAGGAAGATATCACATCCTAGCGGAGGGAGAGCACCTTGTACGCGAGTGGCTTCTAACTCCCTACAAAGAACCGATTTCGGATGCACAGTTGCTGTATAACAAATACCATAAAAAAGCTTTTGAAAGAGTTTCCGATTCTTTGGAAGTGGTAAAGTTCAGATTTCCACAGTTAATAAATATGCCCATTGTTGAGGAATTGAAAATCAGGGAAATGATTATTGCTTGCTGTGCTCTACAGAACATTTGTTTGAGCGAGGATGACCACTTGACTGATGATGGCGATTGCGATGCTCCTCGGCTTTCCGAAATTGAGTGCAATGTGACTGCTGGAGATGTTGTTGATGACTCACACTTGCGTAAAATTGGCGAACTCAAAAGAAGGCAATTAATGGAGCATTTTCTCCCTAATCGACACGGCGGCGGCGTTGTGTAATCAATTTCTGAAAATTAAATATGTGCACGTTTTAAGCAAATTATTCATTTTATTTTTTTTTTAATTTTAATTGTTCAGCGTTATTTTATGCATTTCTGCAATTACAATTTGTTTTTTTTTTCTGTGAAGCAGGGACGGGCTCAGATTATTGTCCGTGCAAAAACGAACTCAAAATATTGTCCGGGACGAACTCAAAATATCACGGCACCGCCCCCAAAAAGCACTTCTTCGACTTCTAAGTAATTTTATCATTCAGGTGAGCCTAGCGACATATTTATGTATCTTGAAACTCAGAGCGTATATTTTTCACACTGAGTTTCGGAAAATCGAAAGGGGTGGACATTAATTACATGCTGTGCCCGTGAATTCGTACGCTCGAACCACAGAAATATGCGCCGAAACTGTTTTTTTTTATTTAATATATTCATACTCATATCCTGGTGCCTAACTCTGTAATTCGATTCGAAAGTAAAAACTGTTCGAAAGTTGTTTCCGATTCTAATTTCAAATGATACTCTGTACAACTTTCGAAACGAAAGAAAATGTTGCAAAGAAACCTTTGCAACTTTCGAATAAATGTTCCGAGACTCGCGCTGTTTTTTGTCAAAAATGTCATTTTAAATTCAACAACAAGTCAAATAATTCGTTTTTGATTAATATTCGTTGATAATTGAATTTCACTGTGGATATGGATTCAGTTGCATTGTGGCTTGATGAAGAATTTGTGCTGAAGAAAGAATTCAAAGAAAGATAATAAGAGACAATTCCAACATAATGGGTTTAACAAGTAAAAGGCACAGTGTGATATAAAACAAAATTTAGTGACGAAATAATTTATTTATACTAAATATTACTTCTAGTTATGTTCGTCTTTCAAAAGATGCATTTGTGAATGTTTTGAACAGCATAAGTGATGATCTGAGGGAAAGGAAAAGATCGTCTTCAATACCTACAATGATAAAACTAGGTGAAACGCTTAAAATTCTTGCACAAGGTGGATACAAGCAGCAAATAGGCCGAGTTCGCTTCACTGGGCTGGCGCAGCAGACGGTTTTACAGTTATTTCTGAAGTCTGTAAAGCTATAGAAAAACAGCTGTGTCCATTTGAAATCTGGCATACCGGGAATTGTTGAAGTCGTGGATAGGACACACATTCAAATGATTAGCCCGAGGAACAATGAACATTTATTTTTCAATCGGAAACTGAAGCACAGCATAAATGCAATGGTGGTAAGTTCACTTTAAAATCTAGTTCTTGATTTCTTTTAATTAATTTATTAAGCTTTGTTTCTTATAGATATGTGATCACCGGATGATTATCCGAGCTGTTAATGGATGATACGGTGGAGCATCCCAAGACTCACATTTTTTTCCAATTTTCATATCTCATATTAGTATTTAATATGTTTTCTTTAATTAATTTATAACATTTTATCAAAAAATATTATTTCTGTCTTTTTTTTCAACTAAACTTACATTTTAGCTTTCAGCAAAACTTTTCCGTATGGTTAATAGATATCGAATGAAATTTCCGAAATTCGAATGTATTTAGCAACGAAAATAGAGTTGTGAAGTACGATATTTCCGACTTTCGAGCTAATGTATCTAGATAAATGAAATTCGGATTTCAATTTCCGATTTTCGAATTACGCAGTACATATTTTCCGAATTCGAACGATTTAACTTTAGAATCGAATTACAGAGTTATTAGGTAATGTGACTGAAGGTATGGTACCTCATAAGTCAACCACGACTAGCTGTGTCACCGGACCAGAAACCACTGTACTACCTATCGGAAATGTGTCTGAAGGTAGTGTACCATTGCAGTCCACCTCGACTAGCTGTGCCACAGGGCCAAAAACCTTCGTACAACCTATCGGAAATGTGTCTGAAGGTAGTACAACTACGCAGTCCACTTCAACAGGACCAGCTCCTACTAGCAGCCTAGGTAGCGGTCAGACGACAGTAATGTCAGTTCCTGTGGACCCCCCCAAACAGCCAGCAAAGGCAGTAAAAATGCCATTGGGCATGCTACCCCGAGTGGTTCTGGGGGGAGCACTAAGGCAACGGCCACCACGTCGTCCAATCGTCCCTTCCTGCAAGGAAAGATTACTTTCCCTAGGAAAACCGGCAATTCGGCCGCGAACCCCTCCAACCCGGCCAACGCCGCCACTGGGTGGTCTAACCAGGGATGGAAAAAAGATGAGTCAGCCAGGCAGTCAACAACAGGTCGCCCTGGACTGGCTGCTTGCCGAAAAGGTAAGTGCCCAAAAAAAGCCTAGCTACTCAGGCAAGCCAGATCCTCAAAGGAGGATCTATGAACACCATCAAGGTGCTTCAGGCGAACCTCCATCATGCTAAGGGTGCGTCCGCCACTTTTAGCAAGCGGTTCGCCGAGGAAAAGATAACCCTAGGCCTCATCCAGGAGCCTTGGGTTATCAGCGGACTCATTAAAGGTCTTGGGAATAGGGCAGGTGAGTTAATTTACAAGTGCGGTGAGCAAGTGCCGAGGGCGGCCTGCTTCATCGATATAAATAGCAACTTTCTTCCCATTCCAGAATTCATCAGCAGAGACCTGGTTGCCGTACTACTGGAAGTACCTACACCTAGAGGTACACACAACATCATATGTGCCTCTGCGTATTTCCCCGGAGACGAAGACAACAAACCTCCACTAGAGGTACAGGCACTCATCCGCTACTGCCTACTAAACAACTTACACTACGTCATTGGGTGCGATTCCAACGCGCACAATACGGTGTGGGGTAGTAGCAACAACAATAAAAGAGGTGAGTGTTTGTTAAATTTTATAGTCGGTAACAATGTAGATATTTTAAACAAGGGTTCCAAACCAACCTTCATCAATTCGATTCGCGAAGAGGTACTTGACCTCAGACTCGCTAGTCCATTTATGGCAAACTTCATTTTAAATTGGCACGTGTCAGATGAGGCCTCGCTGTCGGATCACCAACACATTCGGTTCGACCTGCCCGGTCAACTGTCACAGGCCACAATTAGATACGATCCTAAGTCGACGGACTGGAATACGTATCGAGGACTTGTCCTCTCAAAAACGGATATGCTAATTTCGTCAATCGAGTCCACTTGGGACCTTGACGAAGCAGCACACCAGCTCAACAAAGTGTTACTAACCTCCTACCAGAGCAGTTGCGTCATTAAAACCAGCATTAAGCGACGTAAGGTCCCCTGGTGGAATGACAAACTTGCTGAATATAGGAGGAAGGTTAGGAAACTCTTTAACCGAGCCAAACACACCAAAAGGTAGGACCATTATAGGATCGCTCTCACAGAATACAACTCAGAACTGAGAAGATCAAAGCGTGCTACATGGAGGAAGTGCTGCGAAGACATAGTAGATATGCCGGTAGCAGCTCGCATCCACAAAGCGCTAGGCAAAGATCATAATAACGGTGTAGGTTTACTAAAGAAACCAAATGGCACCTACACGACGGACCGAGAAGATTCAATCAGAACGCTTCTTCAGGTTCACTTCCCAGGTTCGTCTATTCGCGACATAGGCAGTAACTCTAACGATGTGGACCCCAAGGTACATGTAGATAGTAGCGTAAACAGCTTATCTGGAAAAATGTTTAGTCCAGATAAGGTTAGATGGGCAATTGGCTCATTCAAACCATTTAAAGCCCCAGGTGGTGACGGCATTTTTTCGGCCCTTATCCAGAGGGTTAGTGATGTCATACTGCCGATGGCTATTGCTTTATTTAGGGCTAGTTACAACTGGGGATACATTCCACTTTCCTGGAGACAGGTCAATGTGATTTTTATCCCCAAAAATGGCAATAGGCCAAGTGAACTGCCTAAATCATACAGACCCATCAGTCTAACATCCTTCTTTCTAAAAACCATGGAAAGACTTATAGATCTTCATATTAGGGAGCAGATAGTAACATCAAGCCCCTGTACTCAAGTCAATTTGCGTACAGAAAGGGCAAATTCACTGAAGGTGCTCTTCACTGCCTTGTCAGAAAGGTAGAGGAGACTTTCAAGTCTAAGGAAACGGCACTTTGTGCCTTCTTGGACGTTGAGGGTGCCTTCGATAATACCGGATACGACTCGATTGCCAGGGCGATCAGTAATAAGGTATCGTAGTATCGACGAACCAATGGATCAGAGCCATGTTGGAAAGTCGTATAATTACCTCCTCCTCTGGAGGTAATTCGGTGTCTGTGACGGCAGCCAAAGGCTGTCCCCAAGGAGGAGTACTCTCTCCCCTCTTGTGGTCACTTGCCATCGACAATCTACTGGTCAGTCTACACAGACTAGGCTTTAACGCCATTGGTTATGCTGATGACCTGGCGATAATTATTAATGGTAAGCGTAGCGCAACCATTACTGATATCATGCAAAAAGCGTTGCTACATGTCTCAGAATGGTGTATTAAGGAAGGACTTTCCATCAACCCTCTTAAAACCATCCTGGTACCTTTTACGCGAAAAAGACTGGTTAACTTCGAACCTATCACCGTAAATGGTACACCCCTGAGCTACTCCAATGAGGTCAAATATCTGGGAGTCATCCTGGACAGGCAACTAAATTGGAACTCACACGTAAAGGCCGCCACTGAGCGTGCCACAAGAGCCATGTGGGCCTGCAGACGCCTATACGACAGAACTTGGGGTCTAAACCCCAGAATGATATACTGGATGTACACCATGATGGTTAGACCCATCATCACGTACGCCTCCATCGTGTGGTGGCCAAAAGTACTTGAACGTACTACGGCTAACAGGCTCCAAAAGCTAGAACGTGTTGCCTGTCTGGGAATAACTACGGTAGCACTTGAAGCCATAATTGGATTGTCACCACTATAAGCATTCATTCAGAAGACGGCTGCCAGATGCGCTATTAAGCTTCAGCTTGAATATAAGTATAACTCAAATGACCATGTGGGTCACCTGAAGATACTCAACTCAATCCAAAACTTGGATATGTTTTACACCATCCCTGACTTAATGGTAAGGGAATATAGTTTCGATAAACTATTTGAGGTAGAAATACTAGACCGTTCTAAATGGGTCTCGGGAGTTCCAGCTGTGGACCCAAAAAGTCTGGTATGGTACACTGACGGATCAAAAATGTAGTCTGGAGTTGGTGCTGGTGTCTTTGGACCCAACACCAGGGTCTCGATACCTATGGGGATGTGCCCCACAGTATTCCAGGCGGAAATCCATGCCATTGAGATCTGCGCTATCTTAAACTCCAACAAAGGAATTAAGGGCGCAAAGATACATATCTTCTCAGACAGTCAGGCGGCACTTCAGGCACTGTCGTCCAACACAATAGACTCTCTGACTGTAAAAAACTGCTGCTGCGCCTTACAAAAGCTAGCTAAATACAACAAAGTTAAACTCGGATGGGTGCCTGGCCACCGAGGTTTTGTAGGGAATGAAGCTGCAGATAAGCTCGCCAGAGCTGGCTCTGAAGCCGCTTTTGTCGGTCCAGAACCGTACTGCAGTGTCAACTGGACTACTGCTCTAGTGCTTGTCAAAGATTGGGAGCAACAGACTCGCCTTGAACATTGGGTAAGCGCCCCTGGTCTGAGACAGTCTAAACGCTTGATTAAGCCCTACTCCTATAAGGAAATCCTTACTCTAAATAAGGAAAGCATTAGACTGCTGGTTGGCTTTCTCACTGGCCACTGCGGTCTGAGATATCATCTCAACAAGATGAACCTATGTCCAACGCCAGAATGTAGATTCTGCATGGAGGACGAGGAGACCTCAGAACACATACTCTGTGAATGCCCGGCTCTACATTGGTTGAGACGACGCCTTCTCCACAGAGAGATGTTATCACTGGCAGAGCTTCGCAACTCTACCACCAAAGACGTGCTGAGTTTCATTAGGGAAGTCAGTCGCCTTTTGGCGTAAAGACAACCTTGTGGCACAAAAGATCTTTTCAGGTCGCAGTGCCTGCCCTTGGGCAAGGGTTTAAAAAAAAAAAAAAAAAAAAAAAAAAAAAAAATAGGCATAGGGACATGCCTTGCCTCGATCCAAACTAACCAGCTGTCAGCCCCCTCACAGCACTCAATCTACGAAATCCTAAGATATCCCAGTCACGATAACATTGTAAAAATGTTTAATCTTACAAAACGCTCAAATATTAACATTTAAAAAAAAAATCGAACCAATAGAGCCGAAAGCCTCCGCAAAACAAACGGGATAAGAGATAATTGAATAATAGAGATACCAAACTTTTCCGTGGAAAACGATTTGCCCACATCTTAAATTAACATAAAATTGACCAAGTCACGAATTTTATCAAATTTTCGAACATACATATATCCGTGAATTGATCAATTCACCACCGTTTTTTAATCAATTCACCACGTTTGCCGACGCCACCTCAGCGACTTAACATAACAGACTTCAACCAAAATACCGGAAATAGCATCGAAGCCATAGGAAACTCAGTCGATTCACCTCGATGAAATTTAATTGGAAAAGCCACCACAGAAAAGAGCGGAAATAGCTATTAAACTGGAAAGTAGGAACAGCAGATATTATTATTTGAATGTATACAAAATTTAACCCTTAATTCACTATAGGTGAGTCCCTGGGACTCACCCATCTTTTTCTTTCGCACACAAATCGTGCATTTCTACACACACACATATAAGATCCACAGTACCTTCATGGAGTGTGGTGACTGGTGACAAACGCGATACTGGTCGGATGTGCTTTTACAATAAGTGGAAGGGTGATTTTTTGGTGATCAGTGAGTCGCAGGGACTCAGCTAGGAATTTATGTTACAATTTGCATATGTGCTTGCCTTACTATTTTTTGTTATTTTTGCGAGAAATTCAGTGATAAGTATGGATTTAAGTAAACCAGGTCAAGCAGGTGGAAAGCTTAACAGAAGTAACCTGATTTCGGGTTTATACAACACTATTTTGCCATTTGAACTACGTCTATCAATTTCATCGATTACCAAAAGAGAAATACTTGACTCGCCCGAGGCTGCAGAAGAAAAACTTCACAGAGGTGAGCAAAAATACTGCCATGTTTGCAGCTTTAAAAAGAGGACTAAGACTGCATACCTTTGTTGCGAATGCAAGAAGCCAGTTTGCCTGGGATGCTCCCGCAAAGTATGCAAAAAGTGCAAAAACTTCTAAAATCAAGTCTGCATTTGAGTACCTGCACATTTGTTTCTTCATATGGAGACAGTTACTTTTTGCATCAAATATGAATTAAGCGTTATTTTTTTGTTTTGAAAAGTGAATTGCTAGTTTTTTATTTATTTTTTTTATATATTTTTTTTTTATTCTAAAAAATGTGATTTTTCAAAAAAAAAAAAAAAAGACTTCGAAACTTTCATGAATAAATCTTAATTATAGAGCATTTTTTATAAATATTTTTGTTTTATTTTATCAGGAAGAAGTTGAAGTTCAAAGAACAAAAGTAATTTTTTCAGAAACATGTCTTAAATATTGAAAAAAGCAATATTACACAAAGTGAGTCCCTGGGACTCACCTAGGTATTTATGCGAGTTTTTTTCACCTAGTGAATTAAGGGTTAAAACAAATTCTCAAAATATTAAGACTTGTTTAGAATTCCCGAAAAAGCAAAATAAATTGTAAGAAAGTGGTTAGAGAATGACAGAAAAATGAACTTTTGAACAAAAATATAATTTCAGGAAATATTAGTTTTCTTCAGGGAGAAGTCGAAATGTTCATTATGTTTATATATTAATGGTAAAACAATTATTTTATTATTTTTAATCTATTGCTGGGCCGGAAACATGACCGTAGAGTACGAGAAGACACAACATTGCATATATTTTTCAAATTTGTTACAATTTCGGAATAATATATTTAAATTTAAATGGGATGTTTCTTTAAGCCACTGAATCAAAACACATGAAATTTCATTAAATATGTATTAATTTGTATTCAATCGAGAGAATACAAACTGCAATTAGTTAATAAATTTTTAAACATACTTACTTGTTGGGCGAAAACAGTCAACGGTCTTCGTCGAGCGGTCGCAGTTGGTCAATTATGTCCGGTTTATTTTACACAAATTGTAGTATGCAGTTTCCAAATTATGAACATTGTCGGTCAATATAGTTCATATTTTTATATTAAAGCTCAAATTATAGCTGCCATACGAAATTCTCTTAAAAAACATGTATTTGAGGCGACCGGTATTCAGTCCCAGGTAAAAAATCATGTTTTCGTTATAGACTGCATAATGTATCTGTCAAGCCGTACCTACTAGTAAAACTCTTACCGCTCGTTAACTAATGTGATAGCTACCACGTGGTTCAGGAATGATCTTTTAGCTATTTTTTTTGAATAGAACTAACGAAGTGACTTTTCATTAAAATCTTAAAATAATATGACTAATAATGAAATGATCTCCATATCAATAGTACCCAACGTATAGCCAAATCCGTTTACTTATTTTTTTTATTGTACTGAAATGTTCTCCATAAAATAACTTACTGACATTCGACATGAAGATTTAACTGAATATTGCAAGACGTCCATAAATAAATTCAACTTTGCAGGCTTAAATCTGTTATCCTTAAATGACGATAAGAACAAATAAAAAACGGAAAAAACAAACAAAAATGTAATGCAACAATGAATTCTTGAATTATTAAACAAACAATCATATTGTCCAACCTTACGGTATGTAATAGAGGGAATTCACCTACTTTTGTTACACGTAACAGACAGGAGGTTTTAGACGTTACACTTGTCTCCAACACAGACAAAATGGAAATCAGGGAGTGGAGGGTAGTTGATGAGGCATCTCTGTCTGACCACAGATGGACACGCTTCAAAATTAATTTTCAGCATAGGGCGTGTAATTTCTATAGAAACCCAAGAAAGGCAGACTGGGATAAATACATAGATTTTATTAATCTACGTTTAGGTTCTGGCTACCTGGTGGAAACCCATTTCCCCGGTTCCACAACCACAACGGACCTAGGCCTACAAGGGCAGGAGGAAGTCGACTGTCCCTCTTTCGAGTTTGAAGAAATTGACAATATCATCAACCGAAAAAAGTTACGGTGGGCCATGCATACATTCAAACCGTATAAATCTCCAGGGCCGGATGGTATTCTACCGATCATGCTCCAAAAAGCGCCAGAGCATGCAAATCAAAAGATTTTGGATATACTGAGATTCAGCCTAAGAACAGGGCATATTCCAACAGCCTGGAGAGAAGTCCGGGTTGTTTTTATACCCAAAGCCGGCAAGCAGGGTCACACGACGGCGAAGGACTTCAGACCAATCAGTTTGTCGTCCTTTTTGCTCAAAACCCTTGAGCGTCTGGTGGAAGCTCACATTAGAAATAAATGTAGCAATGGTTTCTTATGCGAGTCACAGCACGGGTAGATCAGTAGAAACTGCTCTACACAACGTAGTGGGTAAAATTGAAAATAGTCTACACTGCGGCGAATTTGCTTTGGCCTCTTTTCTCGATATAGAAGGAGCCTTCAATAACGTTGAGTGTAGAGCTATAAAAAGCGCATTAACAGGCGCTAACATAGAACAGGGAATCATTAATTGGGTATGCAACATGCTCGCCAACAGGAACATAAACTGCTCCCTTGGTCAAAGCTCCATAAGGATGTCTGCAACCAGAGGAACCCCGCAGGGGGGAGTCATATCGCCACTGCTGTGGGTACTGGTCATTGACAACGTCCTAAAGGAAATTAAGTCAATGGGTATAAGTGCCACAGCGTATGCGGACGACGTGGTCATAGTAGTGCAGGGAAAATTTGTGAATACCTTAAGTGAGATCACAGAGACCGCCTTAAGGAAAATTAGTAATTGGGCCAAGGGCTGCGGACTAAATGTCAATCCCTCGAAAACGGAGTTAGTCCTGTTCACGAGACGACACAAAATACCGCACTTCAATCTCCCGAAACTTGACGGAGAGGAACTGCTCCTCAAGGACAGTGCGAAGTATCTGGGCGTAATCCTAGATAGAAAATTAAATTGGAATCTTAACATAAGGGAACGAATGAAGAAAGCGTATAATGCCCTCTTTATTTGTAAGAGAACAATAGGCAAAACATGGGGCCTGAAACCCGCCATGGTACACTGGATATATACAGTAGTGGTGATACCCATACTTACATATGGCTCACTTGTGTGGTGGAGGGCAACAAATAAAAGAACCATAATTGGAAAACTAGCAACGGTGCAGAGAACGGCAAGCATAGCCATCACTGGTGCAATCCGTACTACTCCTACGGCAGCACTGGACGCCTTCGTGCACTTTATCCCGCTAGATTTAAAAATAAAGCAACTTGCTGGCAACAGCGCTTTGCGCCTAAAAAATTTAGGCCAGTTTAAGGACTGTAGTTTTGGGCATTGCACGATCTTAGCTGATGTGCTACCCGGAAATCCTATACGGACTGATGAGATTTGCCCCTTGGTCGACCATGACATCCCCTATGAGGTGTCATACCCGCGAAGGGAGGAGTGGCAAAGAGATGCAGTCATAATAGCAAACGAGGTTGCTATCTACACTGACGGCTCTAAGACGGGGGAGAGAACGGGTTCTGGCATTTTTTCTGCTGATCCAGACCTGAGAGAGTCTATACGACTCCCGGACACAAGCAGTGTCTTCCAATCGGAAGTTCTGGCTGTTCTAAGGGCGGCAGAGATAGTGCAGATGAGATCATTGTCGGGAAGAGACATTGCCATCTATATTGACAGTCAGGCGACACTTATGGCACTTGAATCTGCTAACATTAACTCTGAGATAGTCAGAAACTGTCGCACAATGCTAAAAGCAGTATGTAGACGGAATCGAGTAAGACTGTGCTGGGTACCGGGACACAGCGGTATAGAGGGAAATGAGCAAGCCGATGAGCTAGCAAGAAAGGGAGGGGAGGTGTGAACATTAAACCACCCCTGGGCGTCTTTAAGGGAAAAATCAATGAAAAGATTTTAAAAATGACTGACCTCAGATGGCAGAACATAGTGGGACATAGGGTGTCTAGAGCCCTTTGGCTCCATTTGGATAAGAAAAGATCTAAGGAAATTCTAAAATTGAGCAGGGAACAGCTTAGAACAGTAATTGGGATTATGTCAGGGCACTGTCTTCTAAGAAAGCATGCTAGGCGACTTGGTCTGGTGGATGTGGACACGTGCAGGTTCTGTGGTGATCTACAAGCCGAGGAAGACATAACACACATATTGTGTGAGTGCGAGGGTATAGCACGGAATCGTAGGAGGATTCTAGGGGAATACTTCTTCGAGGAACTAGGGGAGCTGAGCGGCATAGACCATAGGAAGCTGGTTAAGTTCTGCAGGAGGATTGGGCTCTGTCTAGGAAAAGTTTTTTAGGTTTTTAGGTTTTTCTCCAATTGAAGTTTTTTCAAGTGGTTCCCTAGGGATGCGATGGGCCCTTCTGGTGCCTTTTTTTTTTTTTTTTTTTTTGTCGGGATGTGTGAAACTTTCTGCACTGGAGCACTCAGACTCAATACTGGTCCATTGTACTGCCAGGCAGACACACCACATTTTACTGTGGGAATTTACTCGTTTTTCTAAGAAAAACGAGAAGGCGCTTCAATGATAAGGAGCTTAGGTTAAGAGCACTCACCATATCCGCACCAAATACCTGCCACCTGATACGAGCAAAAGCAGGACAATCACAGAGGAAATGTTCCGCAGTGTCGTCGCTTTCTCCACAGGCTTCGCAGTTGGTGGTGTCGCTTAGGCCTAGCACCTTAAGGTGTTTGGCAAAAGCGTAGTGTCCCGTAAGAACGCCAGTAGTTTGTCTGCAGTCTTTTCTGTTGAGAGACAACAAGAATGCCGCGGATTTCCCACAGACGTCGGGGAGCATTTGCTTAGTCTGTCTGCACCCTGGAGAGTCATGCCAACGGCGATTGTGTTCATATGAAACCCAACCTTCAATGGAAGCCCTGACCGAGGACGCAGGCAGACAGATCGCTGGTTCAGGTCCTGAGAGGTCCCCCTCTGAGCCTTGTCTAGCAAGTTCATCGGAGATCTCATTTCCCGTGATCCCGTTATGACCCGGGACCCAGACAAGTTTAAGTGAATTCAGCCTTCCGACCGAATTCAGAGATATCTTGCATTCACGTACTATTTTGGAGGTAGTTAAGGGTTTGAGTAAGGCCTTAAGCGCAGCCTGACTGTCGCTACAGACGCAGATACTTCGCCCCCTCCACCTGTTCCTCGTAACATAGTCCATGGCCATTAGGATAGCATAAGTCTCTGTTTGGAAGACTGACGCATGTTTGCCTAACGGAAAGAAAAGTCTAACGCTATCGCTCTCCACGAAGACACCAGCACCAGATCCTTGATCGGTTTTGGAGCCATCCGTAAAGATTCGACTGCATTCCCTTCCAGGTTCAGAGTCCGGCCAGAGCCAGTCCTGGACGCGAGGAAAGTCGACCTCGTATTTGCGCTTTAGCCGAAGTTGCGGTGTCATCGCATCAGACGGCATATCCATAAGACAGGAGTCGAAGGACAACCGTTGCGCAAGTTCATCAAAACTCCAGTGCGAGTTATACCAAAAGCCACCTCTTGTAAGACGTGAGATAGCCTTGATTGTACAGCCCATGATGTAAACATCAAGGGGCGGAAGGTTCAATAGTGCATCTAGGCCGGAGCCAGGCGTGCTGGGGAAGGCCCCCGTGCTGCCGAGACATACCTGCCTTTGGAGTTTGGCAAAAGCAGCAGTGACGTATTTACGTGAAAGCTTATTCCACCAAACAACCGATGCGTATGCTATAAATGGTCTTATCATAGCCGTATAAATCCATAGGACTCTTTTCGGTGATAAGCCCCATGTCTTGCCGAAAATGCCTTTGCACTGCCAGAAAATAGACAGCGCCTTGGCAGTCTTCAGCTCAACATGTTTGGACCAAAGAAGTTTGCTATCCAGGATGACTCCCAGATACTTTGCTTCATTGGAGAGTTGGATTGTGACGCCTTTTAGCACTGGCTGAGTCAACCCGACCAGCTTCCTCCTTCTCGTAAAGAGAACAACCTCAGTTTTAAGAGGATTGACCGAGAGCCCATTCCTAGTGCACCATTCGTCGATCACGTCAAGGGCCGCCTGCGCCTTGGCGCATACAGTCGCTAGGCATGATCCAACAGAAAGCACGGCAACATCATCCGCGTACGCCTGAGCGTAAATATTAGAACTGTTGAGTGCGTTCAACAGAGAGTCGACCAGCATACACCACAGCAGTGGAGACATTACGCCGCCTTGCGGGCAGCCTCTGTTTACCCCCGCCATAACATAGCGGCCACAATCCGCATCCGCAACCAACGTTCTATTCATTAGCATTGCTTTAATCTACAACACCAATGGTTCGTCTACTCCGTGTTGTCTGGCGGAGCTGCACATGCTATCAAAAGTCGCATTGTCAAAAGCACCCTCAATATCGATGACCAGCCTTTCCAAGCTTTTCAGCAAGAAAGAAGTCAGACTGATTGGTCTGAAGCTCTTGGCGAGCGAGTAGTCACTTCTGCCAATTTTTGGTATGAATGCCACTCTAACTGTACGCCAGGGTGTTGGAATGTATGCCAGTGCTAGGACAGCGGTGAAGATTTTCTTCATAGTCGGTAGCAGCTGGTTTGTACATTGTTGCAGCATGGCTGGGTATATTCCGTCCGTACCAGGCGACTTGAAGCCGTCAAAAGACGCAAATGCGTATTTAATGGCCTCGTCCGTCACCACGGCCTTCGCAATATACCAGCTACGCCGAGTTGTTTGTCTTGGCTCACTTATAGTCTCGGTAATCGGGGCTGGTTGTGAACCAATTGTAATCTGGTTACCCGGAAAGTGAGACCCCAGCAGATAACTAAGAGTTTACGCTTTCGTCTCAGTGAAGGTGCCATCAAGTTTTCTAAGTGAGTCCAGTTTGGCTGGTTTGCCCTTTTTCAGAACTTTAACCAACCTACTAGTTTCACCCAGCGTTTCAATCTTTTCGCAGAAATTCTTATAAGAAGCACTTTTCGATACCCGAATTAGCCTCTTATATTCCTTCTGCTTCGATCGGTAGAGATTCCAGTCTGTCTCCAAATCAGTCTTGAGTGACCTATTTAGAAGCTTTCTAGCTTCTCTACGAATTCTTTGCAGTTCCGAGCTCCACCAGGGAACCGGTGTTCTGCCAGGGGGTTTGCTTACTGGGCACGTCAGTTCAAAACAGCTAGTAATGGCACTATTCAGGTCTTGAACAGCTTCCTCTACCTTTTGTCTCGTCCTGAGTTTGGTTGGAGTTTTGAGAGTTTTCCCTAATTCCTCCCTGAAGCGTATCCAGTTGGTTTTTCTCGGATTCCTCCTCTCCTGCAAAGTTATGGCTTCGCATCCGATTTGGAATTCGATATATCTATGGTCTGAGAGGGACACCTCCGAAGAGACCCTCCAGTTAGTAACCGCCTTAAAGTATCTATTTGATAAAGTTAGGTCGATCACTTCCTGTCTTCTTGACGTCACAAAAGTTGGTTGCGAGCCAACATTGTTGATAGTAAGATCAGATGATAGAATGAAATCCAGGAGATGGTTTCCTCGCATGTTGCATTTGCTGCTGCCCCAAACAGTGTTTTGAGCATTGGCATCACAGCATATAACTAGGCCCATCTTCCTGGTGTCGCAATAGTCAATGAGTTCAGCAATTGCCCTCGGTGGTGGAGGCACTACCGAATCATAGGGGAGATAAGCTGACGCCACGATGAAGGTCTTCCAATTTCCATTCGTTTCGTAGCTAATGGCTGCAGCAACCAAATCTTGGCCACAAAATTGTCCAAGCTTAGTCGCTGAGAAAAGGTTCGACACAGCAAGACAAGCCCTTGGTCTCTCGGACCGCTCGTCACAGAGTATCGTAGTGCCACGGACACCTCCAAGGCCACAGATGCGATTTTTCCACACCCATGGCTCCTGTATGGATATTATGTGGGCTTTTGTATTCAACACAGAAAGCTTCTTACTGATGAGTGCAGTAGCAGCCTTGGAGTGTTGAAGGTTAATCTGAGTAAATCCAATCATTGGAAATACATCAGCTGGAAGTGTTCTAGTGGAAGGGCACGCAGAAGGTGCGCGCGCAGTTCCACCGACAGGAGTGCTTGAGGTCTTCCTCCTCCGTTTGTTCCTGTTGGAGCTATTGGAAGGGGAGGCAGCGTTGGTTTCAGTCAGCTGGCTGGTTTCGGTTGGGGTAACCTCTGCCGACCTGCATCTCTTTGCCGTCGCCGCCGGGGAAGGGCAGTTCTCAGCGCTTGCGCCTTCAACTGGCGGTGCAGTTTCTTTGCGCCGCACGATAGCCGCCTTTCTCCATTTCCTCTTTCGCTGGCTCTTAGATGGACGCTGACCAGTGGACGCCGCCTCTGTGGCCCGTTTCACCTGTTCGGTTTCGCAGGCCTCGTCGGCAGCATCACACCTATCGGCTGTCTGTCTATTGGTCTGAAGATTAAGCGTATCAGGTTGAACCTCTCCGCCACTTTCTTCATGTTTCCAGCCCAGTCTACCGAACGTGTCGGAGATAGAGCTGCAGGAATCTTCGGAAGCAAACCTTTTCGCAACTCGAAGGTCAACGCCTGTACAGGCGGGGGGTATATGTATGTCGGTTGGGGCCTCCAGAATCCGTGCCCCGACCGTGGTCGAAAAGACCACGGGTGGATTTTCGCCCATGCGAGTACCACCTGGAGTATTTGAATCATTAAGTTGTTCCTGCATACTTGTTTTTTGGTTTGGTTCGCGATAGAGCTTTGACGGTATATAAAATGCCGCTATGACTCTAAAACCTCGGATCACGAACGTAACGTACCGAGGTCCCCCTATCCACCACCTGGGGACGCGCCTGGTGGGTAACCAACCCGACAGGAAGTGCTGTATGCAAATTGCATACCCCTTTTTAACCTATGACCTATGACCTAAACAAAAATCAATAACAGTGTAGGCCAAACCGTTTGGCAGTGACCGACGAATATGTTGAGCGATTTTTTGATATAATTGCAAGTTGATACATATATAAAGATGCTTTCATTAAGGACTTGACAACTTCTTTTTTAAATAAAATGCTAACTACTTGAGATATCTCAAAAAATTATTTATTGGCTTGAATTGCTATCAAAACAATTATGAATGGAATTCGACTTTGTACATATGTCCACCGCGGGAACGTATGCAGCAGTCGATACGTTGAATCCAATTTTCGACGACTCGGCCACACATTTGGGCCGCTATTTCTCGTCCAATATTGGCTCTGAGCTCCTCTAACGTCGCCGGCTTCTTGGCATATACCAATGATTTAATGAAGCCCTATAAAAAAAGTCTAGAGGTGTTGAATCACACGATCTCGGCGGCCAAAAGACGGGACCGTTTCTCGAGATAACGCGTTCGCCGAACTGAGACTTCAATATCTCGATTGCTGTACCCCAGACAATGAGACAGCTGAACAA
Source organism: Portevinia maculata (assembly GCA_949715645.1). NCBI lineage: Eukaryota > Metazoa > Arthropoda > Insecta > Diptera > Syrphidae > Portevinia > Portevinia maculata. The sequence goes on along the minus strand of OX454526.1, from coordinate 305,809,387 downwards.
ATAAACATATCACAAAATTATTTATATCTTTTCAAGAGTGCTATAAATTCATTCTAGAAATTGCATCCATTTTAGGAATCTTTGTCTTCGTTGTTTTTTCCTCGTATGTTGCAGAGCATGAGGCAGATTCACCTGCGGGAGACTCCGTCACATGAAGGTTTTGGCCTGAAATGAAAAAGAACACAAATAAACACATTACATTCACTTCAAAATAGAATATCTTATTGCAATTTACCGATGCCTTCACTTGAAATATTTGAAATATACATAAATGTCAAACAACTCACCACCGATGATCTTTTGGGGCAGAGGAGGTAAAGGTTTGGTACCTCTTCAATCAATCATCTCTGCTCTGAATTCAACATTCACAGTCAAACCCATCGAAAAGGCAACAACGAGAACTAAGACTGTCATATTTAACCGATGACTGCTTAACACATAAAAAAAAGATTCTGGCTGTCAGGGTAAAAAGCGATGAAAGAAATAGTATAATAATAGAAAATTCCAACCGTAGGAAACACCCCCAGACACCTGGAACCGCCACTGGTACGAATAAAAGCACATGCATATGTACATTTCTTACTGATGGAATAAATAAAGTAATCCATAACAAAACCCACCAGTATCAGCTGACAAGACGAAGCTTTAAATCAAAGAGAAATCAAAAGAGCACAACCTTTATAACTAAGCTAATCTAACGCCCTAACAATACTCTCTTCGCAAACACCCCAGCAAAGGTTATTAAATATCAGAAGTGTGTTGTTTATGTCTTGCGCAGAAATTCGTATCTTGTTCATATGCAATTTCTTCAATGAAAATTAAGTTATGAAGTCAATTTTCGAACTTTGATTTTATAAAGAAACGTAGGTGGTGGGTGTGGTATATATTTCGATGGAGTGGGTTAGGTTCATCAAATCGTGTGTAAGGGATAAAGAAGAAAACAAAACGGTAAATCATAAGGTCATTAATATATTATGTTGCTGGGGTGACAGATATAAATAATTCTCTACAAAGTAGATCCTTCTCTTGTTTGGAGTTAATGAAGCATTCAAATGTATACGATATGTTCTAATTTCGTTGGGGTGACAAGGTTTTATTCAAACACATTAAATGCCTTGTAAGCAAAACCGTTTAAAAACATTGGCGAGTATATATGTAAATATGATCATGCTTTCTAATTAGAGATGCCATTAAGATGTGTATGTATGTCACAAGCATGTAGATACATTTTATATTATTATAATAAATTTGTTTAATAGCTTTGTTAGGAAGACCCCGAACGTCATACTTATAAGTGCCTTTTATATTCTATATCATGTCTAAAGCTTTACTAAATCAACAAAGATGAGTCTTGATGTTAGCTTCGTTATCTCATTTCTTAAACCAGATCTGCAACAAAGATAAAACGAACTTGGTTGTATTCAAAGCGAAGAAAATAAAATTAAATATTCAGAAAACATATGACTGCTTTCAAAGAAGAGAAGACCGACTAATAGAGAATTCAGCACTGACTTATGACCTTCAACTAATGATAAATAAATCATTGACCGATGGTTGTGAGTGTGCACAGGTATTATAATTGTGTGTTTTGCCGACAGAAGTAGTTAAAAACCAATCCGCTGGTCCAGATGGTATTTCCAATATCGTTCGGAAGAGGTGTTCTTCCTCGCTGGTAAAACCATTGCGTAATCGTATCTACCTATCCTTTTTTCAGGGCTCTTCCCGAGAAGATGGAAAACAGCACTTGTCCAGACTGTCCCAAAAAAAGTCGAATCTTCATCTCCCTCATACCGACCAATTGCAATAACTTCCCTTCTTTCCAAGGTCATGGAAACGCTGATAAACCGTCAGCTCATGAAATATCTTGAATCCCGAAAACTTTTCGCAGCAACAGGTGACGTGATGACTTATCTAACCGAAAAGTAGGACCAATCTCTTCACCAATATGGTGAAAGTAAGATCGTTGCGCTTGATATTTCAAAGGCATTTGACAGAGTTTGACACCAAGCTCTCTTGTGGAAAAAGCGTGCATTTGGAATCGATGATACCTTTCTTCAATGGATTATAAATAACCTTCCGGGCCGTTCAATTCAAGTTGTTTTGGACGGTTTCAAGACTGCAACTCACCAAATAAATGCTGATGTTCCCCAAGCCTCTGTTTGCTCTCCGACACTCTTTCTCATATTTATAAATGATATTCGGTCTATTACCTCTAATCCAATCCACTCCTTTGCCGATGACAGTAATCAAAGCTTCACTTATTCGTTTCTTGGTTTACACCCTTCATCTTCGATTGTGGAACGGTAACGTATGTTAAACTCATTCAATTCCGAACTCGACACCATAACTCAGTGGCGTGTAACTAATAGAGTGAAATTTAATGCTTCCAAAACGGAATGCTGTCTGTTTGTCATAAAGCAAAACCCAAACACCATGCCATTGTCCATGAATGGCACTTGCATCGTTGAAACCGAACGGCTTTCCATTCTCGGTATGTGTGTTAATGACAACTTTCGTTGAATGACCACATATTCGATGTCGCCAAGAACGCTGCGAAATGCATAGACCTTCCTATACCCACGCGTTGGTCTGTCAGACCACTAATTTAAATTTTTGTAAATTTTTCAATAAGGGAATTTGCTATCGCAATGAGCTTACTGGTAGCTTCATGATTCGTGGCGTACTTCAATTCAGCATGGCACGAGCGCTTATGCCGAAATCGCGTGGGTCAGTACACGGCATCAATCGGTCGTTTCTTTTGGAATATGCAATTACGGAATGCTCCGACTGCTGTTGTGAGACATCTGTGGAAAATTAGTTTATATAACTTTGTGTCTAATGTTTTAATCTTTAAGGTTTTTGATAAATTTTAAGTTTGATTTGAAAAATTAAGATTTGTTGCATTACTCGTCAGAAAAACTGACTATTTCCAGAGGCTGTAATAAAAAGCTGTTAGTCACTAATTAAAGCATAAAATAATGACAAATACACTCTAGAAATTTCGGTCACAGGGACGTGCGCGGGTATATGTGTTATTATTTTGGCGCTGGTATAGGAAGGTAAGGCGCTGCAAGAAATATTTCACTCCCTCTAATCTGGCTACTACTTGTAAGGCGTTTATTAGCACCAATTACTTATTTGGAGCTACTTGACAGGATCCGAAAACGCGCAATAGATTGGTGACTGTAACATCGCGAGATCGCTTGATTCTCTTAGTCATCGTCTCAATGTCTCTTTTCTCTCGTTATTTTATCGTTATTTCCACCATAAGTGCTCAAACGAAATAACCAGTTGCGTTCCACCCCTAGAACATTTTAACCGCAATACCCACCATGCAATAAATGCTCATTAGTTCACCGTCAAGCCTGTATTCGGACGTAAATTGAAGTTCAAATGATCTTTCCTCAGCCGTACAGCACGAATGTGGCATACGCTCTATTTTTCCTTCACATTATAACCTTCAAACATTTAAAACCAACGTGCATCGGCACATATCCTTTTCTTCTAATCCTAATTTCCTTAACGCCCGCGCTGTGTAGCCAATACATGGTAAGGTTACTATAAGAAATCCCTTTAGTGCGTGTACATTACTACATTAAAAGTATGATAAGGGAGCAATGAACTTTTACCGTACCTACATACGATAGACAATCACTGTTTAAGCTGGTCGGTGCCCTTACTGGCCTACACAATGAAATTAAATCTCAAGGGTGACGATATCTCTAGCGGCTGCAGTGATGAGGAAAGCCATGATGATACGCCTCACTTTCTCTGTAACTGGCCGAGTCGCTGTTAGAGAACACTTGGAAGATATTCTTTCTTTCTGATGTCTCATTGTCTAACCTAAGCAGGGTTCTTAGGACATTAAAACTGTTGGATAACGTTGAATAAGTAAGGAGAAGAACAAGAAAGAGAACTAAAGTCAGAATAAAGAGCCCAAGGACTCAAAAAGGGTATCAAAATGGAACCACATGAACCTGAGTGTGGTGTAGCTAGAAACTCTTTTTGAAAAAATGTCACTCATAGAAATGTCATAAGTCTTCGGTCTAAAATATCGTTGCGAGATCTCAAATCGTAGAAAGTCTCGCACAACAAGCTACGATTTTTGTCTCGCAACGAGCACTGTTCCAGGAAAAAGGGATTTTATAATTATTGACCGTACGCCATTATGTTCCAAAAGAAGAAGAAAAAAATCAATCAGGTGGTCACCTTGGCAATACTCCACCCAAACCACCTTTTTCATTTCCCATTAAAAAGCTTTTCTGCTTTCTGTTGCCATACCATCAAATTAAAGAGAACATCGATACACTTGTTTTGTTATGCTGTTAGATCTCTCTTAAATTCAAATTCCCTGGCATATTCTCCGCTGCTAACATTTGTTCGTCTAAAAGCCAACGGCAACTGTCAAAAAGACTCAGTGCAAAAGAGACGTTGTCGGATGGAGAAACCATTAGATCGTAAACAAAAGAGGAACAATAAATCGTTCCTTCGCCGTGGAATTGTTACTTCATCATATTGTTGTTACTACATATTTAATAAATAAATTAATATATTATACCATAAGTGCACCGAACGAATTGATTACATAGCAACATTTTCTGCAAGTCAATGAAAAGGTTAACTCTTGCCAAATCGATAGTGTTACAGCGGTAGTAATGTACATGTGTACATTATATGCATGAGCTTATGTATCTATAACGACTTGTGAATGAAAAGTCCTATAATTGAACCTTTGTTGCACAATACAGTCGGTGTGTCGCATATTTTATAAATACACGCTAGACGCACTAGATAGCGAGCCTCTTGTTTGCGAATTATGTGAAAAAAAGATTCAGATATATTGTGGGACAAAATGTAAAAATAAAACAAATAAACAATAACACAGAGAAAGCTGCAGCAAGATAAGGTTAAGAAGCACAAAAAAAGGAAAGAAAACAACACAGCCTCTCATAGCCCCGCAGTTTTTTTTTTTTTTTTTTATATAAATTGCCAACCATTCTCTTTGGTACCTTGGGTGGTTTGAGATTGGGATTGGTTAAGTATTTGATTTGAACTAAAGAGATTAATGATTTTGGCGTAGCACGCACTTATATGAGCGTTTTTCTGCCTTCTTTAAAGCGGGCTGACTTGCGTCCTACCTATAGTCTATAGACCGCGAGTGTAGTAAATTTAATTAGCAATTGAAGTGTCTGTCGTAAAGTACCTAGTAACACCATTCGGCCGGAATCGGAACTACGGTGCGGTGCGTGTTTTCACCGTGATTTAGTGCGTGAGCGGTCAAGCTCATCCAATGTCCAGGTTCAGTTGCCCGTCTGAATAAAAAAAAAACAATAAAACAAGGTTTCTGCTTGAGTGGTGCTATCAGTGACGTCTGTTGCTGCTGCTACGGGTTTCATCCATAGTTTTGTCAAATAAGCCAAACCGTCATCATATCTAACAGGTGCACTTTGGATTTGAGCGAGTTATTATTCCCTCTACCCCATGGTTACGTAATTAAAAATGTACTTGTTATAATTGACAAGTAGAAGTGAAACGTCGCGTCGTGTCCCTAAGATTGGTACTAGTGCGCTCTCGTTGTTAAAACGGCGACACCCTATTTTCGCATAAGGAAGGACATTCAACAATTATCATCAGCCCAAGATTCAGCATCAGCAAGATGACAATACCTCTGCGCGTGAAGAGTAACTGATGTAAGTACATACATTTATGTATACTAAGAGAGATGTTTTGCATACTATGTTGACAATGTTTTTGCATTTGTGGATCGCATATCCTGTAGGTTTGTTTTAAGTTTAGAACGCAACTCAATGACTATCAATATAATTGGTTTGTTTTGTTTTTTCTTCCGACTTTTGGTACGTACCTATGTACAATTTACATACATAAATGTAGGCACATACTTACACATACGTACATGTATATACACACAGTTGTTTTTCACTTAAATATTTGTATTTATTTTAGCCTTATGGGTTTTCCGTTTCATTATTAATTTTCTCCATCCGCTGCTGTGTCCAAATATATGTATCTTATTTGTGTTCTTCCTTATAGGTATGTACTTCATGACTAAAACTGAGCTTTTATAATAATTCTAGAAGAAGGATATACGTTTAATTTTATATTGTTGTTGTTGAATTTGGCATTATATTTTTTGCTTCAAAGATAACTTGCGAATGTGTCAAATTGTAGTTGCCTGCCCGTGCAGGGACGGGCTAAGAAGACTGCAGCGCTCCCAAAAACATAGCGCTTGTCGTAGAAATCGACTATGTGGAGGAATCACACCTACCCGTTTGTGTGAGCCTAGTTCTACATTTAACCTCTTGAAATTGTCCCACAAGTGGGTATGCAAGTCCGTGGTCTGACACGACTGCAGATAACCGGTGTCGGAGTTTACGTCCCGACGATGCAGATCATGTTCGGAAGACTTTCGAAACCGATTTCGAAGCGGAGGAAGCTTTCGATTCTACAGAGAAACCTGGCGCCATTCTACCAGACCCAATTGGGATTGGCGGATCATTTGCTCCACCACCAACAACGCGCAATAGACAATTACTGGAGCCAGGATTGGCGTACATCAGCACAGAAGAACCAAGGGTTTCGGTTGTCACTCAAGACAACCAACAACGTCGGCAAATGCGTTGTTTCAATTATGGTAATGAGGGCCATTTTTCAAATAGATGTTCAGCTCCTAAAAAGTGTTACGGCTGTGGTACAGCGGGGGCTTACCATAGGGATTGCCGACGTTGTGCGGGAAACGCGCAAGCGCAACGGACTCGCAACTAGATAAGTCGCCTGCTGACGACCAGCTGGTACCTCAAGCCGGGTTAGACACTCGGCCATTTTTAAACATTTCAATTTACGGAATTCTGTTCCTCAGTTTACTGGATTCTGGTGCTTCACGCACCATTGTTTTTAGGGATGAGTGGGACATTCTAAAACATTTAGGGTTAGTTTTGTCTAGGAGTAGGATAAGCTCAGTAGCTTTAGCAGATGGGGCGGCTATAGAAGTTTTGAGGGTAGTGTCTCTTTCAATTGTGGTACGGGATCAATCGGTTGGCTCGATTTCCGTTCTTTAGGAAATATTCGAATTGGACGAAGCTCAAGTAAGGCAACTGGAGATTTTGGAAGAGAAAATCTTCAGAATTATGCCAAAGGGGTTAGGTTGTACCCAATTTATTGAACACAGAGGTTTCACCTGCAACGCGGGTCCATATAGATAAAGAGCTGAAGGAGATGCTAGACGAGGGAGTTATTGAGAAATCAAACAGTCCGTGGGCATCTCCAATCGTTCTTATCAGGAAAAAGGATGGGTCTTTTTGGATCTGCGTCGACTATAGAAAACTGAATAAGGTTACAGATAGAGACGCTTATCCACTATCATATATTTCAACGACTCTAGATAAACTTCGAGATGCGAAATATCTCACTTCTTTAGACATCAAGTCGGCCTACTGGCAGATTCTTATGAAGGAGGGATAACGACCGCTCACAGCCTTTACGGTTCGGATAGGGGCTTGTTCCAGTTCAAGAGAATGCCATTCGGCTTGCATAATGCACCGGCGACGTGGCAGAGATTCATCGACAGCGTTCTTGGTGCCGATCTCGAGCCACACGTCTTTGTATACTTAGACGATATCATCATCGTCACTAATTTCTTTGATCAACATCTTGAAATACTGGAAGAAGCCTTTAAGCGACTATGTGAAGCTTAAGGGACAACTTCTTGGTTTTGGGGATTTTTGTAGGTGAAGAAAAATTATTCGAGGAAGGAGATAGGCGGCAGGGTAATTTAAGATCGCTCAGGATAATTGCCGGAGCAGGAGGACACTTGTCAAGGCGGGATCATACCCGAGTGAGGGAGTGTTAGGATATAAAGTGACCAAAATTAGTGACCCCAGTTGGATCGTGCATCCGGAAAACTCCCGGTATACCACGGGACACGTGACCCCTTTATTGTGAACATTTTCCATCGTTCGGGAAAGCGATCGTGTGTCATTATGGCATTTTCTTTTATTCCCACTCGGCTGTGCAGTTAATCAAAATAAAATTTGCCGTGCTCCAACGGAGTTTCATAACGTCGTGAAAAAAAAAATTATCTTGCATTTCTTTTTTTGGTTTTCCGCTCGTTTCTGGTCTTCTTTTCTGCTTTCGCAGTTAACCTTAAAATTGTGCGGCGCCCATTTTTTTCTATTTTTCAGATCCTTGATCTACACGGGGATACAAATTATAAATTAACCTTCACAGGAAGTACCTACGGTTTCCTTTGGTGCGAATCACCAAAAATTATTTTCTTATCACCTGATCCTGAACCCACCTCTTGCTGAGTTACCTGGAAACCAGCACATATATGTATGTACTTGCTGGTTGTTGCATTCGTGCTCTTCATACAGTTGACAGTTCGGTAATATTTCGATTCGGCTTCGTCGGCGGCTGCAATTTCTTTATTAATTTATTTCGTTTGTGTTCCGCCAAATTAAAGTCATTAAGTAGTTTGCTCGCGTAAAAATATGTAAGTGCAACAAAGAAAAATCGAATAATAAATCAATAATGAAAGATTGTTCGTATATCGAAAAATCGCAAAAAGAGGCAGACCTTACAACACCTGGTTCGCACAAGTGCAGGTAGGTAAATGGATGCCCTTGTGACGGGTATCATAACTCACTTAGACCATCAATTTGGGTCCATTGTGTCCATTGTTGGGATTTTTAAAAATTTCCAAACCTGCAAAGAAACAAAAAAGATACCGCTGTTTAACAGCTCAGTGATCCGCTGCATTAGAACCACCCGAATCTATATGTATATCTCAGGAGGTTCCTCAGCTCTATATCGGTCAGATCCTCCAGCTCCTCAAAGAAGTAGCTGCCAAGAATCTTAAATACGTTAGTTCTAAAAGGGCTGGGCATTCGCAAACTAGGTGACGAATACATTCTATCTCTTCAACGTTCCTACAGCTAGTGCAGTAATCTTACTTAATTGCTTAAGTGGCGCTACAGTCCGGGGTGGGCCTGAGCCTCAACCAACACGCCTCTCCAGTTAGCCCAATCTTTGGCTAACCGCCTCCAGTTGCGCACTCCAAGTTGGTTGAGGTCCCCTTCTTCTTGTACGCGCCACCTAAGGTGAGGTCTTCCTCTACTCGAAGACTGAACTCATTAACTACCTCGAACTCCTTGACTACCTCGATGTTATTGCTATCAACAGTGACGTTTGGTCCTAGCCGGTGGACAGATGTTTGTTTGTTTGTTGATAACATGTACAAGACAAGTGTCCTCATTTACTTTAAGGCCAACAAATTTCGCCTGTTCTTCAATCGCTGTGAAAGCCTGTAACACGACACCCTGGGAAAGGTCGATGACGTCGATATCGTCCACATACCCCAGTAGCTGGACGGATCTATTTTCAATAGATCAGTAGCCGCGTTTTATTATCCCAATGATCTTGATACGGATCCGATCTGATAATAAAACGATCTGGATCATCAGTGGCAAGTTGTGGCAACAGTTGTTTTTAACACATAACAGACGATACCAGGTATTTCAAGTTTCGATTGGCACTCAGCCATATTGCAAATATAGGGTACAATGTGACGTCACAATATGATCGCTTGTTGTGTCGGGGGTGTTGCCATTTGAATACAAATCAGCATACATTTTGCACTCAATATTTTTTTTTCAGAAACTATGTTCAATTGTTATGTTCAAATATGCAACATATTAACAGTATTGTACTGCTAATATTTCCATTAATTTTTGTGTATTATATTACGAAGCAAAACGTCTCAAAAGTCGCAGTGGTAAATTATTCGAATATGAAAATATGCTAATTGATTTTTTGTGTTATTAATAGTGTTTCATATTTTGGTCTGGCAATATTATTGTGTTCCTATAATTTTCTATAATTTAAATAAGCAACACCCCGAAAAACCAGGTAGTGAGTTTTGTAATTACATTTTGGATCACGATTAATGATCCCGATAAATAGCAAGATCCTGTGTTGTTTTTGTTTTACGTATTAAATTGATCCAGATCCAGATCCGCATGGATAATAAAACACAGCTAGTGTTGACACCTGCCATTCGCACTTTTTTCTCCAGAACAAGATTGAAGTAGTCACATGATAGCGCATCTCCTTGCCGAAATCCGGTACAAGTTTGGATTAATTCGGAAGAGCTGCTTCCAAAGTGTCACACGACATAACTGGATCAGTTTTGCCTGCACTCCGAATTCGGCCATCGCCACGTAGAGCTCCTGACGCTGAATGCTATCATAATGCGACTTTAAATTCAATGAAAAGTTATTTATCTATCTACTCTAGAGTAGAAGATTCATTGGTTTTTTCCACGATTTGCCTTAGTGTGAAGATTTGGTCTATTGTTGATCTTACGGGCGTGAAGCCAGACTGTCACGTGCCGATTAGTGCATTGCAGAACGGCTTCAGACGTTCACACTATACGTTGGATGGGATCTAAAAAAGATATCTGATATTAAAAACTCTTACCGAGCTATGTAATTTGTTCTTTAATCATTCTTCACTAATAATTCTAAAAATCTTAAACCGTCGTATTTTTTTCATGATCTATACACACATACGCAACATTTCAGAACCAATCACCTCCTGAAATCTAAACAAAATGCACACTCCATCTTAGTATCTACTCACGAGTGTATATAATGTTTATTCCCAAAGTTCGTGCGGAACAACTTGAAAATGTCTTTTCGACGAATAAATGTTATCATAATAATTTGATCCATCATCTTTTTTTCTATCATTAAAGTGTCTTCTTGTATCCTTATATTTCATAGGTATCTATTTACCTTACAGAAGACATCTCTCCTTCTAAGAAGGCATCACATTATTTTCCCAATTGAATTTTCTTGGAGCATGTCTTTTGAAATTGCGCGTCATTGGTCGAAATCTGTTTATGCCAACAGTTACAGAAGGAGACACAATACAGCAGGCGTATTCCGGGTCTGATCAAACTAAACATAGGTACCTATGTACCTATATATAATTGCGTACGCATCAATGAACATTTGGTAATTTGTTATTATTTTTTAACGAATCTAAGAAATTTATTTTCACTCAATTGGAAGTGCTGAAAGAGAGTAACTTTGCTGTCAAAAATAACTCCAAGGTCTTTATATTTACTTATCGGGCATTGTCAATAATAAGTTTAATGCGGACTAATAAATTTGTTATTGGTACGGTCAATTATATTTATCAAGTCTGAGGACAAGCATTTATTAGATATGGTTTACATGAAATTAACAGATCACATACATCAATTTGAATTAGTTTACAATATAATTTGGATGAAATTGCTTTGAAAAACTTAAAATCATCAGCAAACAATAAGCATTTTATATATCGGATTGGTAAAGGTACATGCATTGATGATTAACAATGCGAAAAGCAATAGGCCAATGTACATCCATCGAGGGATGTATAATGGGGTCGACTTAATTGCCACGCTTAGTACCTTTTATACAATTCTTCTTCTTCTTAGGGTGAGGCTATGATCATAATAAAAAGGATAATAGTTACTTTACAGCATCCTTACTGACCAGTGGGGTTTGCCGGTTCGGTAGGTTGGAAGGTAGGAAAGGCTGCCTGGTTGTACAATATCAAGGCATACGTTCCATACCACCACTCATTTCAAATGTGGAGTTGCGAAATTGAATAGTGACGCAGAATTTTATTTTCCTGAATTCTCATAGATCGGGTGCAATGGTTCGGTGCTAAGTGTGTCGGACTACTAATCAAATCGATCTCCGCCGGGGCCAAGTAACATCTAGAGTTTTCTTCCACTGCCCCACCTCTTGCGAACATCTAACAAACATCCAAGAGTATCAATTATCATGAGAAGCTTCTAAAATTTGCCGTCCGGCTTAAAATAGTAGGACCCTTCCATTGCGCACAAGAAAGTGGTTGCGGAAGCTAGGTTTGAGGTCCTGCATTGCCTGTTAATGCCTAAGAAAGGGTCTTTCATTAAGGACTTGACAACTCCTTTTTATACCCTATTCTAAGGGTATATTAATTTTGACGCATAGTTTGTAACATACCTTAATATTGCCCGTAGACCCCTAAAAGCTACTATATTTATGATCAGCATCGATAGTAATGTCGATCTGGCCATGTCCGTCCGTCCGTCCGTCCGTCCGTACGTCGGCAAAAATTAGGCCTTTAAACTGGACCTAGAGAGCTGAACCATATATATTTTAACCATATACTCTCTAGGGTCCCGAAATAATCAAGTTTACGAATTTTTGAAATCCGCCCACAGACACGCCCACAAACTCAAAAAAACAAAATTTTGGAAAAAATCGAATTTTGAGCTAGAAAGCTGAAATTTTTTATATATGATCTATGACTCCTAAAACTGCTCGGGATAAAAATTTTTCAAAATCCGCCCACTGACACGCCCACAAATAAATAAAACATTTTTTTTAAAAATCCAAAGTTTGAGCTAGGGAGCTGAAATTTATAATATATACTCTCTACGGGCCCTTTATGCTCATGTGTTAATTTTTTTTTTTAAATCCGCCTACTGACACGCCCACAATTAAATAAAACAATTTTATTGAAACACCCAAGTTTGAGCTAGGGAGCGTTTTTTTTGATAAAATCCTTTAAATATTATATAACAAAATATGTAGAGCGTTCTTAGCAATTCAACCATACTTAGACTTTTGTCACGCCCACTTATGAGGGATAGGAATAATAATAGGGTATCCAACAGTTCGCTCAAGCGGACTGTAGCCCGTCCCTATGTTTTAAATAAAACTTGAGATATCTCAAAACAAAAAAAAATATAGGCTTGAATTACTATTAAAACATTTATGAATGGAATTCGACTTCGTTCATATGTCCACCACGGGAGCTGCATTCGGTCGATACGTTGAACCCAGTTTTCGATGACTTGGCCGCACATTTCGACCGATACGGCCGCTATCTCGTTCAATATTGGCTCTGAGCTCCTCTAACGTCGCCGGCTTGTTGGCATAGACAAATGATTTAATGTAGCCCCATAAAAAAAGTTTTGAGGCGATTTAACGCGATCTCAGGGGCCAATAGACGGGTATGTTTCTCGAGATAACACGTTCACCGAACTGAGACTTCAATAACTCGATTGTTGCACCCGCTGTGTGGCATGTGGCACCGTCTTGTTGGAACCACATATGTATCACTAAATTCCAATTCATGGAATTGCTCAAAGAAATAACGTTCCAACACGCCTCTGTAGCGAATAACATTTACCGTAACATGACGGTCATTTTCATCGACGAAAGAAACGGTCCAATGACGCCACCGGCATGAAAACCGCACCAAACAGTGACTTTTTGCGGATGAGGTGCTGTTTTTTGAAGCACATGAGGTTCTCACCTGTCCAGTAAGGCATATTTAGCTTATGGACGAAGCCGTTTAACCAAAAATGCGCTTCATCGCTGAAGATGATTTTTCGATGAAATTCTTTATTTTCTTCCATTATGTCCAGAGCCAATTCGAGAACATAGGTCGCTTCATATGATAAAGTGGCTTAAGTTCTTGAGCCAGCTTGATCTTGTAAGGGTGAATGCTAAGATCCTTACGCGAAATTCGCCATAATGTGGTCTGGGAGAGTAAATATTACTAAGAACGCCGTGAAATTGACTGATTTGTCTGCTTTGCGACGGACGCCTCTACGGCAGCAATATTCTTCATACTTCGGGCAAAACGTAATCTCACTGGTACGGCAACATCAAGCAGCGAATACTCTGGCTCAAATTTTTTCACTAGACTATGAATTGCTTGTCGACTGGGACGAGAATTACGGCCGAAAATTGGCGTTATTGATCTTAAGGTTGCGACCACCGACTCCAAATTTCGGTATTAAATTTTAATTATTTATAAACGTTGTTCCTTCGTGGACTTCACCATGATGAAAATATTGATTTTAATGAATATTTTGACATTCACAGTTTGGTAATCTGTTTAAGGGTGCGTTCACACTGAAAGTTTGAAGTTGTCAAGTCGATAATGAAAGACCCTTTATTTATTTTTTTAGTTCTCATAGATCTTCGAAGAAAGCTTTAATGAGTCTGAATGTGCGTTGTTTGGTTCTAGCTTGAGCTGGACACTCTCTGTGGAAATGGTTAATGGATAACCTATATCTTATCAAGTGATCTAAAGTCGTCGCAACCCACGGAACAGCACGTACCCCTGTAGGACAGTTTCAAGACGTAAAATCTGTCATTATGCTCACATGAACGCTATAATTACCAAGATGTGATTTCTACCCTCAATCGCCCTTTACGAGAATCGCTGTTTTTTGACTCGCTGCAGTGAACAGGCAAATGCCTTTTATACAATAATTAGCAAAAAGAGCAAACTTTTTGACAGTGGATCGGCAACTTACGAATCCGTACCATGTTTATCAGGGCTGTAAAGGAATGTAGGTAATCTTTGCAGAATGCATTCATTGAAGTCATGGCAATGATTGTTAAGGACACGATTCAATTAAATGACTTCTATTGTGACTTCGTAGTGATAAAACAAAAAAAAAATCAAAATGTCAGTGTACCTCGGCCAACTGCTCATTGTGGGGCCGCCAACTTCTAAGTGAGGCTGTGACTTTTTCTCCTCTTTTGCGTGCAATTTTTTTGTGATGCCAATATGTAAGCTTGCAGTATTTTGCCATTACTAGATACTTTGCTGCATCTTTGCTGATGATCATCTCCGGTCCCACTTGAAATGCGATCTGCCTCGGGATCAGTTTTCTGTCGCTAGGCTCAATCCGTGGTCCTTCATCCGGTCTTGTACCCATCTCATAACTTGATTTTATTTCCTTTGTGCGTCCTCTGTATCACTCGCTTTGATTATAGCTCCGATCTAACCTACCAGGAAGTTCACGTTTGGGATCGAAATCTCTTCGAGGTTAGATATATCAGCAAGGTAGTCTTTGACAATTCGAAGGTGCTTTTTAGTGAGTCAGGCATGTCTTCTCACCTTGCAGAGTTGAAGGCATTATTTTCGTCTAGGACAGCTAGTAAATCAATTATTCTTGAGTAGTGATCCGTTTGAACTATTGTGGCTGATTTAATCACCTCTTCGATTGCCATTGTTTTGAAGTGGGTTTTTCTGAACCAATGCTGACTTGCGGAAGATCACCTGAGTGAGGCGTGGTTTTTTTCTCGAAGTTTCCCAGCCGTGTCCACCAAGCACACAGGCTTGTTAACTGAGGACGAATCCGAGTCTACCTTCTCTTTGCTGATCAGCGCTAAGCATTGTGTCTTCCGCCAACTGCTGTGGCAAATTTCTTCTCTGCGACAGCTATTATAGTAGCAGTATTAAGAAGAAGCTCCGACTGGGTCCGCTCGATCACTTCAAAACCTCCGCCGAGCCAAGAGCTTTCTTCAGCTTGATGATTATGATGATCGTGGAGAAAAACCCAACAACTGCACCCAAACACTTCTTTCCTATCTCTCTATTCTTTCTAATACCAAGTAGCTTACACTGTGTTCCTAGCATTATAAGGGTACTGTAACAACAGAAAAAAAAATCCCTTTAGCGTAAGCAAATTATAAAAAAAAAAAAAAAAAAAAAAAAAAAAAAAATGTGCATACATACATAACATTCAACCTCCAACTGCTGACTCATCAAACACTTGTCGCGGACTATTGTCTATTCTATAAATACGACCACACGAGATGTTATGAGGAATTTAACAAAATTATTTCTAGAAACGCATCATTTGTTCGTCATAACTAAATATGCGACAGTGCACTTCTTGCCAACATGACGTCTGTACACCAAAAAACGTTTTATATAGAACAAATAAACTTAGGAATTCGAGTAACATATTCCCAAAAGAATACTACTTCCAAAAAAACTAAGAATACAAGCAAACTCTCTTAACGATAGTTTAGCGTTATAGGTTCGCATTTTTTATGAGAAATAATAAAATATATGTATTTCATGTGGGATGAATTGAATATATCTATATTTAACGATTTGTTTGCTTTTAAGTATGCGCTAATTTTGTATAAATGGTATTCAAGGAGAATCGGAAGTTATTTTTGTATTTAAATGACGAGAAACACATTATGCACGAAATATTTTGTGGAAGTAGTTGTATTTAGAAGTTTATAATTTTATTAAATGTAAGAAAAGATGTTTCTGCATTGCTGATACGAAAAGTATCTACCTCATCCGACATCGTCAAAGTTAGTGTAGTTCCAAATTTCCTAATCGAATACTAATTTTACTAAACGGGCTCCCTACCTCTGACTGAGACACTGAATCCTTCCATCCTCCGTGATCCAAGGCACGCTGCTTCCAGTTTTTCAGACCAAGCTCTCTGGCATCCGTGATGTCTTAGTCTTTAAACTGGAGCTTCGGTCTTCCTTGCTTTCCCGAACTTGGGGCTGGGAGTCGAAGATTAATTTGGCTGGATTATTATTGTCAATTCGCTCAATGTGGCCGATGGAATGAAGTTGACGTGCTTAAGCCATTTGAACTACATCCACATCTTGCTACAGCTCATAGAGTTCGCGGTTATATCTTCTCCTTCCACTCGCGCTCCTCGCACACAAGACCAAATATCCGACTGCGTATTATCAAAATAACTTAAAATATTAGCTCCCCTTACCTACTTATAGTCCAGCACTCTGCGCCATAAATCAGGACTGGGAATTAAGGTTCGATAGAGCATGCATATTGTCCTCCAAAGAAGGAGTTTTAAACCCATTGTTTGGCCAAACCGAAGGATCAGCGGTTTAATATGGAAATTCTCTTTCGGATCTAAACTAAGATGTCATTTGTGGAGTTGATGATCACTCCAAGGTAGGTGAACTCCTTCGCTACCTCGAATTTATTGCTATCAACAGTGTCGTTTTGTCCTAGGCGATGGATAGATGTGTGTTTGTTTGTTGATAGCATGTATTTGGTCTTGTCCGTATTAATTTCAAGGCCAACCAGTTTCGCCTGTTCTTCAATCACCGTGAAAGCATGTAACACGGTACGCTGAGAATGGCCGGCCATGTCGATATCGTCCGTATACCCCACTAGTTGGACGGATCTATTGAAAATAGTGCCTTCCGTGTTGACACCTGCACACTATTTGCTCCATAACAAGATTGAAGAAGTCACATAATAGCGCATCTCCTTGCCGCCACTGCGCGTTATCAAGTGTCATGCGACATAATTGGATCAGTTTTGCCAGGATCAGAGCTAGAGCTCCTGACGATGACTACGAGTACTATCAAAGGTTTGATTGATTGATTGATTGATTTTTTTTATTTCATCTTTGTTAATAGTTACAATTGTTTATACCTGCGAAGCTTTATGGCTTTTCTGCAGGAGGCTGTTAATGACAATGAATTATTAATATAATATGGCAATGGTGCGATGGTAGTGTATTCACTAAGTGATTGGCAGGTCGTGCGTTCGAATCCCGACCAGCGCCATGATTTTTATAAATTGAATACACACAACAAAAACTGATCTTTCTAAAGCAATTTAGGCGCCACCTGTTGAGAAAAAAAAATCCCATCGCACCAAACTTCTTTCCTATCCTTCTATTCTTTCAGTAAGTAGCACCCAAAAATAGGCAATGAATTGCTGGGAGCTACTTGCGCAACAAACTAAAAATGCCTTCGCTGTGGTTTTACCATTATAAGGGTACTGTGTCACTACAGAAAAAAAGAAATCCCTTTAGCGCACGCAAATTATAAAAAAAAAAAGATTATTTGCAGTAAATTTAAAAAGAAAACTAAAGAGAAAATAAAAAATTAAAAGAAACCAAAGTTTAAAGATTCAAGGAGCTACTGGCTATCCGTGAAGCCTGTCGCCAGATCAAACTTCACTCAAACATAACACCGAGGCAAAGGTTCGCCATACTTATTGACAGTCAGGCTGCCATTAAAGCGATCGCTTCGGTCACTATATCGTCTAAGTTAGTACTAGAATGCCGTAATGAGCTGGCACTGCATGATAAGTTCAAGGTTACCCTGATCTGGGTTCCAGGGCACAGTAACGTTTATGGAAACGAACATGGCGACGAACTGGCCAGGCAAGGCTCAGCTCTCCACTGCTCTCTGGCGGAACTAGTCCACATTCCACTCGGAGCAGTTAAGGCAAATATCACCACAGAATACCTCAAAAAAGCCAACCTCAGATGGAGCAGGCTGACTACATGCGTCATTTCCAGAAAAACGTGGCCAAACTATAACAAGGCAAAAACAACCGACCTTCTAGGTAGAACCCGAAAAGACATCGCAAGAATAACGGCGATCATCACGGGACACTGGCCTATAGGTGACCATGCGGCCAAGCTGAGCATCCCATACAATACACACTGCCGCAGTTGCAAAGTGACAACTGAAAAAGAAACCCTAATTCACTTTTTATGCACCTGTCCGGCTTTTGCTAGGACCAGACTACGAACATTGTGAAGCCCTTTCTTCAATTCACTTGAGGAAGTCTCTGAGAAAAGTATCAAAGAACTGATAACTTTCCTGCACTCCGCAGGTTGGATTTAGCCTCCCCCACCAATCGATAATACCCAGGTTTACGTGAGCTTGTGGTATCAAAACGGCACTCGGTGCTAACTGGGTTTGTCTTATCAAACCGCCACACCTACCTTAAAGATTCAAGGTTAAATTCCATCATCTTACTTCATTATCGACTCTAAAAAGTATATTTTTTATACCCTATTCTAAGGGTATATTAATTTTGACGCATAGTTTGTAACATACCTTAATATCGCCCGTAGACCGCTAAAAGTTACTATATTTATGATCAGCATCGATAGTAATGTCGATCTAGCCATGTCCGTCCGTCCGTTGGCAAAAATTAGGCCTTTAAACTGGGCCTAGAGAGCTGAAATTTTAACCATATACTCTCTAGGGTCCCGAAATAATCAAGTTTACGAATTTTTGAAATCCGCCCACAGACACGCCCACAAACTCAAAAAAACAAAATTTTGGAAAAAAACGAATTTTGAGCTAGAAAGCTGAAATTTTTTTATATATGATCTATGACTCCTAAAACTACTCGGGATATAAAATTTTCAAAATCCGCCCACTGACACGCCCACAAAAAAATAAAACAATTTTATTGAAAATCCAAAGTTTGAGCTAGGGTGCTGAAATTTATAATATATACTCTCTAGGTGTCCTCTATGCTCATGTGTAATTTTTTTTAAATCCGCTTGCTGACACGCCCACAATTAAATAAAATAATTTTATTGAGAAACCAAAGTTTGAGCTAGGGAACGTTTTTTTTACAAAAGCTTCGTTTTTGTTTGATAAAATCTTTTAAATGTTATATAACAGAATATGTAGAGCGTTCTTAACAATTCAACCATACTTAGACTTTTGTCACGCCCACTTATGAGGGATAGGAATAAGAATAGAGTATCCAACAGTTCGCCCAAGCGGACTGTAGCCCGCCCCTATGTTTTTAATTTCCTTTTTCTAATGTTATGTTGTTCAATATTTCTTAATTGATGAGGTAGAGCGTTGAAAATATTTTGGATTGTATACATCAACTGTTTCTGCAATACTCATTGACAATAGGTGGTAATTGATAGAGTCCCTGTGCTCTGCTTCACCTTAAGGACTTTCACTTCCCTTGGGCTATTTCTTCCGGCGAGTAGCCTGATTTCCCTGTCTTGGATGCCTTGTAGCTTTTCGATATGCGTTTTCGACGCTCCTCCCCACGCTAATATGCCATATCTCAATCTCGATTCTATAAGACCGTAGTAAACTTGTTTTGGTACACAAGTAGATGATTTGTTCTGTAGATATGCCAGCGCAAAAACTGATCCCCTCAACTTTTTCCGTAAGGCATTGATAACAACCTCAATATTTTCGCATCTTTGTGTGTTAGCGCATCTGTCTGTTTTTAAGCTTATGCCTGACTCTGGATACATTGGGCTGTGGATGATTACCAGCCCGTTGTCATGACACCATCTTCCTACTGTATTGAACTCGGACTGTATCACCATTTCTGCTTCTTCCAGGGACGGATGACATACTACGATTGCCGTATCATCTGCATAGGCAAATGGAACACTTATTTTCAAACACTTCAACATTTCATTGGTGCATAAGAAAAAAAGTAAAGGGCCAAGCTTAGAACCTTGTGGAACCCCATGCAGTACTCCCAAATCACTGTTGTAGGAACTGTTGATTTTAACCTGAAACGTTCTTTCTTTCAGATAGCTCCAAAGCCAGTCAGATATCTTCCCTCTAATCCCAATTCTTCCTAAGGCACGATAGGTTTTTTTATGGTCCAGGGTATCGAAAGCTTTGCTAAAGTCCAAGAATACAACTAACGCGTGATGACGGTTACTCAGGGTGGTGTTGATCAAGTTGGAAAAATTTACGAGCAATTGGTTGGTGCTTCTCCTTTTTTGGAACCCGTATTGATTTTCGTTTACTATATTATGTTTTTCTATAAATTCTCTTAAATACGGTCTGATATGATCTGCTCCATACTTTTGTCTATAGCCGGTAGAACTGCTATTGGACACCACCTTTATAAATTGGCCTAACAATTCCCATTTTAAGCTGGTGGTTTTAAAGTCAATGCAAAGATGGTGACTCTCGACTTGAGTGGCGTTTTCCAGGATTTGCCTCAGTGTGAAAAGTCGCAAGTCATGCAAAATCCAAATAAAAATAAGTTTTAGTTCAAAAATAAATTGAACGAACGAAAACAGCGAACGAACAAACTTAACTTCGTTTGCTAAAGTTTCTTTCAAAGTTTCGCTGAGTATTTAATTATAGGCTTGCTCTTACGCCGCCTTCGTAAAATGGATTAATGGCAACGTCGAGAGAAACTCTTGTTTAATTGAAAAGCATCACCGCGGTTTTGGAGAATAAACAAAAAAATTCAACCGCATCAAATGATTTGCTGTGTCTATAGAACTTTTTATCAAATTTGCTTTCTTGGAAAGCTATCTAAGATAGCAGCGTACAGATTTTTGCCTGTTTGTTTCGTGCCAATCATCTGGAGAACAAAAATAAAACTTTCAATGTCTCGCAGCAACCTGCTGAACCAATCAGGCCGTAGGCCTCTCTTTTCATGTTTTGATTTTTTAATGCAGAAGAGATATACCTATGCGAGCAGATAAGTATTTCTAGTACAATTATCAAATACATGCCACAATGATGACTCATCGTGTTGTTCCACCCCCACAACATCTGACCGCTTCGAGTGGAATCGTTGTGTTCCCCTTTCGTCGGTCGGGGGCGAATGAAATTTGCTGTTTACTTGGCTAACATTCATCATTTTGTTTGTGTTCTGGCATTTGATTCGCTTCGCTGGAAAGTTTAGTCTTTAAATATTTTTTGTTTGTTCAACAATATCGGCATGATGACATACTGATCTTAATAAATTCTGGTTCTGTTCAAAGATCATATATAAAATGGGTTTTCAATGAGCCCATTAAACATTGAGGCATGTACATACTGAAGACATCTGTCAGCGAGCGGAGTTTAAGTAGCACGTTGGAGGAAGGAATTCCGCATTACTGATTTTTCCAAATTAATTAATTGGAATCAGTAATTTTCTTGATCTGTTCGTTACGGAACAATTTGAGTGGGAACTATATGGGCATGATGTGACGTTCTCTGATTAAAAAATTCCGGAGGCAAGATAGTCTTAGATTCGGAACACCAAATACTACAAAATCTCAAACTGTGGACTCAATCAATGCAAACACTGATTCTGTTTTTGTAACGTTGATGTTAACTGCGCCCACCAAAATCTTCAGGACAAGAAACTTCATATTAACTCTTCAACAGACTCGACCTATTTTCGCTGTCCTTGCTATGAACTATGAAAACATAGCCATTTTCGATTCAAGGAGGATCTTTTCGTGCTCGCTCAAATGTCTTAGAGACAAGTAAACCATCTCTACCGTTCCCTAAACCTCGATCGATCGGGCAGGTTATTTCCGCATTTGTCTGACAGAGTTGATTGGGTTCATTCTAATAATCAGGCGGCTAAAATTATAATTCTGGGTGACTTCAATGTCCATTATTGGAATTGGCTACGATATTCCAACTTAAGTGGCAGCAGGGCAGGTCGAATCTTTTGCCATTTGCGGTAATCTTACTCAGTTTGTTGATGATCCAACTCGCGTTCCCGATAGTGCCAATTGTTTCAGAAACACCCTTGACCTCTTTCCTACTTCAGAGCCCGACGAATATAATAATTAAATTCTACCCTCTGATAGCTACAATGAGAAAATAACAACCATTTAGAAAATGGTCAGAACGACCAACGTCCATGTACTTTATTTCCAAACAAAACATTTGGACAAAAGGTAAATAAAAAACAAACCAATATTAATCATGCCTCCCACTTCAATGCATCCAGTCAAATAAGACTTTGAAGGTTACAAAAATTCAAATAGAGCTAAAAATTGGTATGAATGTTCAGAATACTATTATAACTGAATTGTGAAAAGTCCCCATCAATCCCCCTTGGGCAAACAATTTTATTGATGGTAAAAGTTTGCAAAAATAGGTTTTTCGCGTTTTTCAGCTAAACGGTGAGCTTTACAGCAAAAATAGTCCTGACAAAAATTGTAGATCATCCGATTGTCTACAAAAAATGTATCTACACTTTTTTTTTATAAGTATTGCCATTTCCGTGATATAGCGGTTGAAAGAATTTTTTTCCATGGGAATTTTTGTAACCTTACTTCTATTTTAAGGACTAATTTGACTGGACTAATAGTCCAGAGCGTAACTTCTTCATTAAGGAAGACGAAAAAAAGAAGAAGAAGATGAAGAGGAGGAGGAACAAGAAGAAGAAGAAGAAGAAGGTAAAAAAGAAGAAGAGGAATTTGAACTGAGAATTGCTCTTAAGTGACCCGCTTCGCCGATTAAAAGGATTTCCAACTATTATTAGAAATTATGCCTAACATGCCTGTGCTCATGGCGAAGCGGCGTGTTTTATAGCTAAGCAGATATAAATTAATTCAACTAATAACGGTGACGGAGCGCCGCCGTGACTCAGTGGTTAGTGTTTTAGGCTTTTAATTAAAGGGTCTCAGGTTGCCAAGGCCAAGTATAACATCTTGAGTTTTTTTTCCACTGCCTCGCTTCTTGAGAACGTCTGATAAAAAACATCCAAAAGTATCAATTGCCATAAAAAGCTTCTCGAATTTGCCTTTGAGGTTCAGCTTAGAATTGTGGATCCCTTCCACTTCGCACATGGTTGGAGAAACTTAGTGAAATGCCCCGTATGAGCCGTTAATAATAGCACTTAATTGACTCATACAGCGGACGGCATGCGGCCATAAGGTCCGTGATTGAAATTGAACTTAAAGTCGATAATCCAATTTAGACATAATATCCATTTTCAAAGAGACATAATGTCAAAGACTCCACTAACAACCAAATTAAAAGGATAACAAATTCAGTATAAAACAGCCTTAGCTCAAAACATTCGAATTGTCTAGTTTTGCTAGACATTGAAAAAGCGCTCGACACAGTATGGCATGAAGGACTTATGTGCGGAGCTTCTTGCATAAAAGAAAGCATCTTGTTTACGCTGGGACTGCAAAGTAGTTCATTATTGATATTTCTTACGGAGTTCCACAAGGCTGCAGCCTCGGTTCCATTCTTTTTAATATTTTACTACTTTTAATATTTTTAGTACGTTTGGCAAACAACACAGAACTCGCTATGTTTGCAGATGATACTGCACTGTTTTCGTCAAGCCTCCTTCCTCATCACGCACTACATAAGTACATTACAAACTAGATATATCAACTGGTTTAAAAAATGGAAGATTAAGGTTAATGCTGAGAAATGCCAAGCAATGTGATCCACTCGACGCAGAAAAAAAGAGTTTTTTGCCCCAATCTTCAGTAAAAATAAACTATAACGAGATTGAATAAGTGCCGTGACATAAGGCCAAGTGACATAAAGCCAAATTTTAGTTTTGGCCTTATGTAACTTTTCCAAAGCGTCACAAAGCCAATTTGGCACCAATGGAAAGTGAAATTATCAAAAATGAAAAAAGGCCCCAAATTGGTTTTCAAAATAAAATGTGTTAATTAAAACGGAAAAAAAGTTTTTGTTACTGTAAAACATGAAAAACCATAATTGATCTTATGTCTCAAACGAATTTGGCCTTATGTCGCTTTCCTAAAGAGTCATAAAGCCATATTTTCAGATTTGACCTTATGTCACTTGATCTTATGTCACGGCTCAGATTAAGTGGTCTTAAAATTGTAAATATCTTGGTGTTATATTTGATAAAAAGTTGACCTTTCAAAGTTATATATCTGACACAATCCACAAATCCTATCTTTTAATAAAAATACTCTATAAATTAACAGAAAGTCAATTTTCAAAACGATTTTTCAACCGGTTCTACCCTATGGTGCACCAGTGTGGTTTGATTGCGCTGAGACTCACATACAAAATCTTCAAATAAGTCAAAACAAAGTTCTTAAGTTAATGCTTTGCTTATCGAGGTTTTATTTAACAGACAGACTTAAAAAAGAGCAAATGTCAGTCCAATAAAAATTGTTTCATACAAACTTCAAGAAAAGCTGTTTGCGTGATTACTCAGATAACGAACTTACACTTAACCTTGAAATCATATCTATCTAAACACGTTTTATGTTTATTCGGGCTGGTGTGCAATGTTCGCTTTTAAGTGCTATAAAGGGTCTTTAATTAAGGCCTTGACAACTACTTTTTTAAATAAAATGCACACTACTTGAGATATCTCAAAAAAAAAAAAAAATACGTTGAACCCAATTTTCGATGACTCGGCCGCACATTTCGACCGATACGGCCGCTATCTCTCGTTCAATATTGGCTCTGAGCTCCATTTACCGTAACGTGACGGTCATTTTCATCGAAAAAAAGCAGCCTCATTACGCCACCGAAGTGCTGTTTCATGAAGCACATGAGGGTTCTCACCTGTCCAGTAACGCAATTTTGTTAATTGACGAAACCATTTAACCAAAAATGCGCTTCATCGCTGAAGTTGATTTCGAAATTCTTCATTTGCTTCCATCATGTCCAGAGCCCAATTTGGGAACGTACGTCGCTTGATATGATCAAGTGGCTTTAGTTAGTTCTTGACTCAGCTTGATCTTGTAAGGGTGTAGGCCAAGATCCTTATGCGAAATTCGCCATAATGTGGTCTGGGAGAGGCTTGCTTCTTGAGAACGCCGTGAAATTGACTGATTAGGCTAGTTTGCGACGGACACCTCTACGGCAGCGATATTCTCTACACTTCGGGCAAAACGTAATCTCACTGGCATGGTAACATCAAGCAGCGACTACACTAGACTATGAATTGCTTGTCTACTGGGACGAGAATTACGGCCGAAAATTGGCGTTTACACTCTTAAAGTTGCGACCACCGAATCGGAATTTCGGTAATAGATTTTAATTATTTGTAAAAATTGTTCCTTCGTGTACTTCACTGTTATGAAAATGTTGATTTCACTGAACATTTTGACATTGACAGTTCGGTAATCGGTTTAAGGGTGCGTTCACACTGAAAGTTTGAAGGTGTCAAGTGGCTAATGAGAGAATTCAATTTGTTTCCCTTAAATTCATGTAAATAATAAAATGTTAAAATATTGTTAAATATTCTAGGTTTAAAGAATAAAGTTCTCCAGCTCTGAAATTATATAAATATTCAAACCACTGTAAATATTAACCTGCCAATAACAATGAATCTCAAGTCTTTTACTTTACTTTGCTCCGAATCAAATCCACCTCCTTTATAAAGCTCAAGTAAGATTGAGTGCATCTGGAGTTTGGCTTCCAAGCATTCTCTTATAATACTAGATAGTTTTCAAATGCATGAAGTTAGTCTAATGGATGAGTCGGAAATACCATAAAATCTCCAACCGCTGCCTCAACAAAGACTTGTCGCTGATTATTGTCTATTATGTGGATACTATCAAAGGAGATGTTTGAAGGAAACACATTGCTAGGTGCTGCTTACTGTTCAACAAAAAATGCATGTGCTACGAGTATGTTAACACTATAAGGGTACTGTACATATACAGAAGAAAAAAAGCCACTTTAGCGTAAGCGAATTATAAAAAAAAACATAGGGACGGGCTACAGTCCGCTTGGCGAACTGTTGGATACCCTATTCTTATTCCTATCCATCATAAGTGAGCGTGACAAAAGTCTAAGTATGGTTGAATTGTTAAGAACGCTCTACATATTTTGTTATATAACATTTAAAGGATTTTATAAAAAAAACGCTCCCTAGCTCGAACTTGGGTGTTTCAATAAAATTGTTTTATTTAATTGTGGGCGTGTCAGTGGGCGGATTTTGAAAATATTTACACATGAGCATAAAGGGCCCATAGAGAGTATATATTATAAATTTCAGCTTCGTAGCTCAAATTTTGGTTTTTCAATAAAATTATTTTATTTATTTGTGGGCGTGTCAGTGGGCGGATTTTGAAAAATTTTTATCCCGAGCAGTTTTAGGAGTCATAGATCATATATAAAAAATTTCATCTTTCTAGCTCAAAATTCGATTTTTTCCAAAATTTTGTTTTTTTGAGTTTGTGGGCGTGTCTGTGGGCGGATTTCAAAAATTCGTAAACTTGATTATTTCGGGACCCTAGAGAGTATATAGTTAAAATTTCAGCTCTCTAGGTCCAGTTTAAAGGCCTAATTTTTGCCGACAGACGGACGGACGGGCATGGCTATATCGACATTACTGTCGATGCTGATCATAAATATAGTAACTTTTAGGGGTCTACGGGCAATATTAAAGTATGTTACAAACTATGCGTCAAAATTAATATACCCTTAGAATAGGGTATAAAAACACAATTCCTAAAAACACATTATTTGTCCGTCCTACTAGGCAGGCAACTTATGCTCACCATCTACCGCTGCACTTGCCAACTGCCAGGACGCCTGTTTACCAAAAACTTTTTATATACAAGCAAACTTTGGAACTCGCTTCCAAGTTCCGAGGCATCTTTCCGGATGAATACAATTTTACAACTATTTACAACAACATACAAGCAACACTTATTTGAAAGCATCTCTGGGTGCTAGCCTTTCCTGAGAGAACAAATTTAAAAAACAAAAACATAGGGACGTGCTACAGTCCTCTTGGGCGAACTGTTGGATACCCTATTCTTATTACTATAACTCATAAGTGGGCGTGACAAAAGTCTAAGTATGGTTGAATTGTTTAGAACGCTCTACATATTTTGTTATATAACATTTAAAGGATTTAATCGAAAAAACGGAGCTTTTGTAAAAAGAACGCTCCCTAGCTCAAACTTTGGTTATTCAATAAAATTGTTTTATTTAATTGTGGGCGTGTCAGTGGGCGGATTTTAAAAATTCTATCTCCCAAACACAAAGATCGATTTTTCGATAAATTTGTTTTTTAGAGTTTGTGGGCGTGTCTGTGGGCGTGTTTCAAAAATTCTTTAACTTGATTATTTCGGGCCTAATTTTTTCCGACAGACGGATGGACATGGCTAGATCGACATTGCTATCGATGCTGATCATAAATATAGTAAGTTTTAGGGGTCTACGGGCAATATTAAGGTATGTTACAAACTATGAGTCAAAATTAATATACCCTTAGAATAGGGTATAAAAAGAATCGGATGAGTATGAAAGTGTTTCCTATCTCATACTGTCGAGATGTTTTATTTAGCTTTGCAATTACCATAAATGTTTATAATCATGAGGTTTCTATTCATACATAATGTGGTCATCGGTATGTACATTCAATTACGAAGACCCTGAGAATATCTCACTGGTGAAGTGTTTATTTAATGCTCTTGAAAATTGGTTTGGTATTTATCGAACAACTTTTTTTTTTTAATTTAGAGCATCGAGGAAATGAATCTGTTTACTTAAGACCTAGCTATGTACATTATATTGTTGTGAATTGAGGTGAATGATCACCAAGGCAATTATCATAAATTGCGCATCACATGTTTACTGGAAGTATAAAACACAAACAAGTATTGAAGGAGAAAACTTGTGATCTAGATATTTGAATCAGAAGGATTCGGTGCAAAATCTTGCCATTTGTTCGTCATGACTTTACTCCATATGTGTTAAATGGAGTTGCATATCTGCAGCCAGCAGATGGATGTACAGTGTACTCTCTCCTAACGGACACCCCTCATAAGCGGACACCTCTCATAACCGGACAAATTTCAAAGAACGCAATAATCTACACAATTTTTAATGTAAATAATTCTCTCATAAACGGACTCTTTTATAACCGGACGCGGACACCAGTTTTCATAGCCGCCATATAATTTCACTCTCTCTTAAACGGACAAAACGCATTTGGCACACTTCGTTGTTTTTTTGTTTGCTTTTTTCGTTTTCTTTGCGCTTTGCCCAGCAAAATTTTTTAAAAAAATGGTAAAGAATGTAAACATAGTCCGTCTGTCGACTATCCGACTAAAATTCTCGTGGCGCAATACGTAGGTTTGTGTGTAAGTGTAATGCATAATTTAAAGCATAAATATAGTTTCAAGTAATGCAAAAATGAATTTTTAAAGTCTTTGTTCTTGTTTATGTTTTGTTATTATCCTTTTTAGGGTTCCGTAGCCAAATGGCGAAAAACGGATTCACTTTTCTCCGAAACTATAAGAGCTATACTTTTGAAACTTGGTAAGTAGATGTATTCTGTGAACCGCATTAAGATGTTCACATAAAAATAAAAAAAAAACAATAAATTTTGGGGGTTCCCCATACTTAGAACTGAAACTGAAATTTTTTTTTTTCATCAAACCCATAAGTGTTGGGTATCTGTGGATAGGTCTTCAAAAATGATATCGAGGTTTCTAATATCATTTTTTTCTAAACCGAACAGTATGCGCGAGAGACACTTCCAAAGTGGTAAAATGTTGCTCCCCCCCTTCTAACTTCTAAAATAAGGGAATGATAAAACTAAAAAAAATATATGATGTATATTACCATGCAAACTTCCAACGAAAATTGGTTTGAACGAGATCCAGCAAGTAGTTTTTTTTTAATACGTCATAAATCGTAAGCCGCAATTTACCTTTCATTAAATCAACTCAAATATATATATAAAAAAAAAAACATTTAATTTCATAAACATAAACCTTATGCGTAAACCGTGAACCATTATTTTCTAATAATAAATCTGTAATAGGTGCCTAAGTAAATAATAATTATAATACGCACGGAACCCTTCATGGGCGAGTCCGACTCGCACTTGGCCGCTTTTTTATTACCTAGGTACAATTAATGTTTATCACAAAAAATGCATTCCATTTTAAAATAAAATGTTATAGGTACCATAAGTGCATATATGTATGTCTTGTTTCTTTTTTCAAGGCTGTCAACGAAATATTTTTTCTCATAACCGGACACCTCTAATAAGCGGACAAATTTCTTGGTACCGTCAGTGTCCGCTTATGAGAGAGTTCACTGTATTGTGATTTTCATTGAAACCTAAAATTAGCTTGAAAATTTACTTTTATCTGGATCATGGGTCTCAGGCAAAGTATTTCTTAGTGCCTAAAATTTATTCCCAGAGAAATATTTCCGTTAGCATTTTTGTGCTTCTGTGTAGTGATTGACGAGACTGGGTATGTATATTTTGCTTTCCGAAGTTGTGTTCTCTTTAAGCGCATTTTTTTAGACTCTAGTTTTGAAGGGAAATATTAATTAATACTGCTCTGGTATATGTTTCTAAGTAATCTTTAATAGTTTCGCAACCGAATGCCAAAGTACTGAAAATTAATTTCAACACTCTGTAGCATTGCTCACTCTGTAGCATTGTATACAAGCGTACTCGTAGATAGACAAATAGATTCGATTTTATTGTTCACCAAAAGTTCGTCTGATTTCATATAAAAAGTTAAATTAAACATGGTCTTGCCGTCTGCCGATTGATCCTGTTCTTAACAATTTACAATAATAATTCCATCAGCGCGATCAGACTCAGAGAGTCGGGATGCTGGACTGCAAAAATCTACGACCATAGTACTCGTATTATTGTAGATTCTCTACCGAGAGAACCCGTACCGGCCTCAACAGACTATATCATTCCCAGAATGTCTTTTATAAAGCGTTTTGACGTTCAGCTCCTCACAAGATCAGAATCGCAAAATTGACAAGTGACTTAGGACTTGGATCTAACAACCTACACCGATTGGTCAAAAATAATTTGCGGGGTGGGTGCGGGTGTTTTTTCGGAATCCTTAAACATCTCAAAATCCTGCAGACTTCCGGATACCGCCAGCGATTTCGAGGCAAATCAGGCTACACTCAAACATAA
This sequence comes from Portevinia maculata, assembly GCA_949715645.1. Taxonomy (NCBI): domain Eukaryota; kingdom Metazoa; phylum Arthropoda; class Insecta; order Diptera; family Syrphidae; genus Portevinia; species Portevinia maculata. The sequence goes on along the minus strand of OX454526.1, from coordinate 305,779,102 downwards.
CGCCGACGCAAGAGATCGTTGACAGATCCTTAAAATTATCATTATTATTGTTGCACCCGCTGTGTGGCTTGTGGCACCGTCTTATTGGAACCAAATATCACCGATGTCCAATTCATGCAATTGCTCAAAGAAATAACGTTCGAATATGTCTCTGTAGCGAATAACATTTACCGTAACATGACGGTCATTTTCATCGACGAAGAAAACGGTCCAATGACGCCACTGGCATGAAAACCGCACCAAACAGTGAATTTTTGCGGATGAAGTGCTGTTTTGTGAAGCACATGAGGTTCTCACCTGTCCAGTAAGGCATATTTAGCTTATTGATGAAGCCGTTTAACCAAAAATGCGCTCCATCGCTGAAGATGTGATTTATACAAGCCTTAACATCCTTTATGGCTAATATAAATAAAATTGGTCCTAAGTGACTTCCTTGGGGAACTCCAGACTGAACTGTGAAAGATTCTGATAGCGATCCTCTAAGCTTGACTTGATAAGTTACGAATCAACCCATTTTCTGAAGCCTGGTGGGAATTCATAAAACCTGAGCTTAAATTCTTTTATTTCATGAGACAGCTGGTCGAAAGCTTTAGAGAAATCAGTATATATGCAATCCATTTCATTCTTTTTCTCTAAAGCATTTTGACATGCATGCAAGAAACCTAACAGATTAGTGACAGTAGACCTGTTTTTTCAAATCCGCGCTATTCATTACAAATTACGTTGCTACTTGATGAGAAATATAAACTTCGCATGGAATATTTGCTCAAAGAGCTTAGGAGTACTTTTTTAGAACAATTGGTGCAATGCCATCGGGACCTGATGAATAGTCGTTCTTAAGAGAAGAAATTAATTTTAGAACTATGTATATTTAAATCGAATGAAAAGGTAGAACGATGATTTTTTGTTTGTTGGCGGAGTACATAGTTTTGTCCTGTTTGTCTTCAAGCCAATACCAATGTGACGTATTCTTCAATCGCCTGACGGGTACTTTCCGGAACATGTTGAACGGCTTGCGACGTTCAACATGTTCGTTGGATACTGTCTTATTCGCGACTATATGCAAGGTTATGCAGCGATAATTCCTGCAAATCACAGCATCGTCTTTCTTGCAGATGGTGCATAATTCAGCAGGTAGTCCAGCCATCGGGCATGCTTTATTTCACCCATACTTGGTGGATGATTTAGTGCATGTGCCCTATGAAAATACCTTCGTCGATGAAGAGCTCCCCTGGTAAATCATCAGAGCCGGTGGTGACCTTCAGGTTGTGAGCCTTTTTCTGCGTTCCGGTCTCAAAGCAGAACGATAGACGTTTTCCTTTCTTCTAAAACCTCCGAGTTGGGAGTTGGTGCCGCGAGCAAGCTCTGTCAGTCAACCCCGCGAAGACTGAGATGATGCTGTTCACGAGTAGAAGGGCTATACCTCAAGTGAGGTGGCCTTACTTCCAGGGCACTCAACTAAAGCTATCAAGCAAGGTTACGTATCTGGGTATTGTTCTAGATCCAAAGCTTAACTTTTCTGAACATTTGGTTGCTAGGATTTCGAAGGCAACTAACATTCTCTGGCAGTGCCGTAGGATGTTCAGCAGAACCTGGGGACTTAGTCCTAGGCTGGTTCACTGAATTTACACGTGCATTGTTAGGCCATACCTTATGTATGGTGCGATTGTATGGTGGGCTAGAGCTCACATCCTCAAACGTCAACTGTCGAAGCAACAGCACCTTGCGTGCTTATGCATTACAGGTGCGATGAGAGGAACTCCCACTGCTGCTATGGAAGTGTTGCTCTGTTTTCCTCCCTTGCAGTTCCTTGCTGAAAGTGAGGCCAGAAAATCACTATACCGCATGTGTGTAGTACTTGGACGGCAGGTCAATCTCGGCGATGGGGCCAGAGGTGCTAGGTACAGAGCTCTCTATGACAGCCTACCTAGCCATCGGGGAGGAGCACTTGACACTGTGTGCATGAAGCAAGTCTTTGAGCGCCGTTTTCAGGTCATCCTTCCTGAACGGCAGGAATGGAACAGTGAGGGGTGGAATGGCTTTAAGCCGGGTGATGTCATCGTCTATACCGATGGCTCACTCATTGACGGTATCTCCGGAGCCGGGGTCTACTCTAGAGACTGTCGGATAAATCTATCTGCAGCCTTGGGTAGACAAACAACTGTTTTTCAGGCAGAAATCTTTGCGATTGCTACTGCCGCAAATATCCTGTTAAGGAGAAGGATTAAGGGTAAAACCTTATACATTTGCTCAGATAGCCAAGCCGCTATCAAAGCCTGTTCGGCTGGTTCTCTCAACTCAAAAATAGTTGAGGAAACCATGGTTAAGCTTAACCGTCTGGGTAGATGTAACTCGGTATCACTTGCCTGGGTTCCTGGGCATACAGGTATCGAGGGAAATGAAAGAGCGGATGCTCTGGTCAGGAAGGGCTCTTCAACAGCCTTCATTGGCCCACAACCATCTATAGGATGCTGCTCATCCGTCTACAAACGTGAAATGGATTCGGCTCTACGCCAACAACATTCCGAATACTGGCATGACCTGGTCTCATGCAGGTATTCGAAGAAGCTAGTGGACGGTCCAAAAATCAGCAGAGCTAAGTTTTTGCTTGGACTAAACAGGAAAGACTTGAGACCCTTGATTGGTCTCGTCACCGGTTTCAGTCCTCTTAACGAGCACCTCAAAACCATCCACATTAGGAGCTCGGGCCTATGTGAGTGCTGCCTGGAGGCGGATGAAACGGTATCTCACTTCATCTGTGAATGTCCGGCTTTCGCCAGAACCAGGCTCACCACTATAGGCAAACAATTCGTTAACGAAGATGAGATGGGGGAAATTGAACTTGCAAATATCCTTCGCTTTGCCAAGGCTCCTGGCAGGTTCTCCCTCACTGAATCTTACTAATCGCCAATAACCAGCGAGCGGGCAGCTATGCTGAATTACAATGGACCAATAGGTCTAAGTGCTGCACATACAATACAATACAATACAAAACCTCCGAATGTTGTTTTGATCAACCATCTTTGATTTCCCCAAGCTGGGTTATTTCTTTGTGTTGCAAACTAAGAAAAATATTCGCCTATGAAATAGCGGAAAGAAAATCGCCACAGTTTGCGTTACGTCCTGAATGGAAACACTGCATTAAAATATACGGCTTGTTGCGATTAGTCTACAATTGAATTTAGAAATCTAAGCGTACGACAACTAATTAATTTTGATTGCAACAAAATGTATCCATTTTAACTTTGAATTTTTGTTTAAATTGTACTCCTAAAGTTTGAAAAATTCCGTATTTTCCCCACTTAAATCAGCCTATTAGTTCTATAACTCATCAATTATGTGATCCGTTGAAAAGTTGGCAAATTTTCTTTCTCTCAGGCGCTAGGACGAACTTAATCTCTTGACAATAATACCATAAATCTCTTCTTCAAACTCTTTCATTGTATGCGACATAGACGATGTATTTCTTTACACAATGCACGCCTAAAGAGAACAACACAAAATGTTACGTATACGCCTGAATGCACAAACTATACAAGCTGAACAACAACAGCCAGAGCACACACTTGACTCGATCTCTTCTCAGTCACCCCTCGGGCCCACTTGACTTTTCAAGTTTCAGTGGCAAGCGCACACACAAGACAACATTTGAATAAAAGGCAACAAACAAACGCTCTGCCAAACAATAGCCCATCATGCAGACTCTATTCAATTGAGATATTAATTGACTTCAGGGCGGTTGGCTAACCATTTCGAGAGAGTAGCAGCATTCTTGGTTATTGGATAACAAAAAGATGACAGTAGCATCCACAACTACCAATTACCATATAAAAGATACAAAGTTGCGGTAGAAACAAAAAGATACGTTTGTTTAAATAAGCAAAGAGAGGGATTCATGTGAGATTTTGCGATATGCTGTTCGAAACATAGATAGGAAAAGCCCCACATTCAATTGAAGATAGTGTAAAGGTCGTCGAGGGGGAAGAAGTGGATGGAAACGCTGCTGCTCCAGCTTCGTCAAGTAATTGACGATCATGCAAGTGTGTTGATGAACAACTCTCTGATACCACCATAATTGGTGAATCGTGAATCAGTATGCGAGATGTGATTTGCCTTCCCAAGTTGATGTGAATCTGTCTTATAATTCAAATTAATTGAATTACTTTTTTCAACGAAGCCTACCACTATAACTACGACCGACGACGACAAATCGTTGTGTGAGATTTTTTTAAAGATTGATTTTGTGAGGGAAAGATGTCGACGGGCTGAGGCCTATTCGTATAAGTAATTGAGTCATTAAAATAATAGTAAGCTAGTTAGCATGGAAATGGAAATGAAAGTTGTGTTAAGTTGAAAACCACTGACTTGTTGAAAATACTACGAGTTCTGATTTTAAAAAGTTATTCTTCATTTAAATGCTGAACAAAATTACTCTGATTCTACCTGTATTTTTCTTTTAGGTTTAATAATTTTAACTCATAGTTTGTAAAAGGGATTTTTGAATACCCTTAATGTAATAGCTACACAGCGCGGGCGTTAAGAAAATTAGGGTTAGAAGATGGGGAGAGATGCCGATGCACGTTGGCTTTGAATGTTCGTAGATTATAATGTGTAGGAAAAATGGAGCGGGGAAGAGCATGCCACATTCGTGTTGTTTGTCTAAGGAAATATTCCTTGTATTTTACTGTACGTCAGAAGGCTTAAGGTTATACTGATGCGCATTCCTTGCACAGTGGGTAATGCGGTTGAAATGTTCTAGGTGTGGAATGCAACTGGCTATTTCGTGTGAGCACTTATGGTGGAAATAACGATAAACTAACGAGAGACAAGAGACATTGCGACGATGGCTAAGACAATCAAGCGATCTCGCGATGTTACACTCACCAATGAGTTTTATCGCACGTTTTTGGATCCTGTCAATTAGCTCCAAATAAGGTAATTGGTGCACCGGACCAGATATGGCATTGTACTCAAATTTTGGGCGGATAAACGCCTTATAAATAGTAGCCAGATGAGAGGGAGTGACATATTTCTTGCAGCGCTTAAGGAAGCCTAAGCATTTCGCAACGTTCTTGGCGACATCAAACATTCTAACGAAAGTTATAATTAACACACATACCGAGAATGGAAAGCCGTTCGGTTTCAACGATGCAAGTGCCATTCATGGACAATGGCATGGTGTTAGGGTTTTGCTTTAATGACAGAAGACAGCATTGCGTTTTGGAGGCATTAAATTCCACTCTATTACTTACACCCCACGGAGTTGTGCTGTCTAGATCAGAATTTAATGAGCTTAGCATACGTTGCCGTTGAAGTTCCACACACGAGGAAGAGGGGCGTAACCCAAAAAAATGAATATGAGAAGCTTTGGGTACTGTCATCGGCAAAGGAGTGGATTGGATTAGAGGTAATAGATAGTTATAAAAATGAAAATGAGAGTCGGAGACCAAACAGAGCCTTGGGGAACACCAGCATTGGTGAGTTGCAGACTTGAAACCGTCCAAAACAACTTGAATTGAACTGTTCGAAAGGTAATTTCTAATCCATTGAAGAAAGGTATCATCGATTCCAAATGCACGTATTTTCGACAAGAGAGCTTGGTGTCAAACTCTGTCAAATGCTTTTGAAATATCAAGCGCAACGATCTTACTTTCACCACCTTGGTGAAGAGATTTTTTTTTTTTTTTTTTTTTTTTGAATAGAGTTTCTAATATTACTCCCAAGCCATAGTAATATTATCGTTACTCTCAGCAAGCTGAGAGTTACCTATCCTGGTTAAAAGCACGAGACTTGGAACCAGAACTAGGCTCGGACGAATAATAGGGGTAGGTGGAAAATCGTACATGCGACTCTTTCTCACTTAAGATAAGAAAACAAAAACCACCTCCCTTCGAAACCTGCATACTACAACTAGGTTATTCCTATCTAGTAGTTTTATTTAAACTGTAAATTACGCGTTTGGCAGGCAGCTTCCCAGTGGAGGCACCTGCTAATACCGCCATAAGCACGCGGTTACATCTTATTGCGCTAATTCAAATGGTTTTATCCTTTGTAATCGGCGCACTAGGTTAGTATCGTCTCGAATTTGTAGCATGGTGATATTGCAATGACCGTGAAGGCGTGTCTGTTGTTTGCAGGCAAAATGTTTTATTTCATGGTGAAGAGATTGATTCCACTTTTCGGTAATTTTTTTTTAAAATCCGGTCACTGACACGACCACAATTGAGAACAACTCTTTTTTCGAAAAATCAAAGTTTGAGCTAGGAAGCTGGATGTATACTCTCTAGGCTAGCGGCTCTTAATGCTCATGTGAAATTATTTTTAAAATTCGCCTACTGACACGGCCACTTAAAAAAAACCGTTTTATTTTTAAATTATTAATTAAATATTTAAATGTTATAATTAAAGTCGTTTTTAACAATTCCTTTATAAAGGGTCTTTCATTAGCGACTTGACAACTTTAAACTTTCAGTGTGAACGCACCATTAAACCGATTACCGAACTGTCAATGTCAAAATATTCAGTAAAATCAACATTTTTATCATGGTGAAGGAACAACGTTTACAAATAATTAAAGTTTACTACCGAAATTTCGAGTCGGTGCTCGCAACTTTAAGAGCGTTAACGCCAATTTTCGGCCGCAATTCTCGTCCCAGTAGACAAGCAATTCATAGTCTAGTGAAAAAATGTGAGTCAGAATATTTGCTGCTTGATGTTGCCGTGAAAGTGAGACTACGTTTTGCCCGAAGTGTGGAGAATTTTGCTGCCATAGAGGCCTCCGTCGCAAAGCAACCAAATCAGTCAATTTCACGGCGTTCTCAAGAGTTTTGCCTCTCTCAGATCACATTATGGCGAATTTTGCTTGGCCTACATCCTAACAAGATCAACCTGACTCAAGAACTAAAGCCGCTTGATCATATGAAGTAAAGTACCTTCTCGAATTGGGCTCTGGACATGATGGAAGAAAATTAATTAATAAGAATTTCATCGCAAAATCATCTTCAGCGATGAAGCGCATTTTTTGTTAAACGGCTTCGTCAATAAGCAAAATATGCGTTACTGGACAGGTGAGATCCCTTTTTTTTCGTTGATGAAAATGACCGTCACATTACGGTAAAATATATTCTTTTGCAGTTGCATGAATTGGACATCAGTGATATGTAAAGGGGTTTTCAACAGGGACGCTACATAAGTAGAGCGACAGGGACAGCAAACGACGCTGAATTTTTGCCTCTCTTTTGACATTTCTCTTCAGTAAGGTTTGCCATTTCATGGTGGAAAGATATACAAGCCAACAACGAGTCGAAATTATTACAATTAACTACCGAAATTCGGAGTCAGTGGCCTCAACGTTAAGAGCGCTACGTCCAATTTATGGTCGTCATAATCGTCAGCAGATCAACAATTGAGCGTCAAGTGGACAAATTTGAATCCACAAGCACAGTACAAAATGTTCCCATGCCAGTGAGACAAAGAAGTGCCCGTAGTGTCGAGAATATTGCTGCCGCTGAGGCTTCAGTTGAAGAAAGCCCAAATGTGTCTCTCACACGTCGTTCTCAAGCGTTGGGCATCTCTGTGACGTCGTTGTGGCGAATTTTGCGAAAAGATCTTGGCCAATTGGATGATATGGACTTGGATGACATGTGGTTCCAACAGGACGGCGCCACAAGCCACACAGCGAATGCCACAATCAATTTATTGGAAACCAAGTTTGGAAACCGTGTTATCTCACGAAATGGTCCAGTCGCTTGGCCGCCTCGGTCGTGCGATTTGACGCCGTTAGACTATTTCCTGTGGGGCTACGTCAAGTCTATGGTCTATGCCATCAAGCCAGCGACGATTGATGAACTTCGTACGAATATCGAACGTGAAATTGCAGCAGTATCGGCCGATTTATGCTTGAAAACCGTCGAAAATTGGGTTCAGCGTCTGGACTTCTGCAAGCGTGCCCGTGGTAGCCATGCAAAAGAAATCGAGTTCCATACATAATGGCATCGAACGTACTTTCACAGGAATAATGAATTTCAGTGATATCCGAAACCGTTTTTGTTTTATTTAAAAAAACTTTTGTAGCGCTCTTATTGAAAAACCCTTTAGTTCCAACAAGACGGTGTCACAAGCCACACAGCGGGTGCAACAATCGAGTTATTGAAGTCTCAGTTGGGTGAACGTGTCATCTCGAGAAAAGGACCCGTCGATTGGCCGCCGAGATCGTGTGATTTAACCCCTCTTTTTTTGAGGTTACATTAAATCATTGGTCTATGCCAACAAGCCGGCGACGTTAGAGGAGCTCAGAGCCAATATTGAATGAGAAATAGCGGCCGTATCGGTCGGAGTGTGCGGCCGAGTCATCGAAAATTGGGTTCACCGTATCGACCGCTTTATACGTTCCCGTGTTGGCCATATGAACGAAGTCGAATTTCGTTCATAAATGTTTTGATAGTAATTTAATCCAATTTTTTTGAGATATCTCAAGTAGTTTGCATTTTATTTAAAGAAGAAACTGTCAAGTCCACAATGAAAGGCCCTTTATAAAGGTTTCTGCCGTACCCACTTTTAAGGTTTTTTTTTTACAAAAGCTTTATTTTTTCAATAAAATCCTTTAAATGTTGTTTAACAATTGCTTCTTAACAATTCTCCCATACTTATATTTTTGACACGCCCACTTAATGAGCAAAAGGAATAGGAATAGGGTATGAAACAGTTCGCCCAAGCGTACTGCAGACTTTCCTTATGTTTTTGATATTAAGTTAGCTACATTTTACAGCTACATACACGTTAGTAACATTAGTTAAAATAAAGACATTTCGTGCAGTTTAGAAGTGCGATGCAGAGGACATCATTGACAACCATTTAAGTATGGCATGGGTACACTAAATGCAGACGTAGACCTCCAATGCGAAAGTAGGAAATAATAACAGTGTGACGTTCATGCACATGAACATGTATGAGGGAGGAAAGAAAAGAGTGAGAGCGAGATGAGAAGAGATGCAACGCTGGAGTAAACGAGGAGTTCCAAATCAAAGTCGGTATACACCAATGAAGCGTCCTTAAACTCTTGATACGTATATCTGCTTGGGGGAGAAATGACGAAATGACGGACTCCAAAGTTTATTCCTTGGTGACGATAAAGCCACCAGAAGAGATAATCAAATGTCCCTGTAACAAGAATTTGATGTATATTTTTAGAAGGATGTCGTATAAGTCCGAAAAAGACAGAATACCTGTGCTGCTGTGCTGCCTGTTCCCTGATCCACTCCGACCTATTCCAAAGTGATGAATAAAGAAGTAATTCCCAAGCGCGAAAAATGCAAGTATCTGGAATCTATGATTAAAAGCGAAACAACTGTTGATGATGACATCAATCAAGGAGTAGGCGTAGGAATGGATAAAGTAGCCTGAAAACTCTGCCATATGCGGCGACCAAAAAGTGCCATACACCGCAGTTGTTATCTCGGTGCTCACATTCGGTGTCCAATGCATACAGCATACAAAAGGCATGAGGACCAATTAACGGCAGCTTAGATGAAGATCTTTTGCATGACAGCAGCAGTTATAAAGCTTGCTCGAATAAGAAGTTGAAAGATCCGAGGAAGCCTTCACATCAAAGGACCTATCTAAAAAAATGGATCGTGTCCGGTTCAGTTGGCAAACCGGCAAACCTCACAAGCGGACCAATAGGGATGTAGTTAAGTGGGAGGGTTATGATCCCTTTAGTCCAGATCATAACCTCGTATTTAAAGAAAAAGAAAACTAGCCAATAGCCATGCACACGGAAATCTGCCAAAAAGAGGTCGGGAAACAGTTTGAAAATGTGTGGAAGGCCTAGGGGATTGTCATTCGCAACACATCGTCGGTCGCGTTGCTGGGCCTTAAACACTGATGGCACGACTGCATACTACGTAACGTTTAGGGATTAACTCTCACTTTTTACGTCATTGAAGCCATTCACAGCTTAATAATACTGAAGTTCCACACTTATGTACTGGAGCAGAAGGTTAGGTAAAGTAAGGAGGGTTGCATACACAATTGTGTAAGTGTCACCCAACTCCTTACGTAATTTAAGGATCCCTTCTTAAATTACAGGCGGTTCTTTTATTCGCGGGGTAATTTGTTTATTAAATTCTTAAAAGGCAATACGTGATTGATTTTTATTCGTTGCTATTTCTCGGATTTCATACTCCTGTTGGAATTCATTCGCACAGTTAACATAATCAACCGGAGCAGCTACACAATTTCCATTCTAGAGATATTGCCCCTAGAGTGCACTACAATCGTAAATGCATGAATAGATTTCAAACCAAGACCACAATAACGGAAGTAGCTAATGATAAATCACTCGCATCGATATCGACTGCTATAAATGAGCCATAAAAAGCGTTGACACTTATGTCATAGTTCAATGTTTTTTCAGCATGATATTATGTATCTACAGCAACCGCAAAACCGTAACTGGAACATATTGGTTTCTTGCATCTCATGGCCTGGATCAGTTTCTTCTTTTCTTAGACACGGCACATTTTCAGTAAATTGTAGAAGACACAATCGCAGTTGTTGGCTTTTCTCCTTAGTAACCAACATAATAAAAGTTGGTTTCCTCATGATCTTCGTTCGTTCTCTAGGTTACCGGCGCTGCAACGAATCGTCTAAGATTAAACCAAAGAATTGCTTTAAGCACCAAACCAATGGAGAGCCAAATGTGAAACTCGTGTCGGAATTATATAGAAATGCATTAAATTCTGGCTTGGTGGTGAAATTTAATTTAAACAGCGGTAAACCTTAGCAATTCCATTACGAGAACTATTTCTGAGGGATGAAGCTCTTTGTCCGTTGGAAGAGTCTGTAGGGAATGAAAATACTAGATTATGGTAACAATGATTCCATAAATTGGGCAAATTGCCTGCCCGTTGTGTACCCATGTTCCATACGAGTATAAGTTAGGCACATGGTCAGATGACTTGAACGTGATGGAATATATTAGATACGTAAACCCATTTTCTCTTTTCACATAAGAAAACAATAATGGAAACTCTCACATGGATGTGGTGCTCATTTGCGATTCGCATTAGTAAGATAGGGGCATATAGGGATGAGGTGCACGATTCATGCATGGGCAGTGAAACATCTGGCAAATAGAGTTGGAACTCAAGCGAAGCGATTTCGTACGAATTGACCTTATACAGATTAAAGGTTATATTTGCTTGTACAGAGACTACATTTTCTCCTTAATGGCGTAGCTTAAGTGGTAACGATAATTACGTGAAAATCGCTTTGAAGAGTTTCTTTCTTTTGACTTAGATTCGTTGGAATAGGAGATGAAGAAATAATTGTTCACCGGAAGGCGAAAATGTCAATAACCGACTGAATGCTATTAAAAAAATGTCAAGAAGCAACCAGTACTGGAGCAGAAGGTTAGGTAAAGTAAGGAGGGTTGCATACACAAAAGTCTTAAGTATCATCCAGAGGCCAAAAAAGGTTCATTGTGAGTACCCTTGTCGTGGTAGGACGCGCATTCAACATAACTATTTGGATCTGTTAATGAATCGATTATTATCCATTATAGGCATCTGTGCTAGGTCATCCGAGCAGTCAAAGAACCGTGCTCCAATTCAGGAAAACCGTCGTACCGAGCAGGGGAATAGGAGTTGTTCCCCATGGTACAAATCTGTTAATTTTTTCTATGTGATATGGATTTTTTTTTTAAATAATTTATTTTTGTTAATTTTCTGTTAATTTTTTTAATGTTAATTAAACTTGAAATTTTTATTTATTGTGTTTTAGTTATCCTATATGTTATTTTTGTTCCAATAAAACTCGATATATTAATTGAAATTATGTTTTTTTAATTATTAAAATCAATCCGTGGTGCAAGGAGGGTGCTCCTGGTGCATTCTGCCCACGCGGTTGGTGCATTCAGTACATACCATAGTACCATTTCACATTTTTCAAAAAATGTATGCTAACTTTCAGAAGACAGACGCTATCAAAAATTTAAGTTTGTACGTTTAAACCGAGCAACGAGAGTTTTTTTTTTTTTTTTTTTTTTTTTTTTTTTTTTTTTTTATATATAATTTGCTTACGCTAAAGGGATTTTTTCTGTTGTTACAGTACCCTTGCTAAGAACACAGTGTAAGCTACTTGGTATTAGAAAGAATAGAGAGATAGGAAAGAAGTGTTTGGGTGCACTTGTAGGGTTCTTCTCCACGGGTGGTGTCTAAGTTACTTAGGGAGATTACGATTTCATGTATTCGGTATAAAGTAATGGACTTGGCCGGGATTCGAACGCACGACCTTCCATTCTGTAAGCGAATACACTACTACTGCACCATTGCCAATTGGTCTTTTTGCGGTTGACCGCAAGTTTGTTGTCATCCGTTCATCTTGATAGTACTGATAGCGCAGATTCGATGATCTCGCTGAGAGTGGGAAGGAACTTTCCTGTGATTAGTATGACTATACATCATCCGCATATGCTATTATCTTTATGCCTTTGCCCCCCCCCCTCATGCTGATGTGCTAGAAGGTTCAGATTAAACGATGTAGAATTTATTTGTTTAGATCTACGATACATAAATATCAACAGATCAAGAAAAAAACAAAGGAAAAACAAAAGAAGAATATTACTTTAAATTACAAAAAATAATTATCTTAATGCTAACAATGCGAGTTCCTTAAATCTAGTTCTGGGTAAAACAATATCGAGTTGATCATGAACAAGATTAAATAACCTACAACAGAAAGTAACCGGCTCATTTGCCCCGTATAAAGTGGAGTGATGAAATTCAAATAACAGAGGTCTGGCCCTAAGAACCCTGTGAGGGGCATAAATACGAATTAAGGAAAGTAAGTTATCACAATCAATAGAAGAACAGAGTAAATCTCTAACGAACATAACGCAGTGCAATTTACGGCGAACTTCGAGGGAAACGAAACCCAACAGCAAACATTTAGAACGGTAAGAATACTGGACATTATCATTCAAAAAGAAACGGCGTAAAGCAAAGCGCAAGAAGTTTTTTTGAACTTTTTCAATTCTGTTAATGTTTTTCAACGAAAACGGATTCCAAACAACAGTACAATATTCCAGACAAGGACGAACCACACTTGTATAAATGGCCTTAAGAGTATAGGGATCCCTAAAGTCCAATGAATTTCTTTTTAGAAATCCTAAAGCGGAATTAGCTTTTGACATTAATTTGTTGATATGGGAATCAAAGGTGAGTTTACTATCGAAATCAACACCCAGATCTTTAAATTCAAATACAACATTAATTGTTTGGCCTTCTAGACGATAAGCGGGCATTATAGTATTTTGTGTTCTATTATACGACTTGGTGGCACATTTGTCAATATTAAGATGCGGATCATTCAATTTACACCATTCCAAAAAATAATCCAAATCTCTCTGGAATAGCTGACAGTCACTAAAATCAGAAATACTCGCAAAAAATTTAATATCATCCTCATACAGAAGACAATTACAATAATTAAGAATTCTCGGCAAATCATTGATAAAAATGAGAAACAAGATTGGCCCAAGATGGCTTTCTTCCGGTACACCGGACACAACTTCAATTTCAACAGAAAATAAATGTCCGATAGAAACGAATTGTTTCCTACCAAAAAGATAGGACTTAAACCATGAAAGTAATGGGCCAAAAAATCTGTAACATTCAAGCTTTTTTAGAAGGATATGCAAGTTAATTCTACTAAAGGCTTTCACAAAACCAGCATAAACTACATGCACTTGCTTGTGATGCTCAATGAAACATAAGCAAAAATTAGTAAACTGAACAAGGTTAGAGCAAGTCGAACGCCCCTTCCAAAAACCATGCTGAGAATCACTTATATGGCTACTTAATATGAATACTATCCGTTCCTTCACAAGGCGGTCCAAAAGTTTAGGTATAATCGACAATTTAGAAACTGGTCTATATATCGAAATTTGGTCTTTTTTACCGCTCTTATAAATTGGAGTTATAAGTGAATATTTCCAATCATCAATAAATGTCCCACTAGCCAATGACTGATTGAAAATAGAGAGCATAGGGTAGAAGAAGCAGAAGTTAGAAGCTAGCACCGCCGTTGAACATTTTAAATCATTCTCGACAAATGGGAATGATAGGACGGCGCTGGAAATGCTATCAACTCTACAAGTTCACATACAAGCGAAGGAGCTGCCAATGAAGACAAGGCAAATACAAATTTCTGACTGCTTTGGAGGGAAGTAGTCATAACTGTACTTAATTGCGGATGAATTGATGTATGTATGTGCGCGTATAAATATTAAATCATTTCCATGGTAAAATGTGTTACTTTATTTCCAGGTACATATGTATTTACGTAAATACATACACAGTATACATACCTACTTACAGAACCTTTATGAAGTTTATGTTTGTTCATATTTGATATTAAATGGAATGTAATAGAATAACACAGTAAAACTATAAACTTATTGGCTATAAATACTGTCGTCTCCCTTCGCCGGACAACTCCCTTCAACGGAAAAATTTCCCAGTCCCGTTGATGTCCGTTCAATAGAAGTTTCACTGTATATAATTCAGACCTAATAAGGCTTGCATAACACAAAGATTATTATGTGTGTACATGCTTGTCTTATTTTGGAAACGTTCCCAAAAATGTAACCCCTTATTTTATCAGCAATTTACCCACGTATTAATTCTAATATCGGTTGTTGGTAAGTTACAATTAATTCAAGTAACCTAGATAGTCATCAATAATACCAAAAACTAATAACATGAATGCCGAATATAAATTATTATCGCACGACTTATATCATGGTCAAACTCGGCCGTCCACCATCAAAGTAATATTTTTAATTTATAAGTACACATTGCGTGCACGAATACATTATCAGGTCCAAAAGTAGAGACCGTCACTAGTGCTATCCTTAAAATGCGTCCGATTCTCCAATTTGGAAAGCAAATATTCCCCTATTAAGGTGAATCGTCTAATTAGTGACGAGATTCAATAATTCTCATGGCGATGTCTGATCGATTCGTTTTATACAAGTCTAGAAGATCAACTTTGCTTGTTAATTGGGGAACATCGGTGTGGGAATCAAACCATACTGAGAGAACTCGCACGCAATACATTGTGTTTTTTAATTGCACACTCAAGTATAAGTGTTTACTTGTCTGTCCCTTGATACATCCTTGGCAGGTTTAAAATGCATTTGTTTACTGAGGGACTATGATCTATTGTGTCGTCTGCTTTTACCTTGGACGGGTTTGTTACCTCTTCCAGAGCCCCGTCTAAATACCCTTATTTTATTGACTGTATTGGAGTCTTGTTTTGATTAAGCCTTGGCAGCTAGGTCACGCACCTAAGAGCACAACTTACAGACCTGTTTTTTTGATGAGTCTGACAATGGGCTGTGGATCCATATATATATATTTAGTGTTTTCTCAAATATTTTATCCGCTTGTGAGTTAATGCCCCGCAGCATTCCAGAATGTGGTCCGGAGTTACAGCTGTCTCGCTGGAGAATGTGCAGAGACCCTCCTCTGATATACCTATTTTCCTAAGGTGTTCCTTGAGGTCTGCAATGCCTCGTGAGGAGCATTCTTATTTAGGCCGATGCGAGTTTTGATTCTCTTAAGGTTGTATTTTCTTTTAAATGGGCTCCAAGTTAAGAATACATTTAAATGTTGATCTGAGCGAGTATTCTTGAAGTGAAAGGACGTGTTTCTCGGCTTTAAAAAAGCTTTCGACACCTTGAAGCATACGAAACTTCTAGAAATGCTGCGGAAAATCTCAATACGAGGGCATATTTTGGAATGGTTTGACAGCTATCTTCAAAATAGAAGAATGGAAGTGTAAATTTCGGACAGATATAGCCAAGAAAAGCATCTCAGGTACGGCGTTCTGGAGGGCTCTATCCTGGGTCCTTTACTCTATACTATATATGCAAATCAAATTTCAACAGTTTTGCGAGGTAGTATTGTATTTGCTTTTGCGGACGATACAGCGATGGTAGTCAGTCACAGGGACTTTAAAGCAAACGACGTTGAATGATTTCGAATCTGGATACACTCGTTGAGAGGGACACCACGCTTGGCTAGCGTACTCTAGGGGGGCCGAACAAAAGTGATGTATAGGGATCTGGTCACGTATGTGTTCCCCGTCGCATAATATACCAAGGTCGCGAATTGATTGAACGAGAGATACCTATAGCTTGATCGTTGAGTAGGTAAATTCGGGGAGGAGACTTGTTGCTGTTGAGAAGGTAGACTGACATTTGGATACATTAAGTTCTAGGCAGTTCTTAAGGTACCAGTTGGAAAAACTATTTAGATGTATTTGAAGGAGGCTGGAGTCATGTTTTGAGAAAATGTTGGTGTCGTCAGCATAGAGAGAGATTGCTGAGTGTTGAATGATCCTTTCAAGATCGTTAATTGTTAGAACAAATAAAAGGGGACCTAGATGACTGCCTTGTGGAACACCCGAGCTGGCTATCAATGTAAATATTTTATACAAAAATAAATGAAATGAAATGAAAAAAAGGAAGATACGCACAATGATTCTTTGACTTTGACCACTTTCAGACTCACAAAACCATAAGTACATATTTCCTTTTCTTGCAGTTTAAAGCCAGTCCCGGAAACTAAGGCAACGACGACGTGCAGAGAGTAATATTTTTCACATTATGTAACAACTTCTTTATATGCAAATGAGTAACCATTCATAATTTTTTCAATTTTAATGAGCAACGTGTAACGGGTACATGTAACGTATAAAGTACGTTTCTAATAAAATTTCTTGTAATGAGTCCTTATCCTGTGAAAAGGTATCTACATAAAAAAGTCTACTTTCATCCCATCTTCAAAGTTCAATTAATTACGTAAATTTCTTGCTTCATTTGGCAAATTAATTTCCTCATTCAGTTGCATATTTGACCTTTTTGTTTGTTTTTATACCCTATTCTAGGGGTATATTAATTTTGACGCATAGTTTGTAACATACCTTAATATTGCCCGTAGACCCCTAAAAGTTACTATATTTATGATCAGCATCGATAGTAATGTCGATCTAGCCATGTCCGTCCGTCCGTCCGTCCGTCGGCAAAAATTAGGCCTTTAAACTGGACCTAGAGAGCTGAAATTTTAACCATATACTCTCTAGGGTCCCGAAATAATCAAGTTTAAGAATTTTTGAAATCCGCCCACAGACACGCCCACAAACTCAAAAAAAAAAAAATTTTGGGAAAAATCGAATTTTGAGCTAGAGAGCTGAAATTTTTTATATATGATCTATGGCCCATAGAACTAATTGGGACATAAAATTTTCAAAATCCGCCCACTGACACGCCCACAATTAAATAAAACAAATTTTGGGAAAAATTGAATTTTGAGCTAGAGAGCTGAAATTTTTTATATATGATCTATGGCCCATAAAACTGCTTGGGACATACAATTTTCAAAATCCGCCCACTGACACGCCCACAATTAAATAAAATATTTTTTTTGAAAAACCAAAATTTGAGCTAGGGAGCTGAAATTTTTAATATATACTCTCTAGGGGCCCTTTATGCTCACGTGTAAATATTTTCAAAATCCGCCTACTGACACGCCCACAATTATTTATTTTTTATTTTTGAAAGTCCAAAGTTTGAGCTAGGGAGCTGAAATTTATAGTATATACTCTCTAGGTGCCCTTTATGCTCATACTTAAATTTTTTTTAAATCCGCCTACTGACACGCCCACAATTAAATAAAACAATTTTATTGAAAAACCAAAGTTTGAGCTAGGGAGCGTTTTTATTTACAAAAGCTTAGTTTTTTCGATAAAATCCTTTACATTTTTGTCACGCCCACTTATGAGATATAGGAATAAGAATAGGGTATCCAACAGTTCGCCCAAGCGGACTGTAGCCCGCCCCTATGTTTTCCTATCAAAAGAAGAACTAATTGCAAATGTTGGCAACTATTAAAATATTGAAAACGTGTTCATTACCACCCTCGTTTGAGCCTGATGTTCAAATTGATTTCAAAACTTTTGTATCGCACTGGACGCATCGGAAATTTCATTATGACAAAGTGATACTCAAAAGACAAAAAAGATAAAAAAGCTCCTTTGTAACTTGTAATAGTAAAACAAGTGCAACTGAGCACCGAGTATCTAATGGTGTCTTTAGGTGCTTCCACTCTGTCACACCTATTCCTTGTTTCCATCAAATGGAAAGTACAGGGTGGGTCAAAAGTGACTTCCTAATTTAAAGTGATAATAACTTTTATAGATTTAATTTTTTATTAATAATTTATTTTAGAATCACAAAGCCTTTTTTATGGAGATTTTTTTTTGGCTAAGTATGGAATATAATATCCCTTAAATGAGAACCAGCTTCATGCTCTTAGAGACGGGCTCTTTCTACAGCGTTTTCCATAACACTTCGTAGGACATCTGGGCTCAGCGCCTGTATTTCAGCACGAATGTTCTCCTTCAGCTGCAGGATAGTGGTGGGTTTATGTACGTACACTTTATCCTTCAAATAACCCCAGAGAAAAAAGTCTCGTGCCGTCAAATCCAGAGAAAGTGGAGGCCAAATAAATACTGAATTTTTGAAATTAAACGAGCTGCGTAAACAACACGTTTTTGAGGATCTCATGACTTTAATTCTTGCTTAAATTGGATTTTGTTGGGAAACAGCTGCAATTCGGTTCTTAGAACTCTTCGCAATGAACTGCGGGAGACACCGAGTTGACCAGAGCGCCTTCGTGTCAATGTTTCTGGACTCTCCACAACACTTGCAAGAATGCGTTGCACATTCGCTTCGATTCCTGCAGTGCGAGGTCTTCCAGCTCGTGGAAAATGAACCACAGTTGCTAGTTGATGAAATCGTGCCGTAATCATGTGCGCAGAGGGTGGATTTCGCACATTAAAATGACGCCGATAAGCTCTTTGGGTTAAAATAATCGAGTGAATATTTTCAAAATAAAATTCAATTAGTTTGGTCCTCTCTAAAGCGCTGTAGTTAATTTTTGTAAATCTCCCAAGTTTGTTTTAAAAGTACCTTAAAAAAGAAAAGAGAAAAAATTAAAAACAAAAGAGTTATGATTTTTTCAAATAAGGAAGTCCCTTTTGGCCCACCATGTATCTTCTTGCTTCTTTGAATCGATACCTTAAATACTGAATACATTAACAATGACGAAGTGGTATCTGTAAACTACCTTCTAGGTTCCCTTGCGCGGTTGATATAAATCACGTCTCACGGTAAAAGACTTAAACCCGTCTTCGGATGAATAAGCGACAACTTAAAATCTGAATGTAATTCTACTCACGGTTGGCTGTTTGTACTTGTTTTACAGGGTTTGTCATCCCTCATTTTACAGAGATGTGTAATGTCAAGGTATAGGTGGGCTAAGGAGGCAAGGGAACAATATGTTATTCTGCTGGTTGCCGCAGCACTTAGCTACCGTTTATGAGAGAAAATATAAGGAGACATGGTTGTTTGTGCTGAAACATTCATGTATGCTGAGTGAATATATAACCCTTGAAGTGGGAGTAGTCGAGGGCTGGGTGGGTTATTAATGCACTCGGTGGTGCCCGCTGTCGAAGGACTCTTGTTGTAAAAAAAAAAAAACAAGACGAGACCACATGCGTATTTTATTGCTGCTGGTTGAAAATTCACTTTTATTTTCGCCAAAGCGTTTGTTTTTATTTGGTAATCTATTTTGGAAGGATATTATATTGTTTTCCGTTTGGAGTCCTTGTATTGTGTTGAATTTAATATTCTTCTCGAACTTATTGCTCAAAGTTA
Organism: Portevinia maculata; assembly: GCA_949715645.1. Lineage (NCBI taxonomy): Eukaryota > Metazoa > Arthropoda > Insecta > Diptera > Syrphidae > Portevinia > Portevinia maculata. Next base: position 305,759,319 of record OX454526.1, on the reverse strand, counting down.
TTGTGTTTTTTTCGTAAGTCACATACTAGGATATTCAGTAGGGACTTTTGCAACTTTTGCGGCACACTTCATGTTGTGACATTAGTCTACACCCACACGTCACATCGCACGTCTTTTTTGTTTTGCGGGCAAGTTTTTTTTTTTTTAGGTCTATTGTTGATGAGAGGAAAGTTTTTGTTTCTCATGTGTGACAGGATGTGCAGGCATGTATATAGCAGCAATACATTCATCCGTATATGGTTCTGCTATCTGTGACAATTGCAATTTAACATCTAGGATAGAATAAGTTATGGGGTTAGAGCAGGAGGAACGAACTGCAATTGCAACCAATAAATTTTATATGAGAGTGAATTGATGACACCACCAGTTGATTAAGTTTGAAAGTTCTGACACCGGCCTGCATTGATTGAGAAGTATTTTCACATACATATGTTCATTTTGTGGTTTTTAAATTGCTTAAGAGCAAGTGAAAGAATTATCGGAACATATAATTTTGCTGGAAAGCCGCCTGTTTCCTATAAGAATAAAGGATCGGCGTGAACTCGAATTTCAGCTTGTTGGACAAAAATCATCTAGAGCATGATTTTGCAAAGAAACTGCGATGACCATAGAAGCGGTTTTTATGAGAAATCCCAGCACTTGTCTCCGTAAATCGAATGGAACCTCTGCAGCTAAATCACTATTCCCACCAGATCATTCTGGAAGGAAGACGCATTTACGCAAGAAAAATCAATCAACTTCTACACCGATGGATCAGAAAATAGTGATGGGTGGAGGTCATTTCTCAGAAAGACTAAATCTTAGTCTCTCTTTCCGTCTTCCTAGTCATAGTAGCGTGCTCCAGGAGGAAATAATGGCGATACAAGAAGTCTGATCGTGGCTAAAGAGAAATGTGATATCTACGAAGAACATCCGTATCTTATCGGGTAGACAAGCAGCTATTAAGCCGCTGGACTCAGTCTCTAAAAACTTAACCGTAGTCCTTGATCATCTATATAGGAGATGGCGGCCCAGTTGAACCTCTCCCACTGTTCGGTGCCGGGGCATAGAGACATTCCATTGAACTATAGGGCAGATTACCTCGCCAAAAAAGAAACCACATTTCCCCTTTTAGCTGACAAAGGTTCTCTAGATATACCTATCGCATGTAAACTTATACAGGGTGGAGCACGAATAGTGCTACAAAAGCAAAACGTAATAACTTTTTTTATGTGTGAGTAATCCGCTTATTTTTTTTATTTGGCAGGTTACTATTTAGATTTATTACAATGAAAGCTTGGGATACCGAAAAGATGGTTTCGGTAGTGCAGCGGTACCATGCTTTGCACCCCTGTCCAAATCAAATTAAGGCGGGAGTTTGGCGGCACTCCTCCGAGTAGATAGACCTTTATGAGGCTGGTAAACTAATTTCCGAATCTGGATACAACTGGATCAGTTTTGCCGGGATCCCGAATCCATTGCCATTGCCGAGTAGAGCTCCTGGCGATGAATGCTATCATATGCGGGTTTAAAGTCGATGAAAAGATGTTTGGTCTGGACTTGAAATTCATTGGTCTTTTTCCAGGATTTGCTTTAGTGTGAAGATTTAGTCTTTTGTCGATCTGCCACCTCCGTATTTAAAAAGCTCAGCTGGTAAACCATCAGAGCCGGCAGCCTTGTTGTTCTTTAGCTTTTTTGGAGCAATGCTAACCTATTCAATACTTGGTGGGTGAACCGGTTCTTCGTTGACTGGACGTGCGTTCTCTTCTTGCCCTATCACTCTCTCTATATGATGACCATGTCTTGTGACATGGTATGTAAATATATATAGGGCTAATATCTGGGTGCATCTAGAAACAAAAATGCTTCAGGTGGTACATATGCACTTTGTAATGTGTATCTGAAATACTCAGGATTGGGATAGAATATACCTTATATCAGGTGAGTTTCCTTAACATTTGCTGACCGGGCAAAGTGCTTCCTCACAAGGTCCCGAAATACATTCTCAATTTTGGACACACCGGTAGCATCTAAAAGCTTCTTATTTGAGACGTAATGCTGAAATTCGGAATGTTCGCTTGAGTACATTCGCATGCAAGCTCTAAGGCATTTTCTCTTAAACATTCTTAATATTTCCATATACGATGGATGATGTTTCACTATACTGGACTCCCATACGTCAAAATTGGACTAACGACCGCTTGGTAACAAATGGTCTTCACATCAGGTCTCAGGTATTTGGAGTAGAAAAGGTTCTTGAAAAACATAAATGCCGCCCTAGCCTCTTGCGACTGTGCATTTATTTGTTTATTGTACAAGGTGGCGCAAAAATAACCTTCCGATGTTTTTTGGCTGTAATTTAAAAAAAAAATGAAAAACTTTGATTCTTCTTGTGGATTATTTTTATTTGGTCTTTTAATTTTTTTTACATCAAGTCGAGAATATGATGTCATGTAAATGGCCGCCGCCACAGTTGATTGTCATTTGAGCCCTTTTTATGGCATTTTCCATCACTTTGGCCAAAACTTCCGGCGATAGGTCCTCACATTGTTGACGGATATTGTGTTTAAGAGCTGCAATAGTCTGAGGCTTATTGACATAAACCCGCGACTTCAAAAAGCCCCACAAAAAGAAGTCTGGAGCGGTCAAATCAGGCGATCTTGCTGGCCAGTGCAAATCGCCAAAACGGGAGATTAGGCGCCCGGGAAATGCATCCTTCAGCATATCGGTTGTGGCACGTGCAGTGTGTGCCGTTGCACCGTCCTGTTGGAACCACATGTTTTCCAATCCCAATTCATCAAGTTGCGGCAAAAAGAACTCGTTGATCATTGCTCTGTAGCGCTCACCATTCACAGTAACCGTCTGGTCGATGTCGACGGCGCTTCCATGACATCTTCGGCTACAGCAGCAATATTCTCTGCAGAACGGCTACTCCGGGGTCTGCCACGACTGGCAGCATCTCGTGTTGTGCCAGTCTTTTCGAGGCGAGCGGCTCAACGTCGCAGTGTTTCACCAGTAGGCGTTGGACGGGTAGGAAATCTGCGACGAAATTCACGTTGTGCCAAAGTCACCGACCGATTATTGCTCAAATAAATAGTCACCAATATTCCGCGTTCTGGAGCAGTGTAGCGTAACATTGTTTATTAACGTGTATTTCGCATGTGTTTACTATACAAATGTCAAAACAGAACTGATATTAGGGGCCAATCGCAAAATTTATAGCATTTTCTGATAGGAGGATTACTTTTGCGCCACCTTGTAGTACAAAAACTACTTCACAACAGTCTTTTACCCCGAAGAAGTTCATCGGTAATATTTGAACTGGCTGTTCCAGTATCCATCATCACTCCAAAGTCCACACTACATAATTTTTCGATTTTTATAAAGCTTTTTCTTTTTAGAGGTATACAAATTCAATATGAAATAAAACACTTGAAGCTTATGTTAATGTCTATGATACTCGTATAAGCTTTATTTAGTAGATAATTTAATGCGATTAGTGTTTAAATATGATGGCGGGCATTATGCTTGTCACGGCTAGCTCGAATGAAGAACGTCAATGCCATTCAACTGAGGAACGAAGAAGTCAGAAATCATGTTTCTATAGCGCTCTCATTTGTCGGTTACATTCTGGCCGGCGTCGTCCTTAAATAAATATGGGCCGATGAGTCCACAAACAGTGAGTTTTGATGGATGTAAGGGCTTCGCGAAAAAGGCTTCTGGGTCTCCCAATTCGACAATTTTCTTTGTTTACATATCCATTTAACCAAAAATGAGCCTCATCGGAGAACATCATTTTGCGTTGAAATTAGGACCGCACCATGGTTTTCAAAATAAGTTTGCACAGTTTTTCACGAGGTGTTCTTGCGTTAATCCATTCACCGTAAAATGGCAAAACGTACTCACCACAAATGGACTTTCAACTGTCAAATTGACAATCTGTAAAAGCAGTGTTGCCAGTTTAAAAACCAAACCTCTAAAAAAATACCCTTTACGTCCGCAACTCATGCGAATTTTGACTGTGTACTTCAGATATTCAGCCCTATCATGGAATCCGATCGTAACAGAATTGGCTACGGTTTATATGTACTGTAAGATTTTTGTATCGAACTATCCGTTTCGTTTGACATATCGTCCATTTCTGTTTATTTATGACGTGGGCTGAATTCTCAAAATTGTAGCAACGCGCTATGCTATAGATGTTTTTGTTAGCTGATTTTCCGATGGCCTATGACAGATATATGCTTCCGGAACATTGTATGCCGCGATAGTAGATAAAAAGGTAAGATCAAAAATAGATTCTGAGCAAGGAAGTTAAATGTAAGTCAATTTTAATTTGTACTTTTCATTCAGTTACTGATAATATTTGCTTGTGTGATTTCTTCGTTTAAGTTTATCAAAAACAAATCAATTGCAGTACGACCGGCTTGTTGAATACATTTTTGCTCTGTATGTCATACATGTACATTGTACATGCGCTAGTACGCGTTTATATTTGCTCTACGATACGGATACCCACCATGATTTTAATAAGTGCTACGTTAGTAACGTTTTTGCGATCGCAAGTTCTTCCGAACGTATTCCATGATAGGGCGGATTAAAGGAAATACTGAATGAATTATTTTAAAATTGCGTATGCATGAAATATGAACCGCTTTCAATTTTGATTGCTTAAATTTAATTGATCTACACTTTTACAGATAACAGTTTACTTCGTTGAATTTTCATTAAAAAATTGTGTCGAGTGTCAACGATTTGTCCATAGAAGAAACAATAAAATTCATTATAGGTAACAGAAAAATTAGTGAAGTGGAAATAGAATCGAAGAATTGAGTAGACGTGTAAAAAGTTATATTTTTTTTATGTCTTTCGACAACACTGAACGAAGTGCTGTAATTAATTTCATATCTTGGCACTGTTTTTATTTTATCACTTTTAGGGGAGAGTACGATAACTATGGTGTCAAAAATTTGATAATGGATTTCTATAGAAGATTCAAAAACAAGCATTTTTTACTATGTGTGGGGTGGTCTATTTGGCCCGGTTTAGGAGGGGGGCAATTTTAGAAAAAAAGACTTAAATTGGAAAAAAAATTATTAAAAAAAAAAATTGTCTGGGTGCGACCCGCAAGGGCCACACGACTAACTTCCCAGTGGGATCAATATGATTTATGCGATTAGTGAGAAATTTTAAAATGTGGTTAACCATAAGATATAGTTAAGAATTATTTAATATTAAAAAACGCCATTTAATATTGTTCATGGAAATTAAATGTTATTAATAACAGCGAAGTGTGATATATATTAATGCAACCATTGTTATGAACACGGAGACCTGTAAATTTACATGTATACGAAATAACGGAGCACAATGTAATAATGATTTGCTCAATGACAATAAATAGTAAAAGTAAAGCCAAATTAGTTTAGTTATTTATTTACTTACAAAAAACGGCTGGACCGATTTTGCTGGAAACTTAATCAGTTCTGAGTTACGTACCTAGGCTTCGAATAAACCTGGTCCCATGTCGATATCATCTTTGGTTCTCGAGGAAATCGTGGCGAAAGATAATTCCGAACGTACGTACATACGCACATACGTACATACACACACCCAGACATCTCTATAAAAACGTTGGATTTGGATTCTGGTGACCTTGAAATGTGAAGATATGCCAAAATCCGCGATTCACAAAATCGGCCCCATTACAAGAACTTCCACTGGGAAGTTAAAATGATCTTTTTTCATGGAAATTAAAGGTTGTTAATAACAGCCAAGTGTGATATATATTAATGCAACAAATGTTATGAACACGGAGTCCTGTAAATTTACATGTATACGAAATAACGGAGCACAATGTAATAATGATTTGCTCAATGACAAATGACAATAAACAGTACAAATAAAGGCAAATTATTTTAGTTATTTATTTACTAACAAAAAACGGCTAGACCAATTTCGCTGAAAACTTAATCAATTCTGAGTTACGTAATTACGCTTCGAATAAACCCGGTCAGATGTCAATATCATTTTTGGTTCTCCACATAATCGTGGCGAAAGATAATTCCGAACGCACATACGTTCATACGCACATACGTACAAACACACGGACAGACATCTCTACAAAAACGTTGAATTTGGATAGTGGTGACCTTGAAACGTGGAGATACAGTGCCGCTCACTTGAATAGAACCCCCCCTTTGTTTCGACTTCCAAGTTCAATAACTTTTAAACTAATAAAGAAAACAACTCAATTTCTTTTTTCAATTCAAGTTTATTAAATTTTGTAAAACATAATTAAAAATGGTGTCCATATTTAAAGTAATAATTTTACTATGCATTTTAAAGTGATAGGACTCAACATATTTGTATTAAATTTTAGCTCATTTGAATAGAACACCCCACATAAAAAATGCATTTAGGAATAGTTAAACACTTTTAAGTTTAGGTAAATATTAAGGAACACAATTTAAATTATATTGAAGAACAAAATAACAAAAATTAGTAATGGGTGCTTCCACCCTGGTTATGAATAACCTCAAAAACTCTATTAGTCAGAGAATCATACAGTTTCTTGATACAATCAAATTAAATAAACTTGAATTGAAAAAAGAAATTGAGTTGTTTTATCTAATAGTTTAAAAGTTATTGAACTTGGAAGTCGAAGCAAAGGGGGGGGGGGGGGGTTCTATTCAAGTGAGCGGTACTGTATGTCAAAATCCGCGATTCACAAAATCGACCCCATTACAAGAACTTCCACTGGGAAGCTAAAAAAAGTTGAGACCAATTTTTTTCAAAATTGTAAAATGAAGTGCTAAACTGACTTTTGTGGTCAATGTTACCTTCAATTCTAAATCGAACACAAAAAACCGAATGGTTTTATGTCCTCTAGTTTTTGAGAAATTTAAAAATTACTAAAACTACGTTTTTATGAGAATTTTATCAAAATTTTGAGTTTGCATGCGAATTTTTCAAAAACTATTGCCATAAATAGTTTAATTTAAATTTAGGATTATAGAACAGCTTTCTGGCTTTCAAAAACGGTAAAGAACTCTATTGTAAGTATTGCCGTAGGGTGGCGACGGTGTAGAGGTTAGTGTGTTGGCTTGTTACCCGTGCGGTGCAGGTTCAATCCCCATGGGGAACAACAACATACGCCACCCATTCACATGCCTCTACACCAAAAAGGAGGATTTCTGCCTGGTAGTACAATGGACCGTTACCGAGTCTGAGTGCTCTAGGATTTGGAATTCCTTTTTAAATAATAAAAAAAAAAAAAAAAAAAAAAAAGTATTGCCGTTGTTTTTTAATAATTTTTTTTTCAATTTAAGTCTTTTTTCTAAAATTTCCCCTACCTCCTAAACGGGACAAGATAGACCCCCCTTCCATAGTACAAAATGCTTGTTTTTGACCCTTCTACAAAAAACCGTTATCAATTCTTGGCGCACTAGCTATCGTACTCGTGCCACTTTTAGTGTTGTTGCTACAAAAATAACAAGAAATGGGAATTTATGGCTTATTTCGGTTAACTCATCAAAAAAACTATTATTTCATAATAATTAAACATGTATAAAAAATTCATTAGACATTCTTTATTTTCTGTACCTAAGTAGTGAAAACATTGTCGAATATATAGGTGGGTTGACCCTTGTAGAAAAAAAAATTTGAATTTTACTTATTTAAATATTAAACAATATTAAACAGTCTCAAAATAGAACCAATTTACTTAAGAGCATCAAATAAACAACTTAAATAAATAATTTCCAAGATTACACCAGATAGTGAGAAAGAAGAGATCATTATGCAGGCGAAATTCAAATTGAGAAGTCAATTTCTAAAAGTTTAAGAAACTTTCCAGGTTAAGATACTGTCCTGAATTACTGAGGAAGTTTGTTGAATAGACAAATAGACAAAATATCATACAAATTACGAAAGGTGGTGCTATGGAAGGGAGGAACAGATATCGAGTACGAAAAGCCTGCACGTAGAAAACGCTAGATATCAGTCGGAAGTTGCGATTGCCAGACTTAATAAAGAAGGTCTTCCATGCATTACAACAATACAAATGACACACAGAAGGAATTAACAGGATGTCTAGCATGTTCGCTGCATAATTTGCGTAGGATATAAAGGGTCTTTCATTAAGGACTTGACAACTTCTTTTTTTAAATAAAATGCACACTACTTGAGATATCTAAAAAAAAAACATTGGCTTGAATTACTATCAAAACATTTACGAATGAAATTCGTCTTCATTCATATGTCCACCACGGGAACGTATGCAGCGGTCGATACGTTGAACCCAATTTTCGATGACTCGGCTGCACATTTCGACCGATACGGGCGCATATTTCGACCGATAAGGCCGCGATTTCTCGTTTAATATTGGCTCTGAGCTCCTATAACTTCGCTGGCTTGTTGGCATAGACAAATGATTGAATGTATCCCCATAAAAAAAAAGTTTAGGGGCGTTAAATCACACGATCTCGGCGGCCAATAGACGGGTCCGTTTCTCGAGATAACACGTTCACCGAACTGAGACTTCAATAACTCGATTGTTGCACCCGCTGTGTAGCTTGTGGCACCGTCTTGTTGGAACCACATATCACTGATGTACAGTTAATGCAATTGCTCAAAGAAATAACGTTCCAACATGTATCTGTAGCGAATACCATTTACCGTAACGTGACGGTCATTTTCATCGACGAAAAAAAAACGGCCCAATGACGCCACCGGCACGAAAACCGCACAAACAGTGACCATTTGCAGATGAGGTGCTGTTTCATGAAGCACATGAGGGTTCTCACCTGTCCAGTAACGCATATTTTGCTTTTTGACGAAGCCGTTCAACCAAAAATGCGCTTCATCGGTGAAGATGATTTTGCGATGAAATTATTTATTTTCTTGCATCATGTCCAGAGCAAAATTCGAGAACGTACGTCGCTTCAGCTTGATCTTGTAAGGTTGAAAGCTAAGATCTGAGAACGCCTTGAAATTGACTCATTTGGCTGGTTTGGGACTGCAGCAATATTCTCCACACTTTGGGCAAAACGTAGTCCCACTGGCACGGGAACATAAGCAGCGAATATTCTGACTCAATTTTTTTCACTAGACTATGAATTGCTTGTCTACTCTGTATTGGCGTTAACCTTCTTGAAGTTGCGAGCTCCGACTCGGAATTTCGGTCGTAAATTTTAATTATTTGTAAACATTGTTCCTTCGTGTACTTCACCATGATAAAAATGTTGATTTAACTGAATATTTTGACATTAGATTAGATTAGATTATTAGAGGGAGGTGGTATACTGCAGCCAGATCACTGCGGCCGCTTGTGGGCCTATTGTGATATCCTCCATTTAGAGCTCGTCCGTAATGCCGTAATTTTTTAGGAAGGCGGCTAGTTCTTTGGGAGAGCTGGTAGCTATGTCTACTGCTTCAAGGTAGAATTTACCTAGATAACGATGACGCGTATTGATTAAGCAGTTGCAGTCACATAATATGTGTTCTGCTGTTTCAACGTCTTCGTTGCATAACCTGCAGGTATTGTCCTGTGCTATGCCCATAGTCATCAGGTGTTTATTTACACGGCAATGCCCTGTGAGGAAGCCTGTGGCTAGCCGAATCTGACTCCTACTTAGTTGTAGTAGTTGTTTCATTTTTTTGTGGGAGCTGACATTAACAGTTCGGTTATCGGTTTAGGACCAGTAGGGATGCGGTTGGGTGGAAGGGTTATGACCCCTTTAATCCTGATTGTAGCCCCACCCTCATTAAGGAAGAAGAAGGAGACTAAGATTACCAGGGTTCTTGATGCATTTTATTCTACTAAAAAATTATAACCAAAAGAGATTCAAAGCTTGTATCAGCCTTAACAAAAACAACCTAAGACTCCTAACAGTCCTCCTCACGGGGCACTGCAGACTCAAGGAGCGCCTGAGGAAAATGGGTATATCAGAGGACGGGCTCTGCAGATTGTGCAGTGAAACTCCAGACCACATACTGGAATCCTGTGGGGCGCTGGCCCACAAAAGGCCAGGCCCAAATAACAGACAAGGACATACAAACCATGGACCCATAGCTCAGTCTCAGATTCATCAAGGAAACTGCACCGGACGCTGTGCTCTAAGGAGTGTGACCTGCCAAGGATAAATCAGAGCAATACCCCGATATGCTTCTTAAAAGAAGTGTATCTAGAGTGGGCTCTGAAAGAGGGCATGAACCTCTCCGAGGTACAAGCAGGGGACACACAATAGACCAATAGGTCGCTAATTTGTATTATTAATATTATACCTAAAGTATAAGATGAAGCCAAAAATATGCTATTTAATTATGAGCAATTTTCGAATGGGTGGTAATGTGGGGCTTAAGTTTGAAATTGGATGATACTGCGAAAACCTATTGCCGCGTTATTAAAATTAAGCAAATCCCATCATTCGGAGTTAATAAAGCTTATGACGATGATAATAATTTGTTGGTACATCAAATTTAATATAAAAATCAAGCAAACTTCCTGAATTAGGTCAGGAACCCAATCATTGTTCTGTTGACTCCCACATGCGCCTCCGATGTTTATCTATTAACAGATTATGCACGCAAGTAAATCATGGCTAGTTTTAATTTCAGAATATAAAAGATAAGCAAAAGTTGATAACTGCTGCAGGTTTTTTGTACTTGCAACGCCTGCGCCTGTTGTTATCGCATGTTTGACGCGATTTGTTTTTTTGGTAAACCTACTGCTGTAATCACTTTACTTAGCAGTATATAATGGCGCGTGATTTATGTCAAAACAAAAAAGTGAAAAGCTGAATTGAAATGTGCATTTAATTTGCGGGAAAACTTTTTTTAAGCACTGCCCCATGAGAAATCAGTTGATTGCAGGCAACATGGCAAACAGCCAAGCTATAACTACATTGGACTCGGTACATGTATTTACCAAGGCTTAAGTAATCCGTTTTCGAATATTTATGTATTCCCTCTACGTTCTAATGAATAAACTTTGCCTCCTCGCTCAACCCCATGAACCACCCTCCATGTGGCAAATGCATTCCTCAAGCAATTGCATAATAATCTGCCCTGCAACAGCAACAGACCATCACGAATCGTCGTCGTCGTCTTCGTATTGTATCCCTGGTAGTAACTGTTTTATCGATTTTCAGGTTTTCCTCCGTCCAACAATATTGGGTCAATGTCATGTGCTTTGTGGAACTGACAACTACACCTTCTGACAGATCATTACAAGAGGTCTGGTGTTGACTCGTCATAGTGACTTAAGTGGTATAAACTTTTTGAAAGGCATAGCAGAACACAACCCATTGGAGTTCATATACAGTTGAATTATAAGGACGATTTAAGTGGACACTTGACAAGAATTGCATTAATTAGTGTCGTCGAGATGTTAGATGATTCATGGGGATAAGAAGTATGTTTCACGCTCGAAATACTTCATTCATTATCTGTGGTCATATCCTTCCATCTAAAATTGGGGTCAATCAACTTTTTTGGCTGGCAGTAATTAATGGATCTGAAAACTCGTCGATGCGTGAGTTGTGTTCCGTTCTCTTTAGACCAAGTTTTCCATGGCAAGTGGACATGATCTATGGAGTAGAGAGTTCACTCTCTACGGCACAGATTCAGATTTAATTATGCGTTTTAAATTATGGGCTAAGTAATGGCTTTATGAACTAACCCATGCATATATCCACCGTACACTGATGGTTATTGTGAATGGAATAGCATGAACGGTTTTCCATGAAATGATGTCATTTTTGCTGAAATAAAGAACACTTGCAGATACTGTTTCCGTTTCTTTCCTTTGCTTTACTTTTTTTATTTTTTGGTTGGCAACCCTTTTGGTTTGGCGTTTGAATAGTATTTTTAGTGAATGGTTTTTCTTTTTCAGATTTTTATTTGAAAGGACGAACAATGATGCACCCCATATATGAGGAATTGATAAAAAGGAATTTTACAGCAGCTTTAAGGAACCTGAAAACTAAGCTGTTCTGACAATACACGTAAGTTTTGTGAATTATCAACAATTATCATTGAACTTGGAAAATCGTTAATAGGCCTCTTGCATTCGGCTTAGCTAAGTATTAAGCAGGGGTGGAATCGGCTAAGGTGATAGTTGATTGTTGACAATCAAAATCATACCTTTACTTCCACGTAAGGTGATAATCAAATTGACAATCACCTTTTTGGGATCAATTTCATGTGACAGCTATTTAGGTGTCGCTTTCATACATTTTTGTTATTTTCATAGGTATGCACCTCGGCTTCAACTCCAAATAAATTAAATACTTTATTGAAAAAAGAGTATATATTAAATACATTCAAACAAAAAAGTGAAATTGTAAAATTCGTGAAGTGCAATGTTTACTTCATTAGAACTTTTTTTCACAAATGAAGAAAATAATTACAAAAATGTCTACTTTCGCTTATCAAAAGAAGCGTTTGTGTTTGTTTTGGGACTGCTTGATTTACCAACTGGAATATCATCCTTCAATTAGCTGCAACTTTAAATCTTCTTGGGAGTGGTGGCTATCAAAGACATGTTGGGGCTGACTGGGCTGCACCAATGGGTCAAAGTACGGTGGCTGAAATTACTGCTGCAGTCATTAAAAAAAATGCAGTCAATACTTTGCCCATTTATGATTAAGTTTTTGCCTAAGGATTCAACAAAATCATATTTGAAATATAAATTATTAAAAATAAACATACATCAGCTGCTCGGAATGACAACGTCGGCAAGGAAGTGACGTTTAAAACACTAAGTGCTGCCAATAATCAATCATTTTTTAGTGATCGCTTTACGCAGAGCAAAGAGGAGTTGATAATCAAAAACGACAATCAAAAACCTTAGCCGAATCCCCTCCAGTATTTCCCAGTATAAGTGGAATGAAACACATTCTTACTTTTGAAAGTAAATCCCAACCGCAATCTCAGTGGCTATCATACTAAATAATTATTTAATTGTACAGTACTACCTCGATAATGTGAACCTCGAAAATGTGAATTATCCAAAAATGTGAACCAGAAAAAGTTTATATTATAGGGGAAGGCGGGGCATAACGGTCCCTTTAAGGATTATTGTTAATAAAAACTCCAAAAATAGTCTGGGGATATCAGAAGAACTGTTATTTGAAAGAAAGTTTATTAAGGAATACGAATAAATAATACAGTTTGTTAAAAATAAATAATTTAGTATTTTTTTTGTACTTTAAATAAATCATTCAATTTGGCCATTGTGCCCCGTTGCTGGGGCAATCAAAAGTTGTTTCTTCCAGAACGGTGGGTTGCTCCTCTTGTGGCATGTCCGTGGTTTCGCAAGGCAAAAAGTCACGGTCTTCGAATATATCTGAGTTTATCGGCCATATTCCGGTCTTCAGAAAGCCGTTTATCGCAACTGGCATTGTAGCAGATCTTAAATAGGCTTTACCAAACAATTGTCCTACCTGATAGTGTGTTACCGTTCTTCCAGGGTGTTGTCTGAGCCATTTCTTTACTTCGTCTCCATAATATGAGCTCAAAGGCTTCATAAAGCTCACATCCAAGGGTTGCAATCGATGAGTACAGTGTGGTGGAAAACAGAGCATAACAACACCACTAGCCCTTGCAAAATCGATGACTTCAATGCTTTTTACATGACTTGCATGACCATCCAAAAGTAACAAAACAGGTTGGTCTTTGGTTGCGCGTGACCATTCAACAAATCTTTTGAACCATTTCAAAAACAGATCCTTTGTTATCCATCCATTTTTGTTACATTCTCCCCATGAATTGGGCGGTGTTCCATCCATCAGCTCCGCCTTCATTCTTTTCCGAGGGAAAATAAACATTGGTGGCATATATGACCCATCGGCGCTCATACAAATTTCCACGGTTAAGAGTTGCCCTCGCTCTGAAGAAGATAACGATCCCACTTGTTTCCTCCCTTTAGTTGCCAAAATTTTTCCCAGGCTCTTTGCAACGGTAGTGATCCCAGTTTCGTCTACGTTAAATATCTTGTTTGACAAAAATCCATATTTTTCGATGCACTCCTCCAGTAAATTAAAAAAAATTTCGACAGCGACGCGGTTAAACCCCATAGCCCGAGCCGCAGATGTTGCTTCCGGTTTTCTTAATGAAATTGTTGCATTTCGTTTTAAAAAATTGTTTGCCCAGTCTTTTCCAGCAATGCACCCCACAGCATCAAAGTTATTGGTCAACCCATTTTTTTCCGCCAGCTCATACGCCAGTTCACAAAATTCTTTCATCGAAAAGCCAAATAAGCGCCCTTCCATGTCTTTAAGATATTCTGCCAACTCTTTTTCTTGGTCCTCTGAAAAAACGGGCTTAAAATTTCCCATTTTTGTAACAAGAAGTGGACGGTCGGGGTTTTGATCCGCTTTTTTTATAAATCTTTGCAATGTGCTTCGAGGAATTTCATAATTCCTAGCAGCAGCCTTACAGCTCAGTTTTTTCGACTTCACATCTTGAAAAGCTCGTAGCATACTGTCTTTGCTCCATTCTTGCCTCTTGATCTTCCTCACGTAATTTCGAACCATCTAAAACAATATAAAATACTGATAGAAACGAATAGAAATGCAAATTACATTAGTAGAAAGTAAATGGGGCATAATGGGCACATATGCCTATTATGCCTCGCCCATTCTGCCCCAAACCTCTTATTAAATACACATTGAAAAAATAAGTTAAAAATGTAACCTTAATGAAAAAACAAATTAATTTATATAAACTATATTCACTTACCTTGATATGAAATAAAAACAATCAATTATTCACTTGACCAGTTTCCCAAAAAATACACTTTAAATCACCTCAAAATAATATAAACTCTATGCAAAAACTTGTTTTGCTCAAATCACAAAGCAACTGCCACTTTAATTAAAAAAAAGTTTTCCCCAAATAGCGAGTGAAATATCAGAGCAGTTAGGTTGTTTTTCAAAGTTGCCACTTTATTCAATATAAAAATACAAAGGGGGGCCCTTTTTGCCCCGGGTGATCATTATGCCCCGCCTTCCCCTATACTCTAAAATCATGTGAGCTCAAAACCAATTCTTGATACTCGATAATGTGAACTTTTCTTTTTCACAAAAAAACTACCCCCTATTTGGTTTTATTGTTGCAGTTCTAAAAAAAATAAGCCCACTAAGTCGTCTTCGCGATATACTCGTAGATGGGGCAGCACATTTTGAAGCAGAACTTCAACTAATTAGAGAACTCCTAAGCTGCTTTGATGCCCAAACGTATCGATTGAGGACATAAGAACATGGCTCGTTGGCGGTGATGGTGAACATAATGGTCAGAATGCTGAGTTAGCCCCCGAAGACGAGGAAACTTCTTCAGTGGAAGAAACAATACACAATACAAAAGTATTCCAGTGTCGAGCCATTCAGTGCTCGAATGTTTTGTTAGACTGGGCCCAAGAAAATGGATTGGGTGCAGGTATAGTAACATCAATTGCGAATATCAAAATAGTTGCAATTGATAAATCTACGCACAAAAGTATTCGTCAAACTAAAATGAATTTTTTTTTCAAAACAAATTAATTTGACTGCAACCTTATGTTATTCCTGTTTTGTTTGCTTTATTTTGTTTGTTGTGAAGTATTTATTTATTTTGTTTTTACGTTTTTAAGCTATTAAATTATTATTTAAATAATATTAACATCGTTTAATAACTATGACTTTGTTTCCTTTCTTTTACTTTTCAATAATCAAGTTACAGGTCATTTCAAGAAGCATGAAATATAACAATAGTATCCAGAAATATGAACCCTCGAAAATGTGAACTGCCCATGTTTTAATTAGTTCACATTACCGAGGTAGTACTGTAATAAGTTGGTATACATATTATATTGATTGTAGAGCGCAGTGGCTCAGTAATTAGTGTGTCGGACTACTAATCGAAAGGTCGCCGGTTCAAATCTCGCCGGGCCCAATTAACATCTAGAGTTTTTCCACTGCCGCACCTCCGCACCTATTGCGAACGTCTGACAAACATCCAAGAGTATTAAATGTCATGAGAAACTTCTCAAATTTGCCGTTCGGATTCGGCTTAAAATTGTAGGCCACTTCGCACAAGCACATGGTTGGAGAAGCTAGGTTTTGGGCCCTGTATCGGCCGTTAATGCCTCATATTTATTTATTTTGTTATATTGATTGTAAACAATTACGAATCGCTTCGTCATTGATAAAAGCAGTTCACACTATACAATTAAATTACTGCCCGTCGTTTGTTCACAATTTTTTATTTCACGGCGAAAAAATATTATATCTAATTTTTTTCTTTCTGTATATGACGTATATACCGTAGGGTGGGTTAGGTTAATGAGGGTTTTGCAGTTCGCATTAAAGGGCCTATCGCGATCGCTGGGGAAACGATTGAATCAAAACTTCAAAGGGAGGAACCTAAACATTTCTGCAGAATTTCATCAGTTTCCTGTAGTGCTTGCCGCACAACTCCCCTAATTCTTGCAGGTCCCAACGGAATCTGCATGTATCCAAGTCTACTAGGCTAAGCCGCTTAGCATGCCTGTGTCCTGACATAATCCCAACTACTATTCTAAGCTGTTCCCTACGTAATTTGAAAATTTTCAAAGATCTTTTCTTGTCCAAGTGCGGCCACAGCGCTTTAGACACCTCATGAGCCCCTAAATTTTCCCATCTAAGGTCAGCCATTTTTAAAATGTTCTCATTAATTCTACCCTTGATAACGCCAAGAGGTGGTTTGATGTCCACCCCTCCACTACTCTCCAGTTTCCCTCGCTTTCTCGCAAGCTCAACGGCTTGCTGTAGAGAGCCTTATGAGGTTGGCCCATCTGTAAGAGTTATTTCTCTTTTTTGCCAAGAAATGAAAAAATTAATGCATCTCTATGCCTTATAAATTCCATCGCAGCCCTTGACTGCCGTTCATCTCTTAATGAGATTTTGGAGCAGTTTAACATTCACCTCTATTGGGTGCCGTGGCATAAAGACATTCCAGGAAACTGTAGGGCAGATGAACTCACCAAAAAGGAACCACACATCCTCTTTTACCTGACAAATGTTTTCTGGGTATAATCGCTACTTGCAAACTTTTATTCAAGCTATCCGCAATCGAGAGAATAAACCTTAGGTGGATAAGTAGTAATACATGTCTAGCGACTAAGCATATCTGGCCAAAGATGGACCTGCGACGCTCTAAGAGTCTAATCTCACTAAACCGTTTGCATATTAGCTCCACTATAGGTGGCATTACAGGGCACTGTCTGCAGGCACGCATCGTGGCTTAGCGTTTATTCAAACGACTTTTGCAGAAGCTGCATGAACGAGGAGGAGGAGGAGACTACACTACACCTTCTTTGAACATGTCCTGCTCTCTCCCATAAAAGCAATCTTCATCTGGGAGATTTCTAGCTTAATAATCTAAGTGACTCGGCTAACACTGAAGTAAGAAGTCTAGCGCGCTTCATAAGAAGCTTCAAATAGTTTAAAGAGTAGTGAAAGAAACCTCTAGATCCGTGCCTATATTTGGTCTAAGTGTGTTGGCCTTGGACTGACAGCCACCCCAACATAACCTATCTGTTATAAAATGTTGTCAGGGGTTGAAAGGACTTCCAACTCTGGACATCCCTTCGACTTATATACTAGCTGGCCTTCTTGACTGACATGCATCTTCTTTGCATGATTTAGATAAATAAATCCGATGAAGTCACCCCAAACTGAAAAAGACCCCAACATATTTTCTGTTGCGTTGGTTTTTAAGTAAAATTTGGTGCCATTTCTCCTTTTTGTTTTGGAGTCAAATTTCATGTTGCCGTAATTTGCTCAGTAAAAATGCGTAAACTTAAGTTGTGAACACGATTTTGTCAACGTCATGAGCTAGCACTAGGATCCCAAGACTGCTTCAAAGCAACCTGGGGCTCTCTAGATGGTCGAACCGCAAACCAAATCGACCATGGGCTAATCGATGCAAGGTATCGTTCTTCCGCAATATTCTAAACGCTGTCATGTGACTTCTTCAATATTGTTCTGGAGCAGGTAGTGCTTAGGGCAGGTGTCAATACGCAAGGCACTATCTTCAACAGCCGATTTCAGAGTGCTATTTTAGAGGCTTTCATGACGATTGGAGAACAGGCAAAATTGGTTTGCCTTGAAGTCAACGAGGACAAAACGAAGTACTTGCTTTCAACAAACAAACAAACATCTGTTCACCGACTAGGACAAAACGTCACTGCTGAAGGCAACTACTTCGAGGTAGTAAGGAGGTTCAGCTACTACGGAGTAAACATCAACTCCCACAAACGACACCTTACTGGAGATCCGATGAAGACTTACCCTATGAAACCGTTGCAACTTTGGTTTTCCGAAACAAATGGGTTCAAAACTCCTAAAGCGGAAGACCAAGTAGGCTTTGCAAAGCGCTTATACTGCCAGTTTTGCTGTACGACGTCGAGTGATGGACGATAAACACGTAAGGAGAGCTAGATTTTGGTTCTTTCGAAAGAATACTCTTTCGGACATTTAGTCCTGTGTGCGAGGAGGGCGAATGGAGGAGAATATGTAACCGCGAACTCTATAACCTCTACCAAGATGTGGATGTACTCCAAAAATCTAAAATACGGCGATTACATCGAGCGATAGGACAATAATGCTCCAGCGAAGGGGATCTTCGACTCCTAGCCCCCAGGTTCGAGACCACAAGGAAGTCCGAACCTCCGTTTTATAGACCAAGCTATCGCGGATGCCAGAGCGCTTCGTCTGGACAATTGGGAGCAGCGTGTCCGGGTTCGTGGAGGTTGGAAGTCTGCAGTGTCCCAGGCAGAGACTCTCCACTGGTCGGAGCCCGTTCATATGAATGACCTAAAAGGTATGTACATACATGTGAACATCTTTCGTTATACTTTGAAGGAAATTGAAGAAAACAAAAATAAATCACTGCCAATTACAGTCTTCAGTCGCAAGAATCACCGAAGCGTATCGACTATTGTCTGCAGTTATCCACACAATGAAAAAAAGACCTACCCCAAACTGGATGAAGTACAATAATAAATTACCCATCGAGCATTGCGCATAGTTTTATTTCTGCGATAGAATATTCAACCCCAAAATCCAATTCAAAAGACTGAAAATGCGACCGCAGCGATGACTCGTTCACGACGATGCCAATTCTATTTCTAATTATTCAATGGCCACACCACGAAAACAATTTCACAAAGACACAATTTAAATTATTTAGTTATAAATATTATATTTATGTATATGAACAAATGCTCTTTATGTTATCCATAGCTCCTGGCGAATGTAGATGGCACATAAATACAAAAATGACATTTGTATAGATTGTTCCCACCCGAATTCATCATCTGCTCATCTGCTTTTTTTATCACGCCACCTTTTTAGTGCGTTAACTTGCGTAGGTGTTTTTTCAAGCAAAATACAACTTGCGAGCATTTCATTGTATCTATTCAAAGTGAAAATGATATTTCTATAATACCTTGTTTAAGATAAATCTATGTCTAAACTTTTCTAGATCCCAGTCTTAACCAAAGAGATTGAAAATGACAAAATCGAGGATTAAAATTAAATCTCAAAGATGTAAGTGTCAAACTTACAAAAGAGCAAGAAGCTGTTGAAAAATGTGTTGTCAAAAACGCCACCTGTGTTTATTTTCAGTTTATTTATTGGTTCTGGTTTGTATACTGCGGTGAAATTGATGGAATCTCATCCATCCGACAACTTTTGAGTGACAAGAAAGTCACACGTCTATGTGCGTTTTTCAATATGTATGTACACACACAGTCAGTTCCGCTTATCCGAACTAGGTACGCTTTACGGAAAAAAATCTGTTAACTAAAACAAAAAATTCATTAACTTTTTTTTACAATTTTTATATAAATAATTCCTCTAAAACTGAAAAAAATATTAGTTTAGTTTATACTCACAGCTCCTCGTAACTAAAATAATATAAATAGCGCCCACCTTTTTATTTCACGATGTAATTGTTTCGTATTGCTGTTGAGAATTTGTTGTTAAATATTTTTTTATAATGCGCACTAAAGGGATTTTTAGTACCCTTACCGTGTAAAAGCGCGGGCGTTAAGGAAATTTGAATTAGAAGAAAAGGAGAGATGCCGATATACGTTGGTTTTGAATGTTTGTAGGTTATAATGTGAAAGAAAAATAGAGCGTATTGCACATTCGTGCTCTACGGCTGAGGGAAGATTCTTTGAACTTCACTTTACGTCCGAATACAGGCTTGAGGGTGGGCTGATGAGCATTCCTTGCATGGCGGGTGTTGCGGTTGATATGGTCAAGGGGTGGAATGCAACTGGATATTACGTTTGAACACTCATGGTAGAAATAACGATAAAATAACGAGAAACTGGCTGTCTCCGCCGTTTAACAGTCTGCAGAAGTATTCTTTCCAAATCCTCAGCATCCTCATCCTCAGCACCGACTGTGAATCGACTACTGTATTTCCATGCTCATTTCTCGATCACCAATGAATTTTATCACGTGTTTTTGAATCCTGTTAAGTAGCTAAAAATAAGTTATTGGTGCACCGTACCAGATAAGAGCGTTGTACTTGAGTTTCGGGCGGATAAACGGCTTATAAATTGTTACCAAATCAGAAGGGGTGAAATATTTCTAACTTCGCTTAAGGAAACCTAGACATTTAACAGCGTTCTTGGCGACATCGAATATGTGGTCATTCCAAAGAAGTAGGGTCTCATTATCAGACATACTGAGAATGGAAAGTATTTCGGTTTCAGCGGTGCAAGCGCCATTCATGGATAATAGCACTGTTTGTGGGTTTTGCTTTAACGACAGAAGACAACATTGCGTTTTAGAAGCATTAAATTCCACTCTATTTGTTGTGTGGAATTTAATGAGCTTAAAATACGTTGCCGTTCCAGTTCCAAACCCGAAGAAGAGGGGCGTGACCCAAGAAACGAATATGAGAAGCCGAGGGTATTGTCATCAGCGAAGGAATGGATTGGATTAGAAGTAACAGACAGGAGATCATTTATAAAAATGAGAAATGAGCATTCGTTTTGTGAGTTGCCGACTTGAAACCGTCAAAAACAACTTGAATTGAACGGTTTGAAATGTTACTCGTATTTCTAATTCATTGAAGGAGTGAATCATCGATTCCAAAAGCACGCATTTTCGACAATAGAGCTTGATGCCAAACTCTGTTAACCCATGCCTTTGAATTAAATATTTAATGCTGTGATTTTTATTTCTCGAAAATCTATTGAATAATTGAAGATTTTTTGCAGTTTCCGGTTAGGTGAGCATTTATTTTAGCTATCCGGGCTCCGCTTTAGTGAAAAAGTATTGTGGTCAATTGCCGTTTCAGTTAATCGGAGTCGACTCTTCATAATACAAAGAACAAGAGGACTTCCGTTTGCGAGCTTACAGACGTAATTTTTTAAGTGTTCCTAGAACTTTTAAATCACATTTTTGCTATTTCGATACAGTTATTGCACCCTGCTTATTTAACAAATCGTCTGATGATTCGAGATGTGACAGAATGGAATCGTAATAAGTATTTGAGTACAAGTAAAGAGTGGGTGTATTTTTTTAATCATTCAGAGATACAGTGGCTCACAGCTTATTTGACCCATCCTATATTAACAAGTTTAAGAGAGTATAGTTCTTAAGCGAATGAAGTTATCAGAAAAATAAAAACACAGAAAGGTTCAGTAAGTTCATAACTTAAACAAAATAACTTCTTTTATTTAGCTACGATTAAAATTGCATAGCAAAATAACAAAACCAAAATTAAATCAATAATTCAATGTCACAGCTTATTTGACCCATTTAAAATAAACACTAATTAAAAAAAATAACACAAATAAATGTTAATTTTAATATTTAGTTTGTCCCCCCTTTTGTTCTAATATTGCCTTAAGCCGATTTTGATATGAATCTACCATTTTTTTTGTTGTTTCTGGAGGGATTCTTGCCCATTCTTCAATTAATGCAGTCTTGAGATCATTTTTGTTAGAAATGTGGCGTTTTCGAATATTTGTATCCAAAATGGACCACAGGTTTTCAATAGCATTTAAATCAGGAGACTGTGCCGGGGGTTTTATGACATGGGGACAGTTATAGATCAGCCATGTTTAAACAATTCCCGAAGTATGTTTCGGGTCGTTGTCTTGATAAAACCGAAACGTGTCTCTTATGCCCAATTGTTCTGCACTTTGCAGCAAATTTTTTTTGAGAATATTGAGGTAAACCATTTTGTCCATTGTGCTCTCAATAAATTCCAGCTTTCCAACTCCCGCTGCTGACATGCAGGCCCAAACCATGACATGACCACCTCCATGCTTCACAGTTGCTCTTAAGTTTTTGTCCTGGAGTTCTGTATTTGGTTTGCGCCAGACATAACATCGCCCGTCGGATCCGAATATATTGAATTTTGACTCATCTGCAAATATTACCTGCTCCCAATAACTAGCATCCTTTCTAATGTTAATTTAACTCATTATTCCTTAAAATACGTCGAATGGTTTCGCTGGAACAAGACTTTCCAAGTGCATTTTCCATTTCACTAGCCAGTTTTGGTGCCGATAACTTGGGGTTTAGCTTCGCTTTGCGAACAATATACCGTTCATCCGACGCACTAAAAATTTTATTTGGGGCATTTCTTCCTTTGTTTTCGACACGGTTCTCAAAAACAAAACGGTGAATTATAGCCTTGACTGTGCCGTCTGGAATGTTTACAATTTCAGCTATTTTCCTACGAGAAAGCCCATTTCTGTGGTGAAAGAGGACAATTTCACGCTGTTCAACAGTTGTTCGCTTTCCCATATTCTAAGCACGTCACACCTTGATGAAAAATAACTGAAACTAAAAATTTTATTTGCAAACGCAATAACTAAGAGATTGACATTAAGCACCGTTATTCCCATATTTTTGAGTGAGCAGCTGCTCCTTAAACACAGTGGGTCAAATAAGCTGTGACATTGGAAAAACTAATTATTTCGTTTTTCTGAAATAAAATTTAAGGTATCTTAATAAAATAAGTTGATTAAAATGTTATTTTAAAGATTAAATCTTAATTAAAGTTCCTGAGTTTGTACTTTTTTAATAAACTTTATTGTTTAGGAGGTATACTCAGTCAAAGGTACAAATAAATGGTGGGTCAAATAAGCTGTGATCCACTGTAGATGATGTTACTTGTCCTATACTTTCATTGTCATTGTGTTTCTACTTTGCGTTATTGTTTTTCTACTTTGGATTAGGCAAAAAAATAAAAATAAAAATTAGATATACAAGATGGCGCAAAGGTTGTCACCTGATGTTCTATGGCTGCAATTTTTTTTATGAATGAAAAGCTTTGGTTCTTTGGATGGCTTAAGCTTTTTGAATAAATTTAAAATTTTGTTTGTATCTGTTTATTTCACAAGTGTCAAAGTAGAATTGACATTTCGATAGAGTGACGACGTTTGCAGGTGGGGTCCACAGATTTACACAGATTTAATTTAATTATGGATTTTAAAACAAATGTTTACCCCCACACAAACCGTATTTAAGAGCCGCGGCAAGGGTATTGTTGTTCGCGGCAAAAATTCGGAATTCGATATTTGGGTAATGAAACCATACTGAACCCTGTTTTATAAATATATTTTGATGGCATAGTCACATATCCCACTCTTGGAATAGTAATATTTGTAAGTTTCTGTTTATATATGCACTACAAGTGGTTTTCTCCGCAGTATGTCTAATAGTTCGTTCGCGCAAGTCACTTCTGAAGTAAGCTGTATCCTAAGAGTCGGCCACTCGGGAGATACGTCTGCCGCTGACAGGACCGGATCCAGCCAAACAAGCGCCCTGTGCAAGATTTACAGAAAGCGCCCTATTTTGAGTTAGATTCTCCTTGAATTTGCAATATTGCAAGTGATGTGAGCACAGGTGTGATGGATGTTGCTATTTTGGGCTTATTTGGGCAAGTTTTTTTGTTTTAATGGCAAATGACAGTATCCGCGCAAGGTAAAATTATTTTTTCTTACTCCTATGGTTCATTCCATCGATTCATATAGTCAGCCACATATGATGTGTGATTGGGACCACCTTGTTTTTTGTTGTTTGTTTATTTATTTACGATAATGTTAATTGTGAACGGTTATAAAAGTTTAATTTGTAAAAGTACATAATTTCAAGTTTCATCTACATACTTATGTAAAGAGAAAAAGAAAGGAAAAAAAGAAGAACGAAATGAAATGAAAACAGAAATCCTAAAACAAATTTGAAATTATGTGTAAACATATATTTTCAATATTCTCTGAAAATCACTGAAGTCTGATGATCTCCTTATGTTTACCGGAAGCGTATTCCACAATTGGTGTACACAAAAAATTGTTTTTCCGTTGTGTTATATTTATAGGTCGGCAAAATTTGAATTCTGCTTCTAGCTGAGGAAGCAAATGGTAATCTTTGGAATAGATAATCTTGCGCCTGGCTCTCTTTTATATTAAACAGAAAAGTCAATATTCTGTGATCTATATAACCTTGCAGGTCCATTCCCAGAAATTCTTTCACACGACTGGAAATGTGGTCTCTTCGACTCAAGTTGTAGAAGAATCGCACATTGCTATTTAAAGCAACTTTAAAGTTATGGAAAGTGTGGCTATTTGAATCACAGAAAACTGAATGGCCATAAAAAAGAATAGGCAACAAAAGAGACTTCACAAACATCGCTTTAATATTGAAGGGCAGACAGTTTCCCGCCAACTAACTGTTTTTATGATTTGGTCCTCCCACGTAAGAGTTTAATTAAACGTTACTCCCAGGTTTTTGATTCTGGAGACAAACCTCCGTTGGAATGACATCATATTCGATGTCGCCAAGAACGCTGCGAAATGTCTAGGCTTTCTTAGGCGATGTAAGAAATATTTCACCCCTTCTGATCTGGCTACAATTTATAAGACGATTATGCGTTTGAAACTCGAGCACACCGCTCATATCTGGTCTGGTGCATCAATAACTTATTTGGAGCTACTTCATTGTATCCAAAAACAAGCGATAACACTCATTATCGACCGAGACATCGTGAGATCGATTGACTCTCTTAGTCATCGTCGTAATGTCTCCTGTCTTTTCATATTTTATCGTTATTTTTACCAAAGTGCTTAAACGAAATAGCAAGTTGCATTCCACCCCTTGAATATTTCCACCGTAATACCCGCCATGCAAGGAATGCTCCTCAGTTCACCCTCAAGCCTGTATTCGGACTTGAAGTTGAAAGAATCTTTCCTCAGCCGTACAACACGATCGTGGAATACTCTTCCACGATCTATTTTTCCTTCACATTATAACCTACAAACATTCAAAACAACGTGCATCGGCATCTCTCCTTTTCTTTTAATCCTCATTTCCTTAACGCCCGCGCTGTGTAGCTACTACATGATAAGGCTACTAAAAAATCCCTTTAGTGCGCGTATATTATAAAAAATATATATAAAGGATGACCCATCAATTATAAGTTGGGGTATGGTTAGGTTTTCAATACGTGATCGGACTTTAACGATTGCCTGACTTTTGCCGAAGTTAAGCGTCACACATCTTGGTACCAAAAAAAAGTTCTAAAGATGATCTGCTGTTCCTCGAAGGGGTTGAATTAATTGAATGCTGCACTTTAGAAACATGTTTGTGTTTGTAACGTTTTAACGGGCAAGTACGATAACTTGAGCGCCGCAAAAAAATTATTGGACAGAGGTGAAATACAAGCATTTTTCGATATGAGGGGAGTGTTAAGGGTCTATTTTACCCCGTTTAGGTGGGAGGGACAATTTTCTACAAACTAATTTCAAATGAAAAAAATAATCATTTAAAACAACGGCAACACTTACAAAAAAAAATTATCGTTTTTTAAAGCCAGAAATCTGTTCTTTTATATTAGTTTTAAATCCAGTTATTTTTGTTAACAGTTTGCAAAAAATACTTTCAAACTCAAAATTTTGAAAATCAAATTATAAAAACCATTGTCTACTTTTATTTTTGTTTTTTTTTTCAAAATTGTGAAAGGAAGTACCGAATTGGGTTTATTTCCCCCTCTAAGATTTTTTCAGGAACGCAAAATAACAGATGCTTTAAAACCTTGTAGTTTTTGAGAAAATTGAAGATTACCAAAACAATTTTATTTTTGAGTATTTAAGATTTAGCTAATTGGGCAAGATTTTATTTTACCGAAACAAATTAAACAGCAAAAACATTTTCGTCAAAAAGCTATAAAACAAGCATTAAAGTGAAAAAAAATGTTGGCGCTTTCCTATAGTTTTGGAGTTATGAAATTGGAGTATTGAAATTTCTATTTTTCATCGATAAAATTTGGGGATTGTTTCAATAATTGTTTTTTTTTAGACTTAAACCATGTAAATATAGTATACATACTCTACTTAAAGTTTTTTAAATGATCCCTGAGTTTTGCTTTCCCATCAATAGTTTTTTGTATTTAATTTTTGTATAACCGTTAGGTACATTCGCCTCTTGTCATTTAATAGACAATATATTGTACAAAGCTATTTCATTCAAAAGCCTTAAAGCTCAGTATTAAAATGTATTACATTATACTTTATGTGTTTCTTGATATGAAATAAAGAAGAAATAAAAAAATAAAATAAATAAAGTATATCTCATAAAAAATAATGTATAGGGGAGGCATACGGCCCCCTGCAACCGCTCTGCTTGGGTTTACTGTTGGATTCGGAGTAGGCGCGAAGTTAGATATCTGCAAAGTTGGAAAGTGTCAAATGGAGCTCGTATGGATGTCCAGTTTTTGGGCAGGAGCCTGTATTAACAGTTGTTCGAAATTTACAATACAAGCGTGGTCCGCTTCGCGAGATTAATGGATTTTAACTCCCTTTCCGCAGTTAGGCCACGCTCACGCAACTTTGTCTGGCAGCGCCCATATCAATAGTTATCTTAATCAACAGTTTATGGGATTTTAACTCTGAAAAATCCATTTTTAATAGGATTAACCCATATACATTAGTTAACTTCAAAGTAAAACCACTCCATTACTCTGAAAAAAAGATTTTTCTAATAAAAAAAGTAGTTTTTCCATTTTAATTCAATATATAGAAAATTACCCGTCCCGCTTAAATGGGGAGAAATAGCCCCCCTCTAATATTGAAAATTCTTGTATTTTTTCCCTCTACAAGAATCCGTTATCTTTTGCGGCGTCAAGGTTAGGTTAAGTTACGTTAAACAGGGGTATGCAGTTCGCATACAGCACTATGCATAAAAAGGGGCCATCGCGATCCATAGATAATCGATTGAAACCAAAACGTCAAAAGGAGAAAATACCTAAACACTTTCCCTAAACAAAACATCCAATAATCCTGCAGAATTTCACCAGCTTCCTGTGGTATGTGCCGCTCAGCTCCCATAATTCCATGTATTTACATCTACCAGTCTAAGCCGCTTAGAATGCTTCCTTAGGATTGCGGCGTCAAATGCAGTTTCGCCGTCTAATGTTAGGCTAAGGTGCGTACTCGACGTCTCATTAGATGCATTTCTTACGTTACTTTGGTGGTCTGGCTGTTGATCGCTCCTATGCAGGAGTTTATTATGCCGATATGTACATCCTTCAAAACCGCATACTTGTGAGGAGGCGCATGTGCGTCTTCCGTGCTGGCGTAAACATATCCGACAGAAGAAGAGGCGTCTGACTGTTGCCCATCTTTTTTGTTACGACATGTCTAGAAATTTTTCGCAAATATTAGCTGACCTACAGTCTCCATCACATATTGAACATTTTCGATGTTCCTTATCGACGAGCCTTGTATCGTTATCTTGGTGTACGTTAGTAAAACCTCTTGATTTCCTACCTACTTTATGTTCTATCGAAGGTATCACTGAAGTAACCTCAGCCGCTGCGTTGGCTACATTTGAAATCCATTCGCTGAATGTTGATAGGCCGACCACACCAGTTCGCTGTTTGAACATTCCCCAATCTAATTTAAGCTGAGCAGGCAAGCGCTCAACAAGCTCTTGAATCAGACAAGGATTGTTTAGGTGGGAGGTAAGTCCACTCGCTTGGATCGTACTACATGCATTTTCGACTGAGAGAGCGAAACTAATTATTGTGTCTAGCCTATCGGCTTTGGGTGGAGGGTCGCTACGAATCTTTGCTATTACTGTTTGGATTATTATTTCAGGACGACCGAACAACCTTTTCAGAGTGGAAATAACGCTATCTACCTGCTCCGGATGATTCAGTCGGAACCTTACAGTTTCAAGGGCTTGGTCCGTCAAACATCGTTGTAAACGCTGAAGATTGTCGTACTTCGTGTACGCACACGCCCGTGTCGAGTTCGTAAACCAAGTAAAAAACAACGGCCACTCCTCTGGCCGACCAGAGAACTTAACGCATTCTTTTGACAAGATTTGTCTAGCGGCTATTATTTGATGTTGGTTTAGGATTGGCACAGCTGAATAGTGCATTGAGTCAGGCATATGCCGAGGGTGGCTACTAGTATGATTGTTCGGCCTCTGACGAGATGCAATTGTGGATGCTATAAACCCTCCCGTTGCATTTACCTCTTGATAATTATTTATGTCGTTAACCCATCTACCGACATGATCGCGTTCGAAACGATTGGCGTTACTACTATCCTATTCCTCCTCACCCTGCTCTTCTTCCTCAGAGCTTGCGTCTTCCAAAATCGCGTACTTTTTTTCTATGTAGTCTTTTTCCGGTTGTTCACGAAGCCTTGCTTCTTCTTTCAACTTCTGAAGCTGAAGATTTGTGTGTTTGATGGACGATTTTTTTTTTTGAGGCACCTGCTTCGGACTTTCGATCAGATCCCCTAACAACTTTGACCTTAGGCTCAATTTGTCTGGAGGCTGCGATAGGAGTCGACTGGTGGGGTAGAGTTTTGGGAGAGAAGACTTGTGCATGTTTGGCATTTGAAGTGTATTTTGATGATGAAGGCTTATTGGCTATTGCCATGGTGGGGGCAAGGGGCTTCTTAAGGAAGTTCTTACATTCCGCGCACACCCACTCTTTGTGGCGTTGAACGCTAGCTGTTACTTTAGCGCAAGAATAGTGGTACCATTTATTACACACGTCACATGTTACCATATCCTCGAAGGCGTCGGATTCTGGGCATTTATGGCAATTGAAAAGGGCAGATGGCGGAACATCATCATGGTGATTGGAAACAACACTTTCTTTATTAGACATTTTCACTTACCTTGAAGCGTTGGTGATTGGATGATAGCTTGGTAATTTCGTGACGGTTCTAACACGAATCAACCTGCGGTGTTGTAGGCGCCGGGGAGGTAGTTGGATGTAATTTGGATGTCGGTGCTAAGGATGGCTATGGTGGCAAATTGGCAAATTGACTCTACTCCTGACACGATGGATGTTGCTGTGGTAAGTGATGATATATGACCAGCTTAATCTATCGTCGTAATTTTTAGTTTCCTCGTGGTAGGCAGCTACAAAATGGCGTAGGTTAAGCGTGTACAGCTAAACGAAAATTAAGCTTGTTGATTCAATCAAACAAATAACGCCGCCAGGAACTTTCCAAAAATTGCAGTTTATTATTTCAAATATATCTAAATTTTCCTAGGAAAACTTAACGTTATAAAATGTACTTAATGCTAAACTTAACCTACGTTTATTCCGAATCCCTGGTGCTTCTTCTTGCTGGCTGCTGCTTACCACGATGTCTTCCGTTTAGTCACAATTGCCTCATTTTCCTTTTGACGTTTGCTAATTTTCCGCTTGCCATGAGTAATGCCAATCTTACACTGCCAAGTTCGGTTTCAGTTATCGTTCTATCCTTTTTAACGGTTCTTCCATGCTAGGTTTATTCAGAACTTGTGGAAGGAATCGGTATAACCATTCTACCTAGAAATTCCATGTGGCTGTCGTTATCAAGTGATGAGCAATGCTTCGTGAACAAGAGTAATCCTTAAACGAATTTGATGTAAAGGCGGTAATGATCCTATGGAGGTATTCGATGATATCAGCTTGAATACCTCGCCCCTGCAAAATGATTTCTGCATTCGTATTTTTAACAGAAAAAGTGGGAAAACCATCTACGATAAAAAAGGTCTTGGTAACTCTTTTCAACGATATTCTTGCTTCTTCCCTCACGATGAGGTTATTATCACGATTAGGGGTATCAACCAACTTTTGTGACGTCAAGAAGACAGGAAGTGATCGACCTAACTTTATCAAATAGATACTTTAAGGCGGTTACTAACTGGAGGGTCTCTTCGGAGGTGTCCCTCTCAGACCATAGATATATCGAATTCCAAATCGAATGCGAAGCCATAACTTTGCAGGAGAGGAGGAATCCGAGAAAAACCAACTGGATACGCTTCAGGGAGGAATTAGGGAAAACTCTCAAAACTCCAACCAAACTCAGGACGAGACAAAAGGTAGAGGAAGCTGTTCAAGACCTGAATAGTGCCATTACTAGCTGTTTTGAACTGACGTGCCCAGTAAGCAAACCCCCTGGCAGAACACCGGTTTCCTGGTGGAGCTCGGAACTGCAAAGAATTCGTAGAGAAGCTAGAAAGCTTCTAAATAGGTCACTCAAGACTGATTTGGAGACAGACTGGAATCTCTACCGATCGAAGCAGAAGGAATATAAGAGGCTAATTCGGGTATCGAAAAGTGCTTCTTATAAGAATTTCTGCGAAAAGATTGAAAAGCTGGGTGAAACTAGTAGGTTGGTTAAAGTTCTGAAAAAGGGCAAACCAGCCAAACTGGACTCACTTAGAAAACTTGATGGCACCTTCACTGAGACGAAAGCGGAAACTCTTAGTTATCTGCTGGAGTCTCACTTTCCGGGTAACCAGATTACAATTGGTTCACAACCAGGCCCGATTACCGAGACTATGAGTGAGCCAAGACAAACAACTCGGCGTAGCTGGTATATTGCGAAGGCCGTGGTGACGGACGAGGCCATTAAATACGCATTTGCGTCTTTTGACGGCTTCAAGTCGCCTGGTACGGACGGAATATACCCAGCCATGCTGCAACAATGTACAAACCAGCTGCTACCGACTATGAAGAAAATCTTCACCGCTGTCCTAGCACTGGCATACATTCCAACACCCTGGCGTACAGTTAGAGTGGCATTCATACCAAAAATTGGCAGAAGTGACTACTCGCTCGCCAAGAGCTTCAGACCAATCAGTCTGACTTCTTTCTTGCTGAAAAGCTTGGAAAGGCTGGTCGAGCTTCACGTGCGCAAAGGTGCTTTGCGATTGCACCCACTATCTCCGATGCAACATGCCTATCAACGCGGAAAATCCTGCGAGACTGCGCTCCAAAATCTAGTTGGTAGAATTGAAGGCGCGCTTGACAGAAAAGATTACGCGATGGGCATTTTCATCGATATTGAGGGTGCTTTTGACAATGCGACTTTTGATAGCATGTGCAGCTCCGCCAGACAACACGGAGTAGACGAACCATTGGTGTTGTGGATTAAAGCAATGCTAATGAATAGAACGTTGGTTGCGGATGCGGATTGTGGCCGCTATGTTATGGCGGGGGTAAACAGAGGCTGCCCGCAAGGCGGCGTCATGTCTCCACTGCTGTGGTGTATGCTGGTCGACTCCCTGTTGAACGCACTCAACAGTTCTAATATTTACGCTCAGGCGTACGCGGATGATGTTGCCGTGCTTTCTGTTGGATCATGCCTAGCGACTGTATGCGCCAAGGCGCAGGCGGCCCTTGACGTGATCGACGAATGGTGCACTAGGAATGGGCTCTCGGTCAATCCTCTTAAAACTGAGGTTGTTCTCTTTACGAGAAGGAGGAAGCTGGTCGGGTTGACTCAGCCAGTGCTAAAAGGCTTCACATTCCAACTCTCCAATGAAGCAAAGTATCTGGGAGTCATCCTGGATAGCAAACTTCTTTGGTCCAAACATGTTGAGCTGAAGACTGCCAAGGCGCTGTCTATTTTCTGGCAGTGCAAAGGCATTTTCGGCAAGACATGGGGCTTATCACCGAAAAGAGTCCTATGGATTTATACGGCTATGATAAGACCATTTATAGCATACGCATCGGTTGTTTGGTGGAATAAGCTTTCACGTAAATACGCCACTGCTGCTTTTGCCAAACTCCAAAGGCAGGTATGTCTCGGCTGCACGGGGGCCTTCCCCAGCACGCCTGGCTCCGGCCTAGATGCACTATTGAACCTTCCGCCCCTTGATGTTTACATCATGGGCTGTACAATCAAGGCTATCTCACGTCTTACAAGAGGTGGCTTTTGGTATAACTCGCACTGGAGTTTTGATGAACTTGCCCAACGGTTGTCCTTCGACTCCTGTCTTATGGATATGCCGTCTGATGCGATGACACCGGAACTTCGGCTAAAGCGCAAATACGAGGTCGACTTTCCTCGCGTCCAGGACTGGCTCTGGCCGGACTCTGAACCTGGAAGGGAATGCAGTCGAATCTTTACGGATGGCTCCAAAACCGATCAAGGATCTGGTGCTGGTGTCTTCGTGGAGAGCGATAGCGTTAGACTTTTCTTTCCGTTAGGCAAACATGCGTCAGTCTTCCAAACAGAGACTTATGCTATCCTAATGGCCATGGACTATGTTACGAGGAACAGGTGGAGGGGGCGAAGTATCTGCGTCTGTAGCGACAGTCAGGCTGCGCTTAAGGCCTTACTCAAACCCTTAACTACCTCCAAAATAGTACGAGAATGCAAGATATCTCTGAATTCGGTCGGAAGGCTGAATTCACTTAAACTTGTCTGGGTCCCGGGTCATAACGGGATCACGGGAAATGAGATCTCCGATGAACTTGCTAGACAAGGCTCAGAGGGGGACCTCTCAGGACCTGAACCAGCGATCTGTCTGCCTGCGTCCTCGGTCAGGGCTTCCATTGACGGTTGGGTTTCCTATGAACACAATCGCCGTTGGCATGACTCTCCAGGGTGCAGACAGACTAAGCAAATGCTCCCCGACGTCTGTGGGAAATCCGCGGCATTCTTGTTGTCTCTCAACAGAAAAGACTGCAGACAGACTACTGGCGTTCTTACGGGACACTACGCTTTTGCCAAACACCTTAAGGTGCTAGGCCTAAGCGACACCACCAACTGCGAAGCCTGTGGAGAAAGCGACGACACTGCGGAACATTTCGTCTGTGATTGTCCTGCTTTTGCTCGTATCAGGTGGCAGGTATTTGGTGCGGATATGGTGAGTGCTGTAAACCTAAGCTCCTTATCATTGAAGCGCCTTCAAATTCCCACAGTAAAATGTGGTGTGTCTGCCTGGCAGTACAATGGACCAGTATTGAGTCTGAGTGCTCCAGTGCAGAAAGTTTCACACATCCCGACAAAAAAAAAAAAAAAAAAAAGGGGTATCATAACCCTCCCAATTTACTGGAACCCCATTGGTTCGCCTGTGGGGTTCGGCGATTTGACCTCAATAAAAATCGGATGGCTTCCTGGTTTCGGAGCATTTCATCACTGGGGCCATTCAAATGCTGTTGTTATTGCATTTGTGTGATCCAGAGTCCCCTGCCTCTTTCTTACGATTTCGATATGTGCTCCAATTATTGATAATTGTTCGATCCACATTTATGACACCGGTGATCTCCAGTCGTGTCAACCCACGGATTTGCATGCACACTTGCGGGACAGCTTAAAGATGTGAAATGTGTCTCTAGGCTCGCCTGGATAATTGAATTGCCTAGATGTGATTTTCCCCCCTTTGTCATCTTTTACGACTGCTGTGATATTCTTAGCCCGTCCCTGCATGGGAGGGAAGGGTCTTAAATATTCAACATGATACGTATGCGGGGCCATACATTTGTCCAATGCACGGGCTAATAACATCCTGAAGTGGAATGGAAATGATCCCTCTAATCCAGACCACAACTCCATCATTAAAGAAAAAGAAGAAATACGAGTATATGTTCTCGCAGTTGTAAGTTCACCGCCAGATAAATCGCATTACCTGTCTGCCTAGTAGACCTCTTACTGCGATAAAAAGGACGATAAGAAAAAAAATATTTTCAATTGTTTAGTCATTTTTCTTCCCTTCTTCCCGGCTCATAGACCGTTTTTGATTTCTTTTATCAAATTGTCATAATTTGTCTATTCATTTTAACTTTTCATTAGTTTATTCGAGCTTTTAAATAGGGAATACAGATCAACGCGGTTTTAATAATGCATTGACAAAGTTGAGATCTCTTTGTATTGTTTAAATGCCGGCATACCCGCTTATGCTTCTTTTAAAGAAGGCAAGCTTCAACACCAGTACCTCCATAAATCACTGTCGACCTGTTGTTGTGTTTTGTTTAGCCCTGACATAATGATACACATAATTCAGGTTTTCTATTCTGGTCAAACATTAGAAACATCGCAACGGGTTCTCATAACATTTATCGCAACAAAATCAAGGCCATTTTCCCTCAAGTGCACAATGAAATCGTGCTTGAATCAACGGCTTCCTCAAAAAGCTTGCATAAGCACAATAAGCAATAATCCTGCTGCCTAATGGCACTTGAACCACAATTCTTTGGTGACTGCTTGTCTTGTTGGACTGCAACTACTGTTAGTATGGGCTTCGGCTGGCGATACATATAAGCGATAAATTAACTGATAAATAGAAAAAGAAGCAGAAAACTCATTGATAGTTTAAGTATCATGTATCGTTCATTGGGTCGCGATGAGTTCATCGCGCAAAAAATGATTATTTAGTGACAAATGTAGAGACTTTCCATTGGCGGATAGGGTACAAGTGGTAAAAGATACTAATTATGTAGTTTGGAGAAGAAAACTATACCGTGTGAAAATAAAGTGATGCTGTAATGTTTGTTTTGTTTATCATTAATTAGAAGGTAAATAAACATATTTATTTATTTATTCATCTAACGAGTATCGTCTTGCAGATTGCTTATCCCCTCTATTACGGTTAACGAATCGAATCACATTTCATTCTATTCCAGTGTCAATAAATTAGGGAATTTCGATATAACACAAATATAATGAAGTAGCACAATTTTGTTCATTGACAATATGCATTTAACATGTTGCATTCCAGGTTTCTGTTGTGGTAGTATTAATTTCAAAGTCCAATGAAGTTCGCCAACTGTGATATGACCGTAAAAAGGGGATATAACTAATGAAGACATACTTTATTTATTTTATTTAATTTATATTTAATTTTCTTGGCCTTATAATTTTATTAGATTTCTTTTAAGACTTAAAAGCCAACCATAATCGACTTCAGTGGGATAAACCTTATGATAAAACCGAACGAAAAGCCCACTTTTTTTTGGCAAGCGTTCTAGTTACCCAAAGAGAACTTGAGGAAATTTCAGATTCTGTCAAATTGTTCACATGCCGTTGATTTGTTTCAGTGAAAACAAGAAAAAGTGAAATAGAAAAGGGAATAAGAACTAAACTGCAACTAAGTTAATACTTATCAAGCAATTTTGTTCTCACGAAGTTTTAAGTGTTTGGCAGGCAACTTTCCCGTGATAGTTCCTGCTAGTTCCGCAATTTTATTGCGGTTGAAGATTATCGGGCTAAGTCGGAAGGTTTAGTTCGTCGTAATCGCCGCAATAAATTTGTTTCGTCTAGAATTTCTAGCACCTAGTTATTGAAATGTCCTAATAATCGATTTCTATGCTTTAGAGCGCAATTTCTATTTTCTTCCTTAACCGTGTAGCCGTGGGAATTCCGAGATCTCTAAGAAGATCTCCGTTTCTAATGTACCACGGTGCATTGACGAATGATCTTATTACTTTATTATGAAAAGTTTGTAAAGTGTTTGGATTTGATTAACTGGTACAACCCCATAGTTGTATACCATACGTCCACACAGGCTTTAGCACTTGCTTATATAATAAAAGCTTGTTGTCGAGGTTAAGCTTGGAATATTTTCCGAGTAAACAAAAAGGTTCTCTACATTTGTTCTTAAGTTCTTCGCATTTCTTCTTTCGCATTTCGACTTCCATTTGAACTTTGCGTCGAGAGTCATTCCGAGATATTTGGCCTCATTTGCAAACGGAACTTGGACCGTATTTATAAAAACAGGCAAGTCTTTGATCGTTTATATGTTAAATCCATGTGAACCGATTTCGTTCCGTTAAAAGCGATCTTCCATGATTTTGTCCATTCATTGACCCGGTTAAGCGAGCCTTGTAGTATTTTTGTTTGTTTCTTTGGTCGTTGTACCAACTGCTAGTATAGCAGTGTCGTTGGCGAACGTGGCTACTGTTATACCTTCGGTTTGCGGTATATCACGCGTAAATAACAGGTACAAAAGTGGCCCAAGAACGCTTCCTTGCGGTTCACCTGCACTTATTTCTTTAAATTCTGAGTATTCATTTCCGTGATTGACACGAAAGACTCTATTCTGTAGATAAGATTCTATTATTTTATATAACTGTTCGGGGAGAACTTGTCTTAATTTGAGCTTGAGGCCTTCATGCCACACCTTATCAAATGCCTGCGAAACGTCCAAGAATACTGCAGATCAGATTCTCTTAGTTTATAAGTTTGATTTAGTTAGTTACGGCATTTCTGAGAGGCCGGTCTCGCCAACTTGTGGTGGTGCTTCCGGGAGATGACTGACACTGTAAGACTTCAGTCGGCTACCGGCGGCACGTGTGCACGTTGACGACTGCAAGATTATTATTATTATTATTTTTTTCGGAGTGCGAGGCTTTCTGCACTGGAGCACTCAGACTCAATACTGGTCCATTGTACTACCAGGAAGACACACCACTTTTACTGTTTAAATTTACTCGCTTTCCTAAGAAAGACGAGTAAGCGCTTCAATGATAAGGAGCTTAGGTTTACAGCACTCACCACATCGGAACCAAATACCTGCCACCTGATACAAGCAACAGCAGAAAAATCGCAGAGGAAATGTTGCGCAGTGTCATCGCTTTCTCCACAGGCTTCGCAGTTGGTGGTATCGCTTAAGCCTAGCACCTTAAGATGCTTGGCAAAAGCATAATGGCCCGTAAGAACGTCTTTCTCCGCATACTTTTTTGAATTAAACAGCATTTGCGTGAAATGCTTCGCGGGTTTAAGGGATTTATACAAAATCCTGTAAAGGATTGTCAAAAAAAATCGAACATCAACCTGAGGTTGGTCCAATTCGTTAGTTAAAAATTAAACACTATTGTTTTCCTACTACGTTATAATTTAAATTATTTCAATAGTAAAGGGTGTTTCAACAGGGACGCTACAAAAGTAGAGCGACAGGGAGAGCAAACGACGCCTAATTTCTTGCGCCTTTTTGGCATTTTTCTTCAGTAAGGTTTGCCATTTCACAATGGAAAGATATACGAGCCAAAAACGAGTCGAAATTATTAAAATTTACTACCGAAATTCGGAGTCGGTGGCCTCAACGTTAAGATCGCTACGTCCAATTTATGGTCGTCATAATCGTCCTAGCAGATCAACAATTGAGCGTCTAGTGGAAAAATTTGAATCCACAAGCACAGTACAAAATGTTCCCGTGCCAATGAACTTCTTTGTCTCATTGACCCTTAGTGTCGAGAATATTGCTGCCGCTGAGGCTTCAGTTGAAGAAAGCCCAAATGTGTCTCTCACACGTCGTTCTCAAGCGTTGGGCATCTCTGTGACGTCGTTGTGGCGAATTTTGCCACACAATTTTGCCAATTGGATGATATGGACTTGGATGACATGTGGTTCCAACAGGACGGCGCCACAAGCCACACAGCGAATGCCACAATCAATTTATTGGAAACCAAGTTTGGAAACCGTGTTATCTCACGAAATGGTCCAGTCGCTTGGCCGCCTCGGTCGTGCGATTTGACGCCGTTAGACTATTTCCTGTGGGGCTACGTCAAGTCTTTGGTCTATGCCAACAAGCCAGCGACGATTGATGAACTTCGTACGAATATCGAATGTGAAATTGCAGCAGTATCCGCCGATTTATGCTTGAAAACCGTCGAAAATTGGGTTCAGCGTCTGGACTTCTGCAAGCGTGCCCGTGGGGGCCATGCAAAAGAAATCGAGTTCCATACATAATGGCATCGAACGTACTTTCACAGGAGTAAAGAATTTCATTGATATCCAAAACCGTTTTTTGTTTTAATTAAAAAACTTTTGTAGCGCTCTTATTGAAAAACCCTTTAGGTAGGTACTGCTCGTCGTCACGTCCAAACTAAGATTAAAATATTTTTCCTTAACATCTGCTTCAGGTGATTTCATGCCATATGCTGAGTCGCCCAATGCACGCAGATCATACATCTACCTCTATCGGGTATCCGTCAGCGTTGCCAATAGTGGGAATAAGTTTGCACGGTTTTGATCAATTTTAGGGTGAAGATTGCTTTTGGGTGTGGCATATTAGATGGTGATAGCTACCACAATCAAGTTTTTGCGCGTGCGCTGCTCTCGTTATGTTCAAAGACTTTATCTTCGCTTTGACCCCTGACTTGAACCAAAAATTGTAACACATATTACGTGAAATGCGTTGTGTGTGCCAAAGCCTTAACTACGTAACAGACGTATATTATCTTTCTAAAAAGGACCGTTCGGCCAAGAATGCTTTTGAGATAAAAACATCCCCTTACTTTTTTATAAGTTTCTCTCTCTCTGCGAGAATTCATCCCCACCAGGCCAGCACGACCACTTTGATAGTTTTTACAATCCACAATGAAAAAATCTCTTTTCGTATTCGCAACTTTAAAACTATATTATGCGTGCGATACTTTGTATTACATCTTGCGAAAGTTCCTAAAAGATACGATCAAAGATTGCAGTCATTGGAACACCAACGGCGACAGAAGGGCTTGTTACTGATTTGTATATGCTTTATCGCAGATCCTACATCCTAGTCCCACCACTGATTAGTGTTTATTGTGTAAATATTTAAGTGTCGTCTGTATACATACATACATGCCACCGGACTGGCGAAATTGCATTAAAACGACCAGGCGATGCGCGTTCATTCTACATTAACATAGGGTAAGGGATGGCAACAGTTTGTTGTTTTGTTTTAAATAATTTATCACAATCGTTTGTTGATTTGTTTTGCGCGCGATAGCCGTCCGCTATTCTATTTGTGTCACGCTACCTACGAGAGGTATTACGTCTGTCATTATATTTTGTGGGAATTTCAGAAATGCGAAAGGCGTGTGTTTTCCACAATGGTAAAGTTAATAGATTCAGTTTGTATGTTTTTGCCACTTGTGGAAGGCATTTTCCTACTTTATGTGACATCGCAGCCAAAGTAGAAACATGAAATTCGAGATTATTGTGTTGGAATTAAAAAGACAATTTAAAAGGTACATTCCCCTTCAAATTATGCTTAATTTGCGATTAACATGACAACTTTAAGCACCCAAATCAATCAGCATCGATGCATAGTCAAACTTCGAATCCAATCACTTAATTATTATTCTACGCTCAGGTTGGGTACACTACTTCAATCAATCTTGCTCAAAACAAACTGACCCTTGAGCAGTAATATCGTTCATCTATATTTATTCCATCCGATTCCCACATGATATGCACACACACAAAACGAAATCCGAATCAATACTCGCAGATGGTATTGGATGGATTCTAATTTTGCGTTTCTAACATATCAGTGTGTATTAACATCAGACCCCATAAGACGTCGCCTTTCGAATATTATCTTGAAAACTTACTTTTGACTGCACAAATAAAATGCGGCGTTGCGTGTTTGTGAACAACTGGACACACAAATATATTATAAAAGAATACCCATTCGGGAACGAGAGAAAATGGAGGAAAACACGAATTCGTTAGTTTGTTTCGGACTAGAAAAATATTTACTTGGTAAACTTAAAATTCATCCACCTCCTCCTTTTATTTTGAATTTTACTCTTGTAAACATATAAAAAAACTACATCGATATCTGCGGACGTTTAGTTCATCAAAGCAAAATAAAGTGAAAAAGATTTAAAATATTGGCTAATAAATTTTGATACGAAAGTTCTAGAACTCCCATTAAGTGTTCAAACGAAGCAACTTATAATGAATGCTTTGTGAGGATATCCTTAAAATCCACATAATATTAGATAAAGTACTTCTTCTACTCATTTAATAGTTTTAATCTATTTCTTTGCTTCTTTTATATGTTTTTGACGTAAGTATCTTTGTTAAAGTCACAAATTTATAAACAAAAATTGTACTTTATATTGAAGTGACATTAAAACTGTTTGATGCAAATATCCCTAATTTTATTTCATCGAATTCTTTTTAAAATGAACTTAATTATATTGTACTATGTCTTGTTATGAAATAAGAATTTTATTCTCAAGAGAGAAGAGTCCCTACCTGAGACACTGCAGCTTTCGATCTTCTACGATCCTGAGAACGCTGCTTCCAGTTGTCCGGAGCAAATGCTCTGGCATCCGCCATGGCTTGGTCCTTAAAACGGAGGTTCGGTCTTCCTTGCCTTCTCGAACCTGGGGGCTGGGAGTTAGAGCCTCTTGGCTCAAGCATTATTGTCTATTCGCTCAATGTGGCCCAGCCAGGACCAAATATCGGAAGGAGTATTTTTCTTTCAAAAGTACCCTATCTCTCCCAAAACTCCGCTTTTCTACTTATCGTCCAGCACGCGGCACCATACAGCAGGATTGGCAGGATTTAGCTTCGATAGAACATGCATTTTGTGATTTGAGTGAGAAGTTTTGAGCCCATTTGTTTAGCTAAACCGAAGTAGCAGCGGTTTCCTAATGTAATTCTCCTTCGGATCACCACTAAGGTGTCATTCGTGGAGTTGATGTTTACTCCTAGGTAGATGAACTCGTAAACAACCTCGAAGTTATTGCTATCAACAAAGACGTTTTTTCCTAGGCGGTGGAGAAATGTTTGTTTGTTTGTTGATAGCATGTTCTTGGTCTTGGTCCTGTCTTCATTTATTTTAAGACCAACCAATTTTGCCCATTCTTCAATCGCAGTAAAAGCCATTAACACGTTCCGCTGGGAACGGTCGACGATATCGGTATCGTCCGCATATCCGCTGGTCGGATAGATAACCTAACCTAACTGCAGCCAAAAAAGGGAGTATTTTGAAAAAAATTGTAGTATCTATTTTTTGACTTCAAAAAAAAGTATGTGCCCAATTTTTTTTTAGCTTTATTTAAAATCAAATTATAAAAATTCAGTTTAAAAAACAACAAAACATAAACAAAATAAATTTTAATTCTAATAACATAAGTAAGTAAATATCTCTTCAATTGCAAAAATTCTGTCTTATGGCAGATAGCTTAATTCATAGTAATATTATTTTTAAAGAAAAATAATAGGAACTTTTTGTAATCCCAAAATGTGTATTAAATACACTTAATACAAGTGGCTTTGCAAAACGAAACGTATTTTGATTCATATTATATGGTAAAAGTGTAAAAAAAAATAAAAAAAGAAACAAACATTTTTTGTATACGCTTTTAAAAGTTGTTTTGAACGATTCCGTTTACAACAATCAACTCCATTTAATAATTGCTTGCAACTCATAATTGCATTCAATGTATTTACCTCCAATCTGTTCCGTTTTTTATCTTTAAAAAAACAGTTAAGAATAAATTCGTTTTGCCGCTGCGCTGCTGGAAGACTTAACAAAGCACTTACAAAATCCCGTGTGAGAGGGAAAATTTAAAGGGTCAATGCCTTGTATACACCCCTATCGTGGAATCCGTCGGGGGAACGATCCGCTAATAGTGAACAATTTGCATCGTGTAATCCGCAGACGTGAACCATCCAATAGTGTTAATAAAACATCGATAGTTTAATTGATTAATCGATTGTTTTAAACTATCGAGACTATCGATAGTTTGGAAAAAATATCGATAGTCGTCCAGTTGATGTGTTTATGTTGTTGGAAAAAAAAAATGTTAAGAAAAACTGAGAATCGTCCTTGGATGACAAAAATCTGAACTGAGCTAAAGTTCAGTTAGTTCTTGAACGTACCCTAGACCCTACTCTATTAACACTGTTCTGTTATTGACAGTTCAGTTCACCTGACCTAACCTTCACTGCTTTAAAAGGGGAAGTCCCGCATCGGCATTTCATTGCAATACGGTTTTTTCAAGTTGTTCGACGTTCGTGTTTTCAGTGTCTCTGTTGTTTATTGGTAAAAAAATATGAATAGAAAAAACAAATCGTCGGTTTGGAATTGTTTTGACAAAAAAGGGCAATTTTGCACATGCAATTTCTGTGGCCAGGAGTATAAACACTCAGGAAATACGTCCAATTTATATATATACGTCCAATGATATATAAAATCTTGTAAAGTGAAATCTATTTTAAAATAAATATAATAAATTATTTAACTTGATTGTGAATTTCATTTAATTTTTTATTTATTAGTAAGTTTTGGATTCGGAAAAAAATTGAGCTCGGGGTAACGGTCAAACATGGAAAACGGCCATGGAATATTTTTTGGGGTTCGATTTTCACATAAGCCTTTTAGCCGGTTGAAATGAAATTTGTTTACCAAAACGTTTTATATGAACACTTATATTAAAGACAGCATTTTAAAAAAGAAGTAATTAACGTCTTTTTAAAAATTTGAAAAATGTTTAATTTTTTGTAATATGAAAATGTTATTTAAAAAAATTGAAATTGTGTTATGTATTTGCAAAACTTTTTTTTATTAATTATTTATATGAATAACACTATGGATTGTTAATCGATCAATCGATTGTTTTTTAATAAACAATCGATACTATCGAACACTCCAACAATCGATGTTTTATTAACACTACTCGTACCATCCAACTGGTCGGAAAAGTGAATGAAATTCACTGTATCGTGGAAAACGAACGGATCGAATCTATCTATGCATTTCACATCCGCAGTTTTTATTTTATTTTCACTGAATCTAATTTTTACAAAACAAATGTGTTTGAAATGAGCTGTCACAATTGAATTTCCTAATCACCAATAGTGGTCGGTAAGGGAGAATATCCGACGGATCCCACGATAGCAATTTTTTGTTCACGTGAAGCGAATAAGTGAAGTGAATCTCAGATCCGACGGATTCCACGATAGGGGTGATAGATTTCAAAACTTACATCATCGAAATCGATTCGCTAATTGAATTTAAAGGTGTTTGCCGAGAATATTATAAGACACTGTTTATAATATTCTCGGCAAACACCTTTAAATTCAATTAGCTACTTGATTTATTCCATTGTTTTTTGTTTTAATAAAAAGTTCAGGTTTAGCCTAAACATAAGACAATCACCCCTATCGTCGGGGGGCACGATCCGCTAATAGTGAACAATTAGCATCGTGTAATCCGCAGACGTGAACGATCCACATGTCGGTATTGTGAATGAAAATGAATTTAATTTCTACAAAACAAATGTGTTTGAAATGAGCTGCCACAATTGAATTTCCTAATCAACAATAGTGGTCGGTAAGGGAGAGTATCCGATGGATCCCACGATAGCAATTTTCTGTGAAGTGAATCTCAGATCCGACGGATTCCACGATAGGGGTGAATATTTTTTACATAGTTGTCAGAAAAATTCGGATCGGAGAGAAACTCGTCACGTAAAAACTCCGATTTAATAAATTTTTTAAAATAGTTTTGTAGAAAGTTTTTATGTACATAATGGCAAAAAGGTATGAATCCGGACGGACTGAGATTGAAATTCTAAGTTAAGTTATTTAGTTAACTGAAGAACATAGGCTAGAAATAGTAAATTTAGCTCTTCTTGAATCTTGTGAAAAAGATCTAGGTTGCTGTCAGAAGATTCAAAAGAATTCTCAAAAAAAAAGTAATATTGCAGGTTACTGTTCTAGTGTTCTTGGCACAACCTGTTCAAGAGCTAGCCACCTAGTAAAAGACGTATATAAAATCTTATGTTCTTCGATGTTAAAATATTCTTGAAGCTCTTTAAACTCGATTTGCTTCTTTAGGCTATGAGAAAAGTGAACATAGATGTTTATAAGGAAAACCTCAATATTCTGTGTAATTTTTTTAGCTGCGGCTGAGGAAGAGATGTAATGAATGAATACACATATACACCCTAAAGTAATGTATACATAGGCTGTGAATGCCCTACCGCGAACCAAACCAAAAGGAAAAGTATGAAGGAACAACCTAAGGTTATGTCTACTCCAGGTGGCACTCGCAACAGAGAAAATCCACCCGTGGTCTTAACGACTCACCCCACCTGTACAGGCATTGACTTAGGAGCTGTAAGAACGCTTGCCTTTGAAGACTCCTGGAAAAATGGAGAAAGTAGCGGAGAGGTTCAACCTGATACGCTTTTTTTTTTTTTATTTTTTCTTTTTTTTATA
This sequence comes from Portevinia maculata, assembly GCA_949715645.1. Taxonomy (NCBI): domain Eukaryota; kingdom Metazoa; phylum Arthropoda; class Insecta; order Diptera; family Syrphidae; genus Portevinia; species Portevinia maculata. The sequence continues at coordinate 305,715,095 of OX454526.1, read as the reverse complement.
AAGAAAGGAAATCCAAATCCCAGAGCACTCAGACTCGGTAACGGTCCATTGTACTACCAGGCAGAAATCCTCCTTTTGATGTAGAGGCATGTGAATGGGTGGCGTATGTTGTTGTTCCCCATGGGGATTGAACCTGCACCGCACGGGTCACAAGCCAACACACTAACCTCTACACCGTCGCCACCCCTACCTGATACGCTTAATCTTCATTCCAATAGACAGGTAGCTGATTGTTGCGTTGTTGCTGATGAGGCCCAGGAAACCGGACTGGTTGAACGGGCTGCAGAAGCGATACGCACCGCTGGGCTTCTGTCTAAGAGCCAGCGGAAGAGGAAGGCGGCAATCGCGCGGCGCAAAGAAATTGAACCAGTTGAAGGCGCAAGCGCTGAGAGCTGCACTACCTCGGCGGCGACGGCTGAGAGATGCAGGTGGGCAGAGGTTACCCCAACCGAAACGCACCAGCGGATTGAGACCAACGCTGCCTCCTCTTCCAATAGCTCGAACAGGAATAAACGAAGGATGAAGGCTTCGAGCACTCCTACCGGTGGAACTGCGTACGCACCTTCTGCGTTCCCTTCCACTGTAATACCTCTAACTCATTGAGGTCCCCGCACACAAAATCTGGATGAAACATTTTCTGCAACCAGCAATGCTTGCAGCACCAGTGGACAGAAATTGGCTGTCGCGAAGAAAAACACGGTAATTATATTTACCCAGATTAACCTTCAATATTCGAAGGCTGCTACTGCTCTAATCAGCAAGAAGCTTTCCGAGTTGAGTACAAAACCCCACATAACATCCATACAGGAGCCATGGGTGTGGAAAAATCGCATCTGTGGCCTTGGAGGTGTTCGTGGCACCACGATACTCTGTGACGAGCGGTCCGAAAGGCCCAGGGCTTGTCTTGCTGTGTCGAACCTTCTCTCAGCGACTAAGCTCGGACAATTTTGTGGCCAAGATTTGGTTGCTGCAGTCATAAGCTATGAAACGAATGGAGATTGGAAGACCTTCGTCGTGGCGTCAGCTTATCTCCCCTATGATTCGGTAGTGCCTCCGCCACCAAGGGCAATTGCTGAACTCATAGACTATTGCGACACCAGGACGATGGGCCTAGTTATATGTTGCGATGCCAATGCTCCGAACATTGTTTGGGGCGGCAGCAAATGCGGCATGCGAGGAAACCATATCCTGGATTTCATTCTATCATCTGATCTTACTATCAACATAGTTGGCTCGCAGCCAACTTTTGTGACGTCAAGAAGACAGGAAGTGATCGACCTAACTTTATCAAATAGATACTTTAAGGCGGTTACTAACTGGAGGGTCTCTTCGGAGATGTCCCTCTCAGACCATAGATATATCGAATTCCAAATCGGATGCGAAGCCATAACTTTGCAGGAGAGGAGGAATCCGAGAAAAACCAACTGGATACGCTTCAGGGAGGAATTAGGGAAAACTCTCAAAACTCCAACCAAACTCAGGACGAGACAAAAGGTAGAGGAAGCTGTTCAAGACCTGAATAGTGCCATTACTAGCTGTTTTGAACTGACGTGCCCAGTAAGCAAACCCCCTGGCAGAACGCCGGTTCCCTGGTGGAGCTCGGAAATGCAAAGAATTCGTAGAGAAGCTAGAAAGCTTCTAAATAGGTCACTCAAGACTGATTTGGAGAAAGACTGTTATCTCTACCGATCGAAGCAGAAGGAATATAAGAGGCTAATTCGGGTATCGAAAAGTGCTTCTTATAGGAATTTCTGCGAAAAGATTGAAACACTGGGTGAAACTAGTAGGTTGGTTAAAGTTCTGAAAAAGGGCAAACCAGCCAAACTGGACTCACTTAGAAAACTTGATGGCACCTTTACTGAGACGAAAGCGTAAACTCTTAGTTATCTGCTGGTGTCTCACTTTCCGGGTAACCAGATTACAATTGGTTCACAACCAGCCTCGATTACCGAGACTATGAGTGAGCCAAGACAAACAACTCGGCATAGCTGGTATATTGCGAAGGCCGTGGTAACGGACGAGGCCATTAAATACGCCTTTGCGTCTTTTGACGGCTTCAAGTCACCTGGTACGGACGGAATATACCCAGCCATGCTGCAACAATGTACAAACCAGTTGCTACCGACTATGAAGAAAATCTTCACCGCTGTCCTAGCACTGGCATACATTCCAACACCCTGGCGTACAGTTAGAGTGGCATTTATACCAAAAATTGGCAGAAGTGACTACTCGCTCGCCAAGAGCTTCAGACCAATCAGTCTGACTTTTTCTTGCTGAAAAGCATGGAAAGGCTGGTCGAGCTTCACGTGCGCAAAACTGCTTTGCGATTGCACCCACTATCTCAGATGCAACATGCCTATCAACGCGGAAAATCCTGCGAGACTGCGCTCCAAAATCTAGTTGGTAGAATTGAGGGCGCTCTTGACAGAAAAGAATACGCGATGGGCATTTTCATCGATATTGAGGGTGCTTTTGACAATGCGACTTTTTATGGAACTTTTTGCCCTTACCGAATTTGATTTGGTCGGTGTAACAACTAACAACTTCAACAGCAAATACTTTTTCAGCATTTCAAAACTCAATATCGTTGGCTCTTACAGCAGGTGCTGACAAGTTTGCATTAAATTTTAAGTGAATTAAATTTATTTAGGTTGGCATTACACTTTGCTGCAAGTGTAAGATATTTTAGGTCTTTAAAAAAATAGGAGTACGAATGTGTGAAAGGAGGAGTACGGGAGTACGGATGTGCTGGATGTAGTACTCCTATGGAAGTAGGTACTTTCGGCAACACTGGCTGCACATCACTTACACAACCAACGTTTGAGCATTAACAGCTGCCCCTCTTATCGTCTGCAGTCATTGAGACAGCTCAACCGTTATTTTGTTACGATTCCATAGGCATTCAAGCACCAAATATCGAACATCACTTGCAGAAGTTACTCTGGGGCAACCTGAGCATCAAGGTCAAATGTATCTTTTTGATGCCTGAATCTTTTAATGTCTATTTTTAACGTTGTCACGGGTTTTCAAATCATAATAGCGGCATATCGCATACTATGCATACACCATCCACAACCAAAGCCTGGCTACTTCTTCTGCCGTTATTTGCATAGTTTTGCACAAAAAACACTAACAACTAATAAATATCAAATTAAAACACATTCATAACAATCAATTTACTAAAACACTAACGAACAGGATCAAGGAAGCCCCAATTGGTATGTCTCCCGTCTAGTATGCAAAAACGAGTACAATGCGGTTTTCCTCATTATGATGCATGTATCACAAGGAAAATGGAAAGAGACTATGGAAAGAGACTATGCGCGCCATATTACAAAAATGATAACAACAGATGAAAAAGAATTACTGCACCATTTATTTTTGTAACTCAGTGCAGATATTGAATCTGGACAAAAACTTCCTTATTTCTTGATTCAAGTATTATGATTGAATTAACAAATGTCTGCAAATGACAACGATTGCCAAGAGCCTGATTTCGGAATGAGTCCATCCGTCCATGGGCTATGAGCACCACGAGGAAGCTTGTGCAGTGATTATGGGCAAATGAGAAATGGTTAGGGGAATGTTTTTTTGTTGTGCAACAGCGGTAATAGTTGGATAGTATCCAACCAGTTTTTGGGAATCGAAAAAAGTAAGTCAAACATTAAGTAAAACTCTTCTAACAAATAGAAGAACTCATTTCCTCCACAATATTCGCGCGATTTCTTTGTTTATGAAGAATGTTAACCCTGATGTCTGGATAAAAATATTCAGCAAATTTCATTAACGAAGCTTCCATGAAGCAATGAAAAATCTTAGAAATTTCTTTAAGTGTGCATGAAGTTAGGAAAGGTCAACCATGCCGATGTGCAGTGACCGTCACCACTCAGAAATATTACATACGTGCAAGTGAACTGATGTATCCGTGTGTCGCACTTGCAGTACTACATCCCGGATAGCTGTTCATAAACTTCACTCTGACACCATGGAATTTCACCGGAAGTGCACCCATTAAATCCAGTGATCTGCAGTTGACATCGTTTGGAGGAATTTAAATGCAAATATGCTTGGATAATTCCGGAAACAGCATAGAACATATTGGGGTCGAGTGCGAGAGTGACCCTGTCACTGTCGTACCTGTATAGTGGTGTTATGATGACTTAATTTGGGATTAATTCGATGGCAATATGTCATAGGTGAGTGTAGCATTAATGTAAGTTGAAGTTGCTCAACATGCGGGCACACTTGAAGCTAGAAACATTGCACAGCGACCGCATGCAGAACAAGATATGAAAGCAGTGACGGAGAACCAAAAATAGATCAAAATATTGTAAACCAGGTTTGCAGTGAGCACATCGCTAAACAAATACATATTAATATAAAGAAAGATATATATTTATTTCGTTTAAAGAAAAGGGTTTTGTTATGGCACACTTTACAATGTTAAGCTACAGAAATGTGATTTATCTTTCTACTAAAAAGTTGTATATAAACCCATCGGATTCGGCTAAAATTGTTGATAACTGCTAATTCGCTTAAGCAATTGGTTGGAGAGGCTAAGTTTTAGGCCCTGTATTGTGTCCATGTCACATACAATGTGTTCTATATGAATTTCAAGTCGAGACCCACGATCTTTCCATCCATGTCACATACAATGTGTTCTAAATGAATTTCAAGTCGAGACCCATCACCTTTTCATTGACTTAAAAGCCGCATATGATAGCATTCATCGTCAGGAGCTCTACGTGGCGATGACCGAATTCGGGATCCCGGCAAAACTGACCCAGTTGTGCCGCGTGACACTTGAAAACCCGTGGCGTAATATGCAGTTTGGAAGCAGCTCTTCCGAATTATTCTAAACTTCTTCCGAATTTCGGCAAGGAGATGCACTATCATGTGACTTCTTCAATCTTGTTCTGGAGCAAATAGTGCGAAGGGCAGGTGTTAACACGGCTACTGGGGTATGCGGACGATATCGACATCATCGGCCGTTCCCAACGTGCCGTGTTAGAGGCTTTCACGGCGATTGAAGAACAGGCAAAATTAGTTGGTCTTGAAATAAATGAGGACAAGACTAAATACATGCTATCAACAAACAAACAAACATCTGACCACCGCCTAGGACAAAACGTCACCGTTGATAGCAACAACTTCGAGGTAGTTAAGGAGTTCATCCTTCATCTACCTAGGAGTAAACATCAACTCTACGAATGGCACCTCAGTAGAGATCCGGCGCAGAATTACCTTAGGAAACCGCTGCTACTTCGGTTTAGCAAAATAAATGGATTCAATACTACTCACTCGAAGGACAAAAGTAAGAACCTTAATTCTACCAATCCTGCTTAATGGTGCCGAGTGCTGGAAGATAAGTAGAAAATGGAAGCTAATATTGGGTTCTTTTGGAAGAAAAATATTCCGTCGGATATATGGTCCTGTGTGCGAGGAGGGCGAATAGAAGAGAAGATACAACCGCGAACTCTATGAGCTGTACCAAGGTGTGGATGTAGTCCAAATAGCTAAATCACGCCGACTACATTGGATCGGCCACATTGAGCGAATGGAAAATAATGCTCCAGCCAAGAGGATCTTCGACTGCCGGCCCCCTGGTTCCAGCATGCTAGGAAGACCGAACCTCCGTTTTAAAGACCATGCAATTGCGGATGCCAGAGGGCTTGGTCTGGACAACTTGAATAAAAAACTCAACATAGTGCTCCTTAAGTTATTTAGACGCCACCCGTGGAGAAATACCCTACCCAATGCACAACCCTATTTTTCCTATCGTTCTACTTCTTCCTAGTTCTACCACCTAATAGTAGGCAACGAAATACGTCCACAATGACATTGTATTTGTAGATGTTGAACTGAAAAATGGCTGCGCTGTGTATACACACTATAAGGGTACTACTGTATCAACTACAGAAAAAGAAACCCCTTTAGCGCACGCTAATTATATAAAAAAACATAGGGACGGGCTACAGTCCGCTTGGGCGAACTGTTGAATACCCTATTCTTATTCCTATCCCTCATAACGTGACAAAAGTCTAAGTATGGTTGAATTGTTAAGACCGCTCTACATATTTTGTTATATAACATTTAAAGGATTTTGTCAAAAAAAACGCTCCCTAGCTCAAACTTGGGTGTTTCAATAAAATAGTTTTATTTAACTGTGGGCGTGTCAGTAGGCGGATTTAAAAAAAATTAACACATGAGCATAAAGGGCCCCTAGAGAGTATATATTATAAATTTCAGCTCCCTAGCTCAAACTTTGGATTTTCAAAAAAATTGTTTTATTTATTTGTGGGCGTGTCAGTGGGCGGATTTTGAAATTTTTTTTTATCACGAGCAGTTTTAGGAGTCATAGATCATATATAAAAAATTTCAGCTTTCTAGCTCAAAATTCGATTTTTTCCAAAATTTTGTTTTTTTGAGTTTGTGGGCGGATTTCAAAAATTCGTAAACTTGGTTATTTCGGGACCCTAGAGAGTATATGGTTAAAATTTCAGCTCTCTAGGTCCAGTTTAAAGGCCTAATTTTTGCCGACGGACGGACGGACGGACATGGCTAGATCGACATTACTATCGATGCTGATCATAAATATAGTAACTTTTAGGGGTCTACGGGCAATATTAAGGTATGTTACAAACTATGCGTCAAAATTAATATACCCCTAGAATAGGGTATAAAAATGGAAGTAGGGTGCCCGGGATCGCAGAGGATGGAAGGCTGTAGTGCCTCAGGCAGAGATTTTCACGGATCGGGAGCCCGTTAGTAAGTAAGTATTGTATTCATGTGTAATATATTTAAATACATTTTACAGAACGCTCCGACGTTATATGGTGTCCGTAAGTGATTAGCTGATAAGCAAGAAGGAAGCAAGGGTTTCTTTTTCGAGTAAAAAAGATTGCTGGTATCTTATCGGCGTTAAAATTTATTTTCCACTTGGAGTAATATTCTTGCAATATTTAAGCCGGATTTTTTTAATTGGTATTAAAATAACAATTGTGATGTGTTTCAATTTTGTAAAGCAGACTTGTCTCCTTCTTTTTGGATTTATGATTCCTCACACAAACTTCCTCTATGCGCTGTCTTTACCTTGACCTTAATTATATTTACTTCATTCTCACGTGATGTAAGAAAAAAATATGCTCTGCTGATGAGATGTTTTTGCTCTAGATTTTGTTAACATTTACTATTTCGAATATGGGCGACTGCTTTTTCACGTATTCATAAGATGTTCCCATTTTCCAAATGAACCAAAAGCCATTACCACTTTATGTCTTAAATTAGAACTGTGCATCATTCATCCAAACATATTCCTCTCATACAGATGACTTGAATTTATAGCGTTTAGATGCCTGTTGTATATTTTTTTAAACTGTTCGAGTAGAGAAAATATTTTTCATGGCTAAAAGTACAGTGTACAACTTGTGCTGCACCTACGTGACTCAATTAAATATCCTATCTATTTATTTCTACTTTAAATTCAAACAAACAATATGTAGGACATCTCATAAGAACAATTTCCTTAACTTAAACTTTGAAAACAATTGCCTTTAATATTTAATCAGACAATTTCTACGTCATCTAATATTTAGTCGTATATAACTTTTACTAACAAAAAATTGTTTACACTGAAACTTGTTTATTGATACAAGACGACCACATTGTCGCAGTATAAACGCGTGGATTATTTATTCATTCAAAACTATTTCAAGACAAGTTCCCGCATATAAACGGGGCGTATACTTACTATTCCCATTCAAGAGAATAAAATCTGTTTCAGTGGTAGCTGAGTTTTATGTCAGTTTTTCGGTGACTTTTTAATTAGCACATTTATTAATTACCAAAGGTTATCCCAACCAACAATAAATCATCTAATCATTTCACAATCTCCTCATATCCTAATGAATACTAATCAAGTTTAGCTTTTGCATCCACACAAATTTATTTATCTGACTTTTCTTTGTTTTCTTTTTCAGCTAAGGATATCAGACGACTTGAAGAAAGGAGAAACATCACCACCAACGCCGCCCATCTCACAACCAACATAAAATACATCTTCATTTACAGTTGGGCGGGACGGGTGTGCACACTCGAACAAAACAACCGCCATACCACCCAACGAGGAACGAAATAAAATATTTATCAAACCAAAAATAAGAAAAGAAAATATACATCACGAAAAAAATGGGGCTGCCACCATCACCTTTAAGGCGAAGAAACTGTCTGATTGTGACAACCGTAATTGTCTTGGTGCCTTTCACAGTGCTGGTGTTAATTGTCGGTCCAGGTGAGTTCCAATTTCATTGCTGTACATAGCGGCTGTCGCCAGTTCCATTTGTGTTTATTATCCTTAAATTTTTTTGTAATTAATTAAACCGGTCAGCTATGGGGATAGGCGTGGCATAGAATAATGTCATCAATGAAGAAGGTTATGCGATATCGGTCTCCGGACGATTGCATGAGACAATGCCTTTTGTCATCGTTGAATCGGTTGTATGGAGGATAATCGTTCATGTAGGTCCTCCGAGAGAGCAAACCAAATTAAATTAAAGTGATACACGGTTCCATTGAAAGTGCAAAGTATACACACATATTTGTGTTTTATTGCAAACAAAATTAAATTAAAATTACATAATCATTTCCTGATGACAAACTTGGGCCACTGAGTATAATTAAATTGAAAGCCACGAGGCCGTTGTTACTTTAGACATCCTTTTTGCCGCACATGTTTCGGTTTTAAAGTACAACCATATTAGACATAGACACTGAATATGTGGGTTTGTAGATGCCCAAGCGGATAAACAACCACGTGTACTATTCGCGAATTCGTCCCACATCCGTGAATCAATTGCATTCGTGATTATTTTAGTATCAAGTTATGTAATTGTGTATCCAACTAAAAGGTTTATCACACTGAAAGGTCAAAGAACAGTATAATCGGCTTTGTCAATCCTTCATATGATAGGTTGAAATAAGGCTTAGTACTTGCAAGTTAGTAAGAAGTCGTGTTTAGTTTAGTTTAAGTTTATTTCTTCGTTCTAAAGTAATTTACAAAATATTAATATTGTCATAATCATTTTTATCATACAATTTTTTACGTATACTTTTACTGAGATATTTGACCATAAATAAGCACTTTAGAACTTACACTTTGTGGAAAATTATTCCAGTGGCAAGTGTTTAGAAACTTTTAGCAAATTAGATATTCAAAGACTTAAAACGTCGAGAAAAAGCACGCTGTTAAATTAGGAAAAGGTGGACAAAAGTCTTGGATTTTTTTTCATTAAATTGTTTATCATGGTGAGAATGAAACGAACTTTATTTTACGAAAAAGAGTAATGAAGATCGCAATAAAAACATAAAAACATAACTGGCTTACGTTACCACTTGCAGGAGAGTTTCCACTTCTGCTCTAGAAAGCAACCAATTTTTCAATGCTCTAAAAAATCTAGGACTGCTGCCTACCAAACTGCACACTTCATTAGGTAACTTTTTGAAGATGAATGGAGCAATTGTTGTTACAAAGCACCTGTAGTGTTCTTTTTTAGCTCTAGGAACGGCAATATCATTTCTCGATCTAAGAGAGTATACATGCCTGTTGCTGTCATTCATATACCCACTACGTCGATAGAATAATTTTAAAACCTTATATATATAAAGATGTCGAAGGGGCAGAATATTAGCTGAGGCGAATAAGGCATGCGAAGGCTCCCATCTAGATTTAAATCGCATGACCCTAACAACTTTTTTTTGCGCAATGAAAAGAGGCTTTAAATTACTCATGTACGCACTACCCCAGCATGTTATCCCATATTCAAGGCGTGAGTTTACAAGTGTCTTAAGCACCGTTGAGGGAACTAATTTCCTTAAGAAGTATATTCTTTTAAGTGCCACGTGAACATATCTTTTATTATTCGTTATATGAATCTTCCAATTGAGGTTACAATCCAGAGTAATTCCGAGATACTTGAATTCGGACACTGATTCTATGTCGATGCAGCCATCGGTGCAATTATTATCGCAGCCGTTCCCGTGGTATCTAATGCCGGTTATGGGTACTGGACTAGTGAGGGAGAAAGACATAACTTTTGACTTACTGCTAAGAACCATCTTATGATGAAGGAACCAGTCCCTTAGCAAATCAGGAAATCATTTACACGAACATGTTGCTTTCTACCATGTAGAAAAGATCGAAGCCATTTACTAAGTATATTGCCTCTAAAACCGAGCCTATATAGCTTTTTCAGGAGTATTTCATGATCCACTAAATCAAAAGCTTTGGTCAAATCAAGGAACAGCCCCGCAGTTTTCCTGCTATCGTCTAGACCTTTATAAATTTTTTCTAGAAAAGCCACTAACGCATCTTCAGTAGACTTCCCTTTTCTGAATCCAAATTGACATGAATTTAGGAGTTTGTACTTTTCAAGAAACCTAAGCATTTTTTCAGTAATTAATTTTTCGAATACGTTAGAGAAGGCGGAAAGGAGCGATATTGGCCTATAGTTTGAAGGATCACATGGATCACCTTTCTTAAAAATTGGAACAACTATCGCATCTTTCAAGCATTCAGGAAATGCACCTTTTTGGAAGCTTAAATTAATGATGTAAGTTAGTGGGCTTAAAACTAGGTGACTGATTTTTTTAAGAGTCAAGCTACTTATCCCATCGGTTCCACAAGATGATTTTGGTTTCAAGCAAGCGATTGCTCCCGCAACTTCACTATCAGTTATATTGCCTAGCACAAAAGAAGAGGGCGTTTGAGCATCTTGAAATGACAAAGAGTCACATACGTTTGAGGCAGGTCTAGACATTACTGCAGCATTCATAAAAAACAAGTTAAACGAGTCTGCTATTTCCTTTGGATCGGATGTAAAGGAATTATCAGGAAGTATGAGTTTGTTGGGAGAACATTGTTTGTTTTGTTTCCCTAATAACTGATTAACTAATCTCCATTGTTGCCTAGCATTAGCTTTCTGAAAATTTTGTCTGAAAGTAGGCTTCCTTTTGTGAATTTATGAGCACATGTAATTCTCTCCGCATTTTTTGATATATTGCTTTAGTTGGGTCATTGTTAATCCGCGATTTGTTTGCCGAGTAGAAGTTATTTTTGTCTCTAATTTTGGAACAAATAGAGTAAGTTACCCAGGGTTTGATCCTCATTATCTTAGACTTGGGACTATTTGTATTGGAATTTTCTAAGTATTGCTTCAGTATAGTAATAAAGTAACTACATGCGATAGATGGACAATCTGTTGCATATACACCAGACCAAGTTTCATGAGCGAGCTGTGCCTTCAAAGCGTTATAATCTATTTTAGTTGAGGTTTCAAGACTAACCCTCTGGGGTCGACTACTATTTTCTTTCAGCATCTCGCGAAAGCAAACACCCGTAACAAAGTGATCCGTTACGTCCCACTCCAGAACGTACGGGAGGAATTTTTTAAGATCCTTTGCTCTAACGAAGATGTGGTCAATACGGGATTTTGTATTTTCCGTCACTCTCGTGGGCACATTAACAAGGGACTCAAAACCAAGAGACGAATGCATGATAAGATATTCATCACAACTTGAAGGAAGATCTAAAATGTCTACATTCATATCACCGACAAAACAAACGTTTTGATTCTTAATTGCATTCAGCGTACCCTCAATCTCTCTACAAAAAATGTCCTTATCAATGAACTGCAGTCGATATACGCAGACAGGGTATAAACAAAAATTAGCATTCCTTAATTTAATAATAACACAATCGGCGCTTTCTAGAACTGGTTTGGAATACTCTTCTACTACAAGATTGTCTTTGACATAACTAATTATACCTCCAGCAGAGTAAGTCTGATTACAGTGTGGATATGCAGTGTAACCCGGTATCGAAAAACTATTCACTTCATGGTCAAATATCCATATCTCTCAGAGAACAACAATTTGTGGTAGTACTGTGAAGCAGTTTAACAGATAAGCATAAAATAAATCAAAATTTTTTCGCATACTTCGGATATTAAAATGTACGAGTACAATGGTAAGATCATTTAAAGTAGATTGAAAATTATGTGCAACTACAATTTCATTACTATCCCTACATTCATCAAGATCAAGTAATTCATTAATTGTGTTTAACATATATTATTATAACTAATTCAAAAACAAACAATCGAAATTGTTTATAAATTATTAAGGTCATTTACAGACTTAATGAATTTGACCTCTTCACCAGTTCTGCGTTTCATCATAATTCTCCCGTGACGTACCCAGAGAAACTCGAAACCAAATTTCTTTTTAGCTTTTTTTGCTTCGCTCAGCAGGAACTTTGACTCACCCGAAAGCCACTCGTTCACGAAGATGTTTCCTTTGCTATTTGTTGAGAAAATCTTGCTGCTCTCAATCGGTTTCCTCCTCTCGTACACTGCACCCATGATTCGATCTTTCAAACGTTTGCAGCCACACTTTACCACAATTGTACCACTCAGTTTTCCCTTGACTCTCTTGCGAAAGCAAATTTCCAGCTCATCCTCTGCAACATTCACTGCTAGGCCTTGGTGAAGAATATGCGTTACGGTTTCTCGCACATTTTTTTCGTCGCTGAACACAGGAACATCTCGCAGCTCAACGTAATTTTCGTGTAACAGCCATTCCGCATTGTACAGCCTTTCGTTTGTTTGACACAGCTGCATCTTGAGTGACTCATTCTCTTGTTTGATAGCTGCAAGTGCATTGGTCGTTTGTTCCAACGCAGTGAGTTGACTTTTCATAGCTTCGAGAGAACGAACGGTAGAGGCGAGTGTGTTTTGAACTTGGAGCAGCTGTTTAAATATTCCGTCGAGTGTGACTTTGTTTGGACTTGCGTTTGTTGCCGATGATGTTTTTTTTTTTTTCAGCGTACATTTACTACAAAACCACGGTTTTTTTGCTTTTGATTATGTGCTCAACATCTGATTGATTGATATTTGCACATTTTGGATGTAATAAGCAAGTAGCAAGTACATTCGGAGTAAGTTAGGATTGATTTGCTTGTATCTCTAGCGACTTTCGCGGAACACTCAATGCAACTCATTTTTATGTGCTTAGTCTTTGACGGCTCGACAATTACGAGTTGTTTGTTTCTACCTGTTCTGTTTTTTTTTTTAATTAAACAACAAAAAACAATTCTTCTTTTTTGAAATCCGCAGCTACTTTGGTGCGGATTGAAAACGTAAAGAAGAACCATTGCTTCTGCAAATCCATTGAATATTCTTCAAAAAAGAAAGCGCATTATGTTTATTCACGTTTCCTTGTCGCGCCATAAAGGAATTCTTTCTTCCTTACATATAATCCCTTAAGTAAAGTTGAATGCATTTATCAGGCCAAATACGCTACTACTACTGATGATATTCATGCATTTCATAGGGTGCATATTGTGTAGGCAAAATCAAAACAATTATACCAACTTTTTTAACGGGCTCCCGACCCTTCAACCGCCCAACCTCTTCGTCCTTGGGCACGCAGTAATGCAGACCAAGCGCTCTGATTTGGTATTTAAATCGAAGGTTTCTTCTTCCTTGCTCTCGGGAACCTGCTGGCTGGGAGTTGAAGATCCTCTTGGCTCTAACCAAGCCAAAGAAGTCGACGTCTTTTAGCTTTATGGGCAACATCCACATTTTGGTACCTTCTCCATTACTCACTCTCCTCTTCGCTGGGATGCTTCCTGTATTTGCCCATTGCCAGGTAGAGCTCCTGAAGGTGAGTGCTTTCATATGCGGCTAAAAAATCGAAGAAATGTTGGTGAGTCTGCACTTGAATGGCTTTTTTGTCCAGGCCTGGCGTCAGACTAAAAAAAATTGTCTATTAACGATCGCCATAGCTGCACAGTCGAATTACGGCTATTGAGGGTAGTGGCTGTGGCATACAAACCTCCAAATGCCACGCACATCGCGGATGGAGTGTGGTTTGGGATGACTGTTACAATACCAACCTCAAGCCTCCACGGAAAGTGGGCATGGAGGGTGGTTGCACAGTCGTAGCGGGATTCGAGCTCGGTTAGTTTAACCATTTGGTTTTTGTGACGAATTTGCTAATGCAGCAAACATCTGTCTCGCTAAAATCACTTAGATCGTCAAAGCAGTAGTTGCCAAGAATTTGTTTCCTTGTATTGGCTAGTGCAGGGCAGTTCCGCAGGAGGCGTGTGAAGGTTTCCTCTTCCTCAATGTCTCTGCGGCATCCGCAGAAATCATTGGAGGATACGCCCATTCTGGTGGCCTAACCGCCTAGAAGGGGCCTGGGATAACTCCAATTACCGAGCTTATATTTTTCCTGCTTATGGAGTGGCGATTGTATGATCGTTTTGCACCGTACTTTGTCCACATCTGTTTGGAGGACGAGTATGTACTGATGCTTATCGATCTATTGTTCGCTTCTGCCAGTGTGTTATCTTATACTTTGAACTTTAACGATTGAAAGGGCACGGCCGGTGCCTCTCTATTTTCAGAGGGTTCTTGTGTGGTTTATAGTTGCCTGGAATATCACTGTATCCGGGAACACAGCACAGTGAAATGTTATTTCTGTCAGCGATCTCATTTAGAGATTCGCGTCACTGTTTTACCAACTTAGATCTTGTTGTGGGTGTTTCTAGGGCTTTTCCTTCTGCCTGACTGTCTATGTAGATCACGATATTTCTGCCGTCCATCGGGCTCATAGCGAGTCTGCATGCTGCTTCGCGAATGGCTATGACTATTGCTTGATATACACTGTTGTGGTCAGAGGAGTGAGTACAGGGTCATATAAGAAGATGTCTTCCCCAGTGCCGTCCGCTGTATTTGACCCGTCGGTGTATATTTCAATGCCGTATTTGTTTAAGATTTGACCTTCCTCCTAGCTGTTTCGGTACGGGATGACTATATTTCTTGCTGGAATCGATGATCAATGTGTGAGCTTTAACACATATGCAATTATCCCAATCTGAGGGCTGCCTTAGAAGCTACCAGCTTCCCAAAGAAATCAACGGGTAGGAGGTTAAGCAAAATTCCTAAGGCTGCTGTCGGTGTGGACCTGTAGGCTGCCCTTTGTACTCTTCAAAAGGCGCTCAAGTGGCATTTTATTAATACCGCCAGCCACCAAGTATCGATACCGTAAGTAAGGATTGGTCTGGTGGCGACGGTGCAGAGGTTAGTGTGTTGGCTTGTGACCCGTGCGGTGCAGGTTCAATCCCCATCGGGAACAACATACGCCACCCAATCACATTACACCAAAAGAAGGATTTCTGCCTGGTAGTACAATGGACCGTTACCGAGTCTGAGTGCTCTGGGATTTGGATTTCCTTTAAAAAAAAAAAAAAAAAAAAAAAAAAGGATCGGTCTGACAAACGCCAAGTACATCCAATGGACTATCCTAGGCTTCAGACCCCATCTGGAGCCTACTGTATTCTTGTAGGAGTATATGGCTATCGTCGCCTTCCTTATGCGGTCTTGTGTATTCAGTTTCCAACTGAGTTTTTACTGGGCGTACATTGAAACCGACCATCTTGGACCATGGGGATAATTTCGTGAGGGCTGACTTCATGAGGTCTGTAATAGTGTGGGGAAATTTACCCGATGGCTATGGCAATATCGTCCACATAGGCCGTCAGTTTGCACCCGATCTCCTCATGCAGATAAATCCAATGTTGTCAGATTAATTTTTTAAAATATTTTCACATGTCAACTTATTCAGATATCCGAAATAAAGGATCTGGGGTATCTATGGGAACATTAAATTAAATTATAGAAAAATATTTTTTTTAAATGTAGGTACTGGATAATATAGAATATCACAAATAAGATTTCAAACAAAAACTGAACACCGCCTTTTTATTGCTCAGAAATAAGCTAATAATAAGGTTAGGAATAAGGACGAACAAACTCTAATTACCATTTCCACCTTGACTGCCAAAATCTTCAAAAATTATATGTAAATGAATGCCTACTACAGGCGTACCATATGATCTAATAGCAGAGATACGTTGCAGGAAATTTTTACTTAATTTGAAAAGAATGAAATCGATTCAACTAAAGTTCTATACCCAAACAAAATTTGTCTTAGATACGAATATTATGAGAAATTCATTATTTAAAGCAATTTCTTCGGTGTTTATACTTATTTACATATATGTTAATAATACACATCAATTTGTCGTTCGAGGCACGGTGGAATTTCGCTGACGACTTAAATGTAAAACGGCTTCAAATGAAACGTCTTAAGCCGGGGTACGCCTGTATAAATATTTTTTGTTTTTCATAGGGCGGCATTCTCCTTCCGCAAATTTTATTCATTGCGAACAATGGACCCGAAAGGACAATTCATCAGAGAAAGGAATATTTTATAAAAAAAAAACATCCAAAATATAATCTGCCATAATATTTTTGTTCGTAGGTATTCGAAAAGGGCTGACGGCGAGAAGCTTCGTTAGGACGACAAAGGCAGACAAACTAGAGCGAGTTGGAAAAAAATTATTAATATATTCGTCTTAACTGCATTGAACAGGATTAAATTTCACTATTATCAAGTATAATCTAGGATAGCATTTTGTGCGGGTATTTCTTCAGAAATAACTATTATACCGCGCCGAAGGGCAAAGGTAAGGGAATTTGTCGTTTTAAGATACGAGGAGTTGTGCTATGAAGTACTTTGTTTGAATTGTGAAATAACGAAGAGAAGATGAGTGGTTGTAGGATTATTTTTTCCTTGCCAGAGCAGAGGTTGTTTTCCTTGCATAAATGAAAAAATGTGCTTTGGGATATTTTCTTTCTCACTCAACATAGTATGTGTGCATTGCAGATAGAAGAATTATGCAATTGGTTTAAAACCTTTGCAGTGGAAAAGTTGTCTCTTCACAAAAGAAGTCATTTTTAATTTGTCGGGATCATTTTTAGCTGGGATCAGTGACTGAAAAATGTCATGCTGCGCTTTACTTAGAAAGACATGGTTTGTTGAAAACATATTTAAAGTAATTTTTAACTGTTAGTTTTTATACCCTATTCTGGGGGTATATTAATTTTGACGCATAGTTTGTAACATACCTTAATATTGCCCGTGGATCCCTAAAAGTTACTATATTTATGATCAGCATCGATAGTAATGCCGCTCTAGCCATGTCCGTCCGTCCGTCAGTCCGTCGGCAAAAATTAGGCCTTTAAACTGGACCTAGAGAGCTGAAATTTTAACCATATACTCTCTAGGGTCCCGAAATAATCAACTTTACGAATTTTTGAAATCCGCTCACAGACACGTCCACAAACTCAAAAAAACAAAATTTTGGAAAAAATCGAATTTTGAGCTAGAAAACTGAAATTTTTTTATACAAGGTGGCGCAAAAATAAGCTTCCGATGTTTTTTGGCTGTAATTTAAAAAAAAAAATGAAAAACTTCGATTCTTCTTGTGGATTATTTTTATTTGGTCTTTTAATTTTTTTTACATCAAGTCGAGAATATGATGTCATGTAAATGGCCGCCGCCACAGTTGATTGTCATTTGAGCCCTTTTTATGGCATTTTCCATCACTTTGGCCAAAACTTCCGGCGATAGGTCCTCACATTGTTGGCGGATATTGTCTTTAAGAGCTGCAAGAGTCTGAGGCTTGTTGACATAAACCCGCGACTTCAAAAAGCCCCACAAAAAGAAGTCTGGAGCGGTCAAATCAGGCGATCTTGCTGGCCAGTGCAAATCGCCAAAACGGGAGATTAGGCGCCCGGGAAATGCATCCTTCAGCATATCGGCTGTGGCACGTGCAGTGTGTGCCGTTGCACCGTCCTGTTGGAACCACATGTTTTCCAATCCCAATTCATCAAGTTGCGGCAAAAAGAACTCGTTGATCATTGCTCTGTAGCGCTCACCATTCACAGTAACCGTTTGGCCCGCGACGTCTTCGAAGAAAAAAGGTCCGATGACTCCTCCAGCGAAAACAGCACACCATACAGTGACTTTGAGCGGGTGTAATGGCTCCTCGTGGATTACACTCGGATTTTCAGTGCCCCAGAAGCGTACATTTTGCTTATTTACGTACCCGCTAAGATGGAAATGGGCCTCATCACTCATGATTATTTTTGATGAAAAATCATCTTCCTCTTGGTGGTGATTAAGGATGGCTTGAGCGTATGTTAGACGCGATTGGCGGTCAGCAGCTAACAGCTGATGCACCGTCTGGACTTTGTACGGAAACATCTTCAAATCTTGTACCAAAATTCGCTGTAAAGACCGTCGACTGATACCCATTTGCGTGGCACGTCGTGTGGTCGATGTCGACGGCGCGCGCTTCCATGACATCTTCGGCTACAGCAGCAATATTCTCTGCAGAACGGCTACTCCGGGGTCTGCCACGCCTGGCAGCATCTCGTGTTGTGCCAGTATCTTCGAGGCGAACGGCTAAACGTCGCAGTGTTTCACCAGTAGGCGTTGGACGGGTAGGAAATCTGCGACGAAATTCACGTTGTGCCAAAGTCACCGACCGATTATTGCTCAAATAAATAGTCACCAATATTCCGCGTTCTGGAGCAGTGTAGCGTAACATTGTTTATTAACGTGTATTTCGCATGTATTTACTACACAAATGTCAAAACAGAACTGACATTAGGGGCCAATCGCAAAATTTATAGCATTTTCTGATAGGAGGATTACTTTTGCGCCACCTTGTATATGATCTATGACTCCTAAAACTGCTCAGGATAAAAAATTTTCAAAATCCGCCCACTGACACGCCCACAAATAAATAAAACAATTTTTTTGAAAGTCCAAAGTTTGAGCTAGTGAGCTGAAATTTATTATATATACTCTCTAGGGGCCCTTTATGCTCATGTGTTAATTTTTTTAAATCCGCCTACTGACACGCCCACAATTGAATAAAACAATTTTATTGAAACATCCAAGTTTGAGCTAGGGAGCGTTTTTTTTGATAAAATCCTTTAAATGTTATATAACAAAATATGTACAGCGTTCTTAACTTAATTCGTGCTAGAGATAGTGCCTTATTGCGAAGATCAATCGGCAATTGATAATTGACTATTTTCAATGTGTGCTATTGTGAACGATAAAAAAAAGCTACCGGCACAGACAGTCTTTTCGATTGGAAAATATAAGCCGCCCAGATGTTTCAGAAACCAAGCAATTTCAAAGGGGTTTGGATGACAAGTACTCTTTGGATTGAAATTATCAAAGAGCTTGATGATGCCATGAAAATGAAAAAGATAAAAATTCGACTCTTAGTTCATAATGCCTAATATGGAGATACAATTTTTGCCAGGTTTTGAAAAGTAGATAGTGATGATTACATTCATAACATCGAAGATATTTTTTTCAACAAGTGTGAGGAAGCATTGATTCAAACAACAATTAATGATTATTTTTGAAGAGCTAAAAACTTAACTAAGAAATTTTAATCTTATTTATTCGTTTGTATGAACACTGAAGTACATACGAATCATACCTTTAATTAACGAGCTGTAAATTTTATGTTATCAGTTTGTTTTCTGTTAAATAAAATATATTTATTTATTTACTACTTTTTAAAAATAGAATTTTTTGTTGGACGGTGTATAGTAGTATTTTTGTTTCCGTACAAGAAACTTGTTTCTTATATCCGTATAAGAAACTTGTTTCTTATATCCGTTCTGAGGATATAAGTAAAACTCGGTTATAAGAAACAAGTATCGTGCAATTTCTGAGTTTCTTATAAGCGTTATGTACTGTAAATGTCAAGCGGAGTGTGTACTAAAAAGTACTAAATGATAAATCCTGTCACTTATGTCTCATTTTGTAAGATTTTATTTATTTTAGTTGGGTTGTAAAATGCCGGAAATAATTATACGTTTAGTTACTAAAAATAAAGGCCGTATTGAACAAAGGTATTAATTTATATTGAGCCTGTGCTTTGTCGTGGAAAAAATACTACTTTCCATAGGAAGAAATTGAGGACTCTGGAACGATCCCTTCGAGATGGACAGAATCCATTCGACGTAGCTTGTGAAGGGACCACACTAGCGTCCACTTAATTTGGTTCCTCCAGTTACAAATACGGACCCCGGAAGGCACACGACATGTGTCAACCACCTTCCAATCAAGCCCACCGTAGTGTATCAGGTAACACAACACCTCACGAAACAATTAAATTAAATATGTGTTCGCCAAGAGGCACTACAGATAACCGGCAAATAGCAGGCCGCTGCAAATATCGCTCATATTGCAGTTTCATATCCACTGCATGGTCAACGCACTACGTATACGAAATACTGCCAAGACCTTGGAAGTATTTTGTATGCTGAGTTCGCATTTCCACAAGAGGCTATGAAGCGAGCATGAGGCTATTGACAAATATGCCGATTCGTCAATTAAATTAATATTTTTTTTATTAGGGGTTCGGTATTTGTGACTGGCTAAGAAATTAATAAACAATTATATTTTAGCAGATTTAGCGATTTGTGCATTAATATTTAAGCTTACGTAGCAATTAAGTTAGGGTATAAAAGTAATGCAATTTGAAAATAAAGAGCACTCATTCTCCGGACGAGAGACTGAGCCCTACCTACAATCAATTGTTCTGACTAGCTTTTCAGCTGAAGAACCGCCTCTCGTCGATTATCCACCTCAAGGAAGCATACGTGCATCAGAGGTTTGAGCTGACTGGCTTTTTAGCCGAAGCGAGGGTAATCGACCTAACAAAGAAGTTAGGGGTTCTCACCGTACGTTGTCGCCAGGACCAGGCAACGTTACAAGCTACTGAGGAGAACTTCACTCAGCTGTATGGATTCCCGAAAGCTCTATGTATGGATTTAATAAATGAAATCAAGCCATTCCTAGATTCAACTCAACGTAGAAGTGCGCTTCCATGCCATATCAAAGTGTTGAGTGTTTTGCGTTTTTTCGCCACTGGTAGTTTTCAGCGAACTGTTGGTCAAAATACTCTATCTTCTTTGTCTGTCTCAGACATCAATGAGTTGCTGTGCTACCGAGATTTCTTTTGCGTTAAATAGAATATGTAGCTCATAAATACGTAATGTTTCCAACTAGAGAAGAATTTCCAGCTATGCAGGCGCAATTCTTCGAACAATTTGTCTTTCCGCGTGTAGTTGGAGTAGTTGATGGAACACACATTATATTATCCGCTCCAAGTAGAGAAATTGAGCACGTATTTTATTGTCGAAAAGGCGGACATCCGATGAACGTTTAAATCATATGTGGCGCTGATTTGACCATTTAGTACTAATGCACAATACCGAGGAACATCCCACGACGCATACATCGGCGCCATACGTATGCGTTGGGCATTTTGCCTTGTTTTGAGAAAGTGAAATTAGGCCAAATATTAACGTTTGGCATTATTTCAGTTTCCACTCGTGCTTTTATCAACAATTTGCCTTTGCACCTACTCCAAATCAAACAGTGACCCCTAGCAAAATCACAAGTAGGTCCCATAAACAGTGCAATGCGTAATGCCCCCCTGCTAGAGCTTTCCCGCAAGACAAATTCTTATTCCTTTACTGGAACTTAGTGGTGAACGAGCTGTTGATGTGCCTGGGAGAGGAGGACTGCAGGTTAATCGCTTATACGAATGACGTTGTTATTTCCGTCTCGGGATCGGGAAAGCATCTTAATACCCTAAAAGAACTTTTTCGAAACGTTCCAAACAAGCTTATGCTATGGGTTGTGGCTTGCGTGTAAGCCCCACAAAACCTTTTCTCTCCACCAACATATACAAAATTTCAAATATTAACCCTCCCTGCATTAAGGGAACAAGCTTAGCTTTTTCTGATGAAGCCAAACATTTAGTCTCATTTTGGATAAAAAAAACTTAGCTGGAAACCTAACATACGAGTGCAATAAAGACTTCAGAAAGCTACGGTAGCGCTCTTTTCTTGCCATCGGTAACAAGACCCATACTTACGTAAGATGTGGTTGTCTGGTAGACTGCCTGCGATAAAGCGATAAATCGTGATAAGCTAAGCAAGGTCCAACGATCAGCATGCTAATTCATAGGCTCCGTTGCAATTGACATTTTGTTTCACGTGACCTTCCTCGATATTATTGGTAAGCCAACGGCTGTTTTCGTGGCTGTCCTCCTCGAACCAACCTTCCAGTGAACGCCATGGCTAAAAGTCATTTTCAAAAGCTGTATAAGACTCTGCTACATACCGCAAAGCTGGAAAGAAGTTAAAGTGATATTCATTCCCAAAGCAGGGAGACATATACACTGCACAGCAAAAGATTATATGCCGATAAGTCTCTCCTCTTTTCTCCTAAAGACACTGGAGAGAATAATCGACTTATACACAAGGGACCTTCTAAACGAAAACAACCTATGCAGCACTCAACACGCCTACCTCAAAGGCAAGTCCGTTGAAACAGCCCTGCACGAAGTTGTGTCAATAATAGAAAAAGGACTACACCACAAAGAATTCACCATGGCTGCATTTTTGGACATTGAGGGAGCTTTCAACAATGTTAAAAGAGCGGCCATAAAAACAGCGCTCGAAGACTTGGGAGCGAATAAAGAAATAACGAACTGGGTTTACGAAAAGCTCAACAGCAGAGTAATTAACTCAGAGATCGGTGAGAGTTACATAAGGAAAACAGTGACCAGGGGGACCCCACAGGGAGGCGTCTTATCTCCCCTCCTGTGGCTCATAGTGGTCAACAAAATCCTAACGACTCTAAAGGTCAAAAGAACGAAAATAGTAGCATACGCAGACGATATTGTAATTCTATTAAGTGGCAAGTATCTCCCCACTATTAGTGAACTCATGGAATCTGCCCTAAAAGAACTATCCTCGTGGGCAAGACCGAACGGCCTTGGAGTTAATCCAGTCAAAACCGAATGTGTTCTGTTCACTAGGAAAAGAAAAATCGAGAAATTCGATATGCCGAAGCTAAACGGAATTCGTCTGAAACTTTCCCCGGAGGCAAAGTATCTGGGCATCATCCTAGACTCTAAGCTTACTTGGAAACGTAACACAGAAGAAAGAGCAAAAAAAGCACTATGCGCCTTCTACGCATGCAAAAAGACCTTTGGAAAACGTTGGGGTATGCGCCCTTACATAACCCATTGGATGTACACAGCGATCATACGACCCATACTTACATACGGGTCAATTGTATGGTGGAAGGCAACAGAAAGGACTACCTTACCTATCTCCATAACCTCTCAAAGGTACAGAGATTAGCATGTATTGGTACAACGGGAGCAATGAGATCAACACCCCAAGCCGGGCTGGAAGTCATTTTAAACCTACCCCCGCTTGGTGAATATATTCGCAGCATGGCAGCCAAAGGAGCCCTCCGCCTCAAGGAGGCAAACATCTGGAGGCACAGCTCCTATGGACACGGCTCTATAATTCACAACTACTTGGGTATCGATCTATCCAGGAAAACGGACTACTTAATTCCCAAACGAAACTTTGAGAAAAACTACTCCACATACATACCCCAAAGAGAGAACTGGAACACGCACGTCAACGTGCAAGAAATCCACATCTATACGGACGGGTCGAAAATGGATGTGGGGACAGGAGCGGGAGTTTTTTGCGAGCCCCTAGACATAAAGGACTCGTACAGACTTCCCAATGAATGCAGCTGAGATTGTCGCCATCGACAAGGCAGCAGAAACTATCTCCGCGAAGAATCTGGATCCTTCCACGATCACAATCTTCGTAGACAGTCAGGCGGCTATCAAAGCACTAGACAGCGAAACTATAAAGTCAAAAACAGTCAGAAACTGCCAAAAATCCCTCAACAAAATAGACGAACGACACAGGATCACTCTCTGCTAGGTCCCCGGTCATAGCGACATTGTTGGGAATGAAAAGGCAGACGAGCTAGCAAGAATCGGGTCAGAACTTGACGCAATAGACGTCATTACGTCAATAGACATCCCAATTAGTGCAGCAAAAAGAAACATTGACCAAAAACTGAGGGAACAAATTAACACCACCTGGTCCCAAAGGCACGACTGTGTTATATCTCGCAGTCTATGGCCAAGAATTAACGAAAAAAGAACAAAAAGCATTCTGGAAATGAATAAGCTAGAAATACGTATTTTAACTGGCGTACTGACAGGCCACTGCACCATAGGTGTAATGGCAAGCAGGCTGGGCATCAGCTCACCAGACTACTGCAGGAGCTGTCAAGATATAGAAGAAACCGAGACCATCAAACACCTGCTCTGCGAATGTCCAAACCTTCAGACATCTCGACTTCGCTATCTGGGCAACAGATTCTTCGAAGACTTAGAGGACGTAGCGCAGGTACCACTGACGGACACTATCAGGTTTGTCAAGAACACAGGTTGGTTCCAATAGGCCAACCGGCAAGATTAACCTAAACTGAGTATGGTAAGTGTTTTATTGTAAATGTAGGTTACCACATAAAACAATAAGGGATCACAATGGACCAATGGGCCCCCGTACAACCACAGCAGCCCTGCTGTGCACTTCCCTTCCAACCTAACCTAACCTAACGCAAGAAAGAAATGGGCCTCTCCGCTATTCTGAAGAATTTCAACCATCTCCCTGTTACATTTTGACAAAAACTTTCAAGTCACCAAATCGTTCTGGGATGATGTATCGATCAACTTTCACACCGACACGAATCAAAAACTAATGACGGGCTAAGTGGAGGTGTTTTCTCAGACAGACTGAATATCTGCCTCTCATTCCGTCTTCCAAATCGATGCAGAAATAATGGCGATAAAAGAAGCCCTTTCGTGGCTGAAGGGAATCGGGATATCCGTTAAGGACATCTGCATATTCTCTGATGGTGAAGCTGCGATAAAATCCCTGGAATACGTCTCTTTAAATTCCATAGAAGCCGTAGACTGCAGAGGTGTGCTAGTTGCCAGTGCATACAGACATTCCAGGGAACTAAATGACTGATAAATTCGCCAAACATGGAGCTACCCAAGGGATCTACATCAGGTAGGAGGGGTACTACCTGATGTAGAACCCATGACCGTTCCAATCGCTAGATGCAAACTCATGTTTAAGTTGGATGGCCTTTCGACAACCAACTTTCGGTGGACAAGAAGGGCAACTTGTTAACCTACGAAAAGACATGGCCAAAGCTGCATCTGATTTTTTTTTTGTTGACTGCACATTGGTGCCTCAATTGGTGTCCTCACTGGACACTGTCTATGAGAAGCAAGCAACAAGGCTTGGCGCCGTCTTTTCAAATAAACTTCTGCAGAAGCTTAATTAGGAGGAGGAAGAGACTATTTTTACCTTCTCTGCACATGCCCCCCTCTCTTTCGAGGACAAAAACTCCATCCGGAAGCAGATCAATGATCTTAGAAGAACTGAAATTAAAAGTCACTTCCAGTTAATTAAAAGCTCTAACTAGTTGAACAGGTATGGTGAATACAGATCCACGTACTATCACAATGGACTTTAAAATGGTCTAAGTGTGTCGGTCTCGGCTGACTGTTACTTCAACCTAACCTAACCTTCTAAATTAAATTTTCCATCAAGCCGCAGAGATTTTGTATTCCCTTCGAAGCAGCAACGAAGGCTGCCTTATTCGTCAGGCACTTTGCTGAACTCATTTCCATTTCCTACCTTGTCATATAAAATTGCACAGATGAATTACTTATACAAGACAATAGATAATGAAAATAAATATGGCATCATTGTTGTTTTAACAATTGAGGATGGACTTGCAGTAAGAGGAAAGTTCTTACTCCCTACTTAATTAACTGCGGGGCGAAATAGCCTCTGTCAGCACAATTTGTTTGTATTTTAATTACAAAGCTTCTGGGGTCGAAGGGATTCCATTAGTTGATATTTTTGTCAACAACTGAGGTGTAATGGCTTACATTCAGATAAAGCAACCGCACCCAACAGTATATTCACAACTACGCAGATCTATTGAAATGCCACGCAATTGCACTTTACATTATTTGCAGCGGAAACTGTCATAATTGTTTAGCATTCTACAAAGTTACTTTCAACTTCTTCTTCCTTTCCAGCGAGATAATGATCAGGATCAAGATGATCATAACCGTGCCATTTAACTGCATCCCTCCTGGTCCCCCTGTGGGTTCAAAGATTCGACCTCAATGAACATCGGCAGGCCTCTCGGCTTCGGATCACTTCATCACGGAGGCCAACCATGTGCTGGTGTTATTGCATTTATGTGATCCAGGATTGGCCTGCTTCTTTTCATTATTTCGACACGTGCATGCCTCTTTTAGGGGTAGAATCACAGGTGGAAATTAAATTTCTGAATTTGGTCTTATTTCGCTTTGAGAAAGTGAAATAAGCCCAAAATTTAACGATTGCCCTTATTTCACTTTGTGTGATCGACCTTTTGGAACAGCATTGATCTCCAGTCGTGTCATCCCACGGATTTCAAGGCACACTGTCGGGCCGGACTTAAGATGTTAAATGTGTAGCCTAGCGACACCTGGATTATTTGAATTGCCTTATGTGATTCTAGCCCTTAGTCGCCTTTTACGGCAGGCGCAGCTTTTCAGAGAGCGCTGCAGTGATATTCTTAGAACGTGTTGGCAAGGGTAACAAAGTTACTCTCAACTTTTTCTCCTCTTATAGCTCCCAGTTCGCTTAGTTCCACACTGACTTAACAATATCTAATGCATCTACCTGCATGAGAATTGCGCAAACATGCTCCAGAGGCCCTGTTCTAGGAACGTGTCTAATTCGAATGTTAAAACAAACACTTTTTTGTGAGAATTAATATATTCTGTTATGGAAGCCGAATGCAAATGTACTAGTCCGGGGCCTCAGCCCTCTTGCCTCTACTTCCATCTCCCAAAGATATGTGAAAACGATTAGGATAGAATATTTCCCATTTGATGTCAATGACAAGTACTTATGAAGTGGTTTCGATTCATATACATACATAAGTACCTGTATCTTTTCTCCATCGCAATCTCTATTAAATGATTCATGGAAATTGGGTTAGATATTTAAAAAAAATCTTCACTTATGGCCTCATTCTACGTGAGAGATTTTATTCATCGGTAATATTATTCAACAGAAGGCCCACATTCTACAACGTTTGTGAAACTCATCTACTACCTTTAATATGATTCAAGTCACAAGTCACACTTTGGCACTCATAGCAAGGCATGCGCTGACGAACCTCATTAATTCCAAATTAACGAACTCGAGTACACAAAGTAATTAAATTCCAAAGGTTAATAGCGACAAACATATTGCGAAACAACTAACTTGTTTACCATCTTGCTATACCGGTATTATTGGTTTCTGATTAACGCTTTGATGTTAACTGCCCTTGCTGCATTATGACCGATAGATATGGTGGAGGCAGAGGTGTATTACGTCTCAAGTAAAGGTCTAACGAACGTACCTCAGATCTTAATTGGCATTTGGATTAGCGTGCAATAGTCTGTTTTGGAATTTTGGCGTGGTAGTTAAGATATGTGCGGCGGATACTCTTGATAATTATTAGAGGGAATTGTTTGCACAGTCACATTAGTCACGGAAATTGAGATGCATTCATGTGTGCCCGTGCAATGGTTGCGGAGTAGTAAATATAATTATGGTAAAATTAAATCAATTGTTTGGTTTGATATCTGAGGCATATGAATGCTGTGTAACTCCCAGCTTTTGTATGCCTTACGAAGCTCTGAATACAGAAATAGTCTTTCATTAGCGACTTGACGACTTCAAACTTTCAGTGTGAACGCACCCTTAAACCGATTACCAAACTGTCAATGCCAAAATATTCAGTAAAATCTACATTTTCATTGTGGTTATACGAAGAAACAACGTTTGCAAATAATTGAAATTTACTACCGAAATTCCGGGTCGGTGGTCGCAACGTTTAGAGCCTTAACGCCAATTTTCGGCCGGAATTCTCGTTACAGCAGACAAATGTATTGTATTGTATTGTATGTGCAAGCAAGCACTTAGACCTTAGGTCCATTGTACTTCAGCATAGCTGCCCGCTCGCTGCTTATTGGCGATTAGTAATAGAGTCAGTGAGGGAGAACCTGCCAGTAGCCTTGGCAAAGCGAAGGATATTAGCAAGTTCAATGTCCCCCATATCATCTTCGTTGACGAATTGTTTACCTATAGTGTTGAGCCTGGTTCTGGCGAAAGCAGGACATTCACAGATGAAGTGAGATGCCGTTTCATCCGCCTCTAGGCAGCACTCACATAGGCCCGAGCTCCAAATGTGGATGGTCTTTAGGTGCTCGTCCCAGTAGACAAGCAATTCATAGTTTAGTGAACACATTTGAGTCAGAATATTCGCTGCTTGACGTTGCCGTGCCAGTAAGACTACGTTTTGCCCGAAGTGTGGAAAATATTGCTGCCGTAGAGGCGTCCGTCGCAAAACAGTCAAATCAGTCAATTTTACGGCGTTCGCAAGAACTGGGCCTCTCCCAGACCACGTTAGGGCGAATTTTGCATAAGGATCTTGACATGATCGAAGAAAATGTAGAATTTCATCGCAAAATTATCTTCGCATTTTTGGTTAAACGGCTTCGTGAATAACAAAATATGCGTTACTGGACAGGCGAGAACCCTAATGTGCTTCATGAAACAGCACTTCATCCGCAAAAAGTCACTGTTTGGTGCGCTTTTCATGCAGGTCCAGGTGCCATCATTGGGCCGTTTTTTCGTCCATGAAAATGACCGTCACGTTACGGTAAATTTTATTCGCTACAGAGACATGGCGGAACGTTATTTCTTTGAGCAATTGCATGAATTGGACATCAGTGATGTGTGGTTCCAACAAGACGGTGCCACAAGCCACACACCGGGTGCAACAATCGAGTTATTGAAGTCTCAGTTCGATGAACGTGTTATCTCGAGAAACGCACCCGTCTATTGGCCGCCGATATCGTCTGATTTAACACCTCTAGAAGTTTTTTTTATAGGGCTATATTAAATCGTTGTTCGATGGCCTTAGAGGCAATATTGAACTAGAAATAGCAGCCGTATCGGTTGAAATGTGCGGAGTAGTCATCGATAATTGGGTTCAACGTATCGGCTGCTGCATAAGTTCCCGTGGTGGACATATGAACGAAGTCGAATTCCATTCATAAATGTTTTGATAGTAATTCAAGAAAATATTTTTTTTTTTTGAGATATCTCAAGTAGTTTACATTTTATTTAAAAAAAAGGAGTTGTCAAGTCACTAACGAAAGTACCTTTAGTTTAAATCAAAAACATTATTGCTTATTCTTATGGTTTCGGTTTCATCTATCTCTAGAAGACTGCTTCTGTCATATTCTTGAGTAGGAGTGGAGATATTCTCCACGACAAGATGGAAAATTTCATTTGGCCCGACTATCATTTATGAAATATTTTCCCGTCAAAGAACGGGGTAAACATATCACTACAGCGCACCCACAGCGGTTGTCGTAAAAGGTGACTAAGTGGAAAAATCACATCTAGGCAAGTTTAACGAGCCTAGCGACACATTTAACATCTCAAACCTGTCCCGCAAGTATACGTGCAAATCGACATGACACGACTGGAGATCACCGGTGTCATAAAACGAAGGTTAAAAAACAAATTATAGATGCATGCACGTGTCGATTTCGTTTAAACTCAAGCATTATGGAAATGAACGCTTATGGAAAAATCACTACCCCACCAGGCACTACTTCTCATGGTAATAATCCTGACGCGTGCAGAAACGCTTGGGTTTGAGCTATTCGGATTCCGGGAGATATCAAAGTAATGCATAATCTTAGGCGAATCCTAAGGATCACGAGTTGGAACGATATAAGTGTGAGCGGTCGTAGGTACGAGCCTGAAGAGATTATGGTTAGAAGGCGAGTGGACATCTCATCTGTTTAAGAAAGGATAAGACGAAACACCGGAAACCGTGTGCTTTTTTTGACGTTATGACAAAATATAAATTGTTCAAATACGGGACGGATCAGGGTAGGTAGGTAGGAATGAAATCCGTACAATCCACAAGTTCTCAATTGAAATATGCAGCAACATTCCACCCATACAGCATTTTAGCCGCAATACCCGCCATGCCATGAATGCACATCAGTTCACGCTCAAGCCTTTTTTCGGACTTTTAGTGAAATACAAATAATCTTTCCTTAATTCCTTATCCGTTCAATACGAGAGTGGAAAGCACATCGCCGCTCTGTTTTCCATACCCATTGTGATGTACAAAGTGTGTGGTGGTCCTGTATCGGGGGTTAGAAGAAAACTGAAAAACTTCCTGATGGAAACCAGGATTTTCACGAACTCCGACAAACCATTTTGAACAGGGGCATAACGCATAACCGTTTTTTAAAAAAAAAAAAAAAACAGTTTAGAAAAAGAGAAATGCTCAGAAAATCCATTTATCAAAGTTCGTCAACAATGTTCAAGGGCTGCTTCTTGTGGATGAAGAAAAAATACTACACAGGTGGCAACATGAAGGGCTCCTTAATGAACAATTTCTTCGGATATGCTTTCCAAGGGCCATTCGTCACAATGATGAGGTAACCGGCATTATTGTTGAACAAGTCAGAAAGACGCTCAAAGGCTCCAAAAAACGAAAAGCGATTGGGACGACGAGATAACCTCTGAATTTCGGAAACAAATTGGAGATTTCGTGTCCAAATGGCAAACAAAAATTATCGCGATTCGTTTAAAGATTTCCATACGGTGTTGGTTGGTTTTAAAAAAGGTATCTTTTATGGGTGGCGTTAAGAAAACAAGGACTTTCAGAAACCTACCTTCAGATCATCATGGACATGTATGACAGAGTACAGACAAGAGTAATTTGCGCCGCTTGGGTTCACCGGCAATTGGCAAACACAGTCCTTTATTACCTGCTTGAAGGAAAAGTGTACGGTGGATGGATGATCCAAAAAAACAGAATACTTATCCTGCCTGCTACTAGACTCCGACCTATTCCAGAAATTTATATGAATGGTAGAATGATTAACCAAGTGAGAAAAGTTCAAATATGGGATCTATAATAAGTAGGGAAGCAACTTGTGATGACAACATGAATTAGCGCCTTAGTGTAGGGTGGATAAAGTGTCGGGAAAACTCTGCCATCTTCTGTGATACCGCAGTTGTGCGCCCGGCGCTTTTAAACATTTCATAATGTTGGACAACGTACAAAAATTATGAGGGAAAATTAACGGCAGCAGAGATAAAGATGCTTCGCACAACAGCAGGAGCAACAAAGCTTGATTGAACAAGAAGTTCCAAGATCTGATGAAGCCTTTACCTCAAAGAAGCTATCTCAGAAAAAAATGATGCCCGACCGTCTCAGTTTGTACTGTCATGTTCAAAGGAGAGATCCTGAGAACCCCGTCAAAAGAGCAATATCATTCAATGTTCCTATTCAATTGCGAAGGAGAGGCAGGCCTCAAAAAGCCTGGATCACACAAATGCAATATCTTCAGCATTTGATTCGAAATCGGGATGCCTGCCGATACTTTTTGAGGTCAACATGGCGAACCTGACACTGGGAACAACGGAGACGCAATGAAGTGGAAGAGTTATAATCCCTTAAATCCAGGGTTCTGATCACGTAACACGATGATAATCGGACGATATCGTTTTGACGATGGTTTTGCTCCGTGCTACCTTTAAAATGGCTGTCTTCTCAACATCATCGCTTCGACGACTCATTTTTTGCTTCAGAAAACTCACGAAACGTCAACCACATCATCCAGACGATAGCATTTGCGCGATAGCTTATCATGTATCGTCTCGCATTGATTTTGTGCAGACAATTAAAGCAGTTTCAATGGTTTATTGAAGTGAACAATTGACTCTAGATCTTTTCTTTAAACGCTCAAGAGTGTAATCGCTGCAATTTATTTTAAATAAGAAACTCTATTTCACTGTTTTTCCCCTTGCGATTTAGAAATGTCAAGCAAATATATTTATCCGCTGATGTCGTCAGTTGGTACGCTAAGACATTAGAAATGTTCCGACATTAGACAAGTGGCCATTCATTCTAATTCGCTTACGACACGATGATGGTAGAGCTATGTGAAGCCAACTGATGATGATCTCGTTCAGTATTATCGATTGGACGATAAGTTGCGTGATGAGAGCACAGATCATGACCTCGTCGTTAAAAAAAAGAGCGCGTCGTAAATAGCGAATAAGGGGAAAAACACATCCGTGCAGTTTTGTCCGTTCAGGTGAGCCTAGCCCTAGTGACACATTTAACCCTTCTGTCAACTATAAGGCCAGATATTTCGACATTTTGATGGCAGTTTTTTAAGAAGTTATCGCCCAAGCTTCTTGAAACTACATGATAGGGTCAACCATTATTTTTCCTTTTATTTAATATAAATTTTATTTATATATGGGTGAATATTTCAAAATATTAAATATTCTGCGGTCCGGCGTTTATAGGCTAAAAAAACATATATATTTTTAAATATTTGACTGAGATACAATTCTATAGATACTCTTTTAACCTATAAAAAACAAATATTCATTTTTAGTAACGCCGAAATTTTAACTTAAACCTAAAAAATGTCATTACCATGGCATGTCCCCAGCTGTACCTTCCTTCAACTAATGCATTTTATTTGTAAAATGTAAACCGGTTTGCAAATTTTATTGATGAAGCATTGAAGAAGAAAGAACAATGGGGACTGGTGGCCCAGTCAATTTATTTTTAGAGAATGTTCAAAGTTATTTGAAAATTATTTAGTGAGTGCCCCCAACAAAATTGTCATTTCCGTGACAAAAAATAATTCTTTATAAATTTTGAATTTAACGGCCGCAGAGTAGGCTGTTGATTTCACATTAATAACGGGACCTGGTGATTGTTTTCGGCACATTTTGCAATAATCCCATTATACATCAGTAGTGAACTTTCTTTCATGTTGTGAAGGTGTTTTAGGTTTTCGTTACCCGAATTTGTCATTACCGTGGTAAGTCTTTTTGATTATAATATGTTAATAATTAAATCTATTTTTTATGCAATACATGACTTTTTTATGAAGTTAATTAATAAGATGAGTTTAAAAAAAAATATTCAGTAAAGTTCAGTTTTATTGTAGAAAAATACCTTTCGATGTCATTTCCATGTCGTCATTTCCATGTTTCCCGTGGCATACATGGTAATGACAGTTCGGACACGGAAATGACATAGTCAAGCAAATTACAAAAAAAAAATCAAATATTTTCACTTTTATTTTAAGTTTATATATAAGCTCATCTGCATTTATCGTGGCACCTTTAGGGGATTTTAGGTACCCTTATAATGTATTGGCTACACAGCGGGGGCGTAAGGGAAATTAGGATTAGAAAAAAGGGAGAGTTGCCGATGCACGTTGGTTTTAAATGTTTGTAGGTTATAATGTAGATGGAAAATAGAGCGTGGAAGAGTATTCCACATTCGTGTACTTCACTTGAATACAGTCTTGAGAGTGAATTGATGGGCATTCATTGCATGGCGGGTATTGCGGTTGAAATGTTCAAGGGGTGGAATGCAACTGGCTATTTCGTTAGAGCACTTATGATAGAAATAACGATAAAATAACGAAAGACAGGAGCCATTGCGACGATGACTAAGAGAGTCAATCGATCTCGCTATGTCTCGGTCGCCAATGAGTTTTATCGCGCGTTTTTGGATCCTGTCTAGTAGCTCCAAATAAGTTATAGGTGCACCAGACCAGAAGGGGTGAAATATTTCTTACATCGCTTAAGGAAGCCTAGACATTTCGCAGCGTTCTTGGCGACATCGAATATGTGGTCATTCCGACGAAGGTTGCCATTGACGCACATACCGAGTATGGGAAGTCTTTCGGTTTCAGCGATGCAAGTGCCATTAATGGATAATGGCAGTGTGTGTGGGTTTTGCTTTAATGACAGGAGACAGCATTGTGTTTTGGAAGCATTAAATTCCACTCTATTGGTTGTACCCCACTGAGTTATGCTGTTAAGATCGGAATTTAATGAGCTTAACATACGTTGCCGTTCCAGTTCCACACCCGAAGAAGAGGGGCGTGACCCAAGAAACGAGTATGAAAAGCTGATTGTACTGTCATCAGCAAAGGGATGGATTGGATTATAAGTAACAGACAGGAGATCATTTATAAAAATGAGAAAGAGAGTTGGGGATAGAACGGAGCCTTGGGGAATACCAGCATTTATTTGGTGAGTTGCAGACTGTCCAAGACAACTTGAATTGAACGGTCCGAAAGGTAATTTCTAATGCATTGAAGAAGAGTATCATCGATTCCAAATGCACGCATTTTCGACAAGAGAGCTTGATGCCAAACTCTGTCAAATGCCTTTGAAATATCAAGCGCAACGATCTTACTTTCACTACCTTGGTGAAGAGATTGGTTCCACTTTTCGGTTAGATATGTCATCTAATCACCGGTGGACCTGTTGCCCCGGAAACCGTACTGCCGGTCATTGAGAAGTTTTCGAGATTCAAGATATTTCATTAGCTGACGGTTGATCAGCGTTTCCATGACCTTAGGAAGAAGGAACGTAAGTGCAATTGGTCGGTAGGAGGAAAAGGAAGAAGACTCGCCTATTTTTGGTACAGGCTGGACAAATGCAGTTTTCCATCTTCCCGGAAAGAGCCCTGAAGAATAGGACAGATAGAAAAGCTTACGCAGTGGTTTTGCCAGCGTAAAAGAACACTTCTTCAGAACGATGGAGGAAAGACCAACTGGACCAGCGGATTTGTGTATGTCAAGATCTCGAAGTACTCTAGCCACTGTACGAGTCCGAAAGTGGATTGGTCCCATGGAGTATTCTACGCGCTCGAGTACAGGGGGAGATAAAGCACAATCTGGGAGCGTTGAGCTAGCTGCAAAGTGAGCAGCAAGCAGATTTACTTTATCCAAAGAGTTGACGGCTGGAATGTCGTTGTAAATGAGTGTCCGGATAGATGACGAGGCCGAATTCTTGATGTTTTTGACAAACGACCAAAAGTTAAAAGTAAAGAAAAACACTGAAAATGATAAAAAAAAACTACGCGCGGAAAAGGAACGTGAACGTCGAAAAAACAACATTTCATACTAAACCATGATGATGTACATACATAAGCTGTATACAAATTTTGGCCATTTTACCGAAACCAATCATGGTTCTGCGAGGAAAGCGTTTTATAAATTCCCCCACAAAATGATGTTTCCTAATCTGTACTGAAGTAACAAAGTATGAAATTTAATTTAAATACCTACGTTTTTATTTTTATTTAAATAATACAAGACTGAAATTCCTAACGTTCCTTTTTTGTAGCTTATTTGTAATTCAAACGTTTATTTAAAAAACTGACTTCAGATGTGTTTTAATTTGCTTTAATAAGGTTAAGGTCATTTCCATGCTGTGTCGTCATTACCAGGATAGGGATTTGTGATTTCCATGTTAGTTCTGTCATTCCCGTGGAAAATAAAATCATTTAAAAATAACTAAATTGGGTAGCCCATTGGCTTAAAATGTTCAATAACTATTCTTAAATATAGAGTAATCGAAATATTATTAAATTTGTTTATATTCGTAAAGGTCCATTTCGGGGTGCAAAATATTAATATTTTGAAATATTGACCCATATATGTACCCGTTTGAAAGAAATAAGCCTTTTTCAATTTAACTACCTTTCGTCAATGACAAGGTTTGGACAGACCTACACACAATTTGTATGGAAACTATATTTTTTTGTGGTTTCCCATTTTTTGTGGTTTCACGTGCAGCGGTTTTTTTTTCATTCTGTGATGTCCGTTCATACAAAAAGTACGAAGGTCTGGCCAGAACTTGTGGTTGATGGAAAGGTATAAAAGTTGTGATTGACAGAAGGGTTAACATCCATAACAAATCCGTGGGTTTCCACGAATGGACGACCTTTCGATTGTGTTTTTTGTTTAAGCTCCTGACCCGCCTAGGCGAAGAAAAACGGTACCTCGACCTGGATAGATCTATTGTACCATAGGTTAGAGAACATTTTAGGCTAGTGCGTTCCCTCTTTTTTTTTATCTTATTTATCTTATTTTATTTTATTTATTTATTTATTTATTTATTTATTTGGGTTTATTTCCATTTCATTTCAAGATTACTGTACGACGGCACTATTTTGTGCTGCCGGCAGGTGACCTTCGGTCGTTGGACGTTCTTCGATTAACGAAGGCACTTGCACGAAAAGGTGTGAGTACCAACCAAATGTTATTTTCCACTGCGATTAGTGATTGTGTGGTGCTAACAGCACCCGCACCGACGATATGAAAATGACCAGACAATGGGAGACGACCTCTGATGCTTTTTCGCGATCGCAGCCACTGATGTTCTATACCTATGTATAGAGATAGGATTGAGGCGAAGCGATTTGATGTGAACTGGCGAGACACCGGCGACGAGAACGAGATGGTTACTTTCCTTGTGCGAAAGCTCGATAATTGCTGACAAGAGCGAGAAAAAACGGTTGAGTCGATAGCGACTAATAATAACTGAACATTTATTTTGCGTTTTACTTTCCTTTTATACATGATTTTAATCGTACATTATGCTTTGTCTTTTTCTACGTCAATATAATTAAGATGGCTTTTGAGCGCCTAATTCAAATTATTGGAGAGTTATGGTAATTCACAATAGCAATGTTGGACATATTAGAAATTTACATTTTCTTTATTTTACTCAAATTCCATACGTTAAGTATGTTATATATATTATAATTATATTTTTGGATCAGTTTCACCAATTACAATTCATTAAATATGATAGCAAGTGAACATTTATACGTTAATATGCAGAACAACAAAAAAAGAAAAATATATATATAGACGAAATTCTGGGTATAATGATCACGGAATATGGAAATAATAGTAATACACTTTGTGGTAAGCAACCAGTAGCAAGTGTATGACTATTATAATACTAAAAAAAAAATAATTAAAGCCGAGAAGAGGAGACGAGGAGGCGAACGAGTTATAAAGCGAAATGCAAATATTTTTTGGAAAACGAAAAATAAATGAATATACTAAGAGGAACAGCGTGAATGAGTCGATTCAACATTAATAAAAGATAGGTTAAGATACAACTTGAAGTAGAGTCTCAACTTCAGCTCGTGAGGGTAACCAAGCTTTAAGTTTTTTTAAGAATTGATTTCCCTGTGTCACCAGATTGGATATATTAGACGGCAGTTTGTTAAAAATAAGGTGCTATAGAAGTCAGAAAACGTCGATTGTGCTCTTTATTAACCCTAGGAACATCAACTGTGTTCCCATTTCTCAACGAATATACTCCATTTCTTCTAAAGTGAATATTTCTACTTCTAACAAAAAATATTTTAAGTGCTTTGTAGATAAAAAGGTAGCGAAGTGGTAGTATTTTCGCTGATTGGAATAGAGGCAATGAAGGCTCGAATCTATTTTTATACAACAATAACCGAATTATTATTTTCTGTGCTGCAATAATAGGGCGTAGGTTACTTATATAGGCACAGCCCCAACAAGCAAGATCATACTCAAGTCGCGATTGGACCAACGCGTAGTAGATAGCCGAAAGTAAACTTTGTGGAACAAGCTTACGCAGGTGATACATTTTGTTTAAAGACATGTATAGTATTTTTTTTATGGCCATGATGTGCGTCTTCCAGTTTAGTTGGTTATCTATTATGACTCCTAGATACTTAAATTCCTTCACGAATTCAAAGGCAAAACATCTGTTTGAGCAGTTCAATTTGTCACAGCTAGAATGATGAGATGTTATGCCTTCAATTACTATGTTCGGGTTGGACAAGGAAAAACACATCGCCTTAGATTTTGTGCTAAGTATGAGTTGATGGTAACTGAGCCAGATACTAATCAAATGTAGATCAGAACACATTTGGTCTCGAATCGTGATTAAAGAATTATCCGCATATGAAAGTGCTAGATCGTCTGCATAACCAATTATGTGGCCGTAGACAGGTAGGTTAAATATAGAGTTAATGTAAATAAGGAATAGACTTGGTCCTAGAACTGATCCCCGTGGGACACCAGTATTTGGACAGACCTCTTCCATACTTACAACTCCATTTACCCTAACGCG
Organism: Portevinia maculata; assembly: GCA_949715645.1. Taxonomy (NCBI): domain Eukaryota; kingdom Metazoa; phylum Arthropoda; class Insecta; order Diptera; family Syrphidae; genus Portevinia; species Portevinia maculata. The sequence goes on along the minus strand of OX454526.1, from coordinate 305,677,143 downwards.
CTGCTTTCGGTTAAGTAAGTACGACTTAAACCATTCAGATATATTTCCCCTAAAACCAGCGTTACTGAGTTTCTGGATTAATAAATCGTGGTTTACTAAATCAAAGGCTTTTGTTAAATCAAGAAATAACCCAACTGCTTTTTGACTATTGTTTAGTACGTTGTAAGTTCTCATTATAAAAGCCACAATTGCATCTTCAGTGCATTTACCTTTCATAAATCCAAATTGCAACTTATTAAAGAATCTAGTCTTTTCAAAAAAGTTAAGCATTTTGGTTACTATTACCTTTTCAAAGATCTTTGAGAAGACGGATAGCAAACATATTGGCCTATAGTTGTTGGGGTCACTTGAATCCCCTTTTTTAAAAAATTGGAATTATTAATGAGGTTTTAAGACAATCTGGAAATATTCCGCATTGAAAGCTTTGATTAACAATGTACCTCAAGGGGTTTACTATTGACTTTGCTAACTTCTTGATGATTATGTTGCTAATGCCATCAATTCCACATGAGTTCTTAGCTTTCAACCTGTTAATAATACTGAGGAGCTCAGGATTACTAATAGGTCCAAAATAGAAGGACAGTGGATTCGATTTATCAAGTAAATATCTTTTATTATTACTATTTAATTGTATACTAACATCTGGTTTACATTTTTTAGCGACATTTTTAAAGAAAGAGTTCATGCAGTTGCCTAAGTCCTCATTGCGATTGAATATTTGATTGCCTATTCTCAGAGACTTTAAATCTAGCCCCTTATTATCCTTGCCTAATTTGAACTGACGTGCCCAGTAAGCAAACCCCCTGGCAGAACACTGGTTCCCTGGTGGAGCTCGGAACTGCAAAGAATTCGTAGAGAAGCTAGAAAGCTTCTAAATAGGTCACTCAAGACTGATTTGGGGACAGACTGGAATCTCTACCGATCGAAGCAGAAGGAATATAAGAGGCTAATTCGGGTATCGAAAAGTGCTTCTTATAAGAATTTCTGCGAAAAGATTGAAACGCTGGGTGAAACTAGTAGGTTGGTTAAAGTTCTGAAAAAGGGCAAACCAGCCAAACTGGACTCACTTAGAAAACTTGATGGCACCTTCACTGAGACGAAAGCGGAAACTCTTAGTTATCTGCTGGAGTCTCACTTTCCCGGTAACCAGATTACAATTGGTTCACAACCAGCCCCGATTACCGAGACTATGAGTGAGCCAAGACAAACAACTCAGCGTAGCTGGTATATTGCGAAGGCCGTGGCGACGGACGAGGCCATTAAATATGCTTTTGCGTCTTTTGACGGCTTCAAGGCACCTGGTACGGACGGAATATACCCAGCCATGCTGCAGCAATGTACAAACCAGTTAATACCGACTATGAAGAAAATCTTCATCGCTGTCCTAGCACTGGCATACATTCCAACACCCTGTCGTACAGTTAAAGTGGCATTTATACCTAAAATTGGCAGAAGTGACTACTCACTCGCCAAGAGCTTCAGACCAATAAGTCTGACTTCCTTCTTGCTGAAAAGCATGGAAAGGCTGGTCGAGCTCCACGTGCGCAAAACTGCTTTGCGATTGCACCCACTATCTCAGATGCAACATGCCTATCAACGCGGAAAATCCTGCGAGACTGCGCTCCAAAATCTAGTTGGTAGAATTGAGGGCGCGCTTAACAGAAAAGAATACGCGATGGGCATTTTCATCGATATTGAGGGTGCTCTTGACAATGCGACTTTTAATAGCATGTTCAGCTCCGCCAGACAACACGGCGTAGACGAACCATTGGTGTTGTGGATTAAAGCAATGCTAATGAATAGAACGTTGGTTGCGGATGCGGATTGTGGCCGCTATGTTATGGCGGGGGTAAACAGAGGCTACCCGCAAGGCGGCGTCCTGTCTCCACTGCTGTGGTGTATGCTGGTCGACTCTCTGTTGAACGCACTCAACAGTTCTAATATTTACGCTCAGGCGTACGCGGATGATGTTGCCGTGCTTTCCGTTGGATCATGCCTAGCGACTGTATGCGCCAAGGCGCAGGTGGCCCTTGACGTGATCGACGAATGGTGCACTAGGAATGGGCTATCGGTCAATCCTCTTAAAACTGAGGTTGTTCTCTTTACGAGAAGGAGGAAGCTGGTCGGGTTGACTCAGCCAGTGCTAAAAGGCGTCACAATCCAACTCTCCAATGAAGCAAAGTATCTGGGAGTCATCCTGGATAGCAAACTTCTTTGGCCCAAACATGTTGAGCTGAAGACTGCCAAGGCGCTGTCTGTTTTCTGGCAGTGCAAAGGCATTTTCGGCAAGACATGGGGCTTATCACCGAAAAGAGTCCTATGGATTTATACGGCTATGATAAGACCATTTATAGCATACGCATCGGTTGTTTGGTGGAATAAGCTTTCACGTAAATACGTCACTGCTGCTTTTGGCAAACTCCAAAGGCAGGTATGTCTCGGCTGCACGGGGGCCTTCCCCAGCACGCCTGGCTCTGGCCTAGATGCACTATTGAACCTTCCGCCCCTTGATGTTTACATCATGGGCTGTACAATCAAGGCTATCTCACGTCTTACAAGAGGTGGCTTTTGGTATAACTCGCACTGGAGTTTTGATGAACTTGCGCAACGGTTGTCCTTCGACTCCTGTCTTATGGATATGCCGTCTGATGCGATGACACCGGAACTTCGGCTAAAGCGCAAATACGAGGTCGACTTTCCTCGCGTCCAGGACTGGCTCTGGCCGGACTCTGAACCTGGAAGGAAATGCAGTCGAATCTTCACGGATGCCTCCAAAACCGATCAAGGATCTGGTGCTGGTGTCTTCGTGGAGACCGATAACGTTAGACTTTTCTTTCCGTTAGGCAAATATGCGTCAGTCTTCCAAACAGAGACTTATGCTATCCTAATGGCCATGGACTATGTTACGAGGAACAGGTGGAGGGGGCGAAGTATCTGCGTCTGTAGCGACAGTCAGGCTGCGCTTAAGGCCTTACTCAAACCCTTAACTACCTCCAATATAGTACGTGAATGCAAGATATCTTTGAATTCGGTCGGAAGGCTGAATTCACTTAAACTTGTCTGGGTCCCGGGTCATAACGGGATCACGGGAAATGAGATCTCCGATGAACTTGCTAGACAAGGCTCAGAGGGGGACCTCTCAGGACCTGAACCAGCGATCTGTCTGCCTGCGTCCTCGGTCAGGGCTTCCATTGACGGTTGGGTTTCATATGAACACAATCGCCGTTGGCATGACTCTCCAGGGTGCAGACAGACTAAGCAAATGCTCCCCGACGTCTGTGGGAAATCCGCGGCATTCTTGTTGTCTCTCAACAGAAAAGACTGCAGACAGACTACTGGCGTTCTTACGGGACACTACGCTTTTGCCAAACACCTTAAGGTGCTAGGCCTAAGCGACACCACCAACTGCGAAGCCTGTGGAGAAAGCGACGACACTGCGGAACATTTCCTCTGTGATTGTCCTGCTTTTGCTCGTATCAGGTGGCAGGTATTTGGTGCGGATATGGTGAGTGCTCTTAACCTAAGCTCCTTATCATTGAAGCGCCTTCTCGTTTTTCTTAGAAAAACGAGTAAATTCCCACAGTAAAATGTGGTGTGTCTGCCTGGTAGTACAATGGACCAGTATTGAGTCTGAGTGCTCCAGTGCAGAAAGTCTCACACACCCCGACAAAAAAAAAAAAAAAATCCTTGCCTAATAGATTATTGACAATACGCCATTGTTCTCTAGGGTTATACCTACTTTCTTCAAATTTGTTGCCATAATATTAATTTTTTTTCCTGTTTATTAGATTGCGTACATTAGTTTGTAGTTCTCTATATACCTGTTTAACTAAAGGCTGGTCCATTCTGCTTTTATTTTTTGCATAGAATTTATTTTTTTTCTTCAATTTTTGCGCAGATTCCATCCGTGATCCACGGTTTAATTTTATTAAAGCACTTTTTTTGCTTAGCGCTTTTGCAGTTACTTATATATCCTTTAAGTTGTTCTAAAAAAATTGAAAAGGCACTAGAAGGACAGTCCGATCTATACACCGAGTCCCACCTCTCTAAGGAGAGACATCGAACCAGTTTGGGAAAATTAATTTGAAACGTGTCTTTTACACAAGTACTAGAGTATTGGTTTGAACTTTTGTCTTCGGAAGCTTTTTTGAACGCGTTTTTAAAAGCAACGCCAATTGAAAAGTGGTCGGTAATACCTAGTTCCAAGAGATATGTATGCATATCAGTAAAATCCCTGGACTTCAGGAAAATACGATCAATGCATGCAGTAGATCTATCACCTATTCTTGTAGGAAGATTTATGAGCGTACGAAAACCTAGGGAAGATAGAAGCAGCATATAGTCATCGCAATCTCTCGGAAGATTGAGTATGTTGATATTTATGTCCCCCACTAAGCAAACATTCGCACAATTAACAGAGCACAATAGACCTTCCAGCTCATTAAGAAAAATATTACTATGCACAAACTGCAGTCGATATACACAAACAAAAGCCACAAATAAATTCTTACCCAGTTTTACTTTTACGACTACACAATCTGCACTTTCCTTTTCTAGAAAAGGTAATAATGCTTCTGGTAGGGGATTTCTGCATTACTTAAGAGTTCTTTGAAGAAGATCCTCTTTCTGATTCCGCAGAGGGCTGGGCATTCGCACAATATGTGCTCCGTGGTTTCGTCGTCCTCGAGGCACAGCCTGCACTTTGAAGATTCGGCTAGGTTAATTTTGTTAAAGTGGTATTGTAAACCGTGGTGACCTGTGAGGTAGCCTATTAGGATCCTGCTAGCATTGTTTTTAAAGGGCTGTATGGCTCGTTTGGCCTGTTTTAGACCTAAAGTGTTTTCCCAGTGTGAGATACATTTTGAGTGTTCCCAGCTTTTTATAGCTAAATTAGTAGCTGATTTAGGTATGTAGCAGAAGGGTTCAGGTCCTGTGAAAGGGGTTTCTGAACCACCTCTGGCTAGTTCGTCAGCTTTTTCATTTCCTTCAAAACCCCCATGGGCAGGAATCCACCACAGTTTGGTTTTGTTTCTCTGGCTGACTTTCTGTTAGGGCATTGAAGCAGTGTAAGACTGATTTGGAGTCAATTGTGTGTGAGCTAAGGGCTTTTATAGCTGCTTGACTGTCCGTAAATATATGAATGTGCGCGCCTTTGATACCAGTGTTAAAGATGTGGTTAGCGTATTCTTGAATAGCGAGGAGCTCTGCCTGGACTACACTAGGGCTTTTTCCCATTGATATTGAGACGTTGAGGTTTGGTCCGTGAAAACCAGCTCCTGCACCCGACTCCATTTTAGAACCATCCGTATACCACTTTAATCCGATCCGGCGATAGCCCACCGAACCGGCTATTACTAACCTATGCTTCTCTATTTGGTATCTCCGTAGAGAATCGTTTATTGAAACATTATGTTTTTTGAAGGCGGTCTGTTACCGCGCAGATCATGTCATGCTCTGGAATTTCTGAGAGAAGCGTCATAAGTTCCGAGTGGTCACTAAGACATATCTCATCCGTTTTTAACAGACTTGTTGACCTGCGCATTGCCACTTTGTTTATGTGTGTATGCAAGGGTGTTATTCCTAGTATGGCTTCTATGGCAGCAGTGCGGCAGGTCCGCATGGCTCCGGATAAACCAAGACATGCGAGACATTGTACCCTTGTGAGCTTTGATATGGCGGTTTTTTTGGTTTGTTTTGGTCCACCATATTGTAGGAGCGTATGTAATTATGGGCCTCACCATCACTGTGCACATCCAATGAGTGATCTTTGAAGAGATCCCCCAGGTTTTACCATACATGCGACGGCAAGCCCATAAATCTTTTGTTGCTTTTGTTATTTCGTTCTCAATGTGGGATTGTCGTTACAGGTAGATTAAACTTAAATCAATAACAGGAGCATGCAAGTGTCAAATTCGTTAAAAAGAGGCAGTCATAAGAACGAATGAATCACACAAATGCAACAGCAGCAAAACCAGAAGGTCTAATGATATTCATTGAGGTTGAACCGGCGAACCTCACAGGCGGACCAGTAGGGAAATCGATCTACCTAAATAAATAAATTAAACAAATAAAATAATACCTTTCGACATATAGCTGTCAGCCATAAAAGTGTAGATATCCCAATGGCATTCAAATGAAGTTAGTTGTATATTTATGATTTCAAAGACGAGGTTGTTTCAATCGTTTATAATATAAAACATAGGGACGGGCTACAGTCCGCTTGGGAGAACTGTTGGATACTCTATTCTTATTCCTATCCCTCATAAGTAGGCGTGACAAAGGTCTAAGTATGGTTGAATTGTTAAGAACGCTCTACATATTTTGATATATAACATTTTATCGAAAAAAACGCTCCCTAGCTCAAACTTGGGTGTTTCAATAAAATTGTTTTATTTAATTGTGGGCTTGTCAGTGGGTGGATTTTGATTACACATGAGCATAAAGGGCCCCCTAGAGAGTATATATTATAAATTTCAGCTCCCTAGCTCAAATTTTGGTTTTTCAATAAAATTGTTTTATTTATTTGTGGGCGTGTCAGTGGGCAGATTTCAAAAATTCGTAAATTTGATTATTTCGGGACCCTAGAGAGTATATGGTTAAAATTTCAGCTCTCTAGGCCTAATTTTTGCCGACGGACGGACGGACATGGCTAGATCGACATTACTATCGATGCTGATCATAAATATAGTAACTTTTAGGGGTCTACGGGCAATATTAAGGTATGTTACAAACTATGCATCAAAATTAATATACCCTTAGAATGGGGTATAAATATTGCTTTCGTCCGGAATGGCGACCTACAATAAAAATGTCGCGTGACTAACCGTCAGGTGTTAAGTCTTTTATTCGTTCGCACATTAAAAAAAATCGATAAGATAAACTTCGCAAGTATAGTTATTATTTTTACATAGTATATTCGTTGTAGAAATATAGTGCTTGATTAATGCCCACTACCGTTATATTAAATACATACCATGCTACTCGTACATCGATCCAATTATTTATTTAAACCAATTTTAAACCCCTGTAAAAGAAACAACCCCCATTTCATTTCATCGTCCCTATCGTCCTGATACTCCATGCACCACTTCAAGAGCTGCTTATTTCCCATTGGAAACCGTTGAAATTCCTCCTTTTCTGGTTTCAATAATATTTCGATTGATATGACCTAATATTTGAGTAGCCGACTGTACCGACAGATTGCAATATGCATTCCGATTCGCAGTTTTTGCTTGCCCAATACTTTAGTTTCCGTTTTCCTTCGTTTATAGAAATTTGATGAACGCTGACTTTTTTCCCTTGGCTCGTTGGCGACCACCAGGAGTCAGAGTCACCATTATTGTCGCCACCGGAACTGCCAACCTAACAACGATGGTAAGGTTTTTGTTTGTTTTCGCCACCCATTTTGGTTACTGACCAGCATTTCATAGGGCGAAATAAATTGAAAGCAAGTTTTCAATTACTCACAAACTAAAGCTTTGTGTGTCTGTGCAAATTCATTTTGAATGCGAAAATGGTTTTTAAATCAACGTCAAACAAAACAGGTTAAGTGGAAATTCCCTTTCGATTGAATATCGACACTGAAATATAATTAAAAAATTGCCGGTTATATTTTTTTTTTATTGCACTATCAGCTCTGTGTCGTGGAGTGCTTAAAGCAAGCAACTATCACGAGCAGAAATTGCCGGCACAAAAAGTGCTCTCACAGGCTCATCATTTAGTGCAGGTGTTAGTAAGGACAAAACAATTAAAAATACAATAATTATGTACCTACAAAATACTAACACAGACACAAAATAATGCAAACAATTTAAGACATTAAAGCATTATTACTATAAGTTGGTATAATTTGTTTAATAAAACTATTTCGTAGTCTTGGCAACGACGGGGCTATGGTTCGGACTAAAGGGATCCCAATTAACTGTAGTCCTACTTGTCCACTGCTTTGATCATAAAATACGAAATTGGACATAAGTTGCCTTATTCCTAGTCGGTTTTCATATTCGTCCTATTCATCAACTGATTCGACATCTGTTATAGAGGGTCTTTCATTAACGACTTGACAACTTCAAACTTTTAGCGTGAACGCGCCCTTAAACCGATTACCGAACTGTCAATGTCAAAATATGCATTTTCATCATGGTGAAGTACACAAAGGAACAACGTTAACAAATAATTAAAATTTATTACCGAATTTCCGAGTTGGTGGTCGCAACTTTATAAGCCTTAACGCCAATTTTCGGCCGCAATTCTTGTCCCAGTAGACAAGCAATTCATAGTCTAGTGAAAAACTTTGAATCAGAATATTCGCTGCTTGATGTTGCCGTGCCAGTGAGACTACGTTTTGCCTGAAGTGTGTAGAATATTGCTGCCGTAGAGGCGTCCGTTGCAAACCAGACAAATCAGTCAATTTTACGGCGTTCTCAAGAATTGGGCCTATCCCAGACCACATTATGGCGAATTTTACGTAGCGATCATTCCCTACACCCTAACAAGATCAAGCTGACGCAAGAACTAAAGCCACTTCATCATATGAAGCGACGTACGTTCTCGAATTGGGCTCTGGACATGATGGAAGAAAATAAAGAATTTCATCGCAAAATCATCCTCAGCGATGAAGCGCATTTTTGGTTAAACGGCTTCGTCAATAAGCAAAATATGCGTTACTGGACAGGTGAGAATCCCCATGTGCTTCATGAAACAGCACTTTATCCGCAAAAAGTCACTGTTTGGTGCGGTTTTCATGCCGGTGGCGTCATTGTGCAGTTTTTTCCGTCGATGAAAATGACCGTCACGTTACGGTAACTGGTATTCCTCTTTAGCGAATACATGTTGGAACGTTATTTCTTTGAGCAATTGCATGAATTGGACATCAGTGATATGTGGTTCCAACAAGACGATGCCACAAACCACACAACAGGTGCAGCAATCGAGGTATTGAAGTCACAGTTCGGTTAACGTGTTATAACGAGAAACGGACCCATCTATTGGCCGCCTAGATGGTGTGATTGAACGCCTCCATACGTATTTTTTATGAGGCTACATTAAGTCATTGGTCTATGCCAACAAACCGGCTCAGAGCCAATATTCATCCGAGTCATCGAAAAATGGGTGCAACGTATCGACCGCTGCTGCCTACGTTCCCGTGGTGGACATATGAACGAAGCCGAATTCCATAAATGTTTTGATAGTAATTCAAGGCAATACATTTTTTTTGAGATAACTCAAGTAGTTTTTATTTAAAAAGAAGTTGTCAAGTCCTTAATGAAAAAATATCCTTCAGCCATCCTGGGTCAAGTCACACAATATCTGCAAAACCAACATAAGACTTACTACATATAATATACCTGTATTGGTTCGTTAACGTAACTCCTTTATTCTACTTCCTATATTTATACTATTTATTTACTTACCCATACCCGCTGTTATGCTTGTAAGGTTCATGATAAACGCCAGAAATCGGCTTAATCAGTGTATGAATGGGGGGCGTCACCTACTGGATATGATTTTCAATACTGTATAAAACAAAACTTTATGTATGTGCCTACATTAAGCTTGCGCGAGATTGTAAAGTTCTAAAAATTAAGTAAGTTAGAATAGGTTAGGTTGTGCAAGTGATTGGCAGGTCGTGCGTTCGAATCCCGACCAGGGCCATGATTTTTAAATTGAATACACACAACAAAACAGATCTCCTTAAAGCAATTTAGGCGCCAATTGGTGGAGGAAAAACCCCATCGCACCAAACTTCTTTCCTATCCTTCTATTCTTTCATGCAGTAAGTAGCACCTAAAAACAGGCAATGAATCATTTGCTGGGTGCTGCTTGCAGCAACAAACAAAAAAAAAATGCCCGCGCTGTGGTTACATGAAGGGTACTGTATCAATTACAGAAAAAAGAAATCCTTTTAGCGCACGCCAATTATAAAGAAAAAAAAGGTTAGGTTAGGTAGATGGATGCCCTTGTGACGGGTGTCACGGCTTGCTTAGCCCAACAGTTTGGGTCCATTGCGTCCATTTTGGGTTTCTTTAAAATTTGTTGCGAACCTGGGAAAAGAGAAATAAAAGGAACCGCTATTTAACAACTCAGTAATTCGCTGTAGTAGAAGCACGTGGATTCATGTGTGAATCTCAGGATTTTCTTCAGCTCTAAGGTAGCCAGATCCTCCAGCTGCTCAAAGAAGTAGCTGCCAAGAATCGGCAATCCTTTTGTTCAGCCGCTCCACGTGCAGACCCACTACGCAGTATCCTGTGAGGACCCCCGTCAGTGTTTGAATATCTTTGCGGCTAAACCCGATCATGGTTGGATTTCATTTGGTTAACCGCTGGCCAGAGCTCCCTTGTGTGTCGGCATGTATCAAGGTTGATCCAACGTAAGTTTCTACTCATGGATTCGGTGTCGATACTTAGCATTGATGTGCTTAGCGTAGAGTTTTTATCGATTTTAGGGCCAGAGATTCATTCATCTCCGACTCTTGCCTTGCTAGTTCGTTCGATTTCTCATTACCCGAGATGTCATTGTGCCCTGGAACCCAGCATTGGGTTACCGTATTGACAGTTGATATCTCGTCTAGGTATTTTTTGTCGTTCGACACCGCCCTTGACTTGACTACTACTGACGCCATAGCTTTTATAGCCACTTGGCTTTCAGAGTAAATGGTGATGTGTTTGTCGGCTAGATGACGCCTCTTCACCTCCTTGGCCATCTGAATGATGTCAGCTGTCTCTGCCTGAAACAGACTGCATTCATTGCTAAAGGTAAGATTACACTGTATTCCGAGTTGGCATTGAAATGACCACAGCCAAATGACAACATTATCTGTCAAATGACCAAAAGTTCCGCGCTGTAAACGTAGTATATTAGACTACGTGACCACAATGGCCATTTTGGTAATTTTTGCCCTGCTGGTCATTAAAGGCATTTGTTGTTATATTTTCAGAGTGGGTTGTGGTAACGCCGTACATGTTAAAGCGAAACTTAATTTTTCAACAAAATAAATAAAACAGATAATCGGAAACATTAAAGTAATACCTAGGTATTACACAACAAATACTAAACCATGCACTGTAGGGGTCAGGTTTGCACAAGAAGAAATTCGTTCGTTCTCAAATAACACCGAATAGTACCCACCCTTATACAATCAAATAATTCACGAACGAAACCGCAACAAGGTAACGCACCCATCTGTCAGGGAAGGCCAACTGCATTCGCAGATTCAACGAACTTGACGAGAAAATGCCGGAAGATAAAATCCGCCATCATTTTCTTATAAATCCACCTATCATCGTCGAAATCTTTCTTTTCAACGATGGCCGCCGTTGGCAGAGGATGCAACCCCAAAACCCAAAAGAGTTTTTGTGAAATTTATTTAAACTGTGTGAATTGCCGTCAATTAGGACGATTGTAAAATAAAAGGAAAAATAAAAAGCACATGAACATCAACCAGTCATCCACAAGTTAGCAAGTCGCAAGCGCAAAGCGCTAGGCGAAATCGATACCGCGGACGGCGGCCATCAGGAAAACTAATCCCTGACCAACACCATCAGAGGAATCGTGTATGCGGCACCAAAAACTAATCCCTGAACAACACCATCAGGCGAATTATCCATCAGGAAAACTCATTCCTGTAAATCAGCTGCAGACGAACTGTTCCGAAAGGAAAAGCAATGAAACAAGTCGTATTCCTGAACAACACCATCAGGGCAAACAAATACCTGAACAACACCAGCAGATGAATTGTTCATATAGAACAATCTAAATCAGAGGACGCCGACTCCGGTATCAGACAAAAACCAGTGAGAAGCGCCCCATCTACTAAAAAGGAAGGACGAAGTTTCAATACCACCACGAAACAAACGTGCGCAGCGACAATCAGCCAGAAACACTCCGTCATAATCACCGGCGAGATCAAAGCATCCGGCCGTGTCAGCAGTGCCGAGGACGGTTGCACACAACACAACGCATTTATATATGCCACCCAGCAGTGCCGAGGACGGTCGCACATATTAAAACTACGCATTCGCATATGCCACCCAGCAGTGCCGAGGACAGTTGCACCCCCTCCACAGATAATAATCACATCAAGTAGCAACATCCATCAGCTACCCTGAGCACAGACTCACGGATAAGCCAACAACACCACCAAGTTGCCGAGACAACGACTCAATCCAGCTCCAAGGAAACCGTAAGATAGTTTTAAGTGACAGTGTTATTATCTTGATAAGCCAGATTAAGTCGTGTAGAAACACCAGAGTAGGCATTAAACTGTGAAGATCGTTCCATAATCGTTGTTCTTTAATTTACCCATATACACATAAAATTTCCTAATCCAACTTCTACCCAAGTGTTTAGCTCAAATCCATCACCTCTATGCTGTGCACACCATTTTGGGAAAGGAAAGCTGTAGATCAAGATTATACATATAAAAAGTAATCCGGTGAGTTTGGTAAAAGAATAAAAGCAATTATTAGTGAACGAATCTAAAATTAGTAAATAATCCAAAAAGATATGTGTGTGTCGATATATTATATTCTGGTGGAAATTAGGGTGAAATAATTGGAGAAAACTCCTATAAAAAGTGCGCCATCTACCCGATAGTGGCAATACTAGCTGAGCAACACAGAGTAGCACGAACTCGAACCGAGGCATAGGATAATGTCGTATTCCTCCGGTGACATAAATTTAGTTAGAACTCTGCTACCGAGAAAAGCGAAGTGGACCATCTCAATGATTGGTCGTGTGAGTAAGCTAGATTACTAGGTAATGTTAATTGGACAATGTCTTTGGTGGAGTAGGACAAATAAATCAAATAAGACACCACCCAATTGATCTTTCTGTTGTAACTGCCAGTTTGGTTAGTCCTAAGTAGATTTAGTTCATAAGTTAAATAAAGCCATTTTCTTTATAGTTTAGTCGATAGATATTAGTAGTAAGTTGGTAATAATAAGATCCATTATTAATTAAATAAATGTCTGAAATTTACCAATACCATCTCGCCTCTTGAATGAACATTTTTCTTAACATGCAGACTTAGATTTCAGTTGTGCTCAAAGGGGAACGAAAGGAGCGAACCATGGTGTAGTGTCCAGAACGTGAACTGTTGGTAGTTCACAATATTAAGTAAGGGGCCTTTGCTAATATAGAGTGGAGCAATGGCCATGGAGCCTCGACACATCCATGTATCGATGGCTACGGGGAGGGATACACTCAAGGGAGCCAACCATCATCTTAAGGCCTCCCATCTTTGTGTTGGAACCCCGTAATCGATAGAGAGAACGAAGTGAAGAACGTATGAGACGAAGCAGTGAGTGAAGTAGTAGTGATGTTTATACCCAGGCATGAATAATTTAACAAACGGTTCAGAGGTAGGTGCAAGGACCCCCCCCCCCCCCATCCGGCGAGCTAACTCGTGCTTTATGCAAGCATGCCTACTGCTAATACCGTCTGAACAACCTCACCGACTGACCTATAAGTATTTGTAGGGTTTCTGTGACCACTTATACAAATAGGAATAATATTAATCTTCAGTGAGGATTACCAACATTTGTTACAGCACATACAAATAACAAGAAAACCACCAATTAACACTGAACAAAAGTACAATAAAAATGTAATTATTGAAACAATTTACGGCAAATGTTATCCGAAAATATTATTATTATCATGCAAAAATGTTATTATTGAAGTATTAAATAACTGGACGCTTGGAAAAGATGACAATTTTCAGATGACAAAAATGACAGCAATACCATAACCAAATTTCAATAAATTGCATACGGTCATTAGGTCATTATACTGGCATTAGTGCTTATTGTCCGATTACACTGCATGCAATTTTGCCATTTTTATCTGTCAAAATCAGCATGGTCATTTGTGGTCATTTGGTCATTATGTCATTTGAGATATGCCGATTACACTGCATGACCCTATTTTGACAGCGAGAACTGTCAAAAAAGGTCATTAAATGCCAACGTGGCATACAGTCTAATCTTACCTTAAGTCTAAATGATTCACTCAGGTTGGTCCGGAGACTCACAGAAGATGCCTGCACCTGTACCCACGTAAATCTGGGATCCGCCGATGTAGAAAGATATCTCCTCTCCATTTTATTACTCCATTCGCTTCTTTCAGGGATTCTGGTATCGATTCGCATTTTGAAGACGAGGGTGTAGGGTAAGTAGTCAGTGGCTACTTTCTTTTTGGATGCACTCCATCGTGTCTCCACAGAGGCATGTCCGTGTGGTTTAAAAGAACACTGTCCCAACTCTCTGAGTCTGATGGCCGTTTTAACGGTCTTGCTGCTACAGTAGATGTCTAGGGGTGTGAGATTAAACAGAACTTCCATAGCTGCAGTGGGTGTAGTCCTCAAGGACCCCGTTATGCCGATGCAGGCTGTCCTTTGGATTTTGGTGAGGCTTGAGCGATAACAACAAATAAAAGAACCATAATTGGAAAACTAGCAACGGTGCAGAGAACGGCAAGCATAGCCATCACTGGTGCAATCCGTACCACTCCTACGGCAGCACTGGACGCCTTCCTGCACTTTATCCCGCTAGATTTAAAAATAAAGCAACTTGCTGGCAACAGCGCTTTGCGCCTAAAAAATTTAGGCCAGTTTAAGGACTGTAGTTTTGGGCATTGCACGATCTTAGCTGATGTGCTACCCGGAAATCCTATACGGACTGATGAGATTTGCCCCTTGGTCGACCATGACATCCCCTATGAGGTGTCATACCCGCGAAGGGAGGAGTGGCAAAGAGATGCAGTCATAATAGCAAACGAGGTTGCTATCTACACTGACGGCTCTAAGACGGGGGAGAGAACGGGTTCTGGCATTTTTTCTGCTGATCCAGACCTGAGAGAGTCTATACGACTCCCGGACACAAGCAGTGTCTTCCAATCGGAAGTTCTGGCTGTTCTAAGGGCGGCAGAGATAGTGCAGATGAGATCATTGTCGGGAAGAGACATTGCCATCTATATTGACAGTCAGGCGACACTTATGGCACTTGAATCTGCTAACATTAACTCTGAGATAGTCAGAAACTGTCGCACAATGCTTAAAGCAGTATGTAGACGGAATCGAGTAAGACTGTGCTGGGTACCGGGACACTGCGGTATAGAGGGAAATGAGCAAGCCGATGAGCTAGCAAGAAAGGGAGGGGAGCTGGAAAACAGCGGAGGTGTGAACATTAAACCACCCCTGGGCGTCTTTAAGGGAAAAATCAATGAAAAGATCTTAAAAATGGCTGACCTCAGATGGCAGAACATAGTGGGACATAGGGTGTCCAGAGCCCTTTGGCCCCATTTGGATAAGAAAAGATCTAAGGAAATTCTAAAATTGAGCAGGGAACAGCTTAGAACAGTAATTGGGATTATGTCAGGGCACTGTCTTCTAAGAAAGCATACTAGGCGACTTGGTCTGGTGGATATGGACACGTGCAGGTTCTGTGGTGATCTACAAGCCGAGGAAGACATAACACACATATTGTGTGAGTGCGAGGGTATAGCACGGAATCGTAGGAGGATTCTAGGGGAATACTTCTTCGAGGAACTAGGGGAGCTGAGCGGCATAGACCATAGGAAGCTGGTTAAGTTCTGCAGGAGGATTGGGCTCTGTCTAGGAAAAGTTTTTTAGGTTTTTAGGTTTTTCTCCAATTGAAGTTTCTTCAAGTGGTTCCCTAGGGATCGCGATGGGCCCTTCTGGTGCCTAGTGCTGTATGCAAATTGCATACCCCTTTTTAACCTATGACCTAGCGATAACACTTCTTTTCGGTAGCCTTACACCATACCGCTGCGCCGTATGTAAGAATGGGCCTCACCACCTCTGTGTACAAATAGTGTATCACATATGATTTGAATCCCCATGTATTGCCGAACGTTCGTCTGCATGCATATAATGCCATATACGCTTTCCTAACCCGATCCTCTGCAGTTTTTCTTCCAGATGAGTTAGGAATCTAAGATGACGCCCAGATACCTTGCTGTCTTGGATATTTGCAGGTTCACTGCACCCATTCTTGGTGGTTTAAAGACAGGTATTGCCCTTCTTCTTGTGAACAGCAGGATTTTGTCTTCGATGGGTTTACCCCCAGTCCTCTGCCCGCAACCCAGTTGTTAACAAGTAAGAGCGCGTGGCTGAGTCGCTCACTGAGAAATGGGATGAATTTGCCTGGGACTAAGATTGCTACATCGTCGGCATAAGCGCTGAAAATGAAGTCCTCCGTCTCCAGTATCTTTAATAGCTCGTCTATTACCAGTAGCCATATGAGTGGAGAGAGGAGGCCGCCTTGCGGTGTTCCCCTGGTGACTTTCCTCTCAATGCACATGTCCCCTAGATAAGACTTAATCCGTCGTGTGTCTAACATAAGACCAACGAACTGGTTGGTAGCCGTTTCATCTTTTATAAACCCAGCCATATATTTGTTATATTCATCAAACATCCAATTTGCTATACCATCATATATGAATTCAGCAATTCTATATGCATTTGCAATCGCACTCAAACTATAACCCTTAGGATATGAAAAGCAAACAAAAAGGCATAGCTCGTAAATTAAAGCAAAATCAAAAACAAAACCGCAGCAACTACACCAGAAACTCATATTCAAATCGTTCATACTCGCAAAAATGTCAGCGTCGCTGCCAGCATACCACCACCGCAGAAGAACAACACTCATCACAAGGAAAATGGAAATCTCCTCAGATAAAAACATTTTGTACAGGAAAACTGTCGCCAAAAAGCAGCAGAGCAGCAGCTTTTAAGTCGTGTTGGTGTTCCTCTTAGTTTTCCTGCCAGTTGGAGGTGTGTGAGAGAACGAGTGTCTCCTTCTTGCCAAATCTACCAGCTTTCCATCCACCCAGTTTCTAACTGAACTATGCATCTGCAATCGAACCACCCACTTCCTACCCAAAGGGCATTGATGAGTTTAACCCGGAGGTTTATAGAGGAGGTTCTCGGAAACTACAACTACGTCATGTTCTTCGCCCTATTGTTGGCTGTGGTGTGCTCATTGAAATAGTCACTAATGAAATGTTCGTGACTGTGAATAGAAATTAGCACTCTTTATGTAACCTGCACTAGCGAGTGCGTAGGGGCGTCTTTATTGTTATCGGCGGATAACACAAGGCTCCGAATAGGGATTGAGACAAACATATTTAGTTGTGTGCGGATGCGTTAGTCTGTTTTATATGCCAGTCGTTGTATTCGTTGAATTCGATTTATGATAAAACACCTCAAACAGGACTGGATGTTTCGGGGGGCATTGAAAAGAGCAAACAACGCTATTCCCAAGCAGTTGCCGAAGTTTTCCTTTGAGTTTTAAAGATCTGAAGGGCAGTTAAAGGCCTCGATATTAACGAGTCTACGATAAGAAGATGAAAGCTGTTAAATAAACAACTGCATAAAAACAACAGATGGGTGGATGCCAAGAGGTACTTTCTCTGCAAACTGTTTATGAATAAGTGGAAGTGTTTTTCATTCCAAGAGGTTTTGCAAACTTTTAAAACTCTTTGAACAACCTTTTTTTGTAGAAGGTCTTTCATTAGCGACTTGACAACTTTAAATTTTCAGTGTGAACGAACCCTTTAACCGATTAACAAACTGTCAATGTCAAAATATTCAGTGAAATCAACATTCTCATCGTGGTGAAGTTTACGAAGGAACAACGTTTACAAATATACAAATATACAAAATTTACTACCGAAATTCCGAGTCGGTGGTCGCAACTTTAAGAGCGTCAATTTTCGGCCTTAATTCTCGTTCCATTAGACAAGCAATTTAAATTTGTCAGAATATTCGCTGCTTGATGTTGCCGTGCCAGTGAGATTTCGTTTTGCCGAGGTGTGGAGAATATTGCTGCCGTAGAGACTAGAGCTGTTTCAATCGTGATTGATTCGATCTTTTTGACCCCATCACAATAAAGTATTGGTGATTGCAATCACAATGCCCGAAGTCAATCGTTCATCGAGTCAATACTTTTGTTCTGTTCTGACTAACTCATTTCTTTATTACTGATTTCTTATCTACTGAACCAATAAATGTGTTAATATATCAAAATATTTTTATTTATTTCGGCTTATTTCGTTTTACCAACACATATTTGTTCTACAAAAATATCGCTTCTGTGCAATAACCTCCATTTCCTAATTATTCAAAGGCGTTTTGGTATCTATATATACAATCAGCAGTTTGTTGTTATTGAGCGTATTCACTCTTACAATCCATTCGAATGTATCTGTCTCTATCGAAACTAAATTGAACGAATGATGATTGGGGTTTTTGATTGTATTGAAATTGAATGGAGCAATACAATACTCCCATGTCCCATCTGTCATTGATTGATTGAATGATTGATTGAAATGACCGAATCATTTTTTCAACCAATACTTGAACGATTCGATCATTAAATTTGAACGATTGACACAGCTCTAGTAGAGACGTCCGTCGCAAACCAGCTAAATCAGTCAATTTAAAGGCGTTCTCGAGAGTTGGGCCTCTCCCAGACCACATTATAGCGAATTTTGCGTAAGGATCTTACAAGATCCAGCTGACCCAAGAACTAAAGCCACTTGATCATATGAAGCGACGTACGTTCCCAAATTGGGCTCTGGACATGATGGAATAAAAAGCGGCAAAATCATCTTCATCATTTTTGATTAAACGGATTCGTCAATGAGCAAAATATGCATTACTGGGCAGGTGAGAACGCTCATGTGCTACATGAACAGTAGTTTTCATACCCAAAGGCGGTAAATGTTCCCATGTAAATCCTAAGGATCTCAGACCCATAAGCCTATCATTATTCCTTCTAAAATCATTAGAAAGGCTGATTGATATCCATCTACGCACTAATATTAGGTCCGTTCGCGTACTTTACTCGTATGTGTAGAAAAATGAAAACTGTCAAATCTTCAAAACCGAGAGAGAATCCTCTCATTGCAAAGAAAAGTACGCGAACTGTTTTGTGTAAAAAGATGAAAAACGTCAAAGTTTGGCTTGAAAAGAAGCAACCGCTGTTTTTTTTCCTGACAAACTCATAGGATTTCATCATTTGACAGTTTTCATTTTTTTACCAGCTGAAATTCTGTGTGAAGAAATATTAACGAAAGTACATTTTCCTTTCGTTCATCTTTTTACCATTTTCTCAGTACGCGAATGCGTTTGTGTAGTTTTGCACGAAAGTTTATATAAATTTATGTTTGCATATTAGTTCACGAACGAACCTATTGATTCAAGACTCCTGTCTATGGCTCAACATGCATATTTCAAAGGAAAATCTATTGAGTCAGCCTTACATGCGTTAGACCGTTCAATTGACTACTCTCTTCACCATAAAGAATACACTATGCTTGCATTCCTGGACATTGAAGGCGCTTTTAACAACGTCAATACATCCGCGATCGCAAATGCACAGTCAGACCTAAAGGTAGACGACTCAGTTGGTGAGCTTATTAATCTACTACTCACAAGCTAGATTATGAACTCGAAACTGGGTGTGACATCTGCCAAAAGATCTGTCAGTAGAGGTACGCCACAGAGCGCAGTCCTATCCCCCTCCTCTGGAATTTAGTGGTGAACAAGCTGCTGAGGTGCCTGGAAAGGGAGGGCTGTAGGGTGATTGACGACGTTGCAATTGCCGCCTCAGTGAAGCACCTAAACACCCTGAAAGAACTTCTCCAAAACGCTCTTAACAAGCTAACAACATGGGCAGATCGTTGTGGGTTGGGCGTTAACCCCCCCAAAACCGAACTTGTTGAAACATAAAATTCCGCAAATGGATCCCCCCTCAATCAGGGGCATAACCTTAGTCTTCTCTGACGAAGCCAAATACTTTGGTCTCATTCTGGATAAAAAGCTCAGCTGGAAACCTAACATACAAGAAATAGTTCGTAAAGCTACGGTAGCACTTTTCTCTTGCAAAAAAGTCATCGGTAATAAATGAGTGCTTCAACCCCGCATCACCAACTGGCTATACACCCCGGTAATAAGACTGATACTTATGTACGGGGTGGTTGTTTGGTGGACTGCCTTAGACAAAGCGATAAATCGCGATAAGCTAAGCAAAGTCCAACGAACAGCGTGTCTCTGCATGAGTGCTACTCCTCTGCTGCAATGGATATTCTGTTTCACCTGACACCCCTGGACATCTTTAGTAAGCAAGTGGCCGCTAGTGCGGCTATCCGCTTCAAAACAACGTTCCAATGGTCCGAGAATGAAATCGGCCACGCATCTATTCTAAACAAATTTAGAATCCTCCCTAGCAACATAGACTACACCACCTCTCAGACCCTTTTTGACAAAAACTTCAAGGTCAACATCCCTCCCAGAACATTCTGGGAAGTGGGTCCCCCTGTCGAAAATAAATCGATCCAGTTTTATACCGATGGATCCAAAACCGACGAGGGGGTGGGTGTGTTCTCTGACAGGCTGAACCTCAGCCTCTCCTTTCGCCTCCTTGATTACTGCAGCGTGTTCCAGGCGGAAATCATGACGATTAAGAAAGTCCTATCGTGGCTGAAGAGGAACGTGATATCCGCTTCGGACATCCGGATCTTCTCAGATAGTCAAGCTGCGCTAAAATCTATGGATTCTGTCTGCACAGACTCCATCGTAGTCCGTGACTGTCGATCATCTCTAGTAGAGATGGCGGAGCAATTTAACATTCACCTATGCTGGGTGCCAGGACATAGGTACAGATATTCCAGGGAATTGTAGGGCGGATGAACTCGCCAGGAAAGGAACCATACTACCCCTTCTAACTGATAAAGATCCCTTAGGCATCCCAATTGCTACATGCAAACTCATGTTTATGAGGGAGCCCATTAAAAAAACTAACGTTACGTGGACAAGTGGCAACACTTGTCGAGCGACAAAACAGATTTGGCCTAAGCGGGACCTGAAATGCTCTAAGTGTTTGATATCTCTGAACAGACTGCACATTGCTGCTATAATTGTTGTAATCACCGGACACTGTCTCATGGGCAAGCATGCAACAAGGCTTGGCGTCTATACAAATGACTTCTGCAGAAGCTGCATGGACGAGTAGGGGGAGGAGACAATTCTCCACCTTCTCTGCACATGCCTTGCTGTCTCTCAAAGACGAAAACTCCATTTAGGATCTTTCTTTTACAATGATCCTAGCGATCTCAAACACCGATATCAATAGTCTGTGAATCTTCATCAAAAGCTCCAATTGGTTTAACGAGTAAGAGGATGATATATCCGGGTGGTATCACAATGGACCTTTCATTGGTCTAAGTGTGTCGGCTTCTGCCAACTGCCACTACAACCTAACCTAACCTAACCTTCATGAAACAGCACTTCATCTGCAAAAAGTCACTCTTTGGTGCGGTTTTCATGAAAGTGGCGTCAGTGGGCCGTTTCGATGAAAATGGCCGTCACGTTACGGTAAATGGTATTCGCTACACAGACATCTTGGAATGTTATTTCTTTGAGCAATTGCATGAATTGGACATCAGTGATATGTGGTTCCAACAAGTCGGTGCCACAAGCCACACAGCGAGTGCAATAATCGAGTTATTGAAGTCTAAGTTCGGCGAACGTGTTATCTCGAGAAACGGAATCGTCTATTGGCCGCGGAGATCTAGACTTTTTTTATGGGGCTACATTTAATCATTAGTCTATGCCAACAAGCCGGCGACGCGACGTTAGAGGAGCTCAGACCCAATATTGAACGAGAAATAGCGGCCGTATCGGTCAAAATGTGCGCTCCAGTCATCAAAAATTTGGTTCAAAGTATCGACCCGTGGTGGACATATGAACGAAGTCGAATTCCATTCATAAATGTTTTGATAGTAAACCAAGCCGATACATTTAGTTTTGAGATATCTCAAGTAGTTTGCATTTTATTTGAAAAAGAAGTTGTCGAGTCCTTAATGAAAGACCCTTTATATACGTATATGTAAAGTTGACCAATATCTCATTTTTGTCGTTTCAGATCTCTCAACAGAGCAAACGCTTTCACAACGACTAGCAGAGTACCAAATGCGCCTGCAATATCTGGAATCCATGTACAGAACTCGGCAGGAAGATGTGGCGATACTTTCGCAATATCTTGGGTTATCACAGAGCCCCACGAGTAGTACAAGTAGTGGTCCAGGCGACAATACTTCACATGTACCATTAAATACGTCGTCCATGCTGGAGGCACTGAGTCCGGAAGCTAGGCTCATTTTAAAGAATTCGACACTCACATCGAGATTCCCATCGAGTTTACGAATGCCAACGGCATTCCATTTCTTACCACATCTACTAGACGATCCAATGTCGTTGAAGCCATCGTTCCTAATGTCGAAGGGGAGAACCGGTGTCAATATAGTTATCGGTGTTCCTACAGTGAAGCGTGATAAACAATCCTATTTGATGAGCACTCTCCAGAACATCATCACCAATATGGACGAAGTGGAGCAAAACGAAACACTGATTATCATCTTCATCGGTGAGACCGACATGGATTATATATCCCTGACAGCGAAACAAATAGAGGTACGCTTCGGACAATACGTCGAGAACGGTCTAATAGAGGTTGTTGCTCCATCCGTATCGTACTATCCAAATTTTGATAAGCTGCGGATAACTCTCAATGACCCCCTTGAACGGGTTAAATGGAGATCAAAGCAGAATTTGGACTTTGCTTTCCTCATGGCCTACGCGCAACCAAAGGGCACTTTCTACGTCCAATTAGAAGATGACATATTAGCAAAGCGGGGTTTTGTGACAATCATGAAAAAGTTTGCCATCGACAAGACCGCCATAAGAGACAACTGGATACTGCTGGACTTTTGCCAACTGGGATTCATTGGTAGGTAAAAATAGAAATAACAGACAAATCCTTGATAAATGGACAAGGACACCCAAATTTTATTTTAGGTAAAATGTTCAAATCGGCCGAACTTCCCTGGCTAATAACATTCTTTCAAATGTTTTACAACGATAAACCTGTTGATTGGCTGCTGGACCACTTAATCGACACAAAAGTTTGCAACTGGGACAAGGATCAGAAGCACTGTAAACAGGAGAAGGCCAAATACTGGTTTCATTACAAACCGTCGCTTTTTCAACACATCGGCACAACCTCATCGCTCAAGGGTAAAGTGCAGAAACTAAAGGACAAACAATTTGGCAAAATACCAAGCTTCTATCCACACCACAACCCACCGGCGTCGGTTAAAACGAACATAGCGCCATATAAGAATTTCCATCTGAATCGTGCGTACCGTGGAGAGTCGTATTTCTGGGGTCTATTGCCACAACCCGGCGACTTGGTTCAGTTTGTTTTCAGCCATCCGATTAGTTTGAAGAGGTTTGTCTTTTATTTCGTATTGCTAACCAAATGCATTCACTTGCCTTTTTGTAGATATTTATTCCGGAGTGGCAATAGCGAACATCCTTCCGATAGATTCTACAACACAACTGTGGAAGTACTACCGGACTCGTTGACTGAGACATCGCCCATTTGGAGTACATACAATTCGACGGCAGACGGCTATCTGATTGTGGGGGGCTTCGATGCCTTTGGCTTGGCTGAGGGTAGTATTGACCCGAAAATTGGAACGATAAAGGAGATCCGACTACATGTGCACAGTGACAGCGAAAATTGGGCTTTGTTAAGTGAGGTGAGTGTTGGATTGGCAAAAGGGGGTTTTGGTTTATGTTTCTAAATTGTGTGGATGAAGAAAATTTAGTTTTTTTTTTGGTTGGCATTCGTGTTTATGAGTTGAGACTTATTTACAGAATCCATTTGAAAAAGTTTTGTTTCTCAATTGAGTGGTAATAAAAATTAAGCCTTTGTATGAGTGTCTATCCATCTCGCCCTTTAATTTTAGGTTCCGTTAGTTGTGGTATCAAAACGGCGCTCATTGCGCTACTTGTGTTTTCCCTCGTCAAATGACGGGAATTACAGCCACTTAAACCAACCAACCATGAGTGTCTATTTAAACTTTAACCTACTTGGATACATTTGCATTTGCTGGACGATTAATGTGGTCCTTTTTGAATGGTTTATGGAAGGTTCTCAAAGGAATTGTATTTCAGTGAAAATGAAGTAAAAAGGAACTTTCACTACTTGAGTATAGTAGACTGCTTAAATATAGAGTTGATCTCTTTGATTTGTGGTTCATAACTCATGACCGTGGGGTTCATGGCGCCTTGCATTAAAAAAGTAGATAAATACATTCTCGATTTTAAAAGCTGTTTTTCAGGCTTTAAAACAACTGCTCATGATGAATAACTTCTTCTTCTTCCTTTAATTGCGGTGAGGCTATGATTAGATTAAAGGGAGCATAACCCTCCCTACTGGTCCGCCTGTCGGGTTCACCGGTTTGACCTCAGAAATAGCGGTAGGGCTCCCGATTTTGAATCACTCGTCGTTGAGGCCAGTGGCTCAATGGTTAGTGTGTCGGACTACTAATCGAAAGGTCCCCGGTTCAATTCCCGCCGGGGCCAAGTAACATCTTGAGTTTTTTGCCACTGCCCTACCTCTGGCGAACGTCTGACAAACATCCAAGAGTATCAATTGTCATGAGAAACTTCTCAAATTTTCCGTTCGGATTCGGTGTAAAATTGTAGGTCCCTTCCACTTCTCAAAGAAAGTGGTTGGAGAAGCTAGGTTTTAGGCCCTCTATGGGCCGTTAAGGCCTAATATTTATTTATTTTTCGTCGCTGAGCCCAATCGAATACTGGTGTTGCTACATTTGTGTGATTCAGGAGTTTTAAGGCCTGCCTCTCTTCCGCGTTTGTAATGGAACACTGATTGATATTCCCTTTTCACACGGTTAGTAGGATGTCTCCTTTGAATATGACTTCGAGATAGGTCGTTTGACGTGAAGGCTTCCTCGGATCTTGGAAATTTATATTTCATCAATCTTTGTTGGTCCTGCTATCGTGCGAAGCGTCTTCATCTTAGCTGCCGTTAATTTGCCCTCATACTTTTCGGACGCTTTCCAACATTGTGAACCGTATGTGAGCGCCCGGAGCACAACTGCGGTATAGAGCCTTCATTTCAGCTTAGGGGCATTGTCCGATCACAGAAGATGGCTGAGTTTTCCCGCCACTTCATCCACCCTACGCCTTCTGGGACTGACTCCTCCATTAATATAAATGTCTGGAATAGGTCGGAGTGGATCAGAGAACGGGCAGTACAGGTATTCTGTTTTTCTCGGACTAATACGATATCCATTCCCCTCCAAAACTTCCACCCATACATCAATTGCTCGTTGCAAGGATGCTTGATCCTCGCTCATGGTAACTCCATCGTCAGTAAAGAATAACTGATGTACTTTGGGGTCAATCACTTTTCCTTGAAGCAGATAATCGAGGACTGTAATAAATATCAACGGGCTTAAGACACTTCCTTGGTGTACACTGACTTTGAACGGGGCATCTTAGTCTTTACTCTGTCATACATGTCCATGATCATCTGTACGAAGGTTGCTGGGACTCCTCGTTGTTTTAGCGCCACCCATAGCAGATCCCTTGGTTGTCTATTTGTCTATCAAAGGCCTTTTCAAAATCAACCAACACCATATCCAAATCCTTGAAGGAATGACGATGCTTTCCCCATCATGATCCTTATATTTTAGATGGAATCGGTGGTTGATTTAACTGCGACAAACCAGCACTGGTCTTCAGATAGCCGCATTATTTTCTGCATTCGGCTATCTAATACCCGCTTATGGTGTAGGACATCAGCTTGATTGAACAGTAATTGTCACAGTCTCGCGTATCGCCTTTTTCTGTGTACAAATTAAGAAGAAAACTTTCCCTCCACTGGTTAGGCATTTTTTTTTTTTTTTTTTTTTTTTTATTGTCTTTCAAGAATAGAATACTTTACAATTTAATTTACCCGCGAAGCTTACTGCTTTTCTGCAGGTGGTTGAAATTCTTGTTTGTACATTGTTTAGAAGTTTTTTTTAATAGTTTTACTACATGCTTAGATTACGATTTTAATATTCGGTTTTAGGTTTTGATTGAAGTTAATTCATGAAGAGATTAATCTATTACAAAATTGTGACTAAGGAAAAATTCTTTAATTTTTTTCTTACGTTTTTTAAAATGTATGATGTGTTTTAGGTAGACTGGTACTCGATTCAGGATTGTTGGTATGGCATAACTGAGTTGTCGTCTTCCGTAGACGTTGAAGTTTTCAGGAATTTCCAGAAACCCTCGTGCTCGTCTTCGTGTGTTTAGGTTGTGGCGTATAGGTTGCTGGAAGCGATTGTCACCGTAGTATTCTAGAATCGATGTCATTCTAAAAACACCGTTAACATCTTAGACCTTGAATGTATGGTTATTAGTATTAATTACTTTAATTATTCTATGTTGAAGATCTTTAAGCTTATCTAGATGAGTTTTTGATGCATTCCCCCATGCTAGTATCCCATATCTCAAACGAGATTCCACCAGTGAATAATATACCTGTTTTTGAACATCTGTTGATGTATATCTCTTGAGATACACCATCGCAAACAAAGCGCTTTTGAGTTGTGACCTGAGTTTGTTTATGTGATCTTGAAGTGGTCATCGATCGTGATCCCCAGATATCTTATCGTCTTTACCGTCTCGATTGATTCACTTCTTCTTGTTGTTGGACAATCAATATTTTGGGAGTATATTTTAATGGAGGTCATAGGCTGGCGTGGTGAACGAATGTGCATTAACTTAGTTTTGGCAGCATTGACTACCAAGCTGTTGTCGTGGCACCATTTTGTGAGTTTATCGAATTCTTCTTGCATTATATTTGTTGTAGTTTCAAGGCATTTGTGTCTAACGACGATCGCTATGTCATCCGCAAACGCTGTGTCCCGTTTAAAAACGTGAAGAAGCTCATTCGTGAAAAGTATAAACAGCATTGGCCCTAGTTTAGTGCCTTGCGGTACCCCAAAGATAGTTTTCTTTTCCTCGCTGTTATTATTTAAAATTTTAACTTTTGTCTTCCTTCCTGTTAAGTAACTCTCCAACCATTTTCCTAGGTTGCCTCTCAGTCCTATTCTAACTAAAGCCTGTAGGAGTTTAGTATGGCATATAGTGTCGAAAGCCTTACTAAAATCGACGAACATAACAAGCACGTGATGGTTTTTATTTAAGCTCACATTCACCGTGTTTGTAAACTCCGCCAGCAGGTTCCCTGTATTTTTTCCTTTTTGGAAACCATATTGGTTTGCGTGTAAAATGCTGTGCTTTGCAATAAATTTGTTTAGTCGGCGTACCAAAATTTCTTCCAAACATTTTTCTATGACCGGTAGGATTGCAATAGGTCGATAATTTTCGTATTTGTTTTTTATTCCGCTTTTATATGTTGGTCTTATCAACGATGTTTTGAGTAGCGTACGAACGCAACACTGGCTTAGGCTTTGATTTATTATTGTTTTTACAATTGTGGCTACTGATAATGCATTTTGTTTTAGATCAATAGCTCTTACATTGTCTGCTCCTGCACCGTTATCAGTTTTAAGACTAGTTAAAATGTTTAAGATTTCCACCTCACTAGCTCCCTCCATGTAAATTTACTGCGCAAGATACCGATTTTGGTGATTAAGTGTCCTGTGGTTGCAATTGTGTACAATTTTTGAAGCTTAGCTTGCAAAGTGTACAGCGAATTCTTCGGCTATTGCTTTCTGGTCCATGGTTGCGGGAAAGTTGTTGATAATAACTTCATCTATAGATTTCTTCTTCCTTCCTAGTATCTCGTTTAATAATTTCCATGTTTTTTTTTAGGTCATTTTTTGCACTGAAGAACTTGCTTTTATAAAATTGAAATTTTATCTTTTGAGTATTTCTGTTCAACGAATTTCGAAATTGCTTGTATTCTAACTCATAGCTTTTGCTTCTAGGGTTATTTTTCCACTTCCCATATAATATATCTCTCGTTTTGCACAATGGGATAATTTCAGCAGTTATCCAAGGTTTCTTTTGACGATTGTTTCTATTTCGTGTCACTATAGATTGCGAATAAATGCTATTCATTTTTTCCACAAACGTATTGTAGAGACATTCAACATAATTTTCATAGCACAGTTCCTGCCAATTTGTTAGCTGTTAGCTGATGGTTAACTTTGTGCTGGCTAATTTTGACATTTATTTCAGCGTCTAATATACGTTTCGCGGTGTTTGTTGTAGCATACATGGTCGCGAAGTGGTCAGATATATCAGTTTCTATTAAAGCGGATTTGGTATCTTGCTTTGAGATGGTAACAAATATATGATCTATTAAATTAGACGAACCTGAGCTTACATCAATGCGCGTAGATTGCAGGATTACATTTGATAGACCCTTAGATGCCATAACTTCAATATACTTCTGAACTTGCGAGTCTGATGAATTTTTTAGATTTATATTCATATCTCCTAGAACAATTTATTCCCTTTCGTACTTTATATTTCGGTCTATTTCTTCAATAAATTCGCCTATCTTACGTTTCGGAGGTCTGTATTCCACATGAATATGTTTTGTACCCTCTTCATGTTCTATTTTTATATTTAAATTTTCATATGACAGTGTTTCTAAATAACTTCTTTCGTAACGTATGCCATTTTTAATGAATACTGCTATTCCTCCCCCTGTAGTTTCCTTTCGATTATAGAATTCAGGATTGAATCCATTTATTTCATAAAACGCATTTTCATCTTCTTTTATGTTTATTTCAACTAAACATATAACATCCACACAACATAAACTATTCTGAATTTCTGCGAAAAAAGTATTCCAGTTTTTTCTAATACTCGTAGATCTTATGTTAAGACAAATACAGCAAAAATTGATATTATCCATAAAATGGGTGTCGATTCCAGTAAAGCCATGTATTACCCTAAATTCTACGTCAGTTTCACTGTATTGGTTTTGCATCATCATAATGTTTATTTTGTTTAGATCTTCTTGTTCAGTTATTTTATTAATTTTTATGCAGTAATTTTGTTTACATCGTTTACTGTAGCTATATGTATTGCGTCACCGTTTTCGGTTTTCCTTGCAAGTATTTTGCCAGATGCCTCCCACACAAATCTCCAGTTACATTCTCTGGCTTTATTTTTGGCGACCCAAAGTAAATGTTTGTTGGTTGGAGTCAGCTGACTATTTACAAATACAAGTGCTTGGATTGGATCGGCTCTCATCAGTTTGGAGATGAGGAGATGTCTCCCATCTATTCCTAGAACTCAGAGGGTATCTCGTCCGACCCAACTGCTTTTTGCTTTTTGGAGTCTTTGATCGCCTTCCTAGCTTCTTTGACGGTGATGCCATTGTTATGAACGGTTCTCGGAAAATATATGCAATGAAATTGTTCATTTAGAAGCCCTTTACAACACTGCTGACACCTGCGTAGTATTTTTTCGTCATCCACAAGAAGCAGCCCTTGAGCATTGTTGAAGAACTTTGGCGAACGGATTTCCTTGTCATTCCTCCTTCTCTGAGCGTCAATTTCGAAAATGGTTGTGCCCTGTTCAAGCTGGTTTGTCGGAAATCGTGGACAGCCTGTTTTCTATCAGCATCGGAAGAAAAAATGTCTTCTATCTCCAGATACAGGCACTCCATACACTGCTTGAATTTGAGCGCACTTTTTCTTCGAGCGAGCCTCTTGCAAAGTCTGTATTCTAATTCGAGGCGAGCTTTTTCATCTCCATTATTAGTGGAGTATTTTGACCAAGCTTTGAATTCCGCTTTCTTGTCACTTATCAATCACTGCTTTAGCCTCATCTGTCCACCACCATGTTTCATTTCCGTGTTGATAGTGTCCTTTTGAAGCGCCTTTCAGTGATTTGGCTCTATTCAAGCAAGGGCGTTTTAGGGCATTCCACATGTCGTGCTCTGCACTCCTGCACTTCGTTGATGATGTAATGGAGATAATTTTGCATACTTGCAATAAATGCTTCACCTTTCTCTTTGCACAGACTGTACCATTTGATCCTCGCAGACACTTTTGTTTGATTTGTTCTGTTCGTCCCCGCCGCCATTAAAATTTCTATCAGGAGGAGGCTGTGTTGTTGGGCGATTGCCTCAGGATAAATAACTATAGAATTTAAATACTCGTATATAAGAGACATTTTTCTCAATTAGGCGTTTCAGCCAGATGTGCTGGTGGGATCATCACTGGATTGGCACAAAACCAGGAAACGGAATGCTTACTCAATTCCATTTTTATCATAATTTATAAATGATTTTATTGCGAATTCATTTAGTTCGCAAAGGCAACGTACTTAAATCTAAATTAAATGACGTGGCCTAAAGTCGTCTGTCAAAGACAATCAACAATGTTTTGCATTGTTATGATGCATAAAGTTTGAATAGATTTTGTTTAACCTTAATTTTAAAACGCTTTTTCTATAAATCTATAGTCGACGATAAAATAAAGCTGTTTCACAATACGACAAGCGATTTCCAATTTGACTCATTTAGTGATAGTTGGTCTTCTGAACTGATAAATTAGCGTTGTCCTTTTGCGATAAGTTACATAACGAACATTTAATTGGAAGAACTTCTCTGTGAGGCACGAAGTTGAGAGTCAATAACTCCACCCTTTGCATGAAAAAGTGTAGAGATGGACCTTGTTTTTTTTTTAATCATGAATGACGTTTGATGATCCTAGTTTAAAATGCATGGTCTTGTAGATTTTTTTGTGGGCAAACGCTTCAGCTTCCTCAACAATCTTTAAATGAATGCTTGTATCCACATGAGATAGGAGGTCAAAAAAGGGTATCTTTCCAGTTGTTTCCAGTATTGCAGTTCAATCCAAGTCCAAGTCATATCCATAGTGCTCCGTAAAATTTGTAATTTCTTTATACCAAGGACTCCTTGAATTTAGAGTGTATTTCACAACTTTCCTCGGTAATCTTCCCGGTCTCATACACAGCGTGCTTTGAACGTATTTGATGCTTAGGTTAAGAATCTGTTAGTAAAGTGGGGCAAGTTCTGTCAATCAGTAGAATATAGTTAGGTGCATTCGTGAATCATAAAGACTGGGTGATGCCTGTAGATTCTTCCAGGCGGATGTAGCCGTCATAACCTTAGCCGCAAGTTAGATGAAGAGACGAAAAAATCATTACCGTATACACTGAGAGACAAGCGGCCATTAAAACCATGGAATCTGTGGTATTAAGGTCAAGGGCAGTGCAATACTGCCGAAAACACTTGGAGAAGATATCATCCACCAACAAGGTAACCCGCTATTGGGTGCTAGGAGTATGGCCTAATTAATTGTTTGGATTGTCTTAAGCCAGGGACGCTTTCCCAATGTTTAGAAGATATTGTTTCCATTCTTTGATTAGCCATTAAGCAGCAGCCCAATTGACTCTGCAATACGGTTCTGGTCCAAAGAACACAGATTCGGATCCAGCTCTGGCAAGTTCGTCTTCAGATTCATTGCCCGCTAAAATTGTGATATCAACTTTTGGTATTAGCTTCATTGCAAGCTGTTTTGCAGCTGTTGTCATTGCCAGGACCTCAGCTTGGAAAACGCTGCGTTAGTCATCATGCTGTGCGCATGACTGCCGTTACCCTTTCGCTCTTACTTTCCATTCTCTCTCCTGTCTTACCCAGAGCTACGAACTCAGCGCGACTGGAAAGCAAGCTTGCGATAAATTCTCTGACCGACTTGCGACAACCTTTTCAATCCCATCTGGTTGGTGTTTTCCCGTTCATGCAAAAAATCGCTGAGGCCATTTTGCTGAACGGCCTTCAAGCGTAGCTAAAACCCACTACGTAAAATTAAAAAGTACAAACGATAACAGAAAACAAAGGAAACGTAAAGAAGAAAGATAAACATCGGGAGGTTTATAAACGGCTCGCCCATTATGGCGAGTTAAGGAAAGTCCGCTACAGCGTCAATTAGCTGAGTCTGGTGGAATTCTGCGCAGATTTGGGGACATGGGGATCTGTCCATAGCGTGTCATACCTTACAAAATGTGAACATTTAGGTTCGGCCTTCGGCCTTCGGCCATTCTGTTTCCAGGGTTTGCTGGGATGGTTGTCAGCTTGACTTGACATCTGTCACCCGCTGCTCCTCCGGTGCTCCCACGACGGAGTAGAAGAAGAGAGCGTAATCGTTCCCCCATTGAACATTACTTTACGGTGGTATTTCAGCGCAAATGACTCATGGTACCCCTCAGTCGCTTTTTGGTTGCCCTTCTAGCAACTTACCCGTCCGGCAAAGTCTCGTGGTGCTGTGGTGCTCCACTGTCAAAGGCCGTCCGCCCTTCCACATGCACGTCGTTGTACGACCCGGTGGAATGGTTGGGCTACGTACGAGGTTGCTGTCCTTCTTATCCGCTGCCTCCTGACCGTCGCTCAGGCTGCAATATATTTCCGCTCGTCCGCGTTGTTCTTCATCGTTCTCACTCTCCTGATCGTTCATCAGGCTAAGGTAACTGGTAGCTCCAAGTTCGACCATGCTCGTTACCCTGTGGTGGTTTCTCATCTATGGGTCGCCGAAAGCGATCCATGGTGCCATGGGTGCCCATTCACTTTTCAAGACCATGAACTCGTCGCCGAATAAAAGTGGGACCTGGAAAGGGAAAGTACAGGGACTAAGAGTCGACCTTGTTGCGGGAAAATTTACCGCAACAGCCTTAGCAAGAACTTTTCTGAGCCTAGCTGATTCAGTAGTGTTCTCTACCTCACTGCAGAGCTCTCCACGAAAACCGCTTTGCGCGTTGCGTCTCTGCTTTGAATTTCCTTAATAGGATTTGTAGACTTCTCAGTCATTGTCTAATATTGAAAGTTTTGCTACATTGAAAAGTTGTCTAGTCTCTTTAATAATGTCGTACAATTATTTTGTCCACCATGGAGGTGTCTGTTTACTTTGCCTCCTTGTTATTAAGGGACATGCTTTCTCGAGAGCTTTCTTCAGAATGTTGGTTAACTATGCTGTAGTTCTATCAATCCTCTCAAGCTCCTGTATAGCATTCATCTGTAGGGTTCTTTTTTTAATCCCTACCTCCTCAACAAAAATATCCTCAACAAAAATATCCCAGTTAGTTCTCCTGTGGTTTCTTTATGATTTGAATCCTTCGGAGGAAATAAATAACCACAATCGACCTTTATAGATTCGTTTGAACACCGCAAAATTAATTTCAAAAATTCAAAGTATACAGGCATACGAGTAGAATGTGAGCAACGGAAAGCCCTGCATGATGAATTGCTACTGCTGATTGGAACGCATTTCAAAACCATCCCCCAAAGGTACTGAACAGAATATTTGCAGTGGAATTTGGGTTAAAATGTTCTTCCGAACTCATTGGTTTCTATTCAAATGCCTTAAAGCCCTTGCAATTATCCAACTGAAGTGGAGACCGAAGACTTTGGCAAAATAAGGACATGCATATTTGAATATGCTTTTCTTATATAATCTGTCCTAGGGGTGATTGCGATATTTCGAATGCGAATGGGTATATTTAATATTGACATAGTCGATTTAATTTGAAGAGCATTTATATTGCCATTTGGGATTTGAAACTGATTGAAAAGTTGAGTGCAGACTGACGAGTAGTTTTTTTAAAATTCCTTAAAAGAAAAATCAATACGAAGATACTCAGAACTTCATTGCGAATGCGAATTCCCAAAGTGGTTTGGCCCCGGGAATATCATTTGGATTTTTTTTTACAATAAATTATTGCTACTCTTTGAATGTTGAGCTAATGGATTTCTCACATTGATTCAAATTAATTGTTTTTGTATCTCATTCCCACAGATTTATCTACAAGACATAAACAATAATAGCAGGTGACCACCAAAGCCAATAGTTCGTGGAAAATTCTTGCAAAAAGCATGAATCATCTCTTGGAGCTTCGCCATACACTAAAGAATGTTTTTTAAGACTACAAAAAAAATAACAATGATAACCATAACTAACAATAATCTAAACATTGAATATTGTCTACATTTTGTAATTGTTAAACAAAAATAAGAAAACAAAAGATTTTCATTACAACGCGTGTGTATATTTTTTGAGTTTAAGCATGAGCAGGCTTTTATATGAATGTAAATTTAAGACATTAGTGCTAGCACGATAACAAGAAATACTTTACACCCTAAGATATAAAAAAAACACTTTAAATAAATGTTAAATAAACTGAATAACTGTGATAAATTATAAATGTTAATGAAAATGTTTTTATTGTAAATGAAATAAATGGTACTATGTGTAGAAAAGGAATCAAGGCAAATAAGTTAATACCTTAATGTTGTATAAGTAAAAAAATAAAAAACAAAGTAGCTAATGTTTATTTAAATGTATTTTGCTTAATTTAATTTTTTTTGTTCAATTTTTACTTTCGTAAAAAATGTTTTTTAAAATGGATTGAATATAATAAAGGTGCCTGACTGATTTTCATTTATTTTTTGATATCTTAAACATGCTGTATTTGTGTGTAGATTCATATGAAATAAATTTAAACAAATAAAGATATCAATGTAAATTGTTTCGTTAATTTTTTTTAAAAACTAGCTTCGAAGTGTATTTTCTAATATATATAAATGTCAGCCAACATATTTGGAAAAGCAAACAAATAAAAATATATGTATGTAAAAGAAGAAGCCTTTAATTGTTTTATTTGGGAGTTAAGTTTAGTTTAATTCATTTGTTGAATCGCTAAACTTCATCTTATACTCATAGGCGGGTGGCAACGGTGCAGTAGTAGTGTATTCGCTTACTGATTGAGGTCGTGCCTTCAAATCCCGGCCAAGTTCATTGCTTTTAGTCGAATACATGAAAACCAGATCTCCCTAAGCAATTTAGACACCACCCGTGGAGAAACCCCCACAACTGCACCCAAACACTTCTTTCCTATCTCTCTATTCTTTCTTATAGTAAGTAGCGCCGAAAAGTATACAATGAAATACGATATTGCCAGGTGCTGCTTGCTGTTAAACAGAAATACTTGCGCTGTGTTCTTAGCACTATAAGGGTACCTACTATACCATTTACAGAAAAACCACTTTAACGTAAGCAAATAAGAAAGCAAATAAAAAACATAGGAACGGGCTACAGTCCGCTTGGGCGAACTGTTGGATACCCTATTCTTATTCCTATCCCTCATAAGTGGGCGTGACAAAATTCTAAGTATGGTTGAATTGTTAAGAACTCTCTACATATTTTGTTATATAACGTTTAAAGGATTTTATCAAAAAAAACGCTCCCTAGCTCGAACTTGGGTGTTTCAATAAAATTGTTTTATTTAATTGTGGGCGTGTCAGTAGGCGAATTTAAAAAAAAAACTAACACATGAGCATAAAGGGCCCCTAGAGAGTATATATTATAAATTTCAGCTCCCTATCTCATTTTGAATTTTCAAAAAAAAAAAAAAAATAATTGTGGGCGTGCCAGTGGGCGGATTTTGAAAATATTTACACATGAGCATAAAGGGCCCATAGAGAGTATATATTATAAATTTCAGCTCCCTAGCTCAAACTTTGGATTTTCAAAAAAATTGTTTTATTTATTTGTGGGCGTGTCAGTGGGCGGATTTTGAATTTTTTTTATCCCGAGCAGTTTTAGGAGTCATAGATCATATTTTTTTTTTTTTTTTTTTTTTTATAATTAGCGCGCACTAAAGGGATTTGTTGGGACCCTTATAATGTATTAGCTACACAGCGCGGGCGTTAAGGAAATTAGGGTGAGAGGAAAAGGAGAGATGCCGATGCACGTTGGTTTTGAATGTCTGTAGGTTATAATGTGTAGGAAAAATGGAGCGGGGAAGAGCATTCCACATTCGTGTTGTACGGCTGAGGAAAGATTCTTTGAACTTCACTGTACGTCCGAACACAGGCTTGAGGGTGAACTGATGAGCATTCCCTGCATGGCGGGTATTGCGGTTGAAATGTTCAAGGGGAGGAATGCAACTGGCTATTTCGTTTGAGCACTTATGGTGGAAATAACGATAAAATAACGACAGGCAGGAGACATTACGACGATGACTAAGAGAGTCAATCGATCTCGCGATGTCTCGGTCGCCAATGAGTTTTATCGCGCGTTTTTGGATCCTGTCAAGTAGCTCCAAATAAGTTATTGGTGCACCGGACCAGATATGAGCGTTGTACTCGAGTTTCGGGCGAATAAACGCCTTATAAATTGTAGCCAGATCAGAAGGGGTGAAATATTTCTTACAACGCTTAAGGAAGCCTAGACATTTCGCGGCGTTCTTGGCGACATCGAATATGTGGTCATTCCAACGAAGGTTGTCATTAACACACATACCGAGAATGGAAAGTCTTTCGGTTTCAGCGATGTAAGTGTCATTCATAGATAATGGCAGTGTGTGTGGGTTTTGCTTTAATGACAGGAGACAGCATTGAGTTTTGGAAGCATTAAATTCCACTCTATTGGTTTTACCCCACTGAGTTATGCTGTTAAGATCGGAATTTAATGAGCTTAACATACGTTGCCGTTCCAGTTCCACACCCGAAGCTGAGGGGCGTGACCCAAGAAACGAATATGAGAAGCTGAGGGTACTGTCATCAGCAAAGGAATGGATTGGATTAGAAGTAACAGACAGTAGATCATTTATAAAAATGAGAAAGAGAGTCGGGGACAGAACAGAGCCTTGGGGGACACCAGCATTTATTTGGTGAGTTGCAGACTTGAAGCCGTCCAAAACAACTTGAATTGAACGGTCCGAAAGGTAATTTCTAATCCATTGAAGAAGAGTATCATCGATTCCAAATGCACGCATTTTCGACAAGAGAGCTTGGTGCCAAACTCTGTCAAATGCTTTTGAAATATCAAGCGCAACGATCTTACTTTCACCACCTTGGTGAAGAGATTGGTTCCACTTTTCGGTTAGATATATATATACAAAATTTCAGCTTTCTAGCTCAAAATTCGATTTTTTTCAAAATTTTGTTTTTTTTGAGTTTGTGGGCGTGTCTGTGGACGGATTTCAAAAATTCGTAAACTTGATTATTTCGGGACCCTAGAGAGTATATGGTTAAAATTTCAGCTCTCTAGGTCCAGTTTAAAGGCCTAATTTTTGCCGACGGACGGACGGACGGACATGGCTAGATCGACATTACTATCGATGCTGATCATAAATATAGTAACTTTTAGGGGTCTACGGGCAATATTAAGGTATGTTACAAACTATGCGTCAAAATTAATATACCCCTAGAATAGGGTATAAAAATAGGAGCGTTTTATTGGTGAGTGTACAGGTACCCAGCTCAGCAAAATTTTACAACTTAAACAACAGCAAACCAAAAGTGAAGATACACTGGTCAGCACAAGAGTGAACATACATAAAGGTTTTGGAACCTCTGGAATGGAATGACACAGAAGCGGTGGTCCGAACCTTAACTAAGATTTTTAATGTCTAAGCTAAGTTGCGGAAATTAAATTAATTTACTACCCCACAACAATCCACACTCGTTCGCTCACACTAGAAAGGAAAATTGATTTGGAAAGTAAAAATTAGATATAATTCCGTCGCTACCTAAGCAAAGCCGGGCTCAGAGGTGGACTCCTCAGGACCTGAACCAGCGATATGTCTGCCTGCGTCCTCGTCCAGGGCTTTCATTAACGGTTGGGTTTCATATGAACACAATGGCATGACTCTCCAGGGTGCATATAGACTAAACAAATTCTCACTGACGACACCTGTAAAAACACTCATTCATTAAACTCTCTTAAACAATAATCCTCTCGCATAATTTTATAGATGGACTGTATTTGAAGAGAGAGAGATTCATCAAGTTGATATATGAGGCGCGTTTTATTGGGAACTTATTTCAAGCTCAGCAATGGAAATCCCAATAAAACGCCATGTTCACTTTTATGTTCACCTTTACTTCAATTGTCAAATTTGGAATACGTTTTGGAATACGAAGCCATAGGTGTTTTTAGCTTCTTTGTTGTTTTGCAAATTGATATACACGTATGGACAAAGTGTACTGAATTTTCATGTGTGACAAAAAAAAGGCAAAAATAATAAAGCACTATGTGCCAGTGCCGTTGTCAGTACCAAAAAAATAACAGAAGCAAAAAAAAGGCACAGCGTTGGGTATCCCTCCGTGCATTATCCCACTCCACCGCTGCTGTATTTGCTTGGCTATTGCAGGTGCCGTACAATTTTCGTTTGTGCACTTGTAATGGTTGTGTAGAGGCAGCATCAGACGGATACCGGGTCGTGAGCTATTGATGGATCAACAAAAAATGTATCGTACGGGTATAACACCTGCGGTAAATTGTTGTTTACGGTTTTTTTTGTCGGGGTGCCATACTTTCTACACTGGAGCACTCAGAATCCATTCCGGTCCATTGTACTACCAGGAAGACACACCACTTTTACTGTGAGAATATACTTGTTTTCCTAAGAAATACGAGAAAGCGCTTCAATGATAAGGAGCTTAGGTTAACAGCACTCACCATATCAGCACCAAATACCTGCCACCTAATACGAGCAAAAGCAGGACAATCACAGAGGAAATGTTCCGCAGTGTCATCGCTTTCTCCAAAAGCTTCGCAGTTGGTGGTATCGCTTAGGCCTAGCACCTTAAGATGCTTGGCAAAAACGTAATGGCCCGTAAGAACGCCAATAGTCTGTCTGCAGTCTTTTCTGGTAAGAGACAACAAGAATGCCGCAGATTTTTTACAGACGTCGGGAAAAAATAGTTTAGTCTGTCTGCACCCTGGGGAGTCATGCAATCTGCGATTGTGTTCATATGAAATTCAAGCGTCTCTGAAAGCTCTGACCGAGGACGCAAGAAGACATATCGCCGGTCCAAGTCCTAAGAAGTTCTCCTCTGAGTCCTGTCTAGCAAGTTCATCGGAAATCTCGTTTCCCGTGAACCCGTTATGACCCGTGACCCAGACAAGTCTAAGTGAATTCAGCCTTCCGACCGAATTTAGAGCGATCTTGCATTCACGAACTATTTTGGAGGTGGTTAAGGGATTGAGCGAGGCCTTAAGCGCAGCCTGACTGTCGCTACAGACGCTACGCTACAGAAATACTTCGCCCGCTCCACCTGTTCCTCACAATATAGTCCATGGCCATTAGGATAGTATAAGTCTCCGTTTGGAAGACTGACGCATGTTTGCCTAACGAGAAGAAAAGTTTAATGTTGCCGCTCTCCAAGAACACAGCAGCACCAGATCCTTGATCGGTTTTGGAGCCATCCGTGAAGATTCGACTGTATTCCTTTCCAGGCTCCGAGTATGGCCAGTCCTGAACACGATGAAAGGCGACTTCGAAGTTGCGCTTCAGCCGAAGTTCCGGTGTCATTGCATCGGAAGGCATTTCCATAAGACAGGAGCCGAAAATGATCTTGCGCTGCCAGAAAACCGACAGCGCCTTGGCAGTCTTCAGCTCAACATGCTTGGACCAAAGAAGTTTGCTATCGAGGATAACTCCCAGATAATTTGTTTCATTGGAGAGTGGGATTATGACGCCTTTTAGCACTGCCTGAGTCCACCCGATCAGCTTCCTCCTTCTCGTAAAGAGAACAACCTCAGTTTTAAGAGGATTGACCGAGAGCCCATTCCTAGTGCACCATTCGTCGATCACGTCAAGGCCCGCCTACGCCTTGGCGCATACAGTCGCTAGGCATGATCCAACAAAAAGCACGGCAACATCATCCGCGTACGCCTGAGCGTGTACGTTAGAACTGTTGAGTGCGTTCAACAGAGAGTCGACCAGCATGCACCACAGCAGTTTAGACAGAACGCCCCCTTGCGGCAGCTACAATCCGCATCCCCAACCAACGTTCTATTCGTTAGCATTGCTGTAATCCACAGCACTAATGATTCGTCTACGCCGTGTTGTCTGGCAGAGCTGCACATGCTGTCAAAAGTAGCATTGTCAAAAGCACCCTCAATATCGATGAAAATGCCCATCGCGTAATCTTTCATTTCAAGCGCGCCCGCAATTCTACCAACTAGATTTTGAAGCGCAGTCTCGTAGGACTTTCCGCGTTAATAGGCATGCTGCATCTGAGATAGTGGGTGCAATCGCAAAACAGTTTTGCGCATGTGAAGTTCGCCAGCCTTTCCATGCTTTTCAGCAAGAAGGAAACAATCCTCTTAAGCTTAGACAGGAAAAAAATATAAAGGTAGTCGGGTATGAGGACGATATGGTGATACTGGTCTTAGGAATGTTTCCCTCCGTAATTAGCGAAATCATGAAAAACGCTAAAGTTAAATTAGCAAATGGGCAAGAACGTGCGGTTTTGGAATCAACCCAAGCAACTGCACTGATGCTTTTCGCAGCCAAAACCAAAATATCTGACTTTAAACTTCCTCACCCAAACGACACTTCCCTCTCCATATTAACCAGTGCCAGGTATCTGGGAGTTATCCTAGATCCTAAACTCAACTGGAAAATCAACATAGAACAACGGGAAAGGAAGGCACGCATTGCATAGCCTTCTATGCCTGTAGCAAAACATTTGGCAAAAAGTTTGGCCTGCAACTGGCACCGCTAATTTTCAAAGTCCTTGCTTAAATGAGAAAGAAAGACAATTTCTCTACGTAGATAAAGTTTATTGTAAAGCTCTACCTTACTGTAAACAGCCTATGTAGAGAAGATTTCATTTTCGGTAGAGCTCTACCACTTTTTCTCTACATTGTAAACAATTCTTACGAAATTTGTGTGTTAGGGAACAACTTTAAGCTGTTTTTAGGAATTTTGAGTAGTTCAAAGTTACTTGAAAACGTAAGGGAACAGACTTGTTGTTACGTCCGTTCAACACCGTTTATTTAGAAACGTAATAATCATTGCGAGCGTCTGACAAACAAAAAGAGTATCAATTGTCATGAGAAGCTTCTCAAATTTGCCGTTCGGATTCGGCTTAAAATTGTAGGTCCCTTCCACTTCGCAAAGAAAGTGGTTGGAGAAGCTAGGGTTTCAGCCCTGTATGAGCCGTTAATGTCTAATATATATATAATATTTGTAGATGTAGGCGAAAATCGTGAACAACAAATGCGCAAAATCAATTGTTCACAACAAACGCAGTACGCAGATGTGCAGAATCGGTCATGCCTGGCAGAAGACAAGAGTTGTACGGAGTCAATCGTAGGCAACAAACAAAACGCGTAATAGCGATATTGAAGTCTTATCAATTATTTTTCTCATCTCCCTTCTTGGTATTCGATTTTCAACAACTATTTACATAAACATCACGCCAAAGAAGTATTTTTTTTTATCTATTATCACTAATTTACTTTCTGCTGTCATCAAAACCAAATTTCCCCTCAAAGTTTGAGGTCTCCGTTGCGTTGCTTACGACATTTGGATTGAAACTTCTCTTCCTGTTGGCGGTGGGACTACAATCAAGAGTAAAAGTATCACACCCCACCCAATTCAGTACATCCCTACTAGTCCGGTTCGCTGTTTCAACCTCAACGAATATTGACAGGCCTCCCGATTTCGGATCACTTCATCACTGAGGCCAATCAAACGCTGGCGTTGCGTTTGTGTGATCCAGAAGCTTTAAGGACTGGCTATTTTTATTACAATTTCGGCAAGTGCATGCTCCCATTTTATTTTATCGACCTTTACGACACCGGTCGTGTCAGAACACAGATTTGCACGCACACATTTGTGGCATAAAAATGTTAAACGTGTCGCTAAGCTTACATTAAAAACATCGTAAAACTGCCTAGATGTAATTTGACGACAAGCGCTGTTTGTTGGAGGGGCGCTGCAGTGATATTCTTAGCCCGTCCCTGCACTGGCAAGCATCTGGATTGGTAGTATATAGAATAGTTCCAAATCATCATCAATTAAGTACGGCGGATGATTGGACTATCAGCTTCATATGCCCAAGCACCAAGCCAATTCAAGGGCACTCGGTCTTCACGACTGGAAGTTCTGCTCGGGATCCCAAAAATGGAAGGCTACAGTTTCTCAGCAAGGTCCGGATCCCTTTTAGCAAAGTAATAGAAAATGTTTCATACAAATGCAGTAATCTTCTGGTATGTCGTAAGAATCGAGAGAATTAAAACTCAATAAAAAAAAAGGCTCGTTACATTTTTCGATTGCAGGTTATATTTGACATCATGAAACTATTCCGCTGTACACCTTAGCTCTGTTTAAAGCCAACAGCTTCTTTTTGCTTCAATATGACGTCATTTGGGCTAAACAGTTAAAAACACAACATGTTCTGTTAAACAATTAAAAAAAAGAGGTAAGTACTAGGAAACATTTAGATTTGTGGAAGGCATAGATTGTAGAAGGAGCTATCAACAAACTTAGATGAGTGCTGCCAGCGCACATAGCCGCGCTCAATGAGTTCGTTAACGGATTTTGGTTTGCCAATAAAGTGAGGATCCTGAAACAAACAAAATTAAAAATGGAAACTTCGAACAATGAAAAAAAAGATTCTTCACTTACAATGACCAAAAAGTAGGCTTGATTCTCACTGATATGCAGACCAGCGATCCCTTTCGATGAAGCATCCACATCGCCGCCCATCATCACCACTCCACCACCGTCCTCAAAGTATTTCTTTAAAATATTAGCGTATTTTTTGAGATCTTCACGCTGTGGCACATGCAATATCTTGCATGGCACATCGTAGAGACTGTCGATTACATAGAAGACCTCCAGAGCGCCAATCCAATCGCGGGAGCCAAAGAAGTCAGCTGGCTTGTCCCCAATGTCAATCAGTGTTTGTTGGATCTCCAGAATCGATGGAACCACTGATTCTCGTCCGTTCATTTGTTTATCCTCGATCCAGGAGCATGCTGTCTGAAGTGTACGATAAGCACACCCCCAGCCGACGTCATTGTATCCATCGCAATTGTAATGATAGTACTTGAACTTGCCTCGGGTGACAAAAGTTCGACCTTTCGACGTGGGCGGGTCCAGGCAGAGATGAACGTTCTCCAACAGGGGGTAGTATGTAAAACACGGCTGTTGTTTCACGTTTTGGACATTGTATGGGACAGTTACTTGTTTTCCAAAGCCCAATTGTCCTTCGATTGTTGGTTGATCCTCGACGTAAACGTCCATACTCGAAAAATTTCACAAAATATTTAAAATATGTTTAAATTACGTCTCTTCGGGGGCGGTTTTCTGAACTACATTATATTCGGGAGCGGACACAGCCTCAAATAATATATTTCAGTGGATTTGGTGAATATTGGCGATGCTGATGAGGAATATCGCTAAAAATGTGGAATTTTATCACGACGTCCTTTTCGCAATGACCAGTTTTTCTATGTTGACAGTG
The DNA here is from genome assembly GCA_949715645.1 of Portevinia maculata. Classification (NCBI taxonomy): domain Eukaryota; kingdom Metazoa; phylum Arthropoda; class Insecta; order Diptera; family Syrphidae; genus Portevinia; species Portevinia maculata. Next base: position 305,633,977 of record OX454526.1, on the reverse strand, counting down.
ACAGCTGTACAGCAGATGTTTTCAAAGTCAAATGTTCTGTTTCCATTGTTCCGTAAGGTCGAGTGGATTGATTGTTTAATTTATGAATTTATGTAGATATCAGACCAGTTCCACTCACGGAGCCCTTAGAGATTTTTCTCCGCCAAGATGTTTTTTATTAAGTAGAACAACATTTGAACTGGAGGAGAAATGTATCTATCAACATGTTCACATATATTCTCTTTCAGCCACATAAAACAAAACATCAACGCTTTCTCTGCCTCACATACGCTAAAAAGAACACGACAACACAGTTTCCTCACACATAACCATAACAAGTGATTAAAAAGGCGAGTGAGGAGGCGAATCGTTAATGTGTTGTTAGTTAATTGGAAAAAATCTCTGGTTCCATTATATTTCACAAGTGCAGTGTGTTGGCGGTTTGACTGCTAATGTCCGATATACCTGTCGGCTCATTTTCAAGGTGAGTCGGATTATTTATATCAGCAGGTATTGTCTGGGCGAGAATGTCGAAGTGAACTTAAATTGTGTAAAATTAATGAACTAAACTAATAATGAAAAAAGAAAACAGGAACTAATCAAAATTTGATTTAGGATAAACCGTTCAACACTGGACACAGTTCTCTTGCACTCATACTGCCAGTTTTTATATAAGCGCAACGTTGCAATATAAAAATTCAATTCAATTCAATTCATTTTATTGAGTGTTTCTTTATTCACTTACATGGTATAATATTTTTTTTTTCTTACACTAGGGATATAGAGAACTGTCATGTATGACCCTCTTTTTTTATGACTCAAGTATCTTATATTTATTGTCTTTTTCTATTGTAAATATTCAGCTCTTGCTCATGTTGCTTTTTTACATTTATGTTTGACGTAAGAGTCATAGAGAAACTTAACCTAATCTTAAAAATATATTAAGCTAAAGGTGATACACTATTCGAATAACTCTAGGTAACTCACTAGGTCCGTTCTCATACTTTATGTGTAGAAAAATTAATACGGTCAAATCTCCAAAATCGAGAGAGAATCCTCTCATTTCAAAGAAAAGTACGCGACCGCATTTGTGTAAAAAGATGAAATACGTCAAAATTTGTGTTGAAAAGGAGCTACCGCTGTTTTTTTTGCTGGCAAACGCAGAGGATCTTATCAATTATTGACAGTTTTCATTTTCTTGCCATCTGAAAAATGAACGAAAGTATATATTTCTTTCGTTTCTGTCTTTAGTGATGAAACTGAGCTTGGAAATAAACAAAGTGTCAAAGAGCAGTCGGATGATTCTTACACCAGAAAAGCAGAGGCCCATGAAAAATGTATGACCACAATTTCAACACTTTTTAATTGAGAAAGAAGTAAGAATTAAGATATTAAAAGGAAAGCTATGTGAAGTGGAATCGACCTACAATTTTAAGCCGAACCCGAAAGGCAAATTTGAAAAGCTTTTTATGACAATTGAAAATCTTGAAATTTTGTCAGACGTTCGCAAGAGCTGGGGTAGTGGAAAAAAACTCTAGATGTTACTTCACCATGGCGGGATTTGAAACGGGAACCTTTCGATTAGTAGTCCAACACGCTAACCACTGAACTATTGCGCCCACATACATTTCCTGAAATATATATGTGTTAAGTCCACGAAAACACGCTGAAGTAAACCCAAACCAACCGCTTCCTTTTCGATCTTTAAACAGACTCCTCTTTTCAAAGTCAAGCGAAGTCGAATGTGGTGTAAGTCTATCGAGAACAAAACGGTGTATCCACCTGTAGTTCGTGGAAACGTCAAAGCTCTCACGAATAACAATGCAAGCCATACATTAGGCCTGTCTGTGTACTGTTCCATATGGAATTCAGTAGCCCAGACGATATTTTACACCACGTATGTGTTAAATTCCAAAGTTCTTGCTTAATTGAGAAAGAAGTTAGAGCTAAACGCCATTTAGGGGGTGCAGCAGTCGATCGCTTTTACATCCGAAAATAATTAAATACTAGACATTAACGGCCCACACAGGGTCTAGCACCTAGTTTCTCCTACCAATTGCTTGTCCGAAGTGAAAGGGAGCCACAATTTAAAGCCGATTACGAACGGCAAATTTGAGAAGCTTCTCATGACAACTGATACTCTTGGATGTTTGTCAGACGTTCGCAAGAGGTTGGGCAGTAGAAAAAACGTTTAGATGTTACTTGGCCCGGCGGGATTTGAACCTGAGACTTTTTGATTAGTAGTCCAATACACTAACCGCTGCACCACTGCACCCAGCCGTGGCCCCATAAATTTATCTATATGTGCTAAATTTCTGAGTTCTGACTCCACGTCACGTCCTACACCACGAATCGATGGGTCCAAAACGGAGGACGGAGTCGGTGTCGGAGTCTTCTCTGAAGACCTGGACATTCACCTCTCCTTTAACCTTCCAGAACACTGCAGCGTTTTTCAGGCTAAAGTCACCGCCGTCTGTCGATTAACACGATATCGAAATCAGATATTGTAATATACATCGACAGTCAGGCGGCCATCAAATCCCTTGCATTCAGCACTACGAGATCCCAGGCAGTGAAAGACTGCCGCTCATCTCTTAACGAGATAGCCGGTCAGTATAGCCTCACCCTTTGCTGGGTGCCGAGTCACTGTGACATACCAGGAAATTGTGAAGCTGACACACTGGCTCGACGAGGCTCTTCTGGTTTAAACAGCATAAGCGTCATCGACATCGAGGCGCCAACGTATGTTAAACACCTCATAGACACCAATGCGGTGAGCGAAGCCAACCGTCGTTGGCACCAACTCGACCAGTGCAAAACAGCAAGGCTATTCTGGCCGACATTAAATAAACGCAGGTCCATCGGACCTGAGGCATAAGAGAGGAACCCCTTTCCAAATCAGTAAACGCCCTCACCGGGCACTGTGCTATAGGAAGACATGCTCAAAGGCTGGCCATTCCCTACAATGACTTCTGCAGAAGCTGTAGGGACGAGGAGGAAGAGGAGACTATCAGTCACTTCCTTTGTACGTGTCCTGCACTCGCCAACATTAGGAAGGCGACACTGGGTGAATACCTTTTTAATTATATAACCGATCTCAACAACGCCTGCACAGCAAAGATTAGCTCCTTCATTTAGAGGAGCATATGGTTCCCTCAGTAAGAGGGTGCCCCACCCACCTTACCCATCGGCAGCACAATGGATTTACCTCTGGTCTAAATGCATCCTCATCGAGGGCCGGTTCCAACCAACCAACCAACTCAATAAGGTGCAAAGGTATGGTTTAAAGCCTTGTGGGGGTGCTGCAGGTAGTCGATTTTTACGTCTGAAATGCAGAAACGCTTGCAAAATATTTGTACAAAATTTTAAAGTTCTAGCTTAATTAAACAGAAATTAGAGTTAACTTTTAGGGGCTAGCGACGCAGCCGGTTGATCCTTAATTCTGAAGTCCAGTAGCATTTGAAAAATATAAATACCTATGCATTTTAAAAGTTCCAGCTTATTTGGGTGCACGATGGAAACGCTGCAGTCGGTCGGTTTTTACACTCTAAAAACAGAGTTAAGGGGTTCTGTATTTGTACTAAATTTCGTACTACATAATATGCGTACATGTAGATATTAAAAAACTTAATTTGAAAATATTTCTGAAATTTGTCCAGAATGACAAAATTTCCAAAATTTTTTTTTTCTCATTGCTTACTTTGATGGAAACAATTCTCTCTTTTATTACTTAAAGTTTTCTTTTTCAGTCGTAAATAAACCAAACTTTGTTGAGATTAATCCAGCCAGACACCATAAAGAACAAACACAAAAAATTTCATCAAAATTTGTCGAGTGATTAATGAGTCTATAAAGGACACACATAAGTGTCGAGTCATTTTTAAATACGTTGAGGCAAGATTTATTCAACAAGTTTCCTTTAGTCTTTTACTTATTTTTGTATTGTTTTAGTATTTACAAATTCAAGAGGCGATTAGCGCGGCTCCTTTTTTTGAATCGGCTTGCGTCTATTCAAATTCGAGGTCCTTAAGGTTCTGCACTTTACCCTTTAGAGACGAGGTAGTGCCAATGTGTTGGAAGAGTGTAGGTTTATGTCTGAACCGGTGCTTGGCCTTCTCCTGTATACAGCGTCCATCCCATTTACAAAATTTTGTATCGATATAGTGGTCCACCAGCCAATCGACAGGTTTGTCGTTGTAGAACATTTGAAAAAATGATATTAGGAAGGGAAGGTCGGACGATTTGAACATTCTACCTAAAATAAAATATGGGTGTTACTTTACCAAAGATTTGGCACAGTTTTTGGGTTCGCCATATACCTATGAATCCCAGTTCGCAAAATTCCAGCACGATCCAGTTGTATTTTTCGGCGTTCTTTTCGATGGCAAACTTTTTCATGGCTGTCACGAATCCATACTTTGTCAATATATCATCTTCTAAATGGACGTAGAAAGAACCCTTAGCCTGGCTGTAGGCCATGAGGAAAACAACGTCCAAGTTCTGCTTGGATCTCCATTTTACTCTTTTAAGAGGGTCGTTGAGAGTTATTCGCAATTTATCAAAGTTTGGATAGTACGATACGGATGGAGCTAAAATATCTATGAGACCATTCTCGACGTATTGTCCAAAGCTTTTCTCGATTTGTTTCGCTATCAGATTAATGTCCTTCTTGTCCGTCTCACCGATGAAGACGACAATGAGTGTTTCATTTTGCTCCACTTCGTCCATATTCGTGATGATGCTGTTTAGGGTGCCCATCAAATAGGATTGCTTATCACGCTTCACAGTAGGTATACCGAGAACTATGTTGACACCGGTTCTCCCCTTCGACATTAGGAACGATGGCTTCAATGACATTGGATCGTCGAGTAGATGCGGTAGGTAGGTGAATGTCGTTGGCATTAATAAGCTCGGCTGGAGTCCCGATGTAAGTGCTGACTTCTTTAAGATTAACCTAGCTTCCGGGCTTAGTGCATTCAGTATGCTCATGGACGAAGTATTGAATGGTATGAGCGAATTGTTGATTTCAATATATTGGGAAAGTATCACCACATCTTCCTGCCGAGTTTTGGACATGAACTCCAGATATTGGAGACGCAGTTGGTACTCTGCTAGTTGTGTTTGCTCCGCTGAAAGATCTGAAAGGACACAAATGAGATATTTGTCAAATATACATTAAAAAAATTTCCAAACAGCTAGCAAAGTTTGCACAAAGCTTTTGAAATGAAATACAAAAAGCAGTCCCACTTCCACTTATTGTTAAACAGCCTATTTGCACAGCAGATACTCCTTGGCATCCCGCTGTCTGTTGTTTTTATGCAGTTGTTTATTAACAGTTTTTATCTACTTGTCATTCAATCGTACATTAAAATTCAAAGGAAAACTGCGGACCAGTAGGGATGTGGTGAATGGGAGTGCAATGATCAGAATCAGAAAAGGGTTGTAGTTACTTTCAATCAAATTAAGCCAACCCCAAATTTCCCGTAAACGTTTTATTAACAATTCAGTGTCGATATTCAATCAAAAGGGAACTTTTAGTTAACCCGATTTGTTTGACGTTGATTTAAAAACCATATTCGCATACAATGCGAATTTAAGACACATACACATTGTACAGGTGAAACAACGTCCAGAGATTTTACAAGAAAGCAAAGCAACTGGCTGCTGGCTTTAAGACCGAGACACAGGCCCTTCGAAACAGCGACAGAAACCCTGTCACCGAAGCGCAGGGAATAGAAGATGTACCTAGTATAGAAGATATAAGTGAGCTTAAGAACAATAAGACTGCCGCCGGCTCTGATGGCTTACCAGCGGAGCTTTTCAAATACGGAGGTGATGTTTTAGTTGGGCGAGTGTAACAAATCATCAACCAAATTTGGGTGGAAGAAAGCATGCCGGATGGCTGGACTATCAGCTCTGTATGCCTCATCTACAAGAAAGGCGATCTGATGTCTTGCAAGAACTATCGCGGCATATCCCTGCTTAATGTCGCATATAAGATCCTATCGAACGTACTGTGTGAACGTCTGAAGCCGTTCTGCAACACACTAATCGGCGCGTACCAGTGTCCGCCCGGCAGAACAACAATAGACCAAATTCACCTATTCTGGAAAAGACCAACCAATTACAAGTCGACACTCAACATCTCTTCATTGACCTTAAAGCCGCATATGAAAGCATTCACCGTCAGGTGTTCTACATGGGGATGGCTGCGAAACTGATCCAGTTCTGGTCGCGTGACACTTGAAAACACGCGGTGTAATGTAGAGCTTGGTTTGACCAGCTTTTCCGAATTATTCCAAACTTGCACTGGATTTCGGCAAGGAGGTGCGCTAACTGGGGTATGTGGACGATATCGACATCACCAGCCATCTCCAGCGTGCCGTGTTAGAGGCTTTTACGGCACTTGAAGTACCTGCATATTTGGTTGGTCTGTTTGTTGGGTCAAGGTCAAGAAAAAAATACCTGTCCAGCTCCGGACAATACGTCACTGTTAATAGCAATAAATTAGAGGTGGTTAAGGAATTCATTTACCTTGGAGTTAACATCAACTCCACAAATGACACCTTAGTACACTTCGCTTCAACTGAATAAGCACAAACATTTTCTAAGTTACGTTGTCCATTTTTCCAAAACCTTGGCCGTAATATATCATTTGATGATCCTAACTGTTTGCGTATGATGTTGACAAAATAAATCGGAAAGAGTATTTCAAAAAGTACCGTTATTTTTTCCCTGGTTTCCTTTCAAAGCATTCAATATGGAAAAATGCAATTTTATTTTGCGTCAACTGAATAGACACAAATATTGAAATTGGAAATAAAATTTATTGGGATTAAATGAAACAAGTTTTTCTTAAAATAGTTTTTTATTGGTTAATTTTAGTAATGGGTACTGCCGCCTTTATTCGTAATAGTTTCGTAAATTCGATCCGGCATGGAATCGTACAGCCTCTTTATGTAGTTTAGCGAAATTTCCATCCAGGCCAATTTAATGGCTGCAATAAGGGATTCTCAGTCCTCAAACTGACGGCCAGACTCATAAACTTTTCGTACTAGCCATCCCCAAACGTTTTCTATAAGGTTCAGGTTCAGAGAGCTGTTATCCTGTCCTTTTCTCCTTTCAAAGCTCCTGGACCTGATGGCATATACCCCATACTCTTGCAAAAGGGTATCGAGATTTTGCTCACACTGCTAAAGAGAATCTACAGAGCTAGCGTTGCTCTGCGACATATTCCTTTAGCCTGGAGAAGAGTTAGGGCGGTTTTCATTCCCAAACCGGGAAAGGCCGCCTATGATCTTCCCAAAAGCTTCAGGACTATTAGCCTTTCATCATTTCTGCTAAAGGGCCTTGAAAAGCTGATTGACGTACGGCTTAAGAGTATTCCAGATTCACTGGGTATTCATGATAGCCAACACGCCTATCAAAAAGGCAAGTCCACTGAGACGGCATTAACGGATCTGACGGCCAGAGTGCGTAGGGCGCTCGACCGCAAGAACTATGCTCTTGCTGTCTTCATGGATATTGAGGGCGCCTTTGACAATCCCACCTTTTGCAGAATTGAGTCTGCCTTAACACTGAAGGGCGTCGATTCTACAACTGTGGAATGGATCCTGGAAATGCTTAGGAGCAGAGAAGTTACAGCTGCTGTTGGCGGCTGTGTCAGAACTGTGCGCGCTGTCAAAGGCTTTGCGCAGGGCGGTGTACTTTCCACTACATTGTGGAACCTGTTGGTCGACTCCTTGTTGAGAAGACTTGATGGGGAAGGTCACCCTGTTATTGGGTACGCTGACGATGTGTGCATTATTGTCAGCGGCAGGAGTTTACCAACTCTTTGTAAGCGGATGGAAACAGCGCTCAATAGTGTTGGGAGTTGGTGCCGCGAGCAAGCTCTGTCAGTCAACCCCGCGAAGACTGAGATGATGCTGTTCACGAGTAGAAGGGCAATACCTCAAGTGAGGTGGCCTTACTTCTAGGGCACTCAACTAAAGCTATCAAGCAAGGTTAAGTATCTGGGTATTGTTCTAGATCCAAAGCTTAACTTTTCTGAACATTTGGATGCTAGGATTTCGAAGGCAACTAACATTCTCTGGCAGTGCCGTAGGATGTTCAGCAGAACTTGGTCCCAGGCAGGTTCACTGGATTTACACGTGCATTGTTAGGCCATACCTTATGTATGGTGCGATTGTATGGTGGGCTAGAGCTCACATCCTCAAACGTCAACTGTCGAAGCTACAGCACCTTGCGTGCTTATGCATTACAGGTGCGATGAGAGGCAGAAATCTTTGCGATTGCCACTGCCGCCAATATCCTGTTAAGGAGAAAGATTAAGGGTAAAACCTTATACATCTGCTCAGATAGCCAAGCCGCTATCAAAGCCTGTTCGGCTGGCTCTCTCAACTCAAAAATAGTTGAGGAAACCATGGTTAGGCTTGACCGTCTGGGAAAATGTAACTCGGTATCACTTGCCTGGGTTCCTGGGCACACAGGTATCGAGCGTAATGAAAGAGCGGATGCTCTGGCCAGGAAGGGCTCTTCAACAGTCTTCATTGGGCCACAACCATCCATAGGATGCTGCTCATCCATCCACAAACGTGAAATGGATTCGGCTCTACGCCAACAACATTCCGAATACTGGCATAACCTGGTCTCATGCAGGTATTCGAAGAAGCTAGTGGACGGTCCAAAAATCAGCAGTGCTAAGTTTTTGCTTGGACTAAACAGGAAAGCCTTGAGATCCTTGATTGGTCTCGTCACCGGTTTCAGTCCTCTTAACGAGCACCTCAAAACCATTCACATTATGAAACGGCATCTCACTTCATCTGTGAATGTCCGGCTTTCGCCAGAACCAGGCTCACCACTATAGGCAAACAATTCATTAACGAAGATGAGATGGGGGAAATTGAACTTGCAAATATTCTTCGCTTTGCCAAGGCTACTGGCAGGTTCTCCCTCACTGAATCTTACTAATCGCCAATAACCAGCGAGCGGGCAGCTATGCTGAAGTACAATGGACCAATAGGTCTAAGTGCTTGTCATCTACTGATGACCCCACTGCACATACAATACAATACAATACAAGGTTCAGATCCGGTGAGTACGGCGGCCATTGAAGCAATTCCACATTCTGCTCCTCTATCCAATTTTTTACTATGCGCGCCGTGTGGATGGGTGCGTTGCCCTACTGAAAAGTTCAGTTTATAGGTCCGAAAATACCTGAAATTTTAAGAAAATTTCTTTTCAAATGTCCTTTATAACTTAATGCAGTAATTTTTAAGGTTTTTAACTCAAGCTCAACAGTGCCATAGTAGCTAACTGCTCCCCATTCCATAACACCACCTTGTCGACTATGATGCCGCCCTAAAAATCGTTCTTCTTTTCTCACATCGTGGAAGTAATAATTAAACCCATCAGGACCATCAAAATTAAACTTCTTCTCATCCGAAAAAGCTACCTGACGTCATTCATTTTTAAAACTCATATGGAGTCTAGAGAATTCTAAGCGCATACACTTCCGTTTCTCGTTAAGTGGTGGTTTCTTTTAAATTTTAACCGTTTTAGATGTTTGGCACTATTGATAACCCTTCGCACTGTTGAAACGCCTGCAGTTAGGTTAGGTTAGGTTTATGTGGCTGTCGGCAGAAACCGACACACTTAGACCAATTTAGGTCCATTGTGATACCACGTATGTATTATCTACCTCAACTCTGTAGATGGGACTGGCCAACGACACGCGGTTGTTCTCAAACGGTCCCCCATCTACGTACTAACCGCGCCCAACGTCATTTAATTGCGGTGATCTGACGAGAACCGATTAACTCGACGTGGTATGGTCGACGCCTGCAGTAACACCGGCTTTCTGCTTTATTTTTGCCGCAGAGTCGCAAGAAATGGAAGCACATCTTAAAATTGCTCTTCGATCAACTGCTGTTGTTGCCGTTTTTTGACCTCCTTTCATGTTTGTTCCGTGCGAATCTTTGCTTCTTAAATAATAGACTCCACTAGAACTTCGTCCAATTTTGTCAGCGATAGAACGCTTTTTCTTTTAGTAAATCGATTTGAGCTCTTTCAACACTATTTAGAGATTTTGATCTACCCGTTTTTCTTTGAAATACAATTAATCAAATAAAATTCACTTAAAGCACTTCAACTCTTGATCTAATGTGTCAATCTCCATAGAATACTCATAAGCAGTGAAAATAATGACCTTGTGTCTATTCAGTTGACGCAAAATAAAACTGCATTTTTCCATATTGAATGCTTTGTAAGGGAACCAGGGAAAAAATAGCGGTACTTTTTGAAATATTCTTTCCGATTTATTTTATCAACATCATACGCAAACAGTTTGCATCTATTACAGCACAAGGTTTTGAAAAAATGGACAACGTAGCTTAGAAAATGTTTGTGCTTATTCAGTTGAAGCGGAGTGTAGATATCCGATAGAGAATTTATTACCTTTGGAAACCGCTGCTACTTCCGTTTGACCAAACAAATGGGTTCAAAACTACTCACTTGAATGACAAAAGGCATGCTCTATCGAACCTTAATACTGGCAGTCCTGCTTCATGGTGCCGAGTGCTGGACGATAAGTAGGAAAAGAGAGCTAATATTGGGTTCTTTTAAAAGAAAAATACTCAGTCGGATATTTGGTCCGATGGGGCAAATGGATGAGAGGATACAAGCGAATGGACAATAATGCTCCAGCCGAGAGGATCTTCGACTCCCAGCCCCCAGATTCGAGAAGGCAAGGAGGACCGAACCTCCATTTTGAAGACCAAGCCAACGCGGATGCCAACTGGAAGCAGCGTGCCCGGGATCGCAGACGATGGAAGGCTCCAGTGTCTCAGGCATGGACTCTTCACGGGTAAGTGACACATTGTACAGGGCTTAAGTTTATGAGTACGTACCTAAAAACTTACCAAATTTCTACAAACAAAGTACATACTCGTATGTGTAAACAACAACTGCAGATGGGAATACAAAATTCAGTACAGTCGACAACTCAACTATAAGGAGATGGTAATGGAAATATTAATGAAACCAGAATAAGAGGAATTTCAACGGTTTCCAATGCGAAGTAAGGAGCTCTTCTAATGGTGCATGGAATATCAGGACGATAGCAACAATGAAATGAAATGATAGCAATATATTTTACAAATGCAGGGACTTAAAATTTACGTTTAATGTCAGTTTTTTTCTTAATGTGCGAACAAGTAACGGATTTAACACCTGACGATTAGTCACGCACGTTTTTCTCGCACTTAGCCATTTCGAACGAAAGCTGTTATTTATGTCATAAGTCATTGAAACGACCACCGCCTCTGAAATCATAAATTTACGCTAACGTCATTAAAATGCCATTTGGGAACACTATCAGGAGTGACAGCAATAATTTAATATGTATTACATTTTAATTTATTTATTTATCTTACAAACAATCTACAACAATTAGGGCAGCAGGACCATGGATGAAATTTCGAAAATGATAGGGGATAATTAGTTTTTAATATTATAAAATGTGTAATGTAAGATTTCTAAAAATAGGCAAACCAAACAGGCAGACCTGTAGGAGTACACTAAGTACAGTAAACTGGGACAGTTATGATCCATGAAATCCTGATCATAGCTTCGCCGTTGAAGAAGAAGAAGAAGAGGAAGATAGAACTTCTAATAATAATAATGGCTTTCTGCTGAACATTTAGAATTAATGTATATGTTTAGGTGTCCTTAAACATGTTATGCAAGGTTGTGACAATGAATGGAACAAGCATTAGATGATTTGAGCAATTCTGCAATTCTTGCGGTGAGTCGGTGATTTTTATTTGCAAGGAAATCGAGCTTTTAGCAAAGATAGATATGCCAAATTAAAAGACTCTCCCTTAAGTTTCAACACGCCTCTGGAGACTCTTCTGCAAAACAGGGTCTACTTGTAAAAAGAGTTTTTCCTACTCTGATCCTGATTGGAGAAGTGAAGATTTTTCATAAAGGGATTGCATACAATCGCCCTGTTAAGAGTTTGGGAGAGTTCTCTGTACTTGTCTGTATAGTATTGAAGCTTTTTCAGAACAGCGATCCCCTCACTTAATTTAAGAAACTAAAATTGAACAAAGCTCCTGGATATGACTTAATCACAGGACAGGTCCTTAAAGAGTTACCTAGGAAAGCTTTAATAAAGTTTGCATATCTTATAAATGCATCGTTCAGGTTATTGTACGTTCCACGACAATGGAAGGTAGCTGAAGTTATAATGGTTCCAAAGCCCGGTAAACCACTGAATGACAAAAAATCATATAGGCCAATATCTCTCTTACCGATAATGTCGAAGGTATTCGAAAAACTTTTGTTAAAGCGCCTACATCCGATTATCGAAGAACGTCGATTAATACCTGACCACCAATTCGGATTCAGGATTAAGCACTCTACAATCGACCAGGTTTACAGAATAACCAATGTAATTGAAAAAGCCCTAGAGGAGAAAAAAATATGTTCTAGTGTTTTTCTCGACGTCTCTCAGGCCTTTGATAAATTATGGCATACAGGGTTGGAACATAAGCTAAGACAAGCTTTTCCGAAACAGTTATCTGATATCCTTAGTTGTTACTTATCAGACAGACTATTTCGTGTAAAACACGGAAATGATTACTCTGAATTTAAAGAAATCGCGGCAGGAGTTCCCCAAGGAAGCGTTCTTGGACCGATCCTATTTCTAATATACACTAGTGATATTCCTCAAGAAGAAGGCACAACAGTCGCCACATTTGCAGACGATACAGCTATATTAGCGGTCAGTAATACCGTTGAATCAGCAACTAATAAACTCCAACGTTCTATTGACAAAATTTGTGATTGGACAAAGACTTGGCGTATTGCTCTCAACGAGGCCAAATCAACGCACGTGAATTTTACTTATAAAAAGGTAGACAACTTACCCATTTTCATTGATTCGGTACGAATTCCGTACGCAAACGAGGCAAAATATTTGGGTATGACACTCGATGCGAAATTAAAATGGAAACCGCACGTCAAGAAGAAACGCGAAGAGCTCGCCATTCGATGTAAACAAATGCACTGGCTGCTTGGTAGATTTTCCCAACTCAGCATGCAGAACCAGCTGCTTTTATACAAGCAAGTACTAAAACCGGTTTGGACATACGGTATACAACTTTGGGGTTGTACCAAATCCAGTAATATCAAAATTTTACAAACTTTTCAAAACAAAGTGCTAAGAAAAATAGTAAATGCACCATGGTTTATCAGAAACACTGATATCCACAGAGACCTAACTATGGCTACCGTCGAAGATGAAATAAAACATTTTGCCTGCAAACAACAGACACGCCTTCACGGTCATTGCAATATCACCATGCTACAAATTCGAGACGATACTAACCTAGTGCGCCGATTACAAAGGATAAAACCATTTGAATTAGCGCAATAAGATGTAACCGCGTGCTTATGGCGGTATTAGCAGGTGCCTCCACTGGGAAGCTGCCTGCCAAACGCGTAATTTACAGTTTAAATAAAACTACTAGATAGGAATAACCTAGTTGTAGTATGCAGGTTTCGAAGGGAGGTGGTTTTTGTTTTCTTATCTTAAGTGAGAAAGAGTCGCATGTACGATTTTCCACCTACCCCTATTATTCGTCCGAGCCTAGTTCTGGTTCCAAGTCTCGTGCTTTTAACCAGGATAGGTAACTCTCAGCTTGCTGAGAGTAACGATAATATTACTATGGCTTGGGAGTAATATTAGAAACTCTATAAAAAAAAAAAAAAAAAAAACTTAATTTTAAGAAGATACCAAAGCAAGTGCAGGAAATGGCTGGGCTACAATGACATTCTAATTCCATCTCTACATGAAACATAACATTGTTAAAGATTTTTGTTTTTTTTTTATTTTTCCAGAAATCTCGACTCTCTTACTCTTGGGGGACGCGATTCAGACTTGAAAACCTCCCTATCCTACCACCATATCACGAACGCCTTAATTTAATAAGCCTTCAGACCCTTGGAAAAAGAAGAAATGTAACTCACCTGGACTGCAAAATAGATAAATTAGCACTGTGAAAGGCAGCAAGATTGTTATGATTGTCACAATCAGACAGCATCTTCGCCTTGGTTGTGGTAACCCCATTTTTCCCTTCGTGATGTATATTTTGTTCCTTTATATCTGGTTTGATATTTATTTAATTTTGATCCTCGTTTGTTTATTCACACCGGGTGTGTGTTGGTGGTGATATTGCTCTTTCTTTAAGTCGCTCGGTATCCTCATCTGAAATAGAAAAGAACGAAAAAAGCTTAAGAAATAAATATTGGTGGATTTGGAAGTAAAAATTGATTAATATTTTTAAGAATAGAAAGAAACGGATTGTTTCAAGATTAGCAGATGATTTATTGTTTGTTGGGACCATCATAGTCACCGAAAAACTGACATCAAACTGAGCCAGAAGTAAAATTTATTTTACTCTCAAGCAGCGAAAAAAGTACGTATTTTATTAGGGGACTTTTTTTTTTTTTATAATTTGCTTACGCTAAAGGGATTTTTTCTGTTGTTACAGTACCCTTATAATGCTAAGAACACAGTGTAAGCTACTTCGCATTAGAAAGAATAGAGAGATAGGAAAGAAGTATTTGGGTGCAGTTGTAGGGTTTTTCTCCACGGGTGGTGTCTAAGTTTTTTTTTTTTTTTTTTTTTTTTTTTTTTTTTTGTCGGGATGTGTGAAACTTTCTGCACTGGAGCACTCAGACTCAATACTGGTCCATTGTACTGCCAGGCAGACACACCACATTTTACTGTGGGAATTTGAAGGCGCTTCAATGATAAGGAGCTTAGGTTTACAGCACTCACCATATCCGCACCAAATACCTGCCACCTGATACGAGCAAAAGCAGGACAATCACAGACGAAATGTTCCGCAGTGTCGTCGCTTTCTCCACAGGCTTCGCAGATGGTGGTGTCGCTTAGGCCTAGCACCTTAAGGTGTTTGGCAAAAGCGTAGTGTCCCGTAAGAACGCCAGTAGTCTGTCTGCAGTCTTTTCTGTTGAGAGACAACAAGAATGCCGCGGATTTCCCACAGACGTCGGGGAGCATTTGCTTAGTCTGTCTGCATCCTGGAGAGTCATGCCAACGGCGATTGTGTTCATAGGAAACCCAACCGTCAATGGAAGCCCTGACCGAGGACGCAGGCAGACAGATCGCTGGTTCAGGTCCTGAGAGGTCCCCCTCTGAGCCTTGTCTAGCAAGTTCATCGGAGATCTCATTTCCCGTGATCCCGTTATGACCCGGGACCCAGACAAGTTTAAGTGAATTCAGCCTTCCGACCGAATTCAGAGATATCTTGCATTCACGTACTATTTTGGAGGTAGTTAAGGGTTTGAGTAAGGCCTTAAGCGCAGCCTGACTGTCGCTACAGACGCAGATACTTCGCCCCCTCCACCTGTTCCTCGTGACATAGTCCATGGCCATTAGGATAGCATAAGTCTCTGTTTGGAAGACTGACGCATGTTTGCCTAACGGAAAGAAAAGTCTAACGCTATCGCTCTCCACGAAGACACCAGCACCAGATCCTTGATCGGTTTTGGAGCCATCCGTAAAGATTCGACTGCATTCCCTTCCAGGTTCAGAGTCCGGCCAGAGCCAGTCCTGGACGCGAGGAAAGTCGACCTCGTATTTGCGCTTTAGCCGAAGTTCCGGTGTCATCGCATCAGACGGCATATCCATAAGACAGGAGTCGAAGGACAACCGTTGCGCAAGTTCATCAAAACTCCAGTGCGAGTTATACCAAAAGCCACCTCTTGTAAGACGTGAGATAGCCTTGATTGTACAGCCCATGATGTAAACATCAAGGGGCGGAAGGTTCAATAGTGCATCTAGGCCGGAGCCAGGCGTGCTGGGGAAGGCCCCCGTGCAGCCGAGACATACCTGCCTTTGGAGTTTGGCAAAAGCAGCAGTGACGTATTTACGTGAAAGCTTATTCCACCAAACAACCGATGCGTATGCTATAAATGGTCTTATCATAGCCGTATAAATCCATAGGACTCTTTTCGGTGATAAGCCCCATGTCTTGCCGAAAATGCCTTTGCACTGCCAGAAAATAGACAGCGCCTTGGCAGTCTTCAGCTCAACATGTTTGGACCAAAGAAGTTTGCTATCCAGGATGACTCCCAGATACTTTGCTTCATTGGAGAGTTGGATTGTGACGCCTTTTAGCACTGGCTGAGTCAACCCGACCAGCTTCCTCCTTCTCGTAAAGAGAACAACCTCAGTTTTAAGAGGATTGACCGAGAGCCCATTCCTAGTGCACCATTCGTCGATCACGTCAAGGGCCGCCTGCGCCTTGGCGCATACAGTCGCTAGGCATGATCCAACAGAAAGCACGGCAACATCATCCGCGTACGCCTGAGCGTAAATATTAGAACTGTTGAGTACGTTCAACAGAGAGTCGACCAGCATACACCACAGCAGTGGAGACATGACGCCGCCTTGCGGGCAGCCTCTGTTTACCCCCGCCATAACATAGCGGCCACAATCCGCATCCGCAACCAACGTTCTATTCATTAGCATTGCTTTAATCCACAACACCAATGGTTCGTCTACTCCGTGTTGTCTGGCGGAGCTGCACATGCTATCAAAAGTCGCATTGTCAAAAGCACCCTCAATATCGATGAAAATGCCTATCGCGTATTCTTTCCTGTCAAGCGCGCCTTCAATTCTACCAACTAGATTTTGGAGCGCAGTCTCGCAGGATTTTCCGCGTTGATAGGCATGTTGCATCGGAGATAGTGGGTGCAATCGTAAAGCACCTTTGCGCACGTGAAGCTCGACCAGCCTTTCCAAGCTTTTCAGCAAGAAAGAAGTCAGACTGATTGGTCTGAAGCTCTTGTCGAGCGAGTAGTCACTTCTGCCAATTTTTGGTATGAATGCCACTCTAACTGTCTAAGTTACTTAGGGAGATTACGATTTCATGTATTCTGTATAAAGTAATGGACTTGGCCGGGATTCGAACGCACGACCTTCCATTCCGTAAGCGAATACACTACTACTGCACCATTGCCACCCGCAACTGAACTGAATAAATTATCCACGCAGGGCGCAGTGGCTCAATGATTAGTGGGTTGGACCAGAAACAACATACATTTTCTTTCACTGCCCCTCCTCTTGCGAAAGACTGACAAATATCCAAGATTATATCCAATTAGGATTAGAATAAAAAGACAGATTCCGATGCACGTTGGCTTTAAATGTTTGTAGGTTATAATGTGAACGAAAAATAGAGCGTGGAAGAGTATTCCACATTTGTGTTGTACGGCTGAGGAAAGATTCTTTGAACTTCACTGCACGTTCGAATACAGGAAGGGTGAACTGATGAGCATTCATTGCATGGCGTGTATTGCGGTTGAGCGGTGGAAATGTTCTACGGGTGGAATGCGACTGGCTTTTTCGTTTGATGGTGGAAATAACGATAAAATAACGAAAGACAGAAGACATTACGACAACGACTAGGAGGAGATCTCGCGATGTATCGGTTGCCAATGAGTTTTATCGCGCGTTTCTGGATCGTATCAAGTAGCGCCAAATAACTTATTGGTGCACCAGACCAGATATGAGCGCTGTACTCGAGTTTCGGGCGAATAAATGCCTTATTAATTGTAGCCAGATCAGACGGGATGAAATATTTCTTACATCGCTTAAGGAAGCCTAGACATTTCGCAGCGTTCTTGGCGACATCGAATACGTGGTCATTCCAACGGGATGGATTGCATTAGAAGGAACAGACAGGAGATCATTTATAAAAATGAGAAAGAGAGTCGGGGACAAGAGCCTTGGGGAACACCAGCATTTATTTTCTGAGTTGCAGATTTGAACCCGTCCAAATCAACTTGAATTGAACGGTCTGAAAGGTAATTTCTAATCACTTGAAGAAGATTATCATCGATTCCAAATGCACGCATTTTCCACAAGAGAGCTTGATGCCAAACTCTGTCAAATGGCTTTGAAATATCAAGCGCAACGATCTTACTTTCACCAAATTGGTGAAGAGACTTTTCGGTTAAATATGTCATCAAATCAGCGGTGGACCTATTTGCGCGAATACCGTACTCGCGGTCATTGAGAATTTGTTCGGATTCAAGATATTTCATTAGCTGACGGTTGATCAGCGTTTCCATGACCTTATAGAAAGAAGGGACGTAAGTGAAATTGGTCGGTGGGAATAGGGAGAAGAAGATTCGCCTTTTTTGGTACAGGCTGGAAAAATTCTGTTTTTTATTTCCTCGAAAAGAGCCCTGAAGAATAGGACAGATAGAAAAATGTACGCAGTGGTTTTGCCAGCGTAGAAGAACACCTCTTCAGAACGAAAAGAGCCCTGAAGAATAGGACAGATAGAAAAATGTACGCAGTGGTTTTGCCAGCGTAGAAGAACACCTCTTCAGAACGACAGGGGAAACACCATCTGGACCAGCGGATTTGTGTATGTCAAGATCTTGAAAGCCATGATGAGCTGTTCAACAGTTTACCCTTAGGAATTGGCTTTCAATTGTAGGTGCTCAGTTTTCGTAGTAATAATACCGCTTCGCATACATAAATGGTTGGAGAAGTTGGTTTTAGGCCCCATATGGGCAGTTAATGCCTAATATTTCTTCAATAATAATAAAATGAATCGCACTGTAGTTTTAGTTTGTTGATGTATACGTATACGCTCAGGCGTACGCGGATGATGTTGCAGTGCTTTCTGTTGAATCATGCCTAGCGACTGTCTGCGCGCCAGGGCGCACTAGGAATGGGCTCTCGGTCAATGCTCTCAAAACTGAGGTTGTTTTCTTTACGAGAAGGAGGAAGCTGATCGGGTTGACTCAGCCAGTGCTATAAGGCGTCACAATCCAACTCTCCAATGAAGCAAAATATCTAGGAGTCATCCTGGATAGTAAACTTCTTTGGTCCAAGCATGTTGAGCTGAATACTGCCAAGGCGCTGTCAGTTTTCTGGTAGTGCAAGGGCTTATCACCGAAAAGAGTCCTATGGACTTATACGGCTATGATAAAACCATTTCTAGCATACGCATCGGTTGTTTGGTGGAATAAGCTTTCACATAAATACGTTACTGTTGCGTTCACCAAACTCCAAAGGAAGGTATATGTCGGCTGCAAGGGGGCCTTCGCCAGTACACCTGGCTCCGGCTTAGATGCATTATCGAACCTCCCGCCCCTTAATGTTTACATCATGGGTTGCACAATCAAAACTACGAGTATCTCACGTTTAAAAAGAGGTGGCTTTTGGTATAACTCGAACGGGAGTTTTGAGGAACTTTCGCAACGGTTGTCCTTCGACTCCTGTCTTATGGATATGCCGTCCGATGCAATGACACCGGAACTTCGGCTGAAGCGCAATTACGAAGTCTACTTTCCTCATGTTCAGGACTAGCCCTGGCCAGACTCGGAGCCTTTAAAAGAAGGCAGTCGAATCTTTGCGGATGGCTCCAAAACCGATCAAGGATCTCGTTAGGCAAACATGCGTCAGTCTTCCAAACAGAGACTTATGCTATCCTAATGGCCATGGAATATGTTGCGAGGAACAGGTGGAGGGGGCAAAGTATCTGTGTCTGTAGGGACAGTCAGGCTGCACTTAAGGCCTTGCTCAACCCCTAAACCACCTCCAAAATAGTTCGTGAATGCAAGATCTCTCTGAATTCGGTTGGAAGGTTGAATTCCCGGGTCATAACGGGATCACGGGAAATGAGATCTCCGACGAACTTGCTGGATAGGACTCAGAGGAGTATTTCTCAGGACCTGAACTGCCGATATGTCTGCCTACATTATCGGTCAGGGCTTCCATAGATGGTTGGGTTTCATATGAACGTCGCAGATGGCATGCCTCTCCAGGGTGCAGACAGACAAAACGATTTCTTCCCTATGTCTGTAAAAAATCTGCGGCATTCTGGTTGTCTCTCAACAGAAAAGACTGCAGACAGACTACCGGCGTTCTTACGGGCCATTATGTTTTTGAAAAGCATCTTAAGGTGCTAGGCCTAAGCGATACCACCATCTGCGAAGCTGTGGAAAAGCGATGACACTGCGGAACATTTCCTCTGTGATTGTCCTGCTTTTGCTCGTATTAGGTGGCAGGTATTTGGTGCTGATGTGGTGAGTTTTTTTTTCTAAACTAAACTCTGATTGTAACCCCACCAGTGGAGGACTAGGCCCGTCAGATGCCCGGGGCGGCAAAGAAAGCGGCAATAGAAAGCACGGCTAGATTGTCATTGATCCATTCTAGATCGAAGATAATTTTTAATTAGTTTAAGTTTCGAAAAACTCCTCTCGCATGATGCAACCGAAATGCAAATGGTCAAGAAGTAGTGAGGTATGAGCGATATACAGGGTAACGATTCATTGAAGTCCCATTTTATTATAAATTGAAGGATTTGGTGGCTCCCCAAGACAGAAGGCCCGGTGCGGGCCACCCCTGCCGGCCCCTGGTTAGTCCGCCACTGCACCCCACATCAGATATCAATTATTGATTGTGTTAAAAACTTTGATTTATCTTTCAATACGAATTTTTGAATTAAAGAATGATCACTTTTATTCAATTCCTATTCATGAAAATCGTTAATTAGTATTTAAGGTAGAAATTAATAAATAAAAAACTACTCCCACCAGGTTATGAACTGGATAGATAAGACACATATTACCTATTGCATATTTAATAAATACAATTATAACATACCTCACATATATTGCCAAAATAGTCTAGTCTTCAGGTTCCTTAAAACAGTTGTAAAATTACTTTTTATCAATTCGTCATAAATACGGTGCACCATGTTTGGTTTTTCCACATGAAAAACCTGAAAAGAAAAATTGTTCATCCAAAACACTATTCATTTAGAACCAGAATAAAGTCAAAAGAACTATCAAACTATAAAATACTCGAAGGACAAAATGCATGCGATATCGAACCTTAATCCTACAAGTCCTGCTTTATGGTGCGGAGTGTAGATAAGTAGAAAAGGGAGCTAATATTGGGTTTTTTTGATAGACAAATACTCCATCGGATATTTGGTACTGTGTGCGAGGAGGGCGGATGGAGGAGAAGATACAACCATGAACTCTATGAGCTGTACCAAGATGTGGATGTAGTTCAAAAAGCTAAATCACGTCGACTACATTGGATCGGCCACACTGAGCGAATGAAAAATAATGCTCCAGCCAAGAGGATCTTCGACTGCCAGCCCCCTGGTTCGAGAAGGCAAGGAAGACCGAACCTCCCTTTTAAAGACCAAGCCAACACGATGGAAAGCTGAAGTGCCTCAGGCAGAGACTCCTCACGGGTCGGAAGCCCGTTAAGAAGAAGATTTGTGCATTCAGATCAATGTAACTCGGTGTGGGTGCATTATTCACATCATGACAAATTAAATGGAACGATTTGATTTAGATTGCACTCACGATCCGATATCCGATGCAACTGGTCTGTGGCCTATTTCACCAACTTACAAATTTGTATTTACAAGCATTTTTTAACAAAATTTGTGATTTTGTTGATTTATGTCGTTTCACCAAACTGTGGGTATTACAAATTTGTAGTTGTATTCTATAAAGGGAAATTTGTGGGAATATTTCACTTTTCGTTTCACCTAAAGTTATTTATAGTTGTAATTTACAAGTTACAAATTTCTGAAAAGTTGACTTATTTGTGAGTTTGCGTTTCACCAAAGAAAATTATTTTCAAAATTTGTGTAGTATGTGAGAATATTTTACAACTGAAAATTGACGTGTAATTGTATTGTATTGTATTGTATGTGCAGTGGGGTCATCAATAGATGGCAAGCACTTAGACCTATTGGTCCATTGTACTTCAGCATAGCTGCCGCTCGCTGGTTATTGGCGATTAGTAAGATTCACTGAGGGAGAACCTGCCAGTAGCCTTGGCAAAGCGAAGAATATTTGCAAGTACAATTTCCCCCATCTCATCTTCGTTAACGAATTGTTTGCCTATAGTGGTGAGCCTGGTTCTGGCGAAAGCCGGACATTCACAGATGAAGTGAGATGCCGTTTCATGCGCCTCCATGCAGCACTCACATAGGCCCGAGCTCCTAATGTGAATGGTTTTGAGGTGCTCGTTAAGATGACTGAAACCGGTGACGAGACCAATCAAGGATTTCAAGTCTTTCCTGTTTAGTCCAAGCAAAAACTTAGCTCTGCTGCTTTTTGGACCGTGCACTAGCTTCTTCGAATACCTGCATGAGACCAGGTCATGCCAGTATTCGGAATGTTGTTGGCGTAGAGCCGAATCCATTTCACGTTTGTGGACGGATGAGCAGCATCCTATGGATGGTTGTGGGCCAATGAAGGCTTTGAAGAGCCCTTCCTGGCCAGAGCATCCGCTCTTTCATTACCCTCGATACCTGTGTGCCCAGGAACCCAGGCAAGTGATACCGAGTCACATCTTCCCAGACGGTTAAGCCTAACCATGGTTTCCTCAACTATTTTTGAGTTGAGAGAGCCAGCCGAACAGGCTTTGATAGCGGCTTGGCTATCTGAGCAGATGTATAAGGTTTTACCCTTAATCCTTCTCCTTAACAGGATATTGGCGGCAGTGGCAATCGCAAAGATTTCTGCCTGAAAAACAGTTGTTTGTCTACCCAAGGCTGCAGATAGAATTATCCGACAGTCTCTAGAGTAGACCCCGGCTCCGGAGATACCGTCAATAAGTGAGCCATCAGTATAGACGATGACATCACCCGGCCTAAAGCCATTCCACCCCTCACTGTTCCATTCCTGCCGTTCAGGAAGGATGACCTGAAAACGGGGCTCAAAGACTTGCTTCATGCACACAGTGTCAAGTGCTCCTCCCCGATGGCCAGGTAGGCTGTCATAGAGAGCTCTGTACCTAGCACCTCTGGCACCATCGCCGAGATTGACCTGCCGTCCAAGTACTACACACATGCGGTATAGTGATTTTCTGGCCTTACTTTCAGCAACGAACTGCAAGGGAGGTAAACAGAGCAACACTTTTATAGCAGCAGTGGGAGTTCCTCTCATCGCACCTGTAATGCATAAGCACGCAAGGTGCTGTAGCTTCGACAGTTGACGTTTGAGGATGTGAGCTCTAGCCCACCATACAATCGCACCATACATAAGGTATGACCTAACAATGCACATGTAAATCCAGTGAACCAGCCTGGGACTAAGTCCCCAG
This sequence comes from Portevinia maculata, assembly GCA_949715645.1. Classification (NCBI taxonomy): domain Eukaryota; kingdom Metazoa; phylum Arthropoda; class Insecta; order Diptera; family Syrphidae; genus Portevinia; species Portevinia maculata. Next base: position 305,610,813 of record OX454526.1, on the reverse strand, counting down.
GTTCTGCTGAACATCCTACGGCACTGCCAGAGAATATTAGTTGGCTTCGAAATCCTAGCAACCAAATGTTCAGAAAAGTTAAGCTTTGGATCTAGAACAATACCCAGATACTTAACCTTGCTTGATAGCTTTAGTTGAGTGCCCTGGAAGTAAGGCCACCTCACTTGAGGTATTGCCCTTCTACTCGTGAACAGCATCATCTCAGTCTTCGCGGGGTTGACTGACAGAGCTTGCTCGCGGCACCAACTCCCAACACTATTGAGCGCTGTTTCCATCCGCTCACAAAGAGTTGGTAAACTCCTGCCGCTGACAATAATGCACACATCGTCAGCGTACCCAATAACAGGGTGACCTTCCCCATCAAGTCTTCTCAACAAGGAGTCGACCAACAGGTTCCACAATGTAGTGGAAAGTACACCGCCCTGCGCAAAGCCTTTGACAGCGCGCACAGTTCTGACACAGCCGCCAACAGCAGCTGTAACTTCTCTGCTCCTAAGCATTTCCAGGATCCATTTCACAGTTGTAGAATCGACGCCCTTCAGTGTTAAGGCAGACTCAATTCTGCAAAAGGTGGGATTGTCAAAGGCACCCTCAATATCCATGAAGACAGCAAGAGCATAGTTCTTGCGGTCGAGCGCCCTACGCACTCTGGCCGTCAGATCCGTTAATGCCGTCTCAGTGGACTTGCCTTTTTGATAGGCGTGTTGGCTATCATGAATACCCAGCGAAGCTGGAATACTCTTAAGCCGTACGTCAATCAGTTTTTCAAGGCCCTTTACCAGAAATAAAACGTGTAATTCCTCCTACAAGTTTTGTTTCATATTGAAAGTAATCGACAAAATGTCTTTGCAACAAAGGCATAGTAGTAGTAGCGATAGTAGCGAAAGTGACGATCATGTTTTAATTTTAAGAAAAAAATGTAATTTCGAAGTTATTTAATTTTAATGAAAAATTTCGCCTGACTCGATACAAGTCAGAGGAAATAATTGCAATTATTGGGCCACAAATAGCCGACACTACTGAAAAAAACTTTGCATTAACACCAAGGCAGCAGTTTCTCACAGGCTTGGAAATGGAGGGCAATACCATGGTGTAGCAGATATGCATGGGATATCTAAATCGATCGTTTGCAGATGTGTTACTCGCGTTTGTGCAGCAAATGTTAATTTATTGTTTGAAAGTGTTGTATATTGGCCAAATATAGACGGAACCTTAACAAACATAGATGCCCCTGGCGAGTTTGAATCTGCATATGTGGACAGACATGGACAGTACTGCATAAATTTTATGTTGGTAAGTGGGCCGGACTATACCTTTTATAACGCATGTGAATTGGCCGAGAAGTGTGCACGAATCAAGGGTGTTACGAAGAAGTCCCTTTTTTTCAAAATTTGAAAGTGGATTTCGACCTTTTTCTAGAAATAGAGAAATTTTCGTGTCTGACGCACTTACGATTGCAATCCATGAAAGCAGTTAGTGATTAAAATGTTGCATCATCTTAACCAATATTTCCCGACAAGCGGCAGATAGATAATATTATCGAAATGTTCACCACCACTGAGGATTCAAACGGCGCAGATACTCAAAATGCTGAAAATTTGTATGGCCGGGCTTCCTTAGAATATTTTTTAAATCACTTCGTTAGCAAATATCCTATTAAATAACGAGACTTTTGAACTTTAAATAAAATATATGTTTATTTATTTTATTTTTATTTTTAGTAGTCACTTAATTTTAAAGTGTTGTCTTCCAACACTTTTATCTTCTCCTTCAGCTCTGCAGTCCCCAAGTCGCGTTCCTTTTTCAAGGCATTCAACTGCAAATTATAAATTTCGAATTGAAGCCTCGTTTTCTTCAATCGAAGAATATCCGCTAGCTCAGTTAGCATTTTGTTGTTGCGCTGGAGCTTTTTTGATGATACTTGAGGTCTGATTAAATTAAAAAATACGTACATATATTTTTAAAAAAAATTGTGAGAAACAAGCATTTGCATTTACCTTATTTCGCCTTCAATATCCCCCACGTTTGCGCACTGGGGTTTCAGTACCTCTTCAGTATGTACTGAAGAGGACTCATCAACTATGCCTTGAACTGTTGGCGATTCTTTACCGAAAATATCAAAAATGATATTATCGAGATCGGTTAAAATGCGACTAGTGCCACCGTCAGAACCAGTCTTCTTTGAATTATCAAGTTTAAGCTAAAATATAAAAAAAAATGTATATGTACAAGGTGGCACAAAAAGGTGGCGCAAAAATAACCTTCCGATGTGCCAAAGTCACCGACCGATTATTGCTCAAATAAATAGTCACCAATATTCCGCGTTCTGGAGCAGTGTAGCGTAACATTGTTTATTAACGTGTATTTCGCATGTGTTTACTACACAAATGTCAAAACAGAACTGACATTAGGGGCCAATCGCAAAATTTATAGCATTTTCTGATAGGAGGATTACTTTTGCGCCACCTTGTACCTATATATTATGTACTTACCAGAGTAGCCCGTTTTTAATTTTGCCACGCAATTTCTCGAAAATATTTCCAATCCTTTCCATTTTGAATTAAGAGGGTAATGAAATTAAAATATCTTTGCACGCGTTTACTTCACCCAAATAAAACCTCCTTCTTTTCTCTAATTCAGGAGACAAAAAAAAATCTTATTTTGCTCATTCATTTTAATTCCGGGATTGCACGACGATATTCCACAAATTTGTGAGAAAACACTTGTGGATTACACATTGCACAAAAACCCGGTGCAACAGGAATTTTTACACTTGTAATCAACATGTTTATTCTTACAATTTTTTTTGTCTAATCACAAATTTGTGGTTTCATATATTTGTATTTGATGAAACAGAAAACCAGATTACAAATTTGTAATTGTGATTCACAAGTACAAATTTGTGGTTGTAATTTGTAGTTTGGTGAAATAGGCCCCTGGTATCACTGCAAAAGTGCGAAAGTGTAACATTTTCTCGCACCACAACAACAAAATACACTGACTAAAATGTTCAACATTTCGCACATAGATTGCAACAGAAAAATACAATAGAGTAAAATTTGCGCTAGTATTTTTGACAGCTCACCAAATGTAATTGTTATTATTGCCCCACGTGCTGTCGCAGATATAACAAGATTTTTTTTTTTTAATTTTGTTGATAAAAGACAAACTGAAATAAACAATCCAAGCAGTTTTCTTAGCTCATCTTGATTCGTTGTTGAATTTACCCGTTGTAATAGTCTTGAGTGAAATTTGGATATATGAAAGTGAACTTGAATTGTATAAGATAGAGGGTTACAACTCTCCTTTGGCAAATTGTAATGAATCGTATTGTGCAGGTGGTGTTGCCGTGTATGTGAAAGATGGGTATGTGTGTGATAGCCTTTGCATTAAAATATCTAGCGCTGATGTATTAAAATTATCGTTTGTTTTTGAAAATATTGATTACACTTTTTTGTGCATTTATCGACTTCACAGTGTTGCTAAAAGTATTTTCATTGATGAACTAAGCCAAATTCTTAGCACGACTCCAGCTAAAAATTTAATTGTTGTAGGAGATATCAATATTGATATTCTTAATGAATGTAACATTGAAACAGAAAGCTACTTGTTTGCTATGGCATCGTATGGTCTCAAAAATTTGATAAACGAACCTACCCGTTTGACCGATTCCTCTTCGAGTTGTATTGACCACATTTTTTTTAGATCTCAAAGGAACAATAAAAATATTTTTAGTGGCCAAGTACACGATTTTAAGCTGACAGATCATAGCATGGTTACCCTAAATTACTCTTCTGTTTACAATCGTCCTAGAAGCCTTAAATCCGCAACCGTTAAAGTAAAATATTATATAGACTATATGATGCTAAAAGAATTGTTAATCTTTGAAGGTTGGGAATCAGTTTATTCCGAAAGTAATCCTTCTATTGCTTTTGACCTATTTATGGACACTTTTCAAAAACACATCAAATCGAGTTCTTACCAGAGAAAACTGTTGTGTAAAAAGAAACATTTAAAACCATGGATGAATAATAATCTCCTTAATAAGATTGCAAAAAAGAAAAAGTTGAGCTTAAAATGCAAGAAACATATAAATAATATAAAACTTAAGAAACATTACGGAACTTTTTGTAAATCCTTAAACAAAGAGATCGAAGATACTCGTAACAATTTCTACGGTGATATGTTTGCTAGAGCTGAAGGTAATGTACGCGAAGAGTGGAGAGTAGTTGATAACATCTTGGGTAAGGATAAGAATTCTGTTAAAATTGATACTATTGAAGATGAGGGCAAAATTGAAAACGATTTAGGCAGAATTGCAAATAAATTTAATGAGTATTTTACCGAAATTTCTGAAAATTTGAGCACAGATGTCGAACCTTGTATAAATTGTAATTGTTCCTCTTCTTCAGGCATTTTTGTGGATGATGTTCAATCGAACAGTTTTGTGTTTGATGCGATTACACCCATAGAAGTTCACAATGCTATTTCGTACCTAAAAAATAAAACTTCTTGCACAAGTGATGGTGTTTCAAGCAGTTTATTAAAAAATGTTTCCTGGTATGTGGTTGATATATTGTCCTTCCTCTTTAATAAAAGTGTAAATATGGGTTGCTTTCCTGACCATCTAAAATGTGCTGAAGTTCTACCCCTTTTCAAAAAAGGGAATAGAAAAAATGTTTCGAATTACAGGCCAATATCACTACTTTCGACCTTTTCCAAAATTTTTGAGAAGTTAATCAAGGTTCGAATTGTCTCATTTTTGAATAAGTTTAACTTCTTTTGTAACAATCAATTTGGTTTCAGAGCAGGTTTGTCAACTGAGGACGCCGTCTTACGGGTGTGTAGTCAGCTTTATGGAAGTTTAAATAACAACAAATCAACTATTGGACTATTTATTGATATGACAAAAGCGTTTGATCTGGTCAACCACGATATTTTGCTAGCTAAACTCTATAAAGTTGGTTTTCGTGGCAACATTTTTAATTGGCTAAATTCTTATTTAAGGTATAGAACACAAAGTGTCATTATTGAAGGGATCTCAAGTGAACCAAGACATTTAAAGAACGGTGTTCCTCAGGGATCTGTTCTTGGCCCTCTGTTTTTCTTGATATACATAAATTCTATTTTCAAACTCAAGTTAAATGGTACTTCAACTGCTTTTGCGGATGACATAGTTTTTACGTACGAATCTGAAACTATTTTCGAAAGTATAGTAAAGATAAATGAAGATCTTGAAATCTTACGATTGTGGTTTACTTATCATAAATTGATTATCAGTGAGAAAACTAAACTGATGTGTTTTAAGGTATCTGACAATAGCCTGAACGATTTTAATTTATGGTTTCACGCTTACGATTGTAAACAGTTCTCCTTACCTTTACATAAGTGTGGAAAAGGTAATTTTGTAGGTGGTGCGCATTGCACTGAGCATTGCATCAAAATCGAATCGGTTCAACATTTTAAATATTTAGGTGTGGTAATTGATTTCAACTTAAATTGGAAAAATCATATTCAAACGATTAAAAATTATTTGTTATTGGTCACACGTAAAGTGTATTTATTAAAGCCTTTTTGTTCTCAGAAAGTTTTAACAAGTATTTACTATGGTCTTGCACACTCGAAATTGCAATACGGCATAACAAGCTGGGGAGGTTCTTATACCAATACTATGAGACCCTTATTAACGGCACAAAAACATTTAGTACGAATTATTTTGAATCAAAATCGTCTAGCTCGAAGTTGGCCTTTATTCAAAGAATTGCATATTCTGCCAATCAGGCATTTATATGTTTTTAAAGTTTTAAAAGAATTCTTTAAGCAGAGCGGAAATATTCCTAGTAGGAATATTCAAATGTACAATCTACGTGTGAACAATATGAACTTAGTAAATGTACCCTTCGCACATAAAACACATATTACACATTTTTACACATATTCGGCTCCAAATTTTTTTAATAAATTGCCTTTATTTGTAAGAGATACGCGACGTTTTTCATATTTCACCAAAAAGGTTACAGACTGGCTATTCACGTTAAGCTATGAATTTATTGAATCCTTTGTTTAAATCATTTATCTCATCAACAGCACAAAATTTTAGTAATATGAAATGAAATTGTAAATTATATTATTTATGAATTGTTACGTATGATTTATTAATATCAATTAAATTTTTGATTTTTTTTTTCTCCCCCTTTTGCTTCATCTAAATTTTAAATCTGAATTAAATTAATATTTGATTGTCACCCCACATCAAATAACAAATGAAATATTAATCTTGATGTGTCATTCACCACTAACTTCAAGTTAAAGAATGAACACGAATATTCAATAATCATTGTTTTATAGTTCTAAGTTTATGTTACATATATGATATGAATAATAAAAATAAAATACAAAAATAAAATACAAAAAAATAAAAATAGTTGTCGTCGCCGAAGTGAAAAACCACAAAATAAATGGACAATAAAGGAAATATATACGAGATTGTGATGTTGATTTTGACATGCGCTCCAGTGTTGCTACAGATTAGAAAAAAATGCGTTCACGATTTACTAAAAAAACAAATAGAAAATTTCACAATTTTGCTAGACCTGTTGCACCAGATCGTGAATACCCCTACAATGGAATAAGTGGGGGTAGCCCAACATATTTGTAATAGATGTACGTAGAGAAAACAGTTTTAAGAATTGACAAAGTTACATCAGTGTGCATTGATAATCAAACTTATTCTTTTGACTTTTAACAACCCTCTAGTCCAGTATCTCTAAGAGTGCTTTATAAAGCTAAGGGCTTGACAAACCTACAGACACCAGTTGGTAGAAACACAATTTATGTTTATATATTTCATTTCTTAGGAAGATGTCCTAAGCTTGAAGAAAACAAGAGCCATATTTTTTTTGAAAGTATATCGTAGGAAGAGGTATAACGCAAGTTCAACGAAATGAACGTTGATATAAATAATATACTGTCAAATCAAGTTGAATCTTAGCCTAACACCCCAATACTGAGGGTTGTATTTCTATTAAGTTGCGCCACTATTAATATTAAAAGCAGCAATCGCTCATAAAAGCACACTTCAAAAGTATTAAAGCATATTAGCCACTAATTTTGCCAAGTTCTGCTACAAATGCACGCATATTTATTCGTTACACTAAATGTGAATAAAACTACACAAAAGTTAAATATCAAACGTCACTTACGGAGTTGTAAGGGTGCTGTGGTGACCTGCTTACAAGGAGAGCACTATTTCGATTGTTGCTGTGGGCTCCACACGTTGTAGGTATGCGACAGAATATGAAAACCTCACAAAATTAAGTTCACCTCACCTTTGTGAGGGTCTAATGACTTCTGGGGTATCCATGGGGTTTGTATTTGGTGTATCTAATCTACAAAATATTTGTTCACTTTGCAGTTTTTGTTACATTTTATTTTTCACATTTCATTTGTATTTTCTTTTATAAACGATATCATTTGGCAGATTGTTGGAAAAAAAAATGACTGGGCCACACAGCAAACAAGATAACAAAAAAACCGATAAGTAAAAAGATAACCCCCTCTCCCCTCATAGAACTGCCAAATGATAAAATGATATTATTATTGGCAGATTGATGAACAAAAAAAATATACACTTGGCCAAATAAAGATTAAACGTCAAACTGCGCGATGATTAAAAACATATTAAAGAAATAATGCAACACAAAATAAAACAAATACGAGTATTTAACGACTAAAGTGAACCGAGGAAAAGCCAAATGAATTTTGCGAAATTAGGGTGAACTCTCAATGGTATGGTAGGTAGTTCTTCTTCCTAGCCATAGGTCCGAATTAGTTAGAGTCATCTTCCCCGACTTGTCTCGTTTGTGAGTTAATCATTCCTTACGTCTTCGTTTATTCGTATTAACTACGACGCCTTTGTCGGGCGCAGTGGCTCAATGGTTAGTTCACCGGACTACTAATCGAAAGGTCGCCGGTTTAACTCCCGCCGGGGCCGAGTAACATCAATTTTTTTTTCCACTACCACACCTCTTGCGAACGTCTGACGAACATCTAAGAGTATCAATTGTCATGAGAAGCTTCTCAAATTTGTAGGTCCCTCCCACTTCGCAAAGAAAGTAGTTGGAGAAGCTAAGTTTTAGGCCCTGTATGGGCCGTTAATGCCTAATATTATCAATTTATTTAATTTTAAGTGGCCTTTGGTCTTGCCCATCCTTAGATACATCGTCTCAAACAAAGCTGTTCTAACAATGCGGTCATCGCTTCTTCGCATAACGTGCCCGTGCCATCGTGCTACATTAAAGCTTCCTCTGGTGTGTTCGTTGCGTACATTGTCCCTAGGTATAAACACCGTCTTGTAAATTGTTCCTTTCAGTTTGAGGCGGGCATTCTTTTATCACATATCGCTCGGCCCACTGAGAGCTCTGAGACTACCTACTGTGAGGTATTGGTTGTGAGGATGGTACTCAAGAAGAGTTGGGGAGTGCACCACGGCTATAATACACATAGCGGTTGCAATATGTTGAGAGTGACTAGTGCAGTCGCAATTTCAGCCCGACTCCCGAACCATGGCTTAGGATCCGGGTGGGGTGATTGATCAAATTTCACTGCGCAGAGGAGGGAGAGCTGCTGCATCCTGATCCACTCTTAACTACCTTTGTAGTAAACTTAAGAGAGAAATTCGAGACTTTAAAAATCGTCAAATTTCTACATATCTTGGAAGCCTAACTGCGGATAAAAGTACAAATTACTCGCTCTGGAAAGCCATGAAAGGCATTAAAAAACCAAAAACGCAAGCGCCACCCATCAGGAAAATCAATGGAGAATGGGCGAAGAGTGACAAGGAAAAAGCCGAAATATTTGCAGAACATTTGGAAGAAACATTTAAACCATTTGATGGTCAAGCGTTGCTCGAATTTCCTGTCCTAACCGTGGCACCTGACAATTATAGAATAAAAAGTGTATCGCTAGCCGAACTACGCTTCGAAATAGAGAAACTAAAATTAAACAAAGCTCCTGGATATGACTTAATCACAGGACAGGTCCTTAAAGAGTTACCTAGGAAAGCTTTAATAAAGTTTGCATATCTTATAAATGCATCGTTCAGGTTATTGTACGTTCCACGACAATGGAAGGTAGCTGAAGTTATAATGGTTCCAAAGCCTGGTAAACCACTGAATGACAAAAAATCATATAGGCCAATATCTCTCTTACCGATAATCTCGAAGGTATTCGAAAAACTTTTGTTAAAGCGCCTACATCCGATTATCGAAGAACGTCGATTAATACCTGACCACCAATTCGGATTCAGGATTAAGCACTCTACAATCGACCAGGTTTACAGAATAACCAATGTAATTGAAAAAGCCCTAGAGGAGAAAAAAATATGTTCTAGTGTTTTTCTCGACGTCTCTCAGGCCTTTGATAAAGTATGGCATACAGGGTTGGAACATAAGCTAAGACAAGCTTTTCCGAAACAGTTATCTGATATCCTTAGTTGTTACTTATCAGACAGACTATTTCGTGTAAAACACGGAAATGATTACTCTGAATTTAAAGAAATCGCGGCAGGAGTTCCCCAAGGAAGCGTTCTTGGACCGATCCTATTTCTAATATACACTAGTGATATTCCTCAAGAAGAAGGCACAACAGTCGCCACATTTGCAGACGATACAGCTATATTAGCGGTCAGTAATACCGTTGAATCAGCAACTAATAAACTCCAACGTTCTATTGACAAAATTTGTGATTGGACAAAGACTTGGCGTATTGCTCTCAACGAGGCCAAATCAACGCACGTGAATTTTACTTATAAAAAGGTAGACAACTTACCCATTTTCATTGATTCGGTACGAATTCCGTACGCAAACGAGGCAAAATATTTGGGTATGACACTCGATGCGAAATTAAAATGGAAACCGCACGTCAAGAAGAAACGCGAAGAGCTCGCCATTCGATGTAAACAAATGCACTGGCTGCTTGGTAGATTTTCCCAACTCAGCATGCAGAACCAGCTGCTTTTATACAAGCAAGTACTAAAACCGGTTTGGACATACGGTATACAACTTTGGGGTTGTACCAAATCCAGTAATATCAAAATTTTACAAACTTTTCAAAACAAAGTGCTAAGAAAAATAGTAAATGCACCATGGTTTATCAGAAACACTGATATCCACAGAGACCTAACTATGGCTACCGTCGAAGATGAAATAAAACATTTTGCCTGCAAACAACAGACACGCCTTCACGGTCATTGCAATATCACCATGCTACAAATTCGAGACGATACTAACCTAGTGCGCCGATTACAAAGGATAAAACCATTTGAATTAGCGCAATAAGATGTAACCGCGTGCTTATGGCGGTATTAGCAGGTGCCTCCACTGGGAAGCTGCCTGCCAAACGCGTAATTTACAGTTTAAATAAAACTACTAGATAGGAATAACCTAGTTGTAGTATGCAGGTTTCGAAGGGAGGTGGTTTTTGTTTTCTTATCTTAAGTGAGAAAGAGTCGCATGTACGATTTTCCACCTACCCCTATTATTCGTCCGAGCCTAGTTCTGGTTCCAAGTCTCGTGCTTTTAACCAGGATAGGTAACTCTCAGCTTGCTGAGAGTAACGATAATATTACTATGGCTTGGGAGTAATATTAGAAACTCAAAAAAAAAAAAAAAAAAAAAAAAAAAATCCTGATCCACGGAAAGAAGAGCCTGTTGAGATGACTGCTTCAGTCGAACCTCAAACTGCTCTTAATTCTCAGGTAATTGCGAGTTGTCTGGCTGATACAAACGAATCCCGATGATGTTATTAGATACAATGGAAGGGGGGTTGGGGTAAATCGGCTGCACAGTCGGGTAGTTGGTTGAAAACAGCTCTTGATTGGGTGACTGAAGCAAGCGAACCCTGAATGCTACGCGCATCGCGGAGGGAGTACAGCTTGGAGTGATTGTTGCTATACGACCCACAAGCTTATAGTGGTCCGAGGAAAGGGATCATGGAATGGATCTTACCACAGCCAAGCATTGGAGGGGATCTATCCTCAAAATAAGTACAACCATTTAAATTTTGTTATGAATTTGCTGATGCAGCAAACGTCTGTCTTGCTGAGATCGCTTAGATCTTTGAAGTAATAGCCGCCAAGAATTTGTTTTCTTGCGTTGGCTAATGCGGGGTAGTTACAAATTAGGTGTGCGAGGGTTTTCTCCTCCGCAACGTCTCTACAGTTTCTGCAGAACTTCGTTTGCGGGTACTCCCATTCAGGGAGCGTGCCTACCTAAAAGGGAATAGCCGACTACCGAGCTAAATTCCTGCTTTTGGAGAGGAGTTTGGATGTTCTTTTTGCATCATATTTGTTTTGAGGACGCACAAGTACTGATGTTAATCCACCTGTTGTTCGCTTCTATTAGTGCGTTGTCTAATAGCTTGAACTTCAACGTTTGAATGGGTACAACCTCTGTCTCTCTGTTGTTAGAGTGGTCTTGTGCGGGTACCCTGTTTGGCAAGCTAATTCGCCTTGCGATTGCCTGGAATATCGCCGTGACCGGGGACCCACCCAACGAAATGTTACATCTGCCGACATTCGCGGCGTTCTTTGACCTACTTGGATCTTATTGTTGGTGGTTCTAGAGCTTTTATCGCTGCCTTACTGTCTTTGTAAATCACGATAGTTTATAGAAAGTCTGCATGCTGCTTCGCGGATAGCCATGACTTCCGCGTGAAATACACAGCAGTGGTCAGTCAGCGACATTGAGAGCTGGCCCATTTGAGAAGACGCCTGCCCCCGTCCCGTCGGCTGTCTTTGACCCGTCGGTGTATATCTATGCTTTATTTACGACTGAACCACCATCCCAGCCGGCTCGGTCTAGTATGACTGTCCTATATTTCTTGCTGAAATCAATTGTTGGGACTAAGTAGTTCGTAATTTGGGAAAAGTTTATCTGCTTGCAACAATTTGGCATTAAAAAGAAATTAAGCCAATTATATTAAAAAAACCTTAATTAAGCCTTATTAAACGAACTATAGTTCACCTTTTAAAATCGAGAACGATTGAAATTGATTTTGTTTAGTATAATTGCAAAAATACATTTTTTTTTTGGTGAATCCAACACAAGACCAAATCAATCACAAAAGACACATCCCAACTGTGAAATAAATTAGAGAAAGAAAGTGGTAAAATCCTGAGCTCATAGTTTAGTCTAAACATAGGGACGGGCTACAGTCCGCTTGGGCGAACTGTTGGATACCCTATTCTTATTCCTCTATCCCTCAGAAGTGGGCGTGACAAATGTCTAAGTATGGTTGAATTGTAAAGAACGCTCTACATATTTTGTTATATAACATTTAAAGGATTTTATCAAAAAAACGAAGCTTTTGTAAATAAAAACGCTCCCTAGCTCAAGTTTTGGTTTTTCAATAAAATTGTTTTATTTAATTATGGGCGTGTCAGAGAGCGGATTTAAAAATATTTAAAGGGAAGTATAACGGGCACCTAGAGAGTCTATATTATTAATTTCAGCTCCCTAGCTCAAACTTTGACAATAATGTTTTATTTACTTGTGGGCGTGTAGTGGGCGGATTTTGGAAATTTTATCTCAGTTTTAGGAGTCAAAGATCACATATAAAAAATGTCAACTTTCTAGCTCAAAATTCGATTTTTTCGATAAATTTGTTTTTTTGAGTTTGTGCGCGTGTCTGTGGGCGGATTTCAAAAATTCTTCAACTTGATTATTTCGGGCCCCTAGAGAGTATATGGTTAAATAAAATTTCAGCTCTCTAGGTCCGGTTTAATGGCCAAATTTATGCCGACAGACGGACGGGCGGACATGGCTAGATCGACATTACATTCGATGCTGATTACGAATATAGTAAATTTTAGGGGTCTACGGGCAATATTAAGGTATGTTAGATATCATGAATCAAAATTACAATACCTTAAGAATAGGGTATAAATACCGATAGACCACTTCGCGAAGCTATCTCTTTCTGAATTGCCGAATCCCTTTATTAAACGTCAGAAACAAATTGAATAACAAAATTTGAGAATTTTGCACAATTCATATAGAAAAATCACTGTGATTGGTTATAAAGTGTGTATTTCCGTCCTAGATTCATTATTGAGCATTCCACCCACTGATGTTTACATATTGTGGTGCACAATCAAAGCTATCTCACGTTTAAGAAGAGGTGGCTTTTGTATAACTCGCACTGGAGTTTTGATGAACTTGCTCGACGGTTGTCCTTCGACTCCTGTCTTATGGACATGCCGTCCGATGCAATGACACCGGAACTTCGTCTGAAGCACAACTGCGAAGTTGAGTTTCCTCGTGCTCAGGACTGGCTCTGGCCGGACTCTGAGCCTGGAAAGGAATGCAGTCGAATCTTCAAGGATCTGGTGCTGTTGTTTTCATGGAGAGCGAAAACATTTAACTTTTCTTCTCGTTAGACAAACATGCGTCAGTCTTCCAAACAGAGACTTATGCTATCCTAATGGCCATGGACTATGTTGCGAGGAACAGGTGAAGGGGGCGAAGTATCTGCGTCTGTAGCGACAGTCAGGCTGCGCTTAAGGCCTTGCTCAACCCCTTAACCACCACCAAAATGGTTCGTGAATGCAAGATCTCTCTGAATTCGGTCGGAAGGCTGAATTCACTTAGACTTGTCTAGGTCCTGGGTCATAACGAGATCACGGAAAATAAGTTCTCCGATGAACTTGCTAGACAGGGCTCAGGGGAGGACTTCTCCGGACCTGAACCGGCGATATGTCTGCATGCGTCCTCGGTCAGGTCTCCCATAGATGGTTGGGTTTCATATGAACACAATCGCAGATGACATGACTCTCCAGGGTGCAGACAGACTAACCGATTTCTCCCCGACGTCTGTAAAAAATCTGCGGCATTCTTATTGTCCCTCAACAGAAAAGACTGCAGACAGACTACTGGCATTCTTACGGGCCATTACGCCTACAACTGCTAAGCCTGTGGAGAAAGCGATGACACTGCGGAACATTTCTTGTGATTGTCCGGCTTTTGCTCGTATCAGGTGGCAGGTATTTGGTGCTGATGTGGAGGGTGCTGTAAACCTAAGCTCCTTATGACTGAAATGCTTACTCGTGTTTTTTAGAAAAACGAGTAAATTTTCACAGTTAAAGTGGTGTCTTCCTGGTAGCCTGATGGACCAGTATTAAGTCTGAGTGCTCCAGTGTAGAAAGTCTCGCACTCCGAAAAAAAAATCTATGTATCAAATCTTAGGACGGAAGCAAAAATGTATCGAATTTGATACAATTGTATCTTTGTGGCAACGCTGGTCAGGAGGTAAAAGACATATTTGACTTTGCGTGCGAAAACCAGTTCAGCCGCGATTAATCGGTCCCTAGTTGCTTACTCCTTCACATCGTTCCCAGCAATTTATACTCGAGTTACTCCACGCGGGGGTATAAAACCGTTGAACTCTTGTTTTTGCAGACTTAAAAGTTGCTCCACTCGAATACTAATAAAACCGCACTTTCTTCAAACTGAAGATTGTTTTCTTTTAATTATTTTATTTTCTTTTTTAACTAAAAGAAAATATATTTACAATATATTCTATTTTTTTATTTTACATATTTTGTTATTTAATAACAAAAATGTTGAAATACGGGAAAACGATGACTGCTTTTGTTGATTTCATACATCTTCCAAGGACTTATGTTATTTTTTCTTCATTTCAATTGTTATTCTTAATGTTAAAGAAAAAACAAAATAGGAAAATATCATTGATGTACAATATTTTTTTTACTTTAACATTATTATTACTAGTTTAGATAAATCATTGCTTTTTGGATTCAGTGTTTATTTATTTATACCTATTTATTATTAGCAACTATTATTAGTACAATTTGACGTAATAATACAATTAAGTGTATTTTTTTAATTTTTATAATCATCATTGTTAACTGTGGTTGTGTGATTGAAATATATTTTTAGAGAATAGAAAATATTTTTGTATTTACTTTCACTTTGCTTCTTAAAATGTAAAATGTATTTGTAGCCAAAAATAAAAGACATATTTAAATTAACTGTAAAAAATATTCTTTTAATTTGTATTTAATTACTTATTGTTTGGTGGTAAAGAGCGCGTTGTTTTGTTGCAAAGTGTCTGTGCTAATTATATTTATCATTAAATGTTAGTAAAGCTAATAAAGATTGATTTTTTTTACGTTTTAAGGTTTCTTTAGCACTTAAATGTTTTTTTGGGTTTTGTGTACTCTATACTCTCCGTATTTCCAATTTTCATTTGGCATATCTGGTTGCAATTCTGATAAACTGAGAAATGTGAAAAATGAAATTCAATCATCAGAATATGCGTGCATTTATGAGAGGCTAGTACGACAGAGGTGGAGGCACAAGATATTCGGCCCAAGCGAGGTATCCGTCGGAACGGAAAATTCTCCGATCTGATTAGATTCGGAGGATCTTCGAAGCAAAAATCCACCGCTTCTTATCAGATCGGAGAATTTTCCGTTCCGACGGATACCTCGCTAGGGCCGATTGTATCCAAATTCAAAGTGAGAAATTCATTAATTCTAGGAAGTAACAGATGTTTCGAGCAAACTACATTACGAGAAAGGCAACGTTAATTGCTGTCATTTATAAAACAGTTTAAACTTTATGAACATTTCACGTTTTTGGATTTGATTGCTCATGGTAATAGCCCCACTCAGCTTAGAAATGGGTAGAACTTTAACGGTTGTGGGAACAAGTGAAGCGAACAAAGTTAAGAATGTGAATTAATTTGAGAAATGAAACGATGTTTGTATACATACAGTGGCGTGCACATAATTAGAAACTTCGAAACTCCGAATCTTCTTTGTTTCCGCTATTAATCTCTCTGAATATTTCGTTTTGTCATGATTTTTTGCCTTAACTTAACGAAGAAAATTTCTTTGCAAAGTGTTCCGCTATTTCTTCACATAATGCAATATAAGTTCCGTATGCGTACTTTATGTGTAGAAAAATGAAAGCTGTCAAATCTCCAAAATCGAGAGAGAATGTAGTACCTACGCGAACGCTTTTTCGTAAAAATTTGAAAAACGTCAAAGTTTAGCTTGAAAAGAAGCAACCGCTATTTTTTGCCGGCAAACTCATAGGATTTCCCACGAAAGTTTATATAAATTTACGTTTGCATATTAGTACGCGAACGGACCTATTGCGTGAAGTGTCATAAATTGGTCGTGCACATAATTAGACATATTAAATAGAAATGAATATTGGTCATTAACGGCCCTAAAAGCTAGCTTCTCCAACACTTTCTTGAGGGAAGTGGAAGTGACCTTCAATTTAAAGCTGAATCCGAACGGCAAACTTGAAAACCTTCTCATGACAATTGATACTCTTGGATGTTAGACGTTTGCAAGAGGTGGAGCAGTGGCAAAAACGTTTAACCCTTTAGATTAGTAGTTTAACGCGCTACCTCTGCGCCACTGCGCACATAATTAGAAACCAGTAAATTTGTATATTTTCAGCATTCAAAGAGGATTATAAACTTGTAGGTAACCGTTTTTTGCATCTTGTTATTCATAATTCTGAACTTGACACATATAATAAAAATAACAAAATAAATCTTGTGATGCTAAGACTCGAAGCCTCATTATCAGCCTTCTTGAAGATGGCTCATAGTCATATGGCGACATATCTAACTAATGGCTCACAAAATGGAACTGTAGAAAAAGTAGCACGCAAGCCGAGAGCAAGGTCAACCTCTGAAAGAGAAGATGCCCTGATTGTTCGCCAAAACAAACAAAATCCATTCTCAATAGCAAGACAAATCCGAGTAGCAGTTTTTAGTGAGACCGATAATGGACCGTCTGCAGATACTGTCAAGCGTAGGTTGTGTAAAGAGCCAGAAAGAAGTCGTTACTTGATGAGCGACACAGAAAAATCCGCTTGGAATAATTCGCCTACAAATACCAGCATTGGAGTGTCACACAGTGGGAAAATGTTATTTTTCGGGATGAAACTAAGATGAGCAGAAAGGATGTGTCCGCCGCCCAAGATCAAAGGAGTTTGACCCAAAGTACACTCGCCCCACTCTTTAGCACGCTGGTGGGAGTATTATAGTTTACGGGGCAATGTCCTGGTGCGGAATTGGTCCAATCCAAAAGTTGATGGTCACATGGACAGATTGCAGTATTGCAGGATTCTTGAAAGCATAATGCTGCTCTACGCAGATGAATATATTCAAGTAACTTGGAAGTTAGAACAAGATAACGAACACGTCGGGTTAAACTAAAAAAATATTTCGAGACAATAGTATTGTTTTACCGTCTTATAGTCCTCATCTTGATCCTATCGAGAACTGGTGGCAGTATTGTAAAAGGAAGATGAGCTACAAAGAAATTGGTAATATTCACAATTTGTATGAAGAAACTTAAGAGGTTTGGCAATCTATTCTAAAACCAGTTTTTATTCGTTAAGTAAAGGCAAAAAAAGAACATGACAAACCAATTTTTTTAAAATGGTTAAGGGTGGAAACAAAGGAGATTCGGAAGAAAGAAATGCGACTCTTAAACCTAATTATATGAACGATACAATTTTCTACATAACAAATGAAAAGACATTTATAATCTTGAACCTAACTGGCGGATCAGCAGGGATGCAGTGAAGTGGGAGGGTTGTGATCACCTTTGGCTCAGATCATAACCTCGTCAATAAAGAGAAATAAGAAGGGATAGCCGACATGATTGCCGGATGCTATCGCTTATGCTGCCATACAAAAATAAAGAGTTGCGTCCGGCGGCCAACTTTCTCCTAAATAGCGTTTCAAATGTGTTTTCGTCTGAAGCCAAATCAAAGAATTGAAGTGTTCTTTTTTTAAATAACGACCGACCTTTGCAGGTAAAAATATGATAATTAAAGGTCTGTTCGCGAACTAATATGCAAATGTAAATTTATATAAACTTTCGTGCAAAACTACACAAACGCGTTCGCGTACTGAGAAAATGAAAATAAGATGAACGAAAGAAAAATGTACTTTCGTTCATTTTTCTTCACACAGAATTTCAGCTGGTAAAAAAATGAAAACTGTCAAATGATGAAATCCTATGAGTTCGTCAGCAAAAAAAAACAGCAGTTGCTTCTTTTCAAGCCAAACATCCATCTTTTTACACAAAAGCGTTCGCGTACTTTTCTTTGAAATGAGATGATTCTCTCTTGATTTTGGAGATTTGACAGTTTTCATTTTTCCACACATAAAGTACGCGAACGGACCTTAAAGCTAACGAGGATGGTGATCAGTGTTACCGGTAGGAGATTAAAGTCACTATTTGCCATCTTCTTTTTTGGAAAAGCGACAAAGCGACTACTTTTTTGTTCAAGCGACACAAATATAATTTTATTCATATATTTTGTTATTAAGCAAAAGCCGGATTTTCGAATTCGCCCTATGTATGATTGTGAATGAGTTGCTTTCCACTTTCGACACAATTCATAGTTTACATAGCTATGCTTTCAGCACTATTAACATAATGTTCCTTAGGCGAAGAAATTTACCCTAACCGAAACAGAATTCAACTAAGCTGAATCTGCTTGCTCTTAACAGTTTGTACATTGGTGCTTCAATTAGTGTCATCACTGGGCACTGGGTCATAGGCAAGCATTCAAGAAGCCTTGTTTTTATTTTCAAATGATTTCTGCAGATGCTGCTTGGACTAAGAGGAGAATGAGCCTATTGTCCATATTCTCTGTGCATGCCATAAACCAACGACAACGTAATTAAACGACGTTGAGCGCGGATAGTACGTAGATGCGGGACCGTTTGAAAACAACCGCATCTCGTTGGCCAGCCCCATCTACAGAGTTGAGGTGGATAATACAAACTTGGTATCAGAATGGACCTAAATTGGTCTAAGTGTGTCGGCTTCTGCCGACAGCCACACAAACCTAACCTAACCTAACCTGTGCATCTCATGGTCTCTCTCATCAACGAAAACTCCATTAAGGAGCTTCCTTCTATCTTCTTCTTTCTTAATGACGGTGGGGCTTAGATCAGGATTAAAGGGACCATTACCTCCCACTTAACTACATCCCTACTGGTCCGCCGGTGGGGTTCGCCGGAGCTCTCTTCTTTAATGATCTCAATAATCTTACCAACAGTGACATTAAAAGCTCTTACTGGTTCTATGAGCAGGGTGGATTTAGATCCACGTGGCTCACAAATGACCTTCTACTGGTCTTAGGTGTCGGTTTTTGCCGACTGCAACTTCAACGTAATCTTACCTTCGGACTACCATCCAAGTTAAGCTTATTTTAATTAGGTTAACATCAGTCAAATGAAGATTTGCTAAAACGTTTGAGATTAAGGAATGTACTCGTTAACATTTTTAAAAATTCTTTTAAGCTATAATTTTCTCGTGCATAAATGGTCTTGGCATCAGTAATAATGAGGCAGTTCCTTTCTACGTTAGCTCGTCTCCCTTCCGTACAAGTTCTCAGTGAACGAGTTTGGCTGGTTCATGAAAGCAACGCCCTACAAGCGGTCCGTTGTCAAATACGGTTTGAACGAATTTAACTGCAAAAGTCAAAACACTGCCGACAATGTTCCACACAAACCAGCCTGAAATTGAAACACTCTTATGATAGGAAGGAATTGGAGGAAGTGCTAAGTAACACTTTTGTAATGAAGAAAGCCAGACCCGAGATTGAACGATTTCGACCAGAATTCAGCCTTCTGCATACACAATTAAATTAAATAACGATGGAAATTGACATCAGCAGGATATTTTATTCAGTTGTTGGTTTTAACCTTGCAACTGACATAAATTTAGGGGGAACTGATTAGAGGTTAAAATGATATTCAAAGGTAATATGTAGAACACTACAACTAGCGTGAATGCTGAACACGCGGAAGTACCTAAGGAAGCGATGCCCCTGGCCACAGAAGAGGAACTGTACTCGTATTCAGCATTGACATTTTGGCACTACATGGACCGTTTTTATCAATTTTAAATAGCGAACACCTTAAGCGATTTTTTTCGAGAACTTTTTAAATTTTCCAGTGGTAACTCTGGTGCTGATGATTTAATGTGGATTTTTTGGAATATTTAACAGTATTATTAGATAACAGGGAAAACCTTTTCGAGACATAAAACTATTCAAAAATCGTCCATTAGTTGGATTCCTTAAATTAAGTTAATTGAAATCAACATGATGTTCTTTCATCATCAAACTTAGTTTACAAAGAGTAAACCTTGTTAACAATGTGCACTAACAACAATGTATTGATAAAAAAAAAACATAAAATAAAAAGACTAACAAAACATTAAAATTTCAAAAATATATTGAATCCCGTTATCAAGTTGCGCTACCTGTTTCCTTATATCACGTAATCAATAATAATCAATATTTCTAATCAACTATTCTATTTCTGTTTCTCGTTTTCTTTTTTAATGCAGAAGTCTTATTAAAAATATATTTTTCTTTATTTAATAACTTTTTTTAACGTTATTTTGCGTTTTCGTTTTATTTTTTGTCCGCGCCCCTGTCTCATTTATGTGTCAAGCCTTACAAGCATTAGGGACCGTTTACCATCCGTTGTTCCATGATATGATAATTTATAGTTTTTACATTCATTTTCGCTAGTTCGATTGGGAGAAGCTGTTGCTAACTTGTTGTTATTATCTCTTGTTTTCCTTCTCTTGAAGGTACAGCCGTTGGCTAAGGGGTTTCGTGTAAATCCAACTCTCACCGACTGGTTTAAAGTACTGTAAAGGGGAACAATTTTTGTTGGTAGTTGATACTTGGAAATGTGAGCGTTGCTGAGGGCAACTTACCTTATGCTCCCATGCAGATTCAGTATCTTTCCGTGCCTTGGCTTCTTCGCGTTGTTTTTGTTCCACTTGACATTTGGCGTTTGTCGCTCGGTCAATATCGTTGAATCTAAATCGAATGGTTTATCAAATATCAGGTCAATAATATGGCAGTGCGCAGTGAAGGGAGAAAAGGTAACATAAGTTATCGTCGTGTAATTCATTGCTTTTTCTCGAATCACATTGCGCTTTTAAAAAATTATCTTTGCGAAAATATGAAGAATAAAAATAAGAATGTTTACTTGAGTCCGGCAGTGACCTCTTTCCAAATTCGTCTGGATTCATAGTCTTCCTGTTCAACGATTGGTCGAACTTGTTTCTTAAATATTGGAATTCGGTTTACGTCAACAAATACTTCAGTTTTCTAGAAAATTAAAACAATTGTTTGTTCTTTACACATTTTGGTATACATGTCTTCAAATCGATGCGTGTGTGCGTTTCGATAGAGTAGTGTGTGCGTTTTTAGTTTGCTCTGGCTGGCTGGCGTATACGTATAGGATTAGCAGAGATGCACAAACATATTACAAGGATTATTCATTTAATTTTCTAGACAAACAAAGTAATACTGATACTGGCCACACATATTTAAGAGAGAAGTACAATAATCGATAGAAAGTGAGTTCGTTAGTACACAGTTGGTTTACTTTGTTGGATTTTACTGGGGACAACTACATAGGGGAACAACAACCAGAAAAGCAAAATAGTGAAATGAATAAGGTGATATTACATTTTTACTAGGATCATGCCATTTGGCTTCCATTAGACCACTCCATTCGCCGGCGATCGATACAAAAGGTTTCTTTTCGTTGGGTGCATAGATCTGCAAAGTGAAGAGATATGTTATTCCAGGGCTAACTGCGGCAAATCTTAATGTATTACCTCAGCGGTGACTTTGTTGCGTTTTCCACCATAGAATGGCTTTGTGAGAAATTCAATATCCGCATGGTAACCAGTTTGAGGACATTTTATTTCGACCGAGCCACCTAACTCGATCCAAGGTACGGTGAGGATGGATCTGTAAGAGAAGAGGAACATCATTTCCATTAATAAAAATATGTCATTTTTCCAATTACCTTCCGTAGCCATTGGGAAATGTAAGAATATACTCCTCATTAAGATCACAGAGTGTTACGATACCTTGGCCTATATTATGTACACCAATCGAGAGACCGAGAAATTTCGACTTTGTCCAGACATGTGCGGCGAATGTAATCTTTCTATTGTAGTGTTCCGCATAGAAGGCAGAAACTGCGATAGAGAAAGGAAAAAAATGAGGTTTCAGAGTCTTTTTAATGGTTTCGCACATACTTGGAGGATGATGTGATACTTGTTCGGCAAGGAAAGTCAATTGATTACGTTTGCACCATGGTATTGGTCCATCGGTAACTTCTTCACTATCAGGCTTTTCGTCTGCAAAATAAAAACAACGAATGATACATTTTGATTTGTAAAAGATATAAGCAAACATTTGTTCAACAATTCCTTAATAAAATGATTTGCAAAATGCGTCCAAATTTTAATGGACGCTATGCTTTTATGTGCCCAAGCGCCAACCTACCCGGCGTACGCTGCGCCTAAAACAAAAAGAAATATTTATCTTTTTTTGATGAGAACAAAATTGCAAGTCAAACTTGTTGGACAGATTTTTACCAAACTTAACAGAGGTAAGTTCGAAGACATAATCCCGGATCGCCTCCAGAGGGCTCTGAACCTGGTTGTTGAATGGTGCACAAAGGTTGGACTTAAAGTCAATTCCAAGAGAAGCACCATAGTTGCATTCACCAAGAGAAGAAGGCGAGGAAGATTCAGAAATGCTACACTCTTCGATGAAACAATAGAGTTCTCAACGGAAGTTAAATATCAAGGAATCACACTAGACGAAAAACTTACATGGAACTCTCACCTTACCAAAACTATTGATAAGGCCAGGACCTAATTATGGACCAGCAAAAGCCTACTTGGTAAATATTGGGGGCTTAACCCCAAAATGACACTATGGATGTATATGGCAATTACAAGACCTATTATCACGTATGCAGCCGCCGTTTGGTTTCACAAAGCTACGCAGGGGTCAGCACAGGCTAAGCCTTATAAAATACAGCGACTAGCCTGTGTTTGTGCAACTGGTGCTATGAGAACTGCACCAACAGCTGTACTTGAAATTATACTAAATATCCTTCAACTTCACCTAGAACTCATGAAAGAAGCGATGGTAAATGCCTATACGCTCATCACAGAAGATGAATCAAATTCCAACATAGCTCACTCTGCAATCCTACGAGAACTCAGAGAACACGAACTACTTGGAATACCCCTAACAGACAATTAATGTCTACCAAGATATAACTTCCGACAACTTCAAGGTAACATTCACAGACCGTCTAAACTGGGAACAGAATAAACCTACATTTGCCAAAGATTCACATGTATGATGTAATGAAGGAGTTGGAGCAGGAGTATACGGCCCTCGCACTAAAACGTGCCTATACGCTAGTATGGACACAAGCAGCACCATATTTCAGGCGTAAATCCACGCGATAGAGCTATGCATTCGAGAGAATCCAAACAGACTTTTCAAAAACAAAAGCATCTACATTCTCCCCGATAGCAGCGCGGCCCTACTCGCAATCAACGCCTTGGAAATAACATCAAAACTGGTCTGGGATTGTCTCCAACTCTTACAACTACTGGCCACCACAAATAAAGTTCAATTGATTTGGGTGCCTGGACACAGTGGATACGGAGGCAATGAAAAAGCAGACGAACTATCCAGAACAGGATCCGCTTCCCCATTCATGATGCCAATACCATTCTGCGTGCTATCACTAAACACTATAAAATGATGTGTTAAAACCTGGCTTGGGGAAAAGAAGCTTAATTTCTGGAGGGAAACCGAAGGGAACAGCTAAAAACTTTATGCCAAATAAAAAAGTAGATGTCAGATTCGACTAGTCACATGCTTCCTCACAGGGCACTACCGTGTCAAAAAACACCTGATGACTATATGCATAGCACAAGACAATACCTGCAGATTGTGAAACGAGGACAGCAGAAAATATATTATGTGAATGCAACTGTTTAATCAAAACGCGTCAATGTTTCCTAGGTAAATTCTACCTTGAAGCAGCAGACATAGCTGCCAGCTCTCCCAAAGAATTGGCCTCTAAAACACTGCGGCATCATGGAAGAGCTCAAATATCACAATAGGCCCACAAGCGGCCGCAGTGATCTGGATACAGTATGATTGGCAGGTCGTGCGTTCGAATCCCGACCAGGGCCTTGATTTTTATAAATTGAATACACACAACAAAAACTGAGCACCAAACTTCTTTCCTATCCTTCTATTCTTTCAGTAAGTAGCACCCAAAAATAGGCAATGAATTGCTGGGAGCTACTTGCGCAACAAACTAAATGCCTGCGCTGTGGTTTGTTGCCGGTGTTTGGCCAAACGCGTTAATCGATGCCAATGAAATTCCGATTTCCATGAAAGGTGACGTCTGTACAAAGGATGTTTTCTATGTGCGATGTCTGTATCTGCATCGGTGTGTGAATTATGGGCATTTGAGTGAGTACACATGCATATGTGCGTATGCGTGTAAATTCCGATGCAGATACAGAGACCGCACATATAAAAAACCATCGAACAGACGTCACCTATTTTGTTATCCGAACGCGCATATGAAAGAGGGAGACCACACGTACGTTACAAGCCTATTGTGGTGTTTGTGCGCACTTTCATTCTTGATATATCGTTTGTTCAAAGTTTAATTCAAATACCTAACTCTCATTGAATTTTTTTGAATTTTTTTTTGTGAATCGGACATCGGAAAGTTGCTTTTGATACATTGCACATTGATGACAATCGGTGTGAAAGTGAATGAAAAGTGATTCTATCGAAGTTGTTTACTTTCGCTTTTTTGTTTGATTCGCACAAGTAAGCTGACATAGGCGCCTGCCAGACAACAAGCACCTACCCTAAGCGGAACAACGAAGGTGTGTGAGCGGCCTAAGCCATGCGGAGAAAAACGTGCAGTCCCTTTCACCGGTTGAGCTCAAATGAGGCAATTTTCGGTATTGGCCTGAGAGTGTTTCTGTGAAGTTTGGCCAAAATCGGTCTTCTTTTTTTAGGCGCAGCAACATACGCCAACATATATAGACAATAATAAGGAAGTCTACTCGAACATATTGGTCAATAGAATTCACGGGCACGGGCAAAGCCGGGCGGGTACAGTTAGTCTAATTATAAATATCTACAATTATACAACACTAGCTCCCCTTAGTGTAAAGAAATTGCGATTTGGATGATTTTTTGTATGGGAGGTGCCGCGCCCCATAGCTTAAGGAAGGCTAGACATTTCGCAGTGTTCTTGGCGACTTCGACTATGTGGTCATTCCAACAAGAATGGAGTCGTTCAGTTTAAGCGATGCCAATGCCATTCATGAATAATGGCAAAGTATTAGGATGTTGCTTTAATGACAGAAGACTGCGTTGCGTTTTGGAAGCATTAAACTCCTTTCTATTGGTCTCATGTGAATGGTACTATGTTACAAACTTTCGCGTAAATAGCAACACCAAGTGTATGCATTTTCAACTCAATCGGATGAACGATGCGCTCGCTGGATCAAAAAAAAAAAATGCAATTGTAGGTAACCTGCCACTTTGACCACTCAAAATCACTGGACCGCTGCAGCCTTCCATCATCTGCTATCCCTGGCACGCTGCTTCCAGTTGTACAGACCAAGCGCGCTGGCATTCGCGATGGCTTGGTCTTTAAAACGAATGTGGGGGCTGAGTGTCGAAGATCCTCTTGGCTGGATCATTGTTTTCTATTCGCTCAATGTGGCCGAGCCAATTTAGTCGACTTGAATTAGCTTTTCTGCCTACATCCACATCTTGGTACAGTTCATAGAGTTCACGTTGTATCTTCTTCTCCATCCGACCTCCTGACACTCAGGACCAAGAATCCGACGGAGTCAGTAGCAGCGGTTTCCTAAGGTAATTCTCCATCGGATCTCCACTAAGGTGTCATTCGTTGAGTTAATGTTTACTTCCAGATAAATTAACTCCTTAACTACCCCGAAGTTATGGTAGACAGATGTTTGTTTGTTGATAGGACGTATTTGGTCTTGTACTCATTAACTTCAAGACCAACCAACGTTGCCTGTTCTTCAATCGCCGTTAAAGACTCTAACACGGCACGCTGGGAACGGCAGATGATGTAGATATCGTCCCCGCATATGCATATGCAGTTTTAAAGTCAATGAAAAGATGGTGAGTCTCGGCTTAAATGTCGTTGGTTTTTTCCAGGGTTTGCCACAGTGTGAACATTTGGTCTTTTGTCGATCTGCTGGTTCGGAGACCATCGATTTTGACCAAATTTAACAGAAACACTCTCTGCCACTATTTTTAAATGGGTTAGGTAAGGTTAGGTTAAAGTCGCTATCAGCTAAAGCTAACACGTGGGTGATTTTTTATACCCTATTCTAAGGGTATATTAATTTTGACGCATAGTTTGTAACATACCTTAATATTGCCCGTAGACCCCTAAAAGTTACTATATTTATGATCAGCATCGATAGTAATGTCGATCTAGCCATATCCGTCCGTCCGTCCGTCCGTCTGTCGGCAAAAATCTTGACCTAGAGAGCTGAAATTTTAACCATATACTCTCTAGGGTCCCGAAATAATCAATTTTACGAATTTTTGAATTCCGCCCACAGACACGCCCACAAACTCAAAAAAACAAAATTTTGGAAAAAATCGAATTTTGAGCTAGAAAGCTCATATATATGATCTATGACTCCTAAAACTGCTCGGGATAAAAAAATTCCAAAATCCGCCACTGACACGCCCACAAATAAATAAAACAATTTTTTTGAAAATCCAAAGTTTGAGCTAGGGAGCTGAAATTTATAATATATACTCAATATGGGCCCTTTATGCTCATGTGTAAATATTTTCAAAATCCGCCCACTGACACGCAAACAATTAAATAAAACAATTTTATTGAAACAACCAAGTTTGAGCTAGGGAGCGTTTTTTTGATAAAATCCTTTAAATGTTATATAACAAAATATGTAGAGCGTTCTTAACAATTCAACCATGCTTAGACTTTTGTCACGCCCACTTATGAGGGATAGGAATAAGAATAGGGTATCCAACAGTTCGCCCAAGCGGACTGTAGCACGTCCCTATGTTTTTTTTTACGAAAATATCATTTTTTTGATAGTGTGTGTAACAATTTTGTAAAATAAAAGGGTGCGTCTAATCAAGTGAAGTGCGCCGTATTTACAAAAATAAATAAATAAATATTATGCGTTAACGGCCCATAGCCGAATCCGAACGGCAAATTTGAAAGATGACAATTGATACTCTCTTCAGACGTTCGCAAGAGGAGGGGCAGTGGAAAAACCTCTAGATGTTAATTGGTCCCGGCGGGATCTAAACCGGGGACCTAACTAACCACTGAGCCACTATATCAATTAGAGAAAAGAAACCACTTTAGCGCACGCTAATTATCCAAAAAAAAACTTCGTCGCTGAGGCCAATTAAATGCTGGTGTTGCTGCATTTGTGTGATCCAGGAGTTTTTAGACCTGCCTTTCCTCTGCGTTCGTATGGAAACGTTGATTGATATTACCTTTTTGAGTGTTCGCAGGATCTCTCCTTTGAACATGACAACACCAAATGATAAAAATCTTTGACAAAAAGGCTTCCTTCGATCTTGGAACTTCTTATTCGATCAATCTTTGTTAGTCCTGCTGTCGCGTGAAGCATTTCCATCTCAGCTGCCGTTAATTTGCGGTAATAATTTTTGTACGCTGTCAAACACTGTAAGCCGTATATGAGCGCCGGGCGCACAACTTCGGTGTAGAGCCTTCCTTTCAGCTTAGGGGCATTTTTCTGTCGCAGAAATTGGCTGAGCTTTCCCGCCACATCATCCATCGTACGGTTTCGCGATGTTTAATGTCGTCAGCACAGCTTCCTTCGCTATTGATCATAGATCCCCGATATTTGTACTTTTCGCAATTAGGGATCCCTCTTCCATTCATATAAATGCTTGGAATAGGTTGGAGTAGATCAGAGTACGGGCAGCACAAGTATTGCCTTCCCAAACTACCCCCCATACATCAAAAGCTTGTTTTATTTTTCATTTAATTAATGTTTTCCTCCAAGCAGAAGAATATCTCATTTATCACCATCACCAGAAAAAAAAACCACCCCTATCGTGGAATCCGTCGGGGGAACGATCCGCTAATAGTGAACAATTTGCATCGTGTAATCCGCAGACGTGAACCATCCACATGTCGGTAACGTGAATGAAATTCAGTGTATCGTGGAAAACGAACGGATCGAATCTATCCATGCATTTGACATCCGCAGTTTTTATTTTATTTTCACTGAGTTTAATTTTTACAAAACAAATGTGTTTGAAATGAGCTGTCACAATTGAATTTCCTAATCACCAATAGTGGTCGGTAAGGGAGAGTATCCGACGGATCCCACGATAACAATTTTCTGTTCACATGAATCGAATAAGTGAAGTGAATCTCCGATCCGACGGATTCCACGATAGGGGTGAACATGTCCTTTAAAAAGAAAAAAATGCAGGATATGTTAGCGAAATTTATAGCTTGCCTGGTGTTGTCCTGTATGGCAACGTCAATGTATCGATTGTTTATCTATCAATAAAAAGCAGTGCAGTAGCTCTTCCTAACAACTAAATCATTCTTAAAATAAATAAAATGCATTTCCGTGTAGCGAATTCTTACCTGGAATGTCCCAATGACACTGGAACACTTCTCCTAAAATAGGATTGTATGGCTTTTTGGCAACGGAGCTTTTTCGTCCAGCATGATAGGCACTCATGTACCATCTTGTCACTTGTACGATTCGATCTCG
The DNA here is from genome assembly GCA_949715645.1 of Portevinia maculata. Lineage (NCBI taxonomy): Eukaryota > Metazoa > Arthropoda > Insecta > Diptera > Syrphidae > Portevinia > Portevinia maculata. The sequence continues at coordinate 305,582,075 of OX454526.1, read as the reverse complement.
TGGATCATCCAGTTCAGCGATTCTAAAGAGTAACCAGAAAGATGGTCAATACATTTACTGCAATTCCCTCCCCATTTTAATCTTACTTCAGAAACAAATCAGGATGAGCAAAATAATCGGCATACATCTCCAGTAGGGACCGCCTTTCTAAGATAAACGTTGGCAGAACTACTTTGGTTAAATCCATTCCAATCTTAACCTGTGACAATATATGCGATACCATCGACCCATGGGATTCCATGGAAATACTAGTATCTTCTTCCTCCTCGTAGAGAGCATCGTAATCAATACTGCCATCGGTACGCAGTGGAATAGAACCACCCCGTGGATCTCCTGAATGCGGTGCACTATGACTAATACGGTGGTCGTTTTGTGTCAGGGACTCCTTATCGAAAGATGACGCTGTTGAGTACTCCTCACTTTCAGAAGGCACCGGAAGGCCCGTGGAATTCGTGTCGATTGCTGAAGATCCGGTGGCTGATACTGAAGCTAAAGGCGGTACGGTTTCTTGCGTCGGTGAGGTGTCTATGGAGAAGCCTCTAGTTGCACTGAAACGTAATACAAAATTTAAGTTAATTTTTGGTGTATTAAGCAGCTCTTCTAAATGCTTCTTTTAATTTAAAATAATTCTCTACAACGCCTTATTGCTGGAGCCATGACAAACTATCAAGTTAAAAGTACCAGACTTAACCACACTGCAGTGAATATGCCACAACTTGAGCCGTTTAAATCGCACACACACCAAGCACCTTGAATGGATTTATTGGAAAACAATTCGTAGGTTTAAGGAATTACAAAAAGGGAGTTTAAAATTTTGGTTTCAAGGTTTAAAATAGTCCTTATGGAACGGTTTTGCAATTGAAATTTGAATTGAACAAGGTCGTTATGTTAAGTTATTACAATATATCGATTCTGTACTGAAATCATTGTTACTGAACAGCTCAATGGAGTCGAAAACAATGAGACCGATAAAACGATCTAAGTGAGTCTAGGCTATGTGCCAAGGCAGAAACCATACCTAACCGAACCTACATATACAGTAAATACAAGCCGGTAAGTTAGCGTGCATTGTTGGGTCGCCATCCTTACTGCATTCTGTGCGCTTGGCAGTCGCGAACATAGCGCACACGCGCCGCCAGGAGCTGACCGAGTCATGAAACGTCAGTAAACTCGCGAAGGCAACAATTTATGGCGGCGATCTTTGTGCCCCGAAAAACGTGCCTAGTTTATTTAAGAAAAACTTATAACTAAGAGGAAGCTTCCGAAAGTAGCGCATAGTCTTAAAAAGACGTGTTGAACTCTTCCTTCCCCTTCGAAAAGGCACCAAAACATGGTGAAATGTTTTTTCGGTGTCAACTTTTTCCCTTTCCGCAATTATGGTAGTAAAACTTGCTCCTGAGGATTGGTGACGTAGGTACTCTTCGTGGATAAGCCGCTTATACTTTGTACCGTGGCGGTGGTAGTACAATACCAAGATACCATCCTTGGTATGCACAAACCCTTTTGCAACGTAATGGATGAATGACTCCAGTGAGATGAAGCCTGACCGAAGCGTACCATCAAGGTAAATTTCATTGTCGCTGGTCATCTCCCTGACAACGTGCCTTCGAATAGGCTTAATGAGAAAATTGTCAATCCCATTCAGCTGAAGCCCATCGTACAGGACCTTGTTGGGATAGTATTTTATGTACTGGGGCTTCAAGAGTTCGAAACAAACTCAGACAATACCTCAAACACTGTCTCTCAAACACCCAAATTCTTTGCCCATAACAAGGCGCTATTTTCAATCACAATGGGCAACCATAAGCGATGGATGACATTATCAAGGCCACGTAGCAAATGATTGCCTTACGCAGCAAGTGGTCAACAACTTTCTGAGCGCCTGGCAGTAGTCTACGTGCAAACGCGCCGCCGTGAGCCGACTGAAACCTTACAGCGTCAAACACCTCCTGGAAGCACCACCACAAGTTGGCGAGCCTGGCCTCTCCCACAAACGCCCTAGATAACTTAATCCAACTTATTAACTAAGAGGATGTTACCTAAAAGTGGGTATAATCTGGCAACAACTCCCAGAAAAGCCCACTCTCATCGGCAATAAAAAACAAATCTATTGTGAGCCTATCGCTTGTGATGATTTACAACAGATCCTTTCTGAAAGGCTCAACTTAATCAACAAGACTTGTACAAAATGTGCAGTTTTTAAAAAATATGTTCGTTATATCGGTAAGCGAGTTTGTAGGTACGAACGTTCACTATTTAGAAATACCAATGTTTTATGTGTATATTGTTAATAGTGAAGACAAACTCATCTAGAGTATCTTTAAAATGTATTAATGTTCCCAAACTCTCAATACAGAAGGCCTTATGAATTCTTTTAATTCTCTCATGGTCACCAAAAAAAAGCGCGACTTCTAAACAAACACACCAAATTCTCCTTACACACAATGGAATGTTTTTCATTTATTATACGAGGGCGGGTCAATAAGTCCGTGACTTTTTGAATTTCTGACCTCTTTACTGAAACGGCAACACTGCTCCTGTCAACAGGCATCTGTCAGTTGACTCCTGTCAAAATTTAAACTTGCTGCGTCAGTTAGTTTGTGTTTGACAGCTATTTTTATCAGACTACTCAATAATTTGAGGAGAAAATCGAAAAAAGTGAATTTCGTGTGCTTAGTAAGCATTATTTCTTGCGAAAAAAAACCATTACCGAGACCAAGGCTAAGCTTGAAAAATACTATGGGGACTCTGCACTATCGATTTCAATGGTAAAAAAGTGGTTTACTGAATTTCGTTGTGGCCGCACAAGCACTGAAGATGCCGAACGTCCTGGAGGTCTCTACACCCGAAACAATCGAAAAAATTCACGATATGGTGTTGGCCGACCGAAGATTGAAAGTGCGAGAGATTGTGGAAGCCGTAGGGATCTCGAACGGCTCAGTGGTTTCAATTTTGAATGATCACCTGGGCATGAGAAAGCTTTCCGCAAGATGGGTGCCGCGTTTGCTCACAGTCGACCACAAACGCAATCGTGTAACAACTTCACAGGAAGGTTTGGCGTTGTTTAATCGCAATATGGAGGAGTTTTTGCGCCGTTTTGTAACCGTGGACCAAACATGGATCCATCACAACACACCAGAGACCAAACAACAGTCAAAACAGTGGGTTTCTAAGGGTGAATCGGCGCCAAAGAAGGCCAAGGTGGGTTTGTCAGCCAATAAAGTTATGGCGACTGTTTTTTGGGATGCACGCGGGATAATCCACATTGACTACCTTCAAAAGGGAAGAACAATCAATGGGGAATATTATGCCAACTTATTGGACCGATTCAATGACGATTTGAAAAAAAACCGACCTCATTTGGCCAAGAAAAAATTTCTTTTCCACCAAGACAATGCAAGGGTGCACACATGTGCAGTTGCCATGGCAAAAAAAACATGAATTGGGCTATGAATTGCTCCCTCATCCACCCTATTCTCCAGATTTGGCTCCGAGCGACTACTTCTTGTTCCCAAACCTGAAGAAATGGCTTGGTGGAAAAAGATTTGACTCCAATGATGAAGTCATCTCGCAAATAAAGGCCTATTTTGAGGACCTCGACAAATCATTTTTTTTGGGAGGGATAAAAAAATTGGAGAAGCGTTGGACAAAGTTTATAGTGCTCAAGGAAGACTACGTTGAAAAATAAAAAAAAAAAATTATCAAAAAATCTGTGTTTTATTCCAAAAGTCACGGACTTATTGACCCGCCCTCGTATTTTATTTTATTTTTTGTATTTCGTGTATTGTAAAACACTAATGCAATTTCCGTATTTTTGGTTGACTATAATTTAATTTTGGGTTCAAACCAAATGTTATAGATCGTTCATTGTTTGAAAAAAAAAACAACAAATTCAAACTTCAAGGTCTACATAAACATTATCATTCAATTACCATTTGAAAGGATGCGAATTTTATATCATTTTTTCCAAGAAAAGCGAATATAAAACTGGACTGTGATTTATGTAAAGATTCATCTCCGCGACAATTTTGTTTTGTGAAATTTATTTATGGAACAAGTCCATTTCCATTGCCAATCACTACCCTAAGTACCTACGTAGCGCAATGTTTGTTTGTGTTGGTAAAACGAAATCAATATTTCATATATAAATCCCTAGAGTACTCGAATATTGGATTTTTCATCTATAAAGCGGCAACGACGAGGACTGATATTTACTTTTACTGAGATTGTGATTGGTCGACGACGACGAGTACCTATCTTTATGTGTACTGCAGCTAGGGAATGTCAGAAACAAATTTATTTATATTCAACATGGCGTGAATAAATAAATCTTAAGACCTTCTTTTCCTTTTAATGTACCGCAGTAATGATGTAGGCGACAAAGTTTAAGGCTTTCAAAATTTATAATTTAAATTTATGTATATATTTGTTAAATTAGTTGAATGTCAAGTATTCTGTGTACATTAATTTGTTAATGAAATTTGTGTAGCGGAGAAATATCCTGTTTTTAAATTATTCATAATTTTGAATTTAGTCCAAATCTTTAGGAGGGAAATGATGCAGCATAAGGAGGAACTTACACTAATTTGATTATATTTTAACAGGATTACGATCCCAAAATAGGGGGATTAGTTTTTAGAAAAACAAAAGTAGAAACTAGTGATTCGAAACGAAATTATTATTCCGAAATTACTCAGTTCGTCCTTGACCCCAAAGGAACACCTTCGCCAAATTGGTGTTAGCAAAGGAGGGAATGATAACTGTTCGTTAAATCCAAATGAGTTAAATGCACATTTTGTTGACAATGCAATGGCTGGTGGTATGTTTGATTTTCCATCGAACACTTTTACACCAGTGCAAAGATAAGCCGATTTTGAGGTAACAACTGAGACTGATGTCTTTTCAATCATTGCCTCCACCTCCATTAAGTCAAATGCAATCGGCGAAGATGGTATACCAGTCAAATT